>OW203738.1:900149-2100149 GCA_934045075.1 Yponomeuta sedellus | reverse complement strand
AATTCGGCACCACGGAGGTAGAAGTAAATAGGTTTAATGATGTTTCGAATTCGCAACCTTCGCACACGGTATTTTAAATTCAATTTACTTTATCTAGCGGATAATCAAAAATATTCATTCCGTGATGGAGGGAAAAAGGTTTTTACTGCAGGTTTTTTTTCTTCTTTGTAGTTTGTTCTAGATTTAACGTTGTAATGTTGTAACAAAGCGTCTTTCTGTTGCTGCAATAATTTTTTTCTTCTCTTTCCTATATAAAGACCCGTATAACTCCAGCTCCACATCACTAAATGTACATTGTTGTACTTGTAACGTGTAACAGAAAGGTGTGGTCATAATTAAGGAGGATATTCAGAAGCTTATTCATAGTTTATACACAAGTGCCCACATCAAACTATGCTATTCTGAGTTTTGGTGTTTCTTTGCTTCAGCAATAAAATCGATAATATTAAAATCAAAACAAAGTGTTACACCACTAGCAAGTACAATAACCCTACTTTACTTACCTACCTCCTCTAAACTGCTGCGCTCCTAGTATCGACGTAGACGCACGCGCCCGCGCCGCGCGCTGCAGTGTGTTCACTCACTCGCACAGTCACGCTACACATACACATTTTGGTAGGTAGATAGGTCTTCGTTGGTGATGGACGAATTTTTACTTTCACAATAATTCTGCCTTACGATACACACTGACATTTTGTTTTCAGAATCTGATTAATACCTAATTGCACTTTGACTCCCTCAACACATTATTATGTTAACTGCGTACAATTTCACGTTACGTATTTAGGTACCAACGCGTCATCGGTAGGTATTTGTACACTAAACTAAAGCAGCGGCTCAAAATGTTTCCCATCTTGTTTGATACACAAATTTACCCGCCGAGCCACCGATGTCATGACGTTACGCAGCATTTGTGGGGTAATGGTCTCGAATGCGGCTATGATGCGAAACTGCATTTCTTCGCGTGTATCACATGCATTCGAGTATACCACGCTCTTAACATAAGCCCACAAGAAAAAGTCAAGCGGAGTCAGGTCCGGAGAACGTGGCGGCCAAGCAATAGGAGCCCCGCGCCCAATCCACTGTTCGAACCGCGAACCGCGAGTCTAGGTATGCGCGCACGGGTCTAGGTACGCCGAAAATGGTACGGGTGTTGACCGTCATGATGAAGCACACGCCACACTTGCATGTGGTTAACACCTAGGACAGCCGCAGCCCGGCGCGTGCTGGTCCTTGGATCTGCCTCGAAGCGCTCCAAAATCGATTCTTCAACCACAGGATCCAGTGTAGACGGCCGGCCTTCGCCGCGAAATCCATAAAAAGAACCGCTTTGTTGCAACCGTAAAACCATCTTCCTGAAGCATTCCAGGGAAGGAAGCCGGCGGCGTTCTTCGGCGGGTCTACCGTCAATAAATCTTTCGGAGTACAATCGACGAGCCTCCCGAAGGCTGCCATCAGATGCACCAACACAGAGAACCATTTCGTAGTACTCACTATTAGTAAACGACATTTTTTATTCGATAATCAAATTGCTATTACACCGATCGACCGAAATCTATCAAGGGCTCAATAGCAACTGGTGAAATTAAAATTTCTTTCGAGAGCGGCGGCAAACGTCAAAGGACATTAAGGGTGGTTTACACAGTGCGAGCTGCTGTCTGTCCAGTAGACAGCTACTCGGTTGCTCTACTCGTACGCCAATAGCTCGGCTCGCCTTTGCTGTCTACACGACACCTAGCTACTGCTCAGTCCGAGTCGAGTAAACTTGTTTTAATAATAAAATTACGTAACAAACAACGCAAAAAAAGTAACTCGTTCTTGCGAGTTGGTCAGTAGCTCACATCTGAGTTACTTCAACATTTTTTGTTTTCACTCGCCTGCTCGCCCGGCAGCAACTCGCACATGACAGGGGCTCGGCCGTCGCTCGCAAAGTTTGGACGCATTCGGCAGTAGCTCGCCAGTACCAACCATCCAGTTGTGAGTGGAACCCTTGTTTTTTGTGTGCTACGCCTACATACGAAATGGCTGCAGATAAATGGTCTTCTGACAATAATATTTTATTCATGAAAATCTACAGAGAACAAGAAAACCTATGGAATTGTTTAGAGATATGAGAAAAGCATCTTTGGAACATGTCCTCACAATACAGATAATAATCTAGTGTGAAGACCATAGATTAATTTTTTTAAAGACAAATCTGCAATATCTCTCATGTTGATTTTTTATAAGGATTAGTAAATAATAATTGTTAAATTATGTGCAACAAGAAGTGATTTTTATAATAATTATAATTATCTAACATATCACAAAAGAAATGTAACTAGATAACACCAGTGAGGTAACCAAAAAAATAAAAAAAATATAATCCACCTAAAATCAATAATTAATAAAATCGAAAAAAGCCAGAAGAGTGGCGCTGGCCCAGACGACTCGGACTGGGCAGTAGCTAGGTGTCGTGTAGACAGCAATGGCGAGCCGGGCTACTGGCGTACGAGTAGAGCAACCGAATAGCTATCTACTGGCCAGGCAGTAGCTCGCACTGTGTAAACAGCCTTTACGTCCAAACAGTGCGAGTTACTGCAGTGCAGCTACTCGGAAGGCTGACTATTACGCTTGCTCGCACTGTGTAAGCCCGCCATTATGCACGTCCGTTCCGAAACAGCATCTTGCTTCTTCTTCTAATTCAACAAAGGCAAACTAAAATACACGGAAATAATAACCGAACGAATGCAAGCGCGCGTGCCGCGTGACCTTGATGCAACTCGTCTCGCAGAATATCCGGCTCGTTTAAATTTGCACTTTCGGTCGATAATGGTAAGAGTTAGATGTAAATAATCGTGTAATCTTAGGAAAAATTGTAGGTGTGTAGGAAAGAGAAACCAAAAGGAAAGAGTATCTGTGTGTGAGTGCAATTGTGCGTTAGGGTACCGTCGTAGTGCTTGAGATTTTGGTTTCCTCTTTACAGTCTCTGCTGCCTTAGTATTTTCAGTAGTTTTTTTTAACCTAAAACATATGACTTCATTGGCTTAGTAGAGATCGTGATAACTATTCAATGATAGATACAAACAGTCTTTTGGTAATGAAAAAAATATTGATTTATTTTTACAAAGCTAGATTTTAAGAGGATTTTAAAACATGAGATGATTTTAAGTACTATTAATCTCTAAAAAAATTCTGAGAGACAAAAGAAAATGACCTCTTGTAAATGACATTCCCGCTAATTTTGAATTTTATTTCTAATTATTATTTTTATCTGTCAAAATAATTAGACTTTAGTACTTCATATTGGATTTGATGCTACATAAACAGTATTTTGCAGTAGTATTTAGACATTTTAATAATCTTATGAAATATTTGCATGTTAGTTACAGAATATGAGAAAAAAATTGCGCGCAATTATTATGATTTACAGTATTTTAAATACCGCTTACAAATGATATCATAGTAACTTTCTAGTTTTCTTGACATTATCCTAAGTCAATAAATTTATTGTACGGAACCACTCAATAAACGTGGCATTATTTTTGTTTCACAATATTTAGGCATGTCATGCATGATACTTAACAACGGGAGTTGCGCGGGAGGCGCGAAGGAGCGGACATGGATGTGAATGTGACGTCAGTCAGGCTTTTTCCAAAAAGAATAATGGCGGATCGGACGACGAACTGTGTCATATCGCGCGAGTGAAAATAGTTTCTTAAAAAACGGAACTAACTGTTTACTTTGGTACTAGTGGTGTGTTGATATTTGGTGTTGGTGTATGTTATAAATTAAAGTGAGCTGGCCAGCAGGATTATCTTGGACTCTAAACTTCAAAGTGTTTACGCCGGCGCGGCCCTTGTGAAGAAAACGGATCTGTAAAATTCTCCGAGTAGAGGTGAGTGGCATACTACGAGTATTTTGTGTGGATCAGCAATGCCTTGACCGATGCCCAGGAAACCAGGACTAGCACTCCATTGACCATCGAACGTCTGTGGCCCCTTCAGAACGTATGATAAATAAAATTTGTTCTAGTAGACCCGTGGCGCCTTGCGGCTCCGCGTCAAACGGAACGGACCGGACCGACAATACGATTCACCGCGCTTTCGGCATTTCCGCGCCATCTTTGACGTTTTTATGCACACACACGGATGTCGTCCACACATAGGTAAATTGAGTCGCTCTGTGTCTGTGAATACCTCTTGCATTATCCTGCATTCCTGGTACATTTTATCATCATTTCCATGTTAATTTATGTATTATTCGGTTAATCCCTCCCATCCATGTTTTTTTATTAGGTTCTTTCTGTTCTTGAACACAAATAAAAACACTTCTTTCAACAATCTACGATCCTAGTGCCGCATAGTTAATTTTTCACTTCATTACGTGACTTTTACCGTCTTTTACCTTTTTACTTTAGTCCTGGTACAAATTCCAATGTATGGGGTTGAGATAACAGTAGCTTTCTCACTCAAGTGAGCGAGACGGTGTGAAAGAGAGCAATAGCTTGCAAGTTCTTTCAAAAGAAAGAGACATGCATAAGGTCACACGGTCAATGAGGTCAATATCCGTAACATCTGATAGCCTGAAGAGATGTTACTGGTATCGACAATTTAGAAATCGATACTGCTTGTCGATAGAAATAAAAAATCAATATCTAGATAATAGACACATAAAACGAATTGAATTCATGTTAAATTAATTATAAATTAGGTACTCTTTACGATCTTTAATTATGACCACACCTTTCTGTTACACGTTCGGTGTACTTTTCGGACAAACTAAGAGGACCATTACGGCGGGTGTACCAATGACTTTTTTTTTATCTTCGATATCAACCCGTGTATGTTCCAACTGCTCGGGCACGGGTCCCTTACTGCATCGCAGGAAGGTTACGCCATCCTCCACCACAGGGGCCAAGGCCAGGTTTGTTGGAGGATTTTAAGGCAGTGGCGAGCCGTACTGTCAGAAGTCATCAAGCCGGCCATAAGGCCTCTGACATGGTTTGAAGACTGCCATTACATTACAGCTGGCACCAATGGTTTAACGGAACTAACTTTTATGCAGTAAAACTACTTCATTAACAGTCAAGGAATACATCGCAGTGACTTAAGACTGCGCTTCACAGTCCGCGGTGGGCCCCAGTGGTGATTATGCCCATTCTTTCTTTACGAGAGATCGCTATGCGTTAGGTGAGCCATATTTTCGTTCTATTCAAGGTTGTCTGTAAGAGATCGCTTTTAGCGATAAGACAGTCAATTGTATACATCTAAACTTATTATACGAGGGCTGCTACTTATGTATGCGGAATAGAAAAACTAAACAAATGTATATGGCTAAATATGCTTTTATTGTTTTTCAAAGTATTCTCCACTATGATCAATGCACTTTTGCATTCGATGAAACCAATTTGTAAAACACTTTTCCCACTCTGATTGAGGTGTCTCCGAAACGTAGTCCTATGTCAGGGCATCAGCCTTCTTACTCTTAAATAGAGAGAGAAAGTGAGAAGATTATAGGCTTGATCTTTGTGGGAAAATATTTTTAACATGGGATTGCTTAAAATATGTATTAGGAATCTGTTAAGAAAACTGACTTCAAGAACAACACACATAAAATAAGAGTTCAATGTTTTAAAAAAAATTAAAAGGTTTTAGTTCAGAATAGCTTTCAAGCCAAAGTCTGCCCGCTTTGGCTTGAAAACGAAAATTGTTAGCAAATCGCCAAGTGAACAGAGAGCCTTAGAATTATAATACGTTTAGTGACGTTGCACGTGTAAGCAAGCTACGTAAAGTTACGGGCAATTTGCAAAGTGACCGCTTTTATACTTTTACTGTGACTTGATAGATTGATTACAGAGCGGACAAAATGGAATTAAGTTTGAACTAAGTTAATAATGTCTCACATGTAACGTAATAGTGCCTAACACAAAGGGGAATACAGAGTAACTGTGGCATTTATGATTATATTATTTTTATCCACTAACCCGAGCTAAGAACAATTTATAAGCACCTATTTACAGGCCGAAAATTCCACCCATGCCGGGACTCGAACCCGCGAAAGAGGTTCAAAATTTCACTGATGCCGCTAAGTCACCCATTAGCTCAGTTGGGAGAGCGCTGGCACGATTAGCCAGAGGTCGCGGGTTCGAATCGCGGCATGGGTGGAATGTTTAGCCCGTAAATAGGTTTTTATGAGATGATTTATAGGCCTTTGCATTTACGTAATCAGAGGATTTATACAGCGTGCCGTGGCATCTTTACTCACACTAGATGGTTGAAGGGACCACTCAGACGCTACAGTGCCTAGAAATTGTTTTTATATGGTGTAGGCTTGCCCAGCACCTATACCATCCTGACAGCTGTCGACCTAGCCCACAGGAAATACTAGTCAATATGTGCGGAGGCAACCAAGCCGTGGGTTTCCTCACGAGGTTTCCCTTCACAGCTAGCATGAATTATTGTAGCTACAAATTCGCAGAAACTAAAACCAAGTCATTGATTCGCACATGCCCGCACTGGGGATCGAACCAGGGTCTCTCCCTTGCGAGTCCATTGTTCAAGCTGGTGGTAGCCCAGTGGGTAGGAGGCAGACTTGCATTTAAATACTAGCAGTGGTTTAAAAGCCGCGGCTGTTTAAAAGGCACGACGAAAGATTTTTAAATCCTTGTTCTATAATGTGGTGACACAAAAAAACTATATTTCAGTAAAATTATAACTAAGGTTAAAGCCATATTTCTAAAATTATTTTAAATCTGGGAAAACAGCTTGCAGTGTCATGGTGTCAAAGATGACATCGTAATCACTAGTAGTCGCAACAAAGCACGGGTGATGTTTACCCACAGAACATATACCATTGTTTACCTTATTGATAATATTGGTACTCTCTTTTTTATATAACTAAATCAGTGTTTTAGATCCTTTTTAAACGACTTCAAAAAAAGGAGGAGGTTCTCAATTCGACCCGTATGTTTTTCTATGTTTGTTACGCGATAACTCCGCTAATTATGAACCGATTTGAACAAATCTTTTTTCGGCGTATAGGTAATACGTCAAGGGTGGTCCTATTTAAATTTAATAATAAAATAATTAACTTTTAAAAAAAAATTAAACCGACTTCAAATGCGTGAACACAAAAAAACCAATAAAATAATTATAACTTTTAAAAAAAAATAAAACCGACTTCAAATGCGTGAACACAAAAAAAACTAAAAATTAAAAAATAATTCCTAATATCTATTACCTAATACTTTCTTAATATTTTCTTAAGCTATAAAGCCATATTTCTAAAATTATTTTAAATCTGGGAAAACAGCTTGCAGTGTCATGGTGTCAAAGATGACATCGTAATCACTAGTAGTCGCAACAAAGCACGGGCGAGGTTTACCATTGTTTACCTTATTGATAATATTGGTACTCTCTTTTTTTATATAACTAAATCAGTGTTTTAGATCCTTTTCATATATACTTTCCTCTAATATGGTTAAATCTTTGATTATTTGATACAGTCGTCGCGCCTATTGGTAATAAAAAAATAATTTATCATTAATTTAGTAAGTAGAAACACTCTCCTAATATCGTTAAATCTTTGATTATTTGATGCTGTCATCACGCATATTAGTACCTAATATATAAAAATGGATTGTTGTTCGTTAGTCTCACTGAAACTTGAGAACGGCTGGACTGATTTGGCTGACGTTTGGTTTTTTATTTTTGTGGAACTCCAGGGAAGGTTTAAATGGTGAGAAAATAAGGAAATATCACGAAAACTTTGGCGGTACGAAGTTCGCCGGGACAGCTAGTTAGTAATAAAAACTTAATCTATTACTAATAGGCGTGACGACAGTATCAAATAATCAAAGATTTAACGATATTAGGAGAAGTACATACTTACTTACTTTTCTTTATTAATTCTAATTAAGCTTGTAACAAATGTGTAATTTATTTTATATATTGAGGCTCGTCTCTACAACAGAAGCTGGTCTGCGGCATAGCCAGCCTAATTAAGCCGTATCCTTCAGATGGCTGTTCTAATAGGCAGCGTGTGTAAAATCACTATTGATACAAAATAACACTACATATTTGTGACGTTTGCATGATAGTACAAGTATCTACGAATATACAATCTCAGCAAAATAAATATTTGACAGCGGTAGGATTTGGGCTGCGTCAACATCTCGAATCATTAAAAGTTATATGTCGGGGGGCGACTTTCTTGGACAATCTCGTCTTTCAAACTCGGACAGGCAGAACCGACCAACAGGATAAAATATAGGGTAGACCGGGAACAATAGTATCGCGGGTCAGTTGTACCATCGTTATTATTTTGCAAACGACCACGATATAAGCTTATGTGTGTGTATAGGTATGTGCCTGGAGCGTATCTCGACCTGCTCACCAATACCTAAGCATCGAGTGACGATGTGCGTGTGTGTATCTCACGGACGAATTATTGGTCAAAATTAGTTTTTAGTTGTAAATATTTGGTAAATATTGTATACTCTACAGGTTCTTTTTTTTTAGTGAGCCTGTTTTGTGTCCCACTGCTGGGCAAAGGCCTCCTCCCTTTTTCTCCATTCCGTTCTCTCCAGCGCCACCTGTGACCAATCTCGGAGATGATTGTCAAGGTCATCCCGCCATCTCCGTTGCGGTCTGCCACGACTTCGCCGTCCATCTGGTATCCACTCGGTATTCACAGGTTCATTTATTAGCAAACAACTAATTTTTTTGTTAAAAGTTGAGTTTGTTATTATTAACTTTAAGATATAGTTTACTTCTTTGAATAATGTTGTTTTTGATGCCTAAGGCTGATTATGTCTAAAATACTGTTTATGCATAAGTATTTAAAAATAAATCTAATTTCATTATACTATTTTTATTTTTAATGCACTAACCCGTGCTAAGGACAATTTTAAAAACCTATTTAGAGGCTAAAAAATCCACCCATGCCGGGTTCGAACCCGCGACCTCTGGCTATCCGTGCCAGCGCTCTATCCAACTGAGCCAATGGGCGACTCACCGGCATCAGTGAAATTTCTAACCTCTTTACACTATTGAAATGAAATGAAATGAAAAGGTTTTATTCAAAATAGCACAGAAGCTGCGTCTTAATGAACGTTACAATTCAAACTAGGTGTCCATTTCAAAATCTAGATCATTTTGGAGAAAAAATGGACAAAAAAACTCCAAACTTAGTCTTTTCGAAGTCCTTAATTAACATAGTTTACATTTACATTCTCTGTATTACGTACAGGCAGCGACATCTGGCTGAAGTAGATTGCATCACTTACAGCCCCGACTACCTACTTTGCAGTTAGGTGTTTACATCGTTATGATATCGCTTTACCTACATGATTATACTATTTTTATTTTTAATGCACTAACCCGTGCTAAGGACAATTTTAAAAACCTATTTAGAGGCTAAAAATTCCACCAATGCCTGGATTCGAACCCGCGACCTCTGGCTATCCGTGCCAGCGCTCTATCCAAATGAGCCAATGGGTGACTCACTGGCATCAGTGAAATTTCGAACCTCTTTACACTATTCTCTGTAGATAGATAGATAGAGATAGAGAACACTTTATTGTACATAAAAATGGAAATTACACAGATATTTCTTAACCTAAGAGTACAGACGGCGGCCTTATCACTAAAAGTGATCTCTTCCAGACAACCACTGTATAATGTAACGTAACTGTAACTGTATTACGTACAGTCTATGTTTTAGCCTCTAAATAGGTTTTAAAATATCGTTATCGTTATCAACCCTTGTATGTCCCCACTGCTGGGGCAAGGGTCTCTTCCTGCATCGCAGGAAGGTTAGGCCATACTCCACCACGGGGGCCAAGTCCAGGTTGGTGGAGGATTGTAAGACAGTGGCGGGCCTTACTGTCAGAAGTTATCAAGCCGCCCATAAAGCCTCTGACATGGCTTAACGATTGTCATGACATGACAGAGACACCAACGGCTTAACGTGCCTTGCGAAGCACGGAAGCGCTCGGAAAAATGCCACTAGCAGTAGTAACGGGACGCTCACCCATCCTGTTCCTGACCGCGCCTGTTGTTGCTTAACCAAGTGATTGATTCCAATCACTTGGTTTGCCTAGGCCACGAGCACTCCCCTTGACCACGAGCGCTCCTTTAAAATATATATATACACCTAAACATCACTGTAAAATACATATGATAATTATGTACACACTGTAAGAAACAAGGAATACCATATAAATTACCACACATATGAAACCTAATATAATGAATAGGGAATATTAAGCTCGCCTTTGTACAAATTTGTATTTAGTGGAGTAAAGAATTTTCATTCATTCATTCATTCATTCAATTCGGTGCCTCTGCTTTGGGAATAGAGGGATGGAAGAGCTTATTGCTTTTTTGTATCATAACGAAAGGGTTAAACGGCCATGACACTTGCTCCATTTAATTCCGTAGCTATGACGCCATCTGGGAAATTAGAAGGTTATTGGTGAATTAGCGGAAAATTGACAAGGATAATAGAGTTCTCATGTTGATGAGACATTGTTTCACTATTGAATTATGCGCTGAAGAAAATTGCTGCGAAGGCATATCTTCCTTCAGCGCCTAATTGATTTTGGCAAGATAAAAAGCACCCGAAACCGGCGTGCAAGCGCACATTTGTAACGGTGCAAACCTCATTACGGCATTTTTTTATATTTCTTTTTCTATCAATCACTTTCAAATATACTTTCAACTTTTTTTTACAGGATCGTGGCATCCTAACAGATCACTTCATGAGGCAGACCATAGTGTCTGTCTCTGGCGACGTTGTTTTTTTTTATTAAAAAAGTATGTTCTTGATTTGACATCCGAAGAAAATTTACTTTTTATTTGGACACTCGTAAGTCAACCTTAGTGTCTGAGGTGTTGTAGGTAAGCTGGAAGAAAATACTATCTAGTATTAAGCTCGCCTTTGTACAAATTAGTCTAGTTTCTAACATCTGTCACTCACTCACTCACTCACTCACTCACTCACTCACTCACTCACTCACTCACTCACTCACTCACTCATTCACTCACTCATTCATTACCATTTAAGATCCACACTTATCTCCAAAACGTGGGTACAATAATACGACACTTAGGCTAAGATAACACGCATTTCATCTGTATTTTTTACATTCAATGAACGTTTGATTAAGCTGAGAACAAAGAAAAATAGTTAAAAAGGAAATTAAGAGGATAAGAAGAAGGAAGCGACTATTTTTAGTATATTTGAATACCATTTCTTTCCCTTTACTTCCTGCCTTCGATACCCGCATAATACTAAAAAAGTTGCGGGACACCGTGTCTGTAGAAAATCTTTTAGCACCCTGAATAAATATCACAATCACTTACGGATGGCCCATTAAACTTTTGGAAGTAATCCCAAACTCTTAAAAGCCTCCTTTATTTGACTAGGCCCAAAGTTTCGGCGGGAGCAAAAATTTAAGATTCCCCGCTTAGGGAAAGCGACAAAATTTATGCACCCACGTTTTTAGGTACTGAAGAAGGCATTTGTAAGTCTCGAAGTCTCAGAGAACATTGTCAGTAGGTTTTATATTTACCAACTTAGCTTCTGCATCTGCGTAATAAGATAATTTGTACAGCGTACATCGGCATCTTCACTCACTCTAGATGGATGAAGGGATCATACTATCCTGACAGTTAATCGGCCTAGCCTACAGGAAATACTAATCAACACGTGCGGAGCCAACCAAGACGCGGGTTTCCTCACGACGTTTTCCCCTACCGATAGCGTGTGACCAGCTTGCCGTTTGTAGACCAGCTTACGACACCGCTATTTAACAGCAGTATCTGTTTATCGTTGGGTAAGCTCTATTCGTTGTATAATTCGAAAATCCTGTTTCACCATTACACTTGCAGGGCTCTCTGCCTCTCTCATGACTTATCGACATAGCTCAGAGAAATAGCGAGCTGAAGTGGCAGTGGGCTGGCCATATCTCGCAAAGAACCAACAACCGTTGGAGTAAACGTGTTCTTGAGTGGAGACGGCGACTCGGCAAACGTAGTGTAGGACGCACTTCGACCAGGTGGGATGACGATCTGCAAAACACTGTCGGTAGATGCTGGATGCGGCAAGCTAAAAACAGGGCGATATGGCGCTCATTGGGGAGAGGGCTATGTCCAGCAGTGGACTAATATAGCCTGAAGAAGAAGAAGAAGATGGTTTTTCAAGCATCCAGTCTTGTGCTGTCCACAATCTCTTTCAATCTCCCAATCAGCTACTCAGTGATGATCATATCAACAATTGGTATGTCTTCACTGCTGAGGCACGGATCTCTTTCTGCTTCGCAGAAATATTAAGCCATTCTCCACAATGGGGACCAAGTCCGGGTTGGAGGAGGATTGTAAGACAGTGGCGGGCCTTAACGTCAGAAGTTATCAACACGCCCATAAGGCCTCTGACATGGCTTAATGACTGACATTACATGACAGCCAGCACCAACGGCTTAGCGTGCCTTGCAAAGCACTTAAGCGCTAGGAATAAACGCCACTAGCGTTAGTCACGGAATGATCATACATCCAGCACTTGACCGCATCTGTTGTTGCGTAACCCAAGTAATTGATTCCAATCACTCGGTTCAACTAGGCCACGAGCGCTTAATCAGTATATATATCTTCGCGTATTTATTCAGAGACTTGTCACCAATCGCCCTTAGGTAACAAAGAATTCAGCACTTGGCTTGCACTAAGCCTGTGTTTCATCAGACACAGTTAAGTGGGCTCTCTGTCTGTGGTGTGCCCTTTGAGCACCCACGCGTTTTATTCAATGTTCTACCTACCTGGTCTCAAAAGAGCAATTAGCCCCGGAAGTTGCTAATTCGAGTTAGTAAAATATGAGCTCTTGCTGTTATTAATGCAGCACTTACAGCGTGGAAAAAAAATAAAATACGATAAGAATATTCTTTATTGTACACCAGAGCACATATTATAAAACATGTAAAGATACAAAGTGCAATTGGCGGCCTTATTGCTAAAAGCAATTTCTTCCAGACAACCTTACGACGGAAAGTTGCTGAAGGAAATAAGAGACGGGTATAGTCGGTGCAAATATGAATACATTAATAGACTAATTATATAAATAAAATATACCTACATAAACAGTTACATATATACTTATGATAAACTTACATAAATACGTTATAATAACAATCTACACGATGAGGAAATAAATACAATATTGTGTACCTATATGGAGACATATGGAAAAGACAAAATGAAAAGGACAATGCACGAATAGGTACTAAACCTGCAGGGACAGATAAAATTCCTTAACCTTGCTTTTAAACACAGCTGAGGAAGGGGAGCGCCTTAATGATTAAAAATAATTGTGATTAAAGACAATTTTTGTGTCCGAATGCGTTTCAAGTTTAGCTTTTGTTTGCTAACCTCACAGTTCCGTAGCAAAAAAATGCATTGAATTTTGTTAAGAAACCAAGCAGAAGAAGACCGCGATAGAGTCTAGGAAGCTAGAATTGTGTAATGGGATAATAGGAGAACAGAACAGAACAGAACAGAACAGAACAGAACAGAGCAGAGCAGAGCAGAGCAGAGCTTATTAATTGTATATTTATTCTTATATGTTGTATTTGTTGTCGTCGATGTGAGTCAGACCCGTGGGGCCTATTTCTTACTGATGGTACCAATTTAATCGAAGCAGTCGGTCCTTCAATGCCGAGGATCATAGCTACTATGAGGGGGTATAGCTCACTTCATCTAAAACTGTCGTGAATCATCAGCATTATCACCATCAGGCTATACTAGTCCACTGCTGGACATAGTCCTCCCCTAATGAGCGCCATAGCGCCCTGTCTTCAGCTTGCCGCATCCAGCATCTGCCTGCAGTGGAGTCCTTTCCTAAAAAAATTCTAAAATGCAGCCGTGCATGCACTTAAACAGGACATCAACCTTTACATGCGTGCACCCGCATGTAATAGTATATTTCATTACAAGTGTGGAAAGGCTGTCATTGCAAAGAGTTCCGACAAATGTCTACCCGAGCCGAGGCGCAGCCGAAGGCGAGGGTTGACAGTCGGAACAAGTTGCAATGACGGTTCCGCACGTGTACTGAACGACTATTTTTCGTAGATAGAGTAGAACTATAGATCAAGGCACAGTGTAACCGATTTTACGTCGGTGAATATTATTTGTTTGTGTGCGTGAATGTTGCCACAGTAAAAGTGAATTGCCATAATGTGGGGTAAAATATTTCAGTCGTTCATAGTCCATGAATAAAAATGCAGTTTTAGTTTTGAATTTTATTAATCATACAACATGTCTGACAATTGTTTGTAAAACGTAGCAAACGTTTAATAAACAATTGTCATTTTGTATAATTAAAAACACGTTTTATTTTACACGTTTAAATTTTACAATTTAAGGCGCTTAGGGAAGCTATCAAGGACCACCAATGGAATACAATCATAAACTGTTTTATTAATACGTTTTTTTCATATAAAAATTCTTTCGAAGACTACCTCAGACCACCAAAATGTACTTTTAGTCAATATGTAGAGAGCATATTCGAGCAATTGATGTAGGTGACCAGTTCTCTCTTCTAATTGCTAGCACCCATTTTTCCAGAACAGGACAATTTTGAAGAAGTCTGGAATAGAAACATTGCTAATATTAATAAATATTGTAATACATTAAAATATAAGAAGTAATAACTTTAGTACTCCTTATTATTCGCGATACTCATACATAGTTGTATATCAAACGGGTTGATTATTTATTAGGTAAATAAGGCAATTACGATTTACCTAATAAACAATCGCGGCTAGACGGTATTGTACGAGATTCATTGATACAAATTTAAATATTAATTCTATACTGATTTAAGGGCACATTGCTTGCGGCAGAATGCACAAAAAGACTTGACCGAAAGGGTTCTTGCGATAAATTCGAGCTTACACATTTTCTGCTGAGTGGAATGAATGCTGAAAAATTATATGGGCAACAAGCCACATAGGAAGGCGATGCAGCTATCTAACAAAGCATCAGGATATTATATTTGATAATTCAATGCTGTAGCCGTAACGTTTCTGTGTCTATTGTTTTGATTATAGATTTGATATCAACCCTTGTATGTCCTTATCCCTGGGGCACGGGTCTCTTCCTGCATCGCAGGAAGGTTAGTCCATACACCACCACAGGGGCCAAGCCCGGGTTATAGTTTTAGGTACATTGATTTTTAATAACGATACATTAAGTATTAAAGATTCATAATATATTTTGATTACGTTTAAAACTTAATATCTGTACAAGGACAAGCAGTCGAAGTCTGGGACTTCGAGTTAAGTAATGATCACGCAGCGTTGCCAGATATACAATTTAAATCGTATTCATACGATGTTTTACATTTATTTTGCATGTACGATCCAGGGGCACAAATCGTACGTAAACATACGACTTTTTTTTAGATTTCATTCAACCAAAGTACTAATACCAACATAGCACGTCGCTATTTATTCTTTTACTTACTAAGTACCAACCCTTAAGGTAAATGTAACTAATGTTAGACGTTGCCGGTTATTCGTATTTGTGACACAGATTATGAACGCTGCTTCAGTTCAGTCAATTTTATTGAAACAAAGATCCCAAATAGGCTGAGCAATGAAACTGTAAACGGCATACTTTTGGCAAAACAACATATTAAGCGCTATGGGTGTTGCATGGATTTTTCTCCAACAAAAGAAATGTTAAATAATATTAACATCACAGAAAAACCCTTTACGGGGATAAATAAAAACCTAAAAATTGTTTGTTTATGTTTAATCGATTGTTTACTTTAAAGTAATAAAACAAAGGATTTGAAAACGTACTGTTTTTTTAGCAGCCTTCTTAAGGAATACTACTTTTTATTTACCCATCGTACGATCGCTTATTCAAAACGTCTGCCAAGACGGTCATCACGTAATGATCGGGATTTTCGACATAAACGGATGGCAACATTTTTTTAATCTTCGGTTTTTTAGGTTAGGAAAGTAAATTCTATTTCTTACGGACTAGTTGCAAAGCTACTAGTTAAAACTTAACTAAAATACTCAACACAAGGCAACTTTGGGCTTAACACTAATTGAAACACAATCATTACTTACCTATGAAAGGAAACTTCCCCCAAAGCTCTTTCTTTACGATTTCTGCATACGAGTACACTACAATTCACCATACTTTCTCTATTTAGGTCACTTTTAATATATTATTTCACAAATACACGGTTGCTCTTCGAAACGGTTAGCGTAGCGTTAAATATGATTACATTTTCAAAATCTTGTCGTTTGTTTGCCTCCAGAAACGTCAACTTGACACTGGGGGCAAACAAAAAAAGTAGTTACACTTTTGCTGTTTATTCTATCTCTTTCTCACCCATTATCGCTACGAAGTTTGTTTCATTTAAAACTTGTATGTGTGCGCTGTGGCTTGCTCTATAGTTTTACTCCCTCTACGCTATTTTTAATACAATTGCGAAAAAAATAAGCAATCTAATAAAGAAAAAAATATTTGGAAATGGCGCCAACCGTAAAAGAATATAAGCAGAGATTTTTTTTCTTCACCCATTCTGGTAGGCAAAGGGAACTATGCCCATACAGCCAGTCTTCAGTAGGATTTTTTTTTGATATGAAATGAAACCTAACCTAACTCATTCAGTCAAATCATTAAATCTGATATTGAAACAAATTAGTTGCTTCTTTATAGAAATATACGTATTTGTATGAATCATAAAAACTTCCATGAACTTTTTTAGTAGAAACTTCATGGTTGGTTTTTCTTTTCAATAGACATTATTTTGACAGTTGGGAAAGAGAACGCACTAGTGCGGGAATGGTAAAAGAAAGCACTAGTGTGTAATAACCCACATCCCGCACGCTATACGTCCCTGCAATACGCCACTTTTTGAGCAACTGTATTAAAAAGGTTGTTATCGACGTAACTTTACAGGTGATTTTGTAATTTTCGTCAGGCAATTTCGCCCACGGCTAGGCATAGACCCCACCCAAGGCATAACACTAATAATTCTTAATCTGATGCTTACAACCCTTTGTATGTCCCCACTGCTGGGATGCGGGTCTCTTCCTGCATCGCAGGAAGGTTAGGCTATACTCCACCACGGGGGCCAAGTCCGGGTTGGTGGAGAATTGTAAGACGTGGCTGGCCTAACTGTCAGAAGTTGTCAAGCCGCCCATAAAGCCTCTGACATGGCTTAACGACTGTCATTACATGACAGAGACACCAACGGCTTAGCATGCCTTGCGAAGCACGAAAACGCTCGGAAAAAAATCCACTAGCAGCAGTCACGGGACGGTCACCCATCCTGCACCTGACCGCGCCTGTTGTTGCTTAACACAAGTGATTGATTCTAATCACTTGGTTCCTAGTCCTAGTAGTTTCTAAGCCACGAGTGCTTTGAAATTTAAACAATAAAAGCCCTGTTTTTTACAATTATCAAATAAATATACCACCACAAAAGCTTAAAAACTATGAGAATGAGAATGGAAATGAAAAAAACTTTATTGTAAAACGATATTGTCAAACCGGGGGGTGGGCAGCAGCGCCCCCTACAGTACAATTCCACCAATCTGCGATCCCCAACCCGCTTGCCAAGCGTGTGGATTATGGGCATCACCCCCCAATGATGGCACAACCTTGCGCTGTGGCGCTCATTAGGGGAGGGCTATGTCCTGCAGTGGACTAATATAGCCTGAAGGAGTGTTACAAAAAATGTTTACTGGCTCCCAAACTAGGAATCCCTGTGCTATGGGTAGCCAGGCTTCTTCCAAAATACATAAGAATATAGGTAGCGTTTTACAATAATAACTACTTACAAACTAAAAGTGGATATACCTGTGTACCACACAAATGACAATCAGCTTAATTACGCCAAACACGATTTAGTTTTTGGTGTGAACAATCCAATGTAATAAACACTTAACAAACACCCTTCTAAGCCCTGGAGATAACAGATTACTGCAAGTCATCTAAAACCACGTAGATTTCGAAGAACTTTTTCTTCTTGCTGTCCAAAAAATGATGATGAAAATATTGGACCTGGAACAGAAACTTTTCCGGACTTCCTACTAAATCATTGGGTGTGAATTAAGAAAGTTATTCGTGTTGTCCTATTTCTAGGATGCCAGGCCTTAGGAGGATATTTTTCTATTTCCCATCAATTCGAATTACAATACGATACACGTCGCCTTTGGAATATTTGAATCGTCCAAACGCTTGGTGTTGTGGTAAAATAAGTATTTCTCCATTTTATAGGACTAGTAACCTATTTTTTCCGATATTGTTTTGGGTACAGTGAGGTGAAAAGTTCATCAGATATGTTTTTGTATACTTAGCGCAATCAACCGTTGTATGGCCCCACTCCTGAGGCTCGGGTCTCTTCCTGCATCGCAGCAAGGTTAGGCCATACTCCACCACGGGGGGCCAAGTCCGGGTATACTTACCTGTAAAAAATCTCTTGATATAATGAGGTTACAAATTTAGTCCTCAACAAAATATAGTTTTCTCTCCTAGTACTAAGAGTGAAATAAAATAAATTTAAACTAACTCAATAAAAAAATTACCTTTGTAGCTACGATATAATTTATACAGCGTTCAGTGGCACCTTGAACTCTATTAGAAACAAATAAGAGCCTCTTAAAATAAGTAGAGAAGCCATCGTGGCCTAATTGACCTTCCTTCTTTCTTTCCTGTCTCTTTCTCTCTCTCTCTTTCTTTCTTTCTTTCTTTTTTTCTTTCTTATTCTTAATGCAACCAAACCAAAGCACAAAGTGCCTTTTCTCATGAACTGTCTGTCACATTTACAGACGAATGTACCTGGTATCGAGGCTCGCATGTAAACACATGTGCCCCGGATAGAGTTATAACCGTGTTTGAACAATATATTACTTTCCGCGACGCGTGTCACGATACTGATACCTACTTACATAATGTGATTGAATTTCGTGCCCGAGTATTTTCCCCGTTGTGAGCCTTTCATTACACAGTTTTCTAAGCAACTTTTTTGTTCGAACACCACAAAAGGGATATCGTTTTACCTGGGACTAAAATTACTTACTTTTTGGGTGAAAGTCGGCTAGAGCTGGCAGTTGCTCTTATCACATGCGACTTAGGGAGAAGCCAAAGATAGTGAGGAAACGAACAGTTAGCTAGCACAGCATAAACTTACAAATCTAGGCCACCAACTAAACTGACTGTTTAGGCGACTTTTTAATAGAGTTGTTATTTAGTAAATAAAAGAACTAATTAATATTACGTAGCGCTCGAGGCCTAGCCAAATCAAGCGATTGGAATCAGTCACTTGAGCGATTGGAAGCAACAACAGGCGCGGTCAGATGTAGGATGGGTGAACGTCCCGTGACTACCGCTAGTGGCATTTTTTCCGAACGCATCCGTGGTTCGCAAGGCACGCTAAGCCGTTGGTGCCGGCTGTCATATAATGGCAGTCGTTAAGCCATGTCAGAGGCCTTATGGGCGGCTTGATAACTTCTGACAGTAAGGCCCGCCACTGTCTCACAATCCTCCACCAACCCGGACTTGGCCCCCGTGGTGGAGTGTGGCCTAACCTTTCTACGATGCAGGAAGAGACCCGTGCCCTAGCAGTGGACACATACAAGGGTTTATATCGAATATTATTGAGGGGCAAGATAGGGGAGTGCCCGAAACGACTAATGAACCTTAATGAGACGAAAGTGATAAGTCGCCTTTGCCTTTGCCAAGTGACCTTTGCTGGGCACTGCCTACCCCTCTGGGATACAGGTGTGATTTTATGTTATGTTACGTTTATTATGTAAATACATGTTTTACTTGAACTAAATCTCCTAGAGGTATTGATAGAGTCGATTATCACATTTACGATAACTGAAATACGGAAAGATAAAATGTATGTTTAAGTTTCCGCAGTCAACGAGGAACCCTTAAATCCGTCTGTATAGCTGTCTGACCGAGGAATAGTACAATTGTAATAAAATTATGAGAAAAATTATCACAGCAAAGTAAGTACACTTAACAAGTAAATGAGTAATAGTCCACTAACTTCTAAGAAAAAATATATAACTCAGTATATAACGTAGAAAACCAACTCATTGATACAAGCCGGGATTCGACCCCTCTACCTCCGCTCCACTCCTCCACCACCGCACTGCATATATCAACCCTTGTTTTTCCCCACTGCTGAGGCACGGCTCTCTTCCTGCATCCCAGGAAGGTTAGGCCATACTCTACCACGGGGGCCAAGTCCGGGTTGGTGGAGTCTTACAAGTTTAAGTCTAAGACTGGTCTTATTGTCAGAAATTATCAAGCTACCCACACGGCCTGTGACGTGGCTTAACGCCTGCCATTACATGACCGCCGGCACCTTTGGATTAACGTACCTTGTGAAGCACGGAAAAAAAGCCACTAGCGGTAGTCACGGCACCGTCACCCAACCTGCATCTGATCGCGTCTACTGTTACTTAACTCAAGCGATTGATTCCATCCAAGCATCCTTATTCCAATCACACGGTTCGACTAGGCCACGATGTATAGGCTATTATTATTAATTATATTCTTTTAATGCACTAACCCGTGCTAAGGACAATTTTAAAAACCTATTTAGAGGCTAAAAATTCAACCCATGCCGCGATTCGAACCCGTGACCTCTGGCTATCCGTGCCAGCGCTCTTTCCAACTGAGGTAATGGGTAACTCACCAACATCAGTGAAATTATTATTAATGTTTTAGTTCGTAAGGATCTAAGGAACGTTTTCCAACGAAAGGGCAAGTGACAATCCTTTACACGTCCGAGCCTCTAAGCTCTAATCCCACTTGGCGCGTGCCACCACTAATTCCAGCCGAAACTCGATTCGCTCCATGTCACTTAGACCTGAGAAGGGTCCAGCTATCTATCTTCTAAGATTTCTAACTGATATTAATGGCTTCACAAGCCTGATTGCCTGCGGATCCCTAAAAAGTGGTCGAACGAACCGCCGAATCTAATTGTGGTGCTTAATGGCAGGAAAAGTTAGGCAGTCTAGGCTTTTGTTGGCTGTAAAGATTTGTATTTGTCTGTCTTCGTGGCTACGTGCTAGCTAACTTCGTAGACCACGTTAGAAACATGGTGAGATTTTCAGAAACCACACACTGTATTTAACGTTTAGCCGTTGGTGCCGGCTGTCATGTAATGGCAGTCGTTAAGCCATGCCAGAGGCATGACGGGCGGCTTGATAACTTTCCACAGTAAGGCCCGCCACTGTCTTACAATCCTCCACCAACCCGGACTTAACCATAGATTACAGATTGTTAGTGTTTGAAAAACTGGTCGTAAGTCGCTTGTGTTTCAATTCAGATTACTTGATAAGGATTTCTCGCCCTCAAAAATATATTAAACATTACTTGTCTAAGCAATAGTCGACCAAAAATCTGTAGTTTACTGAACCAAATAAATTATGTAATGTCGTTGAAACATCAGTAGAATAATACCCCGTCTGTCCAGTTGGACCTTAGGACGACGAACGAGTGAATCTCTTGAATCATTTATTTATTTAATATTGGGAAGACTAACAGCACATTACAAAGGGTAACAAAAACATTAAACATACAGCCAATTATAAGTCTCCACTTATAGAAAAAAAATTAAGCACTTAATTAAGCTCTTAAAGCAAAAAACCAGTGACAGTTTAAAGCTAAACTACATTAATACTTAAAAAAAATCCAGACTATAAATCATTTTAACCAACCCATTAGGAGCCCAGATGGCTAGGCGCTATTTAATCTAGATGCGAACTTTTTAAGGCAAATAAAGTTCACATTTGATGGATATTTGTAGTAGTTGTCGTTTTCAACTCTTGTATGTCCCTACTGCTGGGGCACGGGTCTTTTCCTGCGTCGCAGGAAGGTTAGGCCACACTCCACCACGGGGGCCAAGTCCGGGTTGGTGGAGGATTGTAAGACAGTGGCGGGCATTACTGTCAGAAGTTATCAAGCCGCCCATAAGGCCTCTGACATGTCTTAACGACTGCCATTATATGACAGCTGGCATCAACGGCTTATCGTGTCTTGCGAAGCACGGAAGCGCTTGGAAAAATGCCACTAGTGGTTGTCACGGGACGCTCACCCATCCTGTACCTGATCGCGCCTGTTGTTGCTTAACCAGGTGATTGATTCCAATCACTCGGTTCGCCAAGCCACGAGCGCTTTGCAGTAGGTACGTACTGAATGATGAAATTAACAAAACCGGATTGATAATTTTGATTTGCAAGACATTCATCTCTTACTCCCATAGCAAAATCCATTATTTTCCGTAATAAACCGCGGGTAACACCGCGGGGCACAGTTAGTGTTTAATAAAGTGTTCTCTATCCCTAACTACTCGTATCCATAATACAAGATGCCTCAGCTCCCAAAGAGCTGTAAACTCCAGTTTTACAAGCCTTGCTGTACTTATTGGCAGACTAGACTCGTCATTGCGTGAACATCTGCTGGCCAGTCGCGTCTTTATCGCGGCTGTCTGACCAATAGAGAGAAGGTGGAGAGGCTACATTTTTAGACATATCGATAGTTTAGGAACTTACTAAAATCTAAAAACCTATTCCTTAGCACGGGCTAGTGCATTAAAAATAAAAATAGTGTAATTACTAAAATCTGCTCATGCAAAACCAGCTGCGCTCGGTTTTAAAACAGTTGCTAAAAAATATGCCACATAAATGGATCTCACAATCTATTATGGTTTGTGCTTTCGTTTTTACGCGTATTCTTATTTTTTTGGATAAACATGGAAAAGTTCGCTACACATATGTTACATATTTAAAGTGTATAAATATTTTCTTTTAATTATAAGATTCACTAACCTTGCTTGATGTTTTGAATACATTTTTCGTTATACTAAATTTCAATACCAACAACCATTAAATTTTAAAATTTGGTTAAATATATTTTTAAATACATGTATTTAAAACATTGTTAAATACATGTATATTTATTTTTATTACTTTGAGTGAAGCTCCAGTTAATGTATAAACGTATATCTTAGAGGGCAGTCAAGCTCAGAACCATAAACTTTTGTTTTTATATAGTTATTGTATTGTTACCTGTATAAATAAAATAAATGCAGGTTTTCTAAGATAGGTTCCTTAGTATTTTTGTAAATATTAATTCGTAGCGTCTGTTGGCTGGAGACTGATTAGTCATCACGTAAAATAATGTGATTTTTTTAGACTTATAATATGAGTACATACAGATTCTATCCTGCTAAAAACCCTAAATGGTTTGTGTCGAGGTCCGTATTTTCACGTCTTAAATTACTCTAACACAGTAATAATCATAACAAGTTGTGAAGCGTCGTCCTTGAAAACCCCCAGTGCTTTTATCGATAGCTGACTGCCCAACACTACACTTTCACAGACCATAGAAGATGCTCGCCTCGCTCGATTATTAGCTTGCAGCGCACCGGGGCCATTCTGCCAGGAAATTAGTTTCATTAACTGCGAATCGACGACCTATTAGAGTGACCAATAGCTCCGGCGATTTATTATCGAGCTATTGGGAAGGACTTTCTGTGCTTTCTGAAGCTCGTTTATTGTTCAGTTAAGGATAAAGATAAAAATATTTATATTTATCTTTTTGGTAGCCTATATGAAAACTATTTAAAAATAATTTGGTCATCCATATATTGCATTTTGTATTATGTCCACTGCAGGACACAGGTCTTCGCTCAGAGTGCTTAGTGCGAGTTTGACAGATCCAATCGAATAACTTTACTACCGCGTTAATCGAGCATTGAGTAGTGATTATGAGTAAGTTAACCGTCCGAAATGGCAAAAC
Source organism: Yponomeuta sedellus (assembly GCA_934045075.1). NCBI lineage: Eukaryota > Metazoa > Arthropoda > Insecta > Lepidoptera > Yponomeutidae > Yponomeuta > Yponomeuta sedellus. The sequence goes on along the minus strand of OW203738.1, from coordinate 2,076,327 downwards.
GCTGTCACAGTACAACTCACACTCGCGTTTATTCGTGTTTTGGCTGGTAAACGTGTTCACTTCTCAACGTAAACCATTACAACTCTCACTCAGCAATTTTAATTTCCATACTTGTCGCTAGGTGGCGCTTCCTCGATGCCATAGAAATATGAGTTTACGTTAACGCGATCGAGTAGTTAAAAAACTCGCACTAAGCACTCAGAACGAGAGTGTAAAGGCATATTTACTAGGCGTGCCCAACGCGGATTGGCAATTTCAAGGGCTGAGGTAATTGAACACCCACTCACATAATCAGGCTTCCTTACAAACTTTTCCTTCACCGTTAGCCAGTGGGATTGCTAAAATAACTTCACAAATGTACATAACTTATAAAATAATGTCTCTCTAAGCTACCGCCGCTGTTTGTGCAGGTACAGTGAATTTTGATAATTTACCACCAAAACATTATGAGATAATATAGTGCACTACTGCAGCGGTCAGCAAAGGAGGCATTGATAAGCCGCGGCACCAATACGTAAGTCCATCAATGCCTCGTGGCCTAGGATTGTATTATTTTTCTCAAATATTGCGCGGGAATGAAAACTAAATTCTCTGCTACTTTCTTTTACGTACTACCTACTCAATACTTTTTATCGCGCATTTTCTTTTTTTTTTTTTCAATTTTATTGGCAAGTCAGTTTGAAATTTTAATAAAAAACTCTTTGAAATTTAAAAAAAAAATTAACAACAAACCTCGTTTGCATATTCTATTTTTTATATATGTTCTATGTTCTATTTTGTATATAAATATGTTCTATTTTTAAGTTACTTGACAGATATGAGTTAAATATTGTAATATATTTGGCCGCTAAAGCACGACTGATATAAATTTTTACATAAATTTTGCTGACTTCTGCTCGCATGTATTTGGCCAGTAAAGCGATTTCGATTTGTCTCAGAGAAGGTGGTCAAAATAATGCTCATACTTCCAAGCGTGTTTGAGGAAAATGTAACTTAACATAAGATAGTAAATATTCTTTACAATAAAGACCGGAAACATAGTTGCAGAAACAGCTGATACAAATACGATACAATCGACGGCCTTATTACTAATATCAATTTCTTCCAGGCCACCTCAAACTGGAGAATTTGCCTAAGGAGAAATAGATACGGGTAGTCGGTGCCAATACGAATATTAATAGACATACGTATACTTAATAATGAACTTACATAAATCATAATTAAATATTATAAATAAATATCTACACATACATTCATAATAAAGCATATAATTTTTTTGACGCACGATATCATACTTTCATTTGGCAGTACCGAATCCAGTTCGGCAATTATTTGGCTGTATATCGATATCAACTCGTGTATATCCCCACAGCTGGGACACGGGTCTCTTCCTGCATCGCTGTAGGTTAGGCCATACTCCACCACGTGGGCCAAGTCCGGGTTGGTGGAGGAAGGCAGTTGGCGGGCCTTACCGACAGAAGGTATCAAAAATTTAATAAACGAGCATAAATCCGCATAAAAACAGTTTTAATTATGATTATACTAGTTTTATTTTTAATCGAATCCGAATCGAATGGGTAGAATTTTTAGCCTCTAAATAGGTTTTTAAAATTGTCCTTAGCACGGGTTAGTGCATTAAAAATAAAACTAGTACAATTAGTAAGTAAACAATAATTGACCGTTTAAAAAAACTGTGAATATTTTAGGTGGAGAAGTGTGAGTGTGTGTATGCGCGGGTGTGTGTATGTGTGTATTTGCGGGTGTGTGTGTGCATGCGTTCAAGCGTTTAGATGCTATGGTGAAATAATGAAACGAACTAACATTATTGTTCCAGCAATTGCATTGATGTTTTGCTCCTGTCCATCCAAAGGTTGTTCGGAAGAGATCACTTTTAGTGATAAGACCGCTGTCTGTACTTTTAGGTTAAGAAATATCCGAAATTTCCTTTCTATGTACAACTAGCTGACCCAGCGAACTTCGTACCTCCTAACAGTAGATTCTTTTTTTAATTATTTTTCTTTCCGTAAGAAACATTCTCGTACTTCAAGGAATATTCTAAAAAAAGAATTGTCAAAATCGGTTCAGCTGCTCTCGAGATTTGCGCTTACTAACACATTCGGGGATTCATTTTTATATTATAGATAAAGTGTTCTCCATCTATCAACATCATAGTCTTAATCGTAGTCTGCCTTTTCAGTTTCGAGAACCTATACCCTAAAATTACTTTAAGCTCACTTTTTTCTGTTAGGACCAAATTTTTTCACACTTCCTCACTAATTTCCCTTATTTTCAAGACATTCCTTAGGAATAATGAATAGCACGGCCATTACGAGCATCTGCTTGGTAAGAGCTGTAATTTAACTTGCTTGACACGGCCTACAATATGAGAATGGGCATTAAACTTGGCGCTAAGACCGCAGCTTATAGACTTAGCTGAAGCAGTTGTGTGTGTGTGTTTTTGTTTGTGTGTTTATTTGTTGGTATGTGTGTTTATTTGTTCCGTTTTTGATCGATGTTCCCTGTGATAAACAGAAAATTTCGATCAAAAATAGAAAATATTGAATTAAAACCACAATATTTATGACCTATACATTTTTATTAATTATTATCAGTAAACATCTTTATTGCACTAAACAAACAATATTTGCTACAAAGATACTTAATGCCACTAAGCAGTAGCATTATCGCATTATCTACCATCTACCTAAATTTGGTTTACGAATAATAGCTGGGTGCGTAGTGTAAGATACTAAAAGTAAGGGGGAGAGGGAGCAATAATTATATATATGTCGCCGCCCAATGGTAAGACTAGATGGCGAACTAACTGCCTAGGACGTTCGAGGATTCAATTCAAGGGCTAAGGGTCATACCGTCTTGTGATTGAACAAAACGTTTTATAAAATGGCTGAAGGTTGTTAGCCATGTGGTTAGTACCAGACGGACGGCTGCTGTAGTAGATTCCTCCTCTACTTAGTACTTGAAATAAAATTAAGCGGCACAATCAGCAGTTAAATGTCTATAGCCCATTATTTGCTTTTAATTTTAGTATTTGCTTCTTTTTTCTTTTGTTTGTAATGCATTGTAAACTTTCTGTATCTGTTAATGTTTTGTAAGTGTTGTAAATTTGTTATAGTTTTGTTATGTTTTTAGTATTGTGCCGTTGAATAAATTCTTTCTCTCTCTCTCTCTCTCAATCAATCAACCAATCATCTTCAATTTTTGTTTACAGACCACATTGGATTGAAGTTCATAACGACAGCATGTTTACCCACGAATTGCATTGCATACGTTGATCTCACATAAAGTTTAGTTGCATTTTGCGAGGTGACATAATCAGCTGTTACATTTTACAATTAGGACGGCGGCTCTTCATTCAGTCGTTTACTAGAAGGCTAACTTTCGATCCGCCAAGTCACTAAACGTTTTAGATTATGTTTTATTATGGCTAGCCTTGCAATGGGATGCCGCTGCCTCATAAGCGGCCTAGGCAGTTAATTCGACAGCTGACTTAACCACTTGGCGGTGACATATTCACGTTTTTTCATTGAGAACTCCTACATTTGCGCTCAACGTAAGGCACATGGGGTTTAGTATCAACCCACGTGATACTAAACCTCACAGTGTATGTGCCCCTGCTGGGGCACGGGTCTCTTCCTGCATAGCAGGAAGGTAAGGCCATACTTCACCACGAGGGTCAAGTCCGGGTTGATGGAGAGCCGTAAGACAGTGGCGGGCTTTACCTACTCTCAGAAGTTATCAAACGGCCCATAACGCCACTGACATGAGTCAGCGGCTGCCATTACATGACAGGCACCGACGGCTTAACGTGCCATGCGAAGCACGGAACTGCTCGGAAAAAATGCCACTAGCGATATTCATGGGATGATCACCCATCCACCACCTGATCGCGCCTCTCGTTGCTTATCCATGTGATGGATTCCAATCACTCGGTTCCACTAGGCTAAGAGCGCTTCGTGGGATTTCAGCCACATGGAAATAGAATTAGAATACGATGGAGCACGCGTAAATACACCGCACATAGTGGTGCAGTGGGGACAGGGGACCTCTAATATTGATTGTGGTTCGCAGTAATTAAGCAGGGGCTGCGACGTAAACTTGCCAAAGTTGCCGATTGTTTGCGGGAAAATGTCGGGCTGAGTATGGCGGCTGTACACTCTTGGCAACAAATCCTACTAATTAATCGCGAAAGTTTGTATGTATGGATGAATACATGTTTGTTACTCTTTCAAGTGAAAACTAACGAAAAGATTTTAATGAAAGTGTACAATAATATAGCTTATACATCAGAATAACACATAGGCAACAATTTATAAAAAATATATAGTGTGAATTGTCCAAAATATGACGATAAGTCTCAAGATACGTAGGCTGCTACTTATGTATGCGGAATCTGGGATTTCAATCATTTTAAACGCAATGTCGGACCTCCATGGTCAAATTCGTTCTTTTCTAAATACTGGCCGCTAATATTTTTCTCTTATATATACGTTAGTGTTTTGTTTTTGTTGGGTTTAATGTCATATCGCTGAAAAAATGGAAATCACTCGTGAAAATATTCGTGCTATGATTTATAACGATTTTCGACGTGGTTTAACGCAACAACAGTGCGTAGATCAATTAACTTCGACTTTTGGTGGTGAAGCTCCATCAAAAACGACTGTGTATCACTGGTTTAGTGAGTTTTATCGCGGGCGCAGTAAGCTCACGGGCGAAGTTAAAGAAGGTCGCCCGAAATCGATGGTTGTGCCACAAAATATTGAAGCTGTGCGAAAACTAATAATGCAAAACCGCCATGTTACATATCACGAGATAGAGGCTATTCTGGGCATTATGTATGACAAGCATTCATAGGATATTAAATGAACATTTGTCTGTTAAAAAAATTTGTTCGCGTTGGATCCCGCACAACTTAACTCAGGATCAAAAAGATGCTCGCGTCGAATGGTGCAAGAAAACCTTAAAAAAATTCAACGGAGGCGACTCAAAATCTGTTTATAATATCTACACAGGTGACGAATCCTGGATCTACGCGTACGATCCCGAAACTAAACAACAATCAACAGTTTGGGTGTTTCAAAATGAGCCGAACCCTACGAAAGTGGCTCGTGCAAAAAGCCCTGTAAAGCAAATGGTGGCCTGCTTTTTTAGTATTATTGGCCATGTGGCTACAATACCACTGGAGAATTGCAGAACGGTTAATTCGGAGTGGTACACGACCTTTTGTTTGCCGGAAGTATTTGAAAAAATACGCCAAAACAACCAGCGACGCAGAATGTCAATTTTCAATCCCAGGAAACCACTTCATTTTTAGATGGTCAAAAAATAGAATTGATGGGTCATCCACCGTACAGCCCTTTTTTGGCTCCCAATGATTTCTATTTATTCCCAAATGTAAAGAATAAATTACGTGGTCAACAATTTTCTACCCGTGAAGATGCCGTAGATGCGTTCAAACAGCACGTTTTGGAGATACCTCAATCAGAGTGGAAAAAGTGTTTTTCAAATTGTTTCATCAAATGCAAAAGTGCATCGATCATAGTGGAGAATACTTTGAAAAACAATAAAAGCATATTTAGCCATATACATTTACTTTTTCTATTCCGCATACATAAGTAGCAGCCCTCGTAGTAGGAAAAAATCTGCCATTTGCAAGCTATCACGCAGACAAAGTCGCGGGCACTAGCTAAAAGATGATATAATACTCGTATATGCAGTGTTCACGGAAGAGTTAGTTCAAAAAACGGAGGTAGGTAGATCTATAAAAATGCTTTGCGCCTTGGCGGAAATTGTGTAATAGTATTTATAACATATTTAAAAGCGTAAAGTGGTTGTAATTACACCAATTTCAATATCGTAATGTATCTCATTACGTACTTATGCGATAATGTAATGTTAAAGGCACGTGTTTTTTTTAATAAGTTTTAAGATACTCCGACTAAAAATGAACGATACTTTTAAAAATCTTAGCAAAGAGGTTTTATGTCTATTAGTTTTATGTATGATTTTATGTCTTTGTGGTTGACGACCTCTGTGGCGTAGCGGTAGCGCGTCTGCCTACCATGCAAGAGGTCCCGGGTTCGAATCCCGGCTGGAAACAAAAAAAAAAAAGAAGCCCAGGTCTTGGATGTTTACATGTTTGTGATGTCGTTGTTTCTGGTTCCCACGACACAGGGTATCCTAGTGTGGGGCCAGAAGCAATGTATGTGCCTGTATGTAAATGTTATGTTATGTCAAGAAAGTTGTCAATATTTTATGAATAAAATTAACTTTGGAAAATAAAATATAACAAATAAACATTTAATTCGTTAATTTAATTAATTTTGACAATAAATTACAACCATTTATCTGTAACAAAAAAACAAAAATATTAATTTACTTTATTAGTAATACTGGCTGTTTTTGTACCTTTGCTAAAAAATAAAGTTGATGCGCGCGCATCGCTTATTTGTGGACAAGTAAAAATAAATCCGCGCGCTTTTTCTTTTCGATGTATTGTTTTTACGTCGTATGACATACTTGCGCTTTGAAAATTACAGCCTCTGCTTCCTTATAGCCCTCGCCGATGGCTCGGGCTAGTAATATCGCTTCGGCTGTAATTTTCAACTTACCGCACTTATATCATAATGTACTATTATTTAAGTAAATTATGAAGTCCCACCGCAGGGAACAGGCTTTCTCTCAGAGAGAGAGAGTATGGGCTTAATTACCATGCGTGCCCACCGCTGATTGGCAATTTAAAGAGCTAAGGTATTTAAATATTTCATAGTTAGCGTGACACAGTAGCGTTAGCCCTTACAGTTAGCGTGTGATATTGCATTTTATTGATATTGTGTTTTATTGGTTTATAATTATGATGGCTGGCTTTAAGTCTTCTGATTGTCTGACTATGTTTGACCGATGTTTGTCTAATATTTTATATTGACTATTATTAATTGCCGAATTTTTTTAATGTTTAATATATAAATGCGATTTTTTAATTGGAATAATTATCAAATTTATTTAATTGACGTGTAACTTATAATTATGAATAAATATGTCTATGTCTAATAGTATTAGGTTAAAAGAACAATATTCTTTATCGTACACACCAGAAAATGATTACGGAGAACAAAAGTTACCAAAAAAAGACGACCTCTGTGGCGTAGCGGTAGCGCATCTGCCTACCATGCAAGAGGTCCCGGGTTCGAATCCCGGCTGGAAACAAAAATAAATACCCCCAGGTCTTGTTTGTGATGTCCTTGTTTCTAGTTCCCACTATACAGGGTATCGTAGTGAAAGGCTATAAGCAATGTAGTGCCTATATGTAAATGTTAGAATGTATAATTGGCGGAAATATTGCTCATAGCAATTTCATCCAGGCAACCATATATCTGAAAGAGTTTCGAGGGAGAAATCAAGAAGGGTAGTAGGTGCTAATCGAATATGTATACATATGTCGATTGCGCTTACGCTCACTTAAGTTTAAGGGTTTCTTATAAACATAAAAATATTGTAAAGACTTTTTTCTTTTCAAAAAAAGAGGACTACTATTTATATCCTCCTAATCCCTGTCGGCCAATATTTAGGACATTATATAGAACTTTCTTAATTCGATTAGGGACGTCCCAGGCGGACATACTTCGAGCGAGTAGGGGATGTATTAGTTAAGGGGAAGATAAAAAAGTATCCGGAACCGGCGGTATCGTGATTCACTGATAAAAGATAAAAGTATTAGGTACATTGATGTTAATATTTTTACAGTTGTGGGTCAATGCAAATCTGTGCCTCCGGTATTATCCGCGACTTATCGATCTTCCCACGGGAATAAGATATTTTCTCACCGTAAAACGTAGCCTATGTGCTAATCCAGGGTGTCAGTTAACTCCATAACAAATTTTGTAGAGCGCTGGCACGGATAGCCAGAGGTTGCGGGTTCGAATCCCGGCATGGGTGAAATTTTTAGCCTCTAAATAGGTTTTTAAATTTGTCCTTAGCACGGGTTAGTGCATTAAAAATAAAAATAGTAGTATCAAACATACACACTCACAAACTTTGGCCTTTATAATATAGTGTTATGTTATGTTAAGTTTTATGTTATGTGATGTGATAGGGTGGTAGTGTGATGTGATAACGTATGTTATTTAACAAGACTCGTCTAGAACCCGCAAACGAGAGTGTACAGCCGCCACAATAGTTTTGCCTCCGGAGCAGGCTGTTGTTGAATGTCGTACTACCTAATGGAAAAGTGCGACTGGTACATTGTGTGATGGTTGTAATAGTTCCCTGTAATAGGTCACCAGGTCTTCATTGTAGGAAGGGTTAATAAGTCCGCCTTTGCTCTACACATACAATGTTATTCAATAGGGTTGAAGAGGATTCCTCTTCAACTTTCTGAAAATGAGGAATTTCCACATATTTTTAAGGTTTCTCATCCTTTTCCTCAAAACTGATTTAAAAAAATCCTCTTCCTTTACTTCATATTTTAAGAGTAATTTAATAGGAAGGAGAGTTATAAGTTTTGTTGATACGAAATGTGTGAGGGAGAGAGAGAGAGAGGTCTCCTGCATCCTCTTCCTCATCCCTCATTCCCCACTGCTGGGGCAGCATGCCCCAGCAGTGGGGACATACAAGTGTTGATGGATGCCACTAGTCATGAAACGGTCACCCATACTGCACCTGACCGTGACTGTTGTTGCTTAGCTCATGTGATTGATTCCAATCACTCGGTTCGCCTAGGCCACGAGCACTTCTTATAAATATAAACAAATAAAATACATTGTAAATAATACATAAATAGCTCAACGTTATGATATTCATGCATATTTTCTGTGACAGTGTATTCAGAGTCTAACCTCTCCTAAGGTAGTTGTAAAATTTCAAGCATTCCGCAAAAAAAAAATTTAACTGTTTAGTTCATAAAAATAATCCACAAAATATTGTAGCGCTGGAAGCTAAGAATATTAAAGGCTGCTTATGCTGTAGAGCAATGCCCGATTAAAATCTAAAAATAAACAATACACCTCAGACCAATCTAAACTTAAGTTACAGCATTATCCATAAAGTACCCGGGAGCTCAGTAAATAAACAATGCACGCAATCTCAAAGTTGGTCCAGAACTAAGTTATCGTTCACAATCTAACTTAGCCCGCGACTGGCAGTGATTTGACCTGGCTGCCCACCTGGGTTATTAATAAGCGATGAGTTTAGACTCGGCGAAGTAGCTACTTATGCTAGGTCCAGTATTAGAAGTAGCTTTTGAGACAAAAACCAGGGACTGCTACTTGCCACGATCCCGACAAAACACCTTCGCTTCATCAACGTTCATTAGTCCTTGAGTGCACGCACGCCGGTGTCGTTTATTTTAGATTTTGCCATTTGCTAATATACGTACATCCCCTATTTAGTCAAAGCATATCCGCCTGGGATCGCTCGTAGCTCCGGCTGCCTGAGTGATCTTAAATGATCATCAAGGTTAAGCAACATAGGGCGAGTTTAGTGTATGGCTGGGTGACCGTTTATGACTTACGCTGGTGGCATTTTTTGAGCGGTTCCGTGCTTCGCAAGGCACATTAAGCAGTTGGTGCCGGCTGCCGTCAATAGATGGCAGTCGTTAAGCCAAGTCAGAGGCCTTAGGGCGGCTAGAAAACTTCTGACAGGAAGAACAGCCACTAGTCTTGCAAGCCTTCACCAATCACTTGGTCCCCGTGATGGAGTAAGGCTTATACCTTCCTAAGGGAAGAGAACGGGGTCCCTCGTTGGGGCTATAATTATCAACCCGGACATCTGCCAGGGACGTCTCTTACCGGTCCTTTCACCCACATTTGCTTGATATATTTGTAAAATCAGACAACGAGAATAATACTCGGGATTTGAAGTCCATATCGAATCTAATATATAATATACAGGTCTGGCAATCTAATGTGCTTTCTAGGACTTGATTAAACCGTTGATAAAGCTATTAATCTCCTCGATACAGGTGTAACCTAGTGTGGTATACCTTGGGCTCTAGAGTAGGCTTTGGTGGTTTTCGCCGAAAGCACAGGAGTGTAATACTACTTCCTGCACTGTATAAAACTTTTCGACACTATTTTGAAAAGTTATGTGAAATAAAGTGTCGTATTAGTTCCGATATTTCTATTACACGAATATATCCGATTCTATCCGATAGTAGCCGAGGTATATTCTAAAAGCTAACAGACTAAATTATAGCGATAAAATAGTACTATTTATAAAACTATCTTATGTGTATTATGTATTACCTACATAACTTAGAAAACGAAGTCATTGGTACATGCCGGGATTCAAATCTACGACCTCCTGATTCGGTCTACCGTTCTTCCACTCTGCTACCACCGTTTCGAACGAACGCTATCGAACGAAAGCGTACCAATCTGTGTAGGTATTACGATGGAAGCACTTTATTGACCACTATTACATTAATCTCTCTCCTGTGACTCCTGCGGTTACCTTTGGTCGTTTGAGTGGTCCCGATCGAGTGCCTTCCTTTGAAATCGTTCGGTTTGACTCTATGATAGCATCAGTGTAGTTAGTGCGGGCGTTTTAAATGTCAAAAACCGCGACATTCCAGTACATTTTATGTTATTTAATTAAAATCTGAATCTAAGCGATGGAGTGAAGTATTTTGGGCCTGAGGAGGGTAGATTGTGTCCGAAATACTACACTACGCGCAAGGAGCCGAACAATCGGCGTGGGTGTCCAGACGGCGAAACTGAAGTGGAGCTGGGCTGGTTATGTCATCCTAATGCCCCCGAATAGGTGGGCGAAACTCGCCACTGAGTGGGTTCCACACGACGGACATCGAAATTAGCGCCGGTCTAGAAGACAACGGATAGATGATGTCGGCCAACATCTGCCGGAGTGGTCTGAGGTGGCCCAGGACAGAAAACTGTGGACTGAATTGGGAGAGGCCTTTGCCCAGCACTGGGACACAAATACAAAAAAGCAACGGTCAACGCGCGCGACTGCAAACTTCCCGCAAAATCACAGCAGAATCGTGGTCATCCGGGACCACGGCACCTGAAAAAGTGCCGAAACGTTGGAAAATTGTAAAAATGTAATAAACGAGCATAAATCCGTATAAAAACAGTTTTAATTACAGCAGAATCTGTTTGCCAAACATGTGATAGCAATCGTTTTGTTAGTAGAATTTTAGGCCAAATGTTCGGAATAGTCCCCGGCCCTATTGGGACCCAATTGATTATACCAGAAATCCTTCTCTTACTCTTACTTGCTTATTGAATTCTGTTAGGTTCTTACTTACAGCATTTAAACTTAGAGCAGGAAAACACAATTAGAACTAGTTCTAATATTCTATACAATTCTACCGACCGGAACTACTGCTCGCTAAGGCTGAACGCACACACGCGAAAATCTTTTTTTAATTCAGAAAAATTCACTCGTACACTACATGCAACAAGATTGACGAGCTGTGTTCTGCGGGCAGTGAATCACATCGAAGTATTTTATTCAATTACACAGAAACGGTGACTTATTGAACGTCACATGTAATACTAGGTGTCGATTTCAAAATCTAGATCATTTTGGATTAAAAATGAACAATAAAACTTCTTCCTTTGTCTTTTCAGGGTCATTCGATATTTAATTAACAGAGTTTACGTATTATTGTAAAACCTAGTACTAATGGATTGGACTGACATTATATCATTATTATTAATACGTTTATTGCACATAAGTAAAAAAATACAATGGCAATGTGGCGGACTTAATGCTATAAGCATTTTCTACCAGTCAACCACAGATGGTGCAATAGATTAAATGGTAGGCATTCGAAACAAAACGGAAGGGATACTTAGTTAAAACTAGATAAGCTGACTAGTACTCAATAAGTAGGTACATATAATATATAAGTAAGTAAATATACACTATATTCTTATAATAGATAATAATTATATTTAAAAATACATAAAATATATATAAAAAAATATATATATACTAATAACTATCACAACATATATAACATATTATTATACTGTAATTATACTTCATTGCACACGAATAAATAGGACATTACATAAAAAATAACATTGTACAAAGGCGTGCTTATCTCTGTAAGTGATTTCTTCCAGCACACCTTGGAGAGTCTGAGCAGCCGTAAAAACGGGTCTCTATATACGTGTACAAAATTTATTCAAGATTTACATATACAAGATTTATTCCACAAATCTTTGCCATTTAAATAATCTTAGTAGAATTTTTGGCACAACTTGTGCTTTACACACAATAAATAATAATAACAACTTCCATACAACACAATCACTTGACCTGGTCCCAAACTAGGATTTTCGAAAATGAAAAAAAAATCAAATGAAATATATTTACTATCGGTTCAGAAATTAAAACTTACATAAGTTAAAACTAATCAGTAATCACACAATATGCTAAGAAAAAAGAGCCGTATTGCCCTACATGCATCACAAAAAGAAACGTTCGTCCGTCCGAAAAAGTACGGCGACCCACACGATCTCTGTCTTAGTAGGCCTTAAGGGCTGGACCAATGAGGCAGTCAAATGATTTTGCCTTGCGAATCAGTATTAGCCAATACGTAGATCTTCGTGGCCTAGGCGAACCGAGTGATTGGAATCAATCACTTGGTTAAGCAACAACAGGCGCGGTCAGGTACGGGATGGGTGAGAGTCCCGTGACTACCGCTAGTGGTATTTTTCCGAGCGCTTCCGTGCTTCGCAAGGCACGTAAAGCCGTTGGTACCAGCTGTCATATAAAGGCAGTCGTTAAGCCATGTCAGAGGCCTTATGGGCGGCTTGATAACTTCTGACAGTAAGGCCCGCCACTGTCTTACAATCCTCCACCAACCCGGACTTGGCCCCCGTGGTGGAGTATGGCCTAACCTTCCTGCAGGAAGAGACCCGTGCCCCAGCAGTGGGGACATACAAGGGTTGATAACGATAACGAGATCTTCGTAAAGCATGAAGTCGAGTACCTATAGACAGATAGATAGATAGACAATACTTTATTGTACATAGCGCAGCGGTAGTGCATCTGCCTTCCACGCAAGAAGTCCCGGGCCCAAACCCCGGCTGGTGACAAAAAAAACCCCAGGTCTTGGACGTTTACATGTTTGTGACGTCACTGTTTCTGGTTCCCACGACACAAGGTATCCTAGTGTGGGGCCATAAGCAATGTATGTGTCTGTATGTTATGTTATGTTAATGTTATCTTATAAAAAAGGAAATTGTACAGATATTTCTTATACTATTTTTATTTTTAATGCACTAACCCGTGCTAAGGACAAATTTAAAAAACCTATTTAGAGGCTAAAAATTTCACCCATGCCGGGATTCGAACCCGCAACCTCTGGCTATCCGTGCCAACGCTCTTCCAATTGAGCTAATGGGCGACTCACCGGCATCAGTGAAATTTCGTGAAATAAAAGTAGTGTAATCATGTGGGTACAGTGATATCATTCCGATGTAAAACCTAACTGCAAAGTAGGTAGTCGGGGCTGTAAGTGATGCAATTTACTTAAGCCAGATGTCGCTGCCTGTACGTAATACAGAGAATAGTGTAAAGAGGTTCGAAATTTCACAAATGCCGGTGAGTCGCCCATTAGCTCAATTGGAAGAGCGCTGGCACGGATAGCCAGAGGTTGCGGGTTCGAATCCCGGCATGGGTGAAATTTTTAGCCTCTAAATAGTTTCTTAAAGATATTTCTTAACCTAAGAGTACAGACGGCGGCCTCATCACTAAAAGTGATCCGTTCTAGACAACCTTTGGATGGACTGGAGCAATACATTGAAGAAGGAAGTAGATGTACAAACAAATAAAATTATTTCAGATATATATTAAGTCATTTATACATGCTTAATGAAGAAAGTGATAATCTTCTTCAGGCTATATCAGTCCACTGCTGGACATAACCCTCCCCTAATAAGCACCACAGCGCAAGGTTGTGCCATCATTGGGGGATAATGCCCGTAATCCCCACGCTGGGCATGCGGGTTGGGGATCGCAGTTTGTTGGAATTGTACTGCAGGGGCGCTGCTGCCCACCCCCCGGTTTGTGTCCCTTAGTCGGCTTTTACGACACCCGCGGAAAGAATTTGGTATGGTGCTATTCGATAGGCCGACACCACACAGCAAGAGAGTGATTATACCAACTGTTAATAGATCTTCTTTCGATAGGAGATGGCTTCTTGTGATGCCATCTCCTATCGGAGGTCGGCTATCATTGTGGCTACTGTAACCCGTGACGTAGCGGCTAGGAACAAATTGATGGTGCCTGTTTGATATTATTCAGCCAAGTGTTGCAGCCAGTGAGTTCTTCTACGGCCTGATCTTCTGCGGCACTATATTTTACCCTGCAGAATTAATTGGAGGAAATCATATTTATATAATAAATCGTTATCGTTATCAACTCTTGTATGTCCCCACTGATCGGGCACGGGTATTTTCCTGCATCGCAGGAAGGTTAGGCCAAACTCCACCACGACCACGACCACTACCATGTCCGGGTTGGTGGAGGATTGTAAGACAGTGCGAGCCTTACTGTTCGAAGCTATCAAGCCGCCCAAAGGCCTCTGACATGGCTTAACGACTGCCATTACATGACAGCCGGCACTATTGCCGGCATATATTGTAAATAGATACGTACAAATTATTTGCACAAATAAAAACTAATATCAAAACACATATTAGGTCTTAGAATGTAGAAGTGGAACTTTCTTTGAGCGAACATCAAAGCCAATTAATTAGGCCCGTTAGTTTTTTTTATGTACAAAGGATGATTATTCTCGTTTGTATTTTTTTAGAGTGTCTGTTACGTTGAACCAATATATTTTGTATTTCCAAAATAATTAATTTGTGTAATAAATAATTGTTAAATGTAAACGGTATTTCATGGTACACAAAAACGTTGTTCATTATAAAAGCAGTAAGTATTGGTTAAATGTATTTTTTTTAGTTAAGTATAGATAGTTCATTGAAATTACACTTTACAGTTTTATTTATTGACTAAAAATATCACCGTTACAAAAAGAATTTCATACTACTGGAGGTTTTTCATTACGGGTACTAATATACTCCACGAAACCGACTACGTTATTTATTCGGAATAACGAAGATGTCTAAGGGATATACATAAATTTATAAGGGTAACATTAAATGTTTTGTTTAAATAATTAGTAATATATATGAAGATTCACTAAGGTTAAAAAAAACATTGACAGGACATAAATAAAACACCAACAATAGCTGAGTGCTTAGTGCGAGTTTGACAGATCCAATCGAATAACAGTACTACCGCGTTAATCGAGCATTGAGTAGTGAGTATGAGTAAGTTAACCGTTCGAACTGGCAAAACGCTGTCACACACAGTACACCTCGCACTCGCGTTTATTCGTGTTTTGGCTGGTAAATGTGTTCACTTCTCAACGTAAACCATTACAACTCGCACTCAGCAATTTTAATTTCCATACTCATCGCTAGGTGGCGCTTCCTCGATGCCATAGAAATATGAGTTTACGTTAACGCGATCGTGTAGTTAAAAAACTCGCACTAAGCACTCAGAACAGTACTACAAACAACACTACAGCTCGATAGCCACCTTCTCTAATTTCCTAAGTTCCAGTGTGCAGCCGGCCTAACGAACGTAATGAACGAGTGACCCACTGAGACACAATACAAGGAATTTTCAATAAGACACGAAGCCCGATACTTCCCCCACTTTGTACTGGGTCGCTTGGGAATCCTAAAAGCCAGGAATTCGCGGTTCTAAAAGTGAGTAGGTACCTACTTCTATCTTTGTGTAGTAAGTAGATTTCTGATCAACCCCTACAAATATAGTTGTATATCAAACGGGTCTAATCACGATTACTTATTAAGTAAAACGTAATTACCTTATTTCCCGACGTTTTGGCAGCGTTACAGTTGCCATAGTCACGGGTAGACTGAAGTGGCGAGTACAGTCAATTATTGTGGGTAGTCACTTTTAGTTTTTCACAGCTGGCCGACATACAACACTCACAACGTCCGCGGAAAGGTCCGGTGATCGTGCGAATTGTATTCACTTAGATTCCACGTACTCGAAAACTTGACACATCCTCTCTGGGTCCAAGCAATTGAAATAAAAAAATCTTAAATTCTTGTGTTTTTTAATTTCAATTGCTTCCCGAACGATTTCCCGATAATACCCGCGATTAGACCTGTTCATTTCAATATATAAAAATGTCTGAGTATCGCGAATCATTTAGAAATACCTACAACCCCTACAAATGTAATGTTCACAAACTTCGCAACTAAGATTAGTTGCAAAGTCAGATTGAATACTTTCGGGTATGAGGAATTTGGGATCGTCAAGTTAGTGTGGATTTTGACAAACGATTAATTTAGAAATGCGTGTCTGTTTGAGAGATCTTGACTGCATCATCATCTTCAACATCATAATCAGCCGGCGTCAGTCTACCGTTGGCACAGCGGTTTGGCACGCTGACTGTAAAACTGAAGGTCTCGGGTTCGATCCCCGGCCGGGTCAAACGAACTTTTCTAGTTTGTCTCGGGTCTTGGATGTTATCTACGTATTTATTAGCACCTATAACACAAGTCATTTAGTTGTACTTAGGGCTAACGAGATCAGTATAATATGTTCATGAATATTTATTATTAACTAGCTGACCCCGCGAACTTCGTACTGCCTAAGAGTTTTTTTAATCTCTCTCTCTGTAAGAACCATCCTCGTACTTCATGGGATATTGTAATAAAATAATTAGCGAAATCGGTGCAGCTGCTCTCGTGATTTGCGCTTACCAACACATTCAGCGATTCATTTTTATATTACAGATTATTATTATTATAAAAAAATACAGAAGTTGGTTTCTGCCAAACTGCATAACAGTTTATAGGCAGATTCTCTTGGTTTTATATTTAAAGTATAATTATATGCTATACAATTACTACTTATCTATAATATAAAAATGAATCCCCGAATGTGTTGGTAAGCGCAAAACTCGAGAGCAGCTGAACCGATTTCACTAATTCTTGTTTTAGAATATTCGTTGAAGTACGAGGATGGTTCTTACGGAGAGAAAAATAAAAGAAAAATTAAAGAATCGACTGTTAGTCGGTACGGAGTTCGCTGGGTCAGCTAGTCTATAATATAAAAATTAATCCCCGAATGTGTTGGTAAGCGCAAATCTCGAGAGCAGCTGAAACAATTTCGCTTATTCTTTTTATAGAATATTCCTTGAAATACGAGGATGGTTCTTACGGAGGAACAAATAAAAAAAATAAAGAATCGACTGTTAGGCGGTACGAAGTTCGCTGGGTCAGCTAGTATGCTATACAATTACTTCTTCTTCATCTTCTTCTTCAGCTTATATACTTACTTATATCCTATAAAATTGATATAAAAGATATTTGAAGACTCCTTTTATACTACACTCTTGCTCGCCTCATGCCTAAGGCTTGGGTTCGGTCAGAACTTACATGACATTGCCACAAACAAGAGGTCAATGTGCCGCGCAGAATCGAAACTAGCCAACTACCTACATAGGGTTTGGTTTAAACCAAACACAATAGCTGGTCCTTGTCAGGATGTCGCCGTTGACAACGTACCACCTCCAATGTGCTCCTTAGCGAATGGATTGCAAACGATACATGCTGCAATGAATTGTTTTAACCCAAGATTTTCCACCACAAACCACCACGAACCGCTTCCAAGCTAACGTCTAATAAAATGTATTGTATCGGAGACTTAACTAATTGAGCATACAACTTTAATATTAGGCATAGTTAGCGCCCGACATCGCCCGGGCTGTGGACTCAGCGGTTAAGGTGGAACTACAATGATACCGACTACGCTACGCACGTGATGCGGGGAAAGTCTGTATGCATACTTGTCCTACGTAGGTGAGGCGTATTCGGCAGCAAACGCTGGTTTAACTTTTTGAGTTGCGTATAAAGGGGTATAATATTTTGTAAGAGTTTGAGAATGACTTAGTTACAATTAAATGAATACGAGCTTCTCAAGAATTTAAAAAGAATAGAGCATAGGGCATTATAAATAAGCCAATGTAAGCGTAGGCTGTGTTTCCATGTAGTCTCTTAAGGTTTGGCGTCCTATGGATATAAATAACTTTCCTCATTCACATCCAATGAACTTTAAATAGAAGATCTAGAAAACGTACTTCTTAGTTCCAATATTTCCAATAAGTTCCAGTATTTTTTTGCATATTTTTTTGGACAAGTGTTTTATTTCATCTTACGTAATTTTAGATGATTCAGAGTTAGGAGGGTCGGTATACAAATTGAAACGGCAAGATCTCACGTGGCGTCACGTGCGTAGATAGCGTTCGAAAGACCAGTGCTATTCTCGCTTTATTTTGTGGCCATGATTCGGTGGGATTAGTGTCCCTGGCTACCCTTTTTTGGATTAAGCGCTGTGCTAACCGACGTGTCCATGTATTTGGGATCGCCCAGTGTTTGTTGAGCCTCTTTCTATCGTACTCATGAACCATTCAACCTTCGGGCTTATAACGAATATAACAATAGTTATGTGAACTCTTTATGCGTAGATTGTATAGCAGATAGTACATGGCTAATACTGTTAATACTTTGCGCCTCATCTTGTTTAGTCAACATTATTGTATGTTGCATTAATTTTGCCTCTAAATGTTGGTTACTAGCTGCTGCCCATGACTTCGTTCGCGAAGAAATTTTTGTATGTATTTTTTCGCGACAAAAAGTAGCCTACGTACTATTTCAGAGTATAATTTTCCTTTGAGCCGAATTTCATCCAATCGATTGAGCCGTAATTGAGTAACAAACATCCATATACATCCACATACCGTTAACAGATATAGGTACTTAAAAGTTCATATCTCTTGAATTATTAATTATTAACTTCGACAGTATTTAAAAAAAATGTTCTCTCTACACCTAGATAAAAACCTTAAGTTCTATCTATCTACATTATATATAATGTGTAAAGAAACATCATATATATTTGAATGTAAGCAAACCAACGAATATGTTTAGATGGACTTTTAATGGTATTTATTTAACTTTAACGAAAACAAAAAAAAACTAAAATATGAATATAATACGGAGTAAATTCAAAGCAAAGTTCAATTCACAAACTCACAGCAGAATTTTATTCAACCAAAGTTACAAGAAGCATTTTAGATTGAATTTGTAATTATGGGATACTGGTTGGTGCCAAGCGGGAAAAAAATATATGGATTTATTTTTCGTATGCTTTTTACCAGCCAGACTCCATCACAAATATTTTAAAAGATAACATCTTTTAAATGCGTTCTTCAAACAAGGCTCCATGAAAAATTTTAACGCGCCTTATTTTTTTTTCATTCCTCTCATTCCAGCCAGAATCTCACACAAATTAGATTTTTTTTTTCTTTAAACAAGTAAATGAAAAGTGGCCAGTGTGGGGTGTCTTATTTACCGACCAGTGCGTCAACAGTGCGCCGCCGACGATAATACCGCGGATTTGTGCGTCAGCACGCCCGGAGTGGACTGTGTAAACTAGACGGGACGCACACAGAGAGACGATCCGGAGATCTGACGGTTATCTGGAGAATACTGTATGATATAAGTTTTGTAGTATGAGTTATGTAACAGAAAAAAAGTTTTCTCAATTCAGAAAGCGGCAGTAAATATAATGAGCTCACGGTAAGTTTTAAAATATCTCTCAATAGTACATTATAGCTACCAAGAAAAAAACAGATGATTGGAAGGTCTAATCAAAAAAAAGAAAAAAGATAACCAATCAAACGTCCGGGTCGCGCGGCCACGTAAGCCTTAAACGTCCGCGCTCGCGAATTACATTTTTGCGACATTTTTGCACGCCGAGTGGCCGGTACCATTGTTAGAAAAACTGTAATAACTATAGAACTGCTGCAGCTACCACAAAATAAAGTATACTTCCGAATAGCTTATGAAATGCACTATCAGATAAAGTAAAAATGACGGCTCCAAGTAACATTTTATAGTGAAATTCGATAGAATACATGAAATTAATTGTGGAAACATGGCGTGTCGCGGCGGTAATTGAAAATGTCAATCTATCGTTGTATGTAACACAATTCAGTTTTTTTTGTATCTAATCATAAAGTGCAAATCCTTACAATTATTTTGATATAATTGAAAAATAATGAAAACTTACATTTTAAAAGCAGATTGAAGTCACCTCACGTAATAGATAGATAGGAACTGATTTTGTTTTGACATCGAAGCTTTTTTTTTATTCGGAGACTTGGCTATGAAATCAAGCATCAATTGAACGAAAAATTTAACACAGATTGTTATAACAGCCGATTCGAGAAGTTATTTGAAAGTTTTCATTCATAAAAATCGATTTTACTGACAGCAGTCCGCGAAGTAACTATAGTTACGTAGACGTACAACGCTACTTATTTTTAAGTTGCTGTAGTTACGTAGACGTTTGCTTTTAATGTAAAGCGTTGTAATTTTTTTTCTATGAAAAATAAAGCTTATAAGTTTTGATACCATTGGGAAGATGTGTTCGGAAAGTGTTACTTGTTTCGTTTCCAGCAAGAGATGCAAAAAAAGCATCAAGATCTCTTAAGTAGTTCAGTATCGCATAAATCTCTACTTGTAGAGGTTATATTAGATAAATTTGTGTTATAGTTAAATAAACTTAGCAGGTGCATGTTTTTTGAATTTATTTTATTTGTTATATGTGAAAAACCAACACCTGATAAATAATACATGAAATTTATACAACTAGTTAGTGAGCCAATTACAGGTTTTCATCTATATAATTATACTTAAAAAATATGAACTGAGAGGCATTTATTATTCCTCTTCCTTGCGTGTCGTCAGCAAAACAAATATTGCAACACAGTTGCAACGTAGAATCATTGTTGACATTTTTTGTTGTTAATTTCGAAAGGATTTATTAACAACAACACCTTGTTTAAACACAACACACATGTTTTACAAATAAAGCTCTTTATCTTTAACAATTAACAAAATTGTAACAGAGCAAACTCAGCACCAAAAATAAAGTTTACTTTCGTGTAAAAAAATGTTTGCAATCAAGAATTTCAAAAATAATAGTATTAAGCACCGTATGGTGTCCTACTTTTCTGTCTTAAATAAATAATTTTATGTACAAATCTGTGTTTATTCGACAATTTCACAAGACATATCAAAGTAGACAGCAACCAAAAAACAGGAACTTAATTTAAAAACTGACAAAAGTAGAAAAACTAAATCTATAAAAAGGCAAAATAAACAATAAAAAGGTCTGTCGCCAAGTAATAGGCATAATATTTTGTCAAAGTTTTCGAAGCCCGATTACACATTGAAGCTTAATTTTATAGTGGAAACCGGTATTTCGAGGGCAGAAAATACCGGGACCTGGGAATGGCGTAACATTGTCCGGTATTGGTGGTGTCCTCCGGTCGACGTTCGCGTGTGCAGCAGGGTTTAGATTGTGATTTTATCTGGAAGTACGGAATTTAATAAACGAAGCTCGTCGATTATCGTGTTTGATCAGTTTCTAGGGAGGACCAGCGAGGCACTTCGCTTTTCGGCTCAAGCTTATTCTAGAACTAAAATGAATAATAAATAATATTCATGGAAATATTACACAGGTCTCGTTAGCCCTATACTAAGTACAACTAAATGACTTGTGTTATAGGTGCTAACTCGACGATAGATTTATGCAATAAATACATAGATAACATCCAAGACCCGAGACAAGCTAGAAAAGTTCGTTTCCTAGTTTGACCTTCGGTTGCACAGTTAGCGTGCTAAGCCTCTGCGCCACCGAGGCCGTCGGAACAGGCAACGGACAGTCCGTTCACACATCATTGTTTGACATACAATTAAGTCTGTTACGGACTTAATTGATGTTCAACAATGATGTGTAGGCCTTGAGGCTGCAACATTGGTACAGGGCATATCACATCACATCACACTTCAGATCACACTATCATCATCACACTAATATTGTAAAGGCAAAAGTTTGTGAGTGTGTATGTTTGTTACTTCTTCACATCTAATGAACTGGAGCGATTGTAATAAAATGTTAAGATAAGATAAGACAAGAATATTCTTTATTGTACACTGGAAAAACAACAAATACAAAACAACTGCAAATATACATAGTACAATTGGCGGCCTTATTGCTAAAAGCAATTTCTTCCAACTTCCAACAACAAAAGCAACTTTCCATCGTAAGGTTGTCTAACCTTACGATGGAAAGTTGTTGAATGTTGGTACGGAGTTAGCTGTCACCCTGGATTAACACATAGCTTCGTTTTACTGCGGGAAAATATAAAAAGAAGACGCCCATAAGGCCACTGACATCGCTTAACGACTGCCATTATATGACAGCCGGCACCAACGGCTTAACGTGCCTTGCGAAGCATGGAAGCGCTCGGAAAAATGCCACTAGCGGTAGTCACAGGACGGTCACCCGTCCTGTACCTGACCGCGCCTGTTGTTGCTTAACTCAAGTGATTGATTCCAATCACTCGGTTCGCCTAGGCCACGAGCGCTTCATGTTTCATGTTTATGAATATAAATGTATTATATGAGCGGTGGTAGCAGAACAGTAGCACGCCGCCTTCTCATTTGGAAGGCTGTGAATTCGAATCCCGGCATGTTACATGTTGAAAACTCTGTTAATTAAAATAAAACCTGTTTTGCAAAGAAGAAACCTGTTTTTGTTTTGCAAACCTACGATCACGACATGTTCTCGGGGCGGCAGTTAGCGCTAAATAACATGGGAATGAAACAAATCTTTGCAGACCTTAAAGCACTATCAAACGTAATAAGCACTAAAGTAACACAGCAGCATGGTCACATCAACAATAGAGGAGAAAAGGATGGAAATCAGCAAGTTAATGCAGAGGAAAAAAAGGAGCTAGAGTTTTTTCGCCTATAACAGTATCTCTATCTTACATCAAAACATAGCTGGACTTATAAGTAAATCAGACTTGTTAAGTGTACATTTATCAAATTTAGATTCATTAGGAAAATGTATAGATGTAATTTGTTGCACAGAGCATTTTATAGAGTCAGGATATGAGGATCAACTATGCATACCCAACTATAACTTGGCATCATGTTACTCCAGACAAAATGTAAAAAGGGGAGGTGCATGTATACTTGTGAAGAACGGGATAAAATATAAAAGTGTAGAGCTGCAGGATATTTCTATTTCAAGCAATATGGAATGTTGTGCAGTAGAGCTGACAGACTACGCGTTTATAATACTATGTCTCTATAGAGTCCCAAAAATGTTAGCTACGGAATTAAAAATTTTCTTCACACAGTTAAATAAGTTGCTGAAATTAATTAACAAAAAACGTGACAAGTCAGTTGTACTCTGTGGTGATTTTAATATAGACATTTTGAAGCCAAATAAAACCTCTCAAAAATTTATCCATATTTTAACAAGTCACAACTTAACCTTAGCAATAAATGAGCCCACAAGACTACAAAGCAAAACATGCATTGACAATTTTGCTCACAATTATGCTACTTGCTGTCAGGCTGAGGTCGTCGATTTAGGTTTGTCTGACCATACAGCTCAAATATTGAAATGCAATGTCAAAAAAACATGTAAACTGAAATTCTGGCGGATAAAACGGAGGGACTTCTGTGACGAAAATCTAAAAAATTCAAAGAGTACCTAAATCAATGGAAATTTACTGACTTATACACTACTGACGACCCAAATGAGGCATACAACCGATTTCTTGACATTTTTCTTTTGCTGTATGAGCTATGTTTCCCATTAAAATATATTAAAATCTCCTGCGAAAAGAGAGTCAGATGGATATCAAAAGGTATAAAATTATGTACAAAAAGGCAAAGGACTCTGCTTTGGAACAATAGGATAAATCCAAGTGAAGTCAATAAATCTGCTCTAAAAACTTATACTCAAAGATTAAGAAAAATTATAAAGCTGACACAAAAATCTATAAACAGTCATTTAATTAGAACGTCAGTTAATAAGTCAAAAACAACTTGGAAAATTATTAACAGCACTAAACCTTATCAACCCAGGGAACCCATTAGAAAACTAAAGGACGATAATAATACATTGATTACAGACTCAATAAAAATTGCAAACACATTTAATGACCACTTCATAGACCAAATAGCAACTCCACCTATGGACCTACATATGATATATAACCTAAAATTCAATTCTCAACCATCTTCATTATTTACATCACCTACAATTTCGTATGACATAATCAAAATAATAAAATCATTAAAAAATAAAGCTAGCGTAGGCTATGATAACATTAGCACTAACGTGATAAAATACGTTAATGAAATAATTTCATCCCATCTAAGCCACATAATAAACCTATGCATTGTTAACGGGACTTTCCCTGCAAAATTGAAAACAACGATAATTAAGCCTATTTATAAAAAGGCGATAAAAACTCGGTTCACAATTACAGACCAATTGCCTTAATTCCAATTATTTCCAAAATATTTGAAAATGTTATTTATAATTCGGTCTACAACTATCTCGATAAATATAATATATTAGTAGAGCAGCAAAAAGGATTCAGAAAAGGAAAAAGTATTAATCTCGCAATATACGACTTTCTTGCGGATATAATACGATGCATAGATTCTAGAGTTCCAGTATCGGCTATTTACATGGACATGACAAAAGCATTCGACTACGTTAATCACAAAATTTTGCTACAAAAAATGGAATTCTATGGAGTGAGAGGTACAGCTTTAAAACTCATAAAATCATACTTAAACGGGCGAACACAACAAACTCAACTCTCAAATATTTGCATAGAGACAAACAACGAAGTAACATATACTTCAAATGACCGCTTGTCTCTACAAGGAGTCCCGCAAGGCAGTATACTCGGCCCATTGATTTTTTTGCTCTACATTAACGATTTGCCGCTGAATGTAAGCTACCCTATGACCCTCTTTGCTGACGACAGCACAGCGGTCATAAAAAAATCAGAAAATAAAAATTACGAACATGAAATAAATAAAACTCTGCAAGAAATAATGTCATGGCTAGAATCAAACTGTTTAAAGGCTAACTTAAGCAAAACTAAAATTATGCACTTTACACAAAAAACCAATCCACCTCCTGTAAACTTGGCATACAACAATGTAGCAATCCAGCAAGAAAATGTCACCAAGTTTTTAGGTTTGACGATAGATCATAAGTTAAGCTGGAAATACAAAGCCGAGGTGACGTGCAATAAGCTTAGTAAATCTGCCTACGCCTTATACAAGCTATCAAAAATTGTTAGTAGAGACGCCGTACTGTCAGCTTTCCACGGGTATGTAATGTCAACATTGCGGTTTGGAATTGTATTTTGGGGCAATTGCACTGAAGTAACTACAATATTTAAAGCCCAAAAAAGATGTCTGAGAGCGATGTGTCACTTAAAATCTACTGAAACCTGTAAGCCATATTTTAAGGCACTGAAAATTCTTACACTTACCTGTCTATATGTATATGAAGTTGCTGTCTTTGTCAAAACAAACGAGTCGCTATTTCCAAAGGCGCATGAAAATAGCTCTAGAACAATACGGCATCCACATAAACTAAAAATTGAATCCTGTAAAACAGCCTTCAAACAAAAAAGCATTGTGGTCATGGGACCAAAAATATATAACAAGTTGCCAGATAGTCTAAAATCGCTAAATACTATTCAATTTAAAAGAAAATTATATGACATGCTGACTAATAAATGCTATTATGACATGAAAGAGTTCTTTGAAGATAAATTGTAATTTAGATCAGATATTTATTAATTTAGTTTGTAATTATTGACACGCTGACATGTATATTTTTATCATTGAAATGAATTTTGTATTTATTTAAATAGTTTTTTTTAAATATTAACTTAATCTTTTAATTTTTGACATTCTGTATTTAACTGTATTTTTATAAAATTATTTAAAAAGTTTTACTTGTGACATAAGATTTGTATGCCTATTTAGGTAGAGCACAAAAGAAGCTATATTTTTTTCAACCATTACACCTGATGTAGGTACTTGTGTCTCACAAATCAATAAATGAATTGAATTGAAAAAAGAATAAATGTGGATTTTCTTTATTTCGGGGGAGTTCGGTAACAAACACAGTGTGACACGATTTTTATATATTAGATGTAATCCCCTATATTTTGTAAATAATTCTATGTAAAAAAAACATGGAACAAAAGTTATACCTAAAACATAAAATATACCTAATGGTGTGCGTCGAGAATCGCGGAATTTATTGGCAACTATGCTTAATGATATGTTGTATAAGAAGCTTTTGCTAGATAATACTAATTTAAAGTACCGATGATGGTTTTAGCGTCACCTTTTTTTTTAATAATATTTTATTACTTCTCAATCAAAAAATGTGGTAAGTACACTTAGTGCCAAAAGGGAAAAGGAAGAAATTTAGATGACAGTGATGTCTGGAATTAAAGCTAGTACAATGCATGAGTTCTATGTTTTAAAATAATTATGTAAACTCTGTTAATTAAGGTCTTTGAAAAGACTAAGTTTGGAGTTTTTTGGCCATTTCTTCAAAATTATCTAGATTTTGAATTGTAACGTTCATTAAGCCGCAGTTTCTGCGCTACATTGAATAAAAACTTTTCATTTCAATTCATTGTGAAGGTCTATGGATGCAGTACCTACTTTATGTCTATTTACATCAATTTTTTTTTATTTTATCAATATTACTTGTATCTGGTTCTTCACCTCGCATTAAACATTATAAAAAAGTCGGTCTTGTTCCCGCTCCGTCAAGTTCCCGCCAATATTTACGAGCAATGGCGGTCGTAAATCTCTCAGGTGTCAATACGGTGCGTGATAACTGCAGCGAATGGGCCCCGAGCCGGCTGATAGGGAGGCGAGGAGAGTTCTGGATTTAGGCGTACGTAAAGGTATAAAATATAGTGGATAGAGAACATTTTATTTCACAACTAGAAAACAAGTAAGGTATAGTATCACATCACTTCACAGTAATCACCCTAATATTATAAAGGCGAAAGTTTGTGTGTTTGTTGTTTCTTCACGTCTAAACGGCTGAACCGATTGTAATAAAATTTAGTATGGATTTAGCTGACACTCTGTATTAACACATAGGCTACTTTTTGCTGCAGGAAAATATCTAATTCCCATGGGGGAAACGATAAACCGCGGGAAACACCGCGGGCCACATCTAGTAGGTTATATTAGTCCTAGTGTTCACGTACACTGGTTTCTATACTTATAATGTGAAGAGAAGCACGCGCTGCTTACCACGTCCAGGTACTACGTAGTTCGAAAGGCAGAGGCTGCACTTTATATGTAAAATATATGTGTGACATATAACATTTATATTTACATTCTGGCACATACATTGCTTCTGGCCCCACAATAGGATACCATACATACATGGGTACATACATACATACATACATACATACATACATACATACATACATACATACATACATACATACATACATACATACATACATACATACATACATACATACATACATACATACATACATACATACATACATACATACATACATACATACATACATACATACATACATACATACATACATACATACATACATAGCATACACATTACCGTCCTTTTGTTCTCTGCCGCTGTCGAGTGCAAAAGAATTATAGCGATCGCCAGTGAATCCATTTTTCCAGGCATTTGATGAAGTTGGAAAGAAGTTATTTTATTGCACTACTCGGTGTTAAGCGTTAAAGTTTTCTTTCTGCGCCCAGATAACTACAAACCGATACTGGAGAAGTGTCGGGCCCCTACTATGGCAGCTTGACTTGAAGGTAGGATATTATTTAATTAAATTTTAATCTTGGTTCTTTAAGAGTGAAAACTAGCTTAACTAGCTGTTATAAAAGGTAATAAAATATGATTTTTGTTTTTTTATCTAATTTAAATGAAAACATGATTTACCGTGTTAGTCTTAAGACATTTTACCCCAGCCCTCTTAGGTAACGATTATGATGTCTTGCTATCTTTCTAATTTTTAATTTTTCATACAATTATTATGAGCGAACGAAGATCATTATTTCCTCAACAATTTTCCGTCACAGTGTGTAGGAAATTACTTTTAGAAATAAGGCCACCAATTGCACTCGGCATCTTTACATGCTTTGTAATTACGTGCTCTGGTACAATAATAAATATTCTTATCTTATGTTGTTTTTGTGACATGAGACATTATGCAATATCAATACGATATTATAGTAGTTGTCCAATTTAAAACAGTGAGCGAGTTCGTAATCACCCTGTAGTAGGGGAAAGAGACGTAAGAATAAAAAAAGAGCCGCTCCGGAACTATCGACTGGTTTTTTTTTTTTAATTCACTTCTTCGAGCTCGTAATATCGGCGGAGATCGGATTGTTCCTTACAGTTCTTGTTACTTCTTGGCGAACTTCAATGAATCATGGAAAGTTACGTAGATTAAAGTATTTCAGGATAATGACGCGTCCGTCGGAGCTCAAACTTTTTTCCATACCTTTTTATAGATAGATAGAGAACACTTTATTGCACAAGCAGAAAAAGAATACAACCATGATTTCTTAAATCTGAGTAATGTCATACAATTGGCGGTCTTATCGCTAAGAGCGATCTCTTCCAGACAACCTTTGGATGGAGTGGATTGTTTGAATGGGTGAGTCGCCTATTAGCTCAGTTGGAAAGAGGTACGGATAGCCAGAGGTCGCGGGTTCGAATCCCGGCATGAGTGGAATTTTTAGCCTCTGAATAGGTTTTTTAAAAATGTCCTTAGCACGGGTTAGTGCATTAAAAAAAAGAATATAGTGGAGTGGATTGCATGACGAGTATAGTCGGTACGTGCATGTACATAAATAATTAAATCTAAAATATAGCGCCGTTTTCTCAATCGAGAGTGCGTGGGTTCGAATCCGGGAATGTACCAATGACTTTGTTTTCTTAGTTAAGTACATTTGTGGGTTCTTTGCCTTTTTGCAGAAACATTTTCGGCCGATTATCATTTGGCAACTAACGTTTCAAATAATATTATTTTGCGGAATAATCATTTGCCAACTATTTTTATATATATTTTTTTTGATTTCCCAACCTCGTAGTTGCCAACTGTTTGTTTGGTTTGCTTTTTATAATGAAATCTTTTAAAATGCCAACTAGCGTAGCGTATATTTTACGCGTTATAGTCATTCGGTCGGCCAAAATTTTTTCTGCAAAAAGGCAGAGAACCTTCGGTCTTACGTGTTCAACCTAACACGCTCCTTCGCGCTCCGCTACGCTTCGTCGCACCTATATTTTTGTCGCAGATTGAGTCTCGTCGGCCACCCCTCTAGCCAGTAATATTTCCATTCCCAGTAATATTTTTCTTAAATTAAAAATGCAAATAATTTTTTTTTATCATAAAATCAATGTATGAAAAGGGAACTTACACTGACGAAACTTTATTCATATAATAGTTGTTTGCCTAGTAAAAGACTTGACAAATAATAAATTCCCAAAACGTTTTGTGTCATTATAATAATCAGCTTAACAATAATCCTACCAAATGAAACATTGCGATACAAAAATTTGTAAATCGTTTGTTGTCAACGTAAAAAATAGGTGAAACGTTGGTTGGCAAGTGACAATCAGCGTAACAATTTTCTGCGAAAAGGCAGGACACCACATTTGTGAAGTCGGAGTAGCAATATCACTCGGTAACCGTAAAGGAAAACATTGTGAGGAAACGTAAGTGTCAGAAGTTAGGCGTAGGCACGGGGGGTAGGTAATCAAGCCCATACTCTCTCTCTCTGAGAGAAGGCCTGTGCCCTGCTTGTACCATTTGCATGTGCTTCGCAAGGTACGTTACGCCGTTGGTGCCAACAGTCATGTGATGGCTGTCGTTAAACCATGTCAGAGCCCTTATGGTCGGCTTGATGACGTCTGACAGTAAGGCCCGCTACTGTCTTACAATCCAACCAACCCGGACTTGGTCCCCGTGGTGGAGTATGGCCTAACCTTAGACCCGTGCCCCAGCAGTGGGGACATACAAAGGGTTGATATCATCTAATTTAATCTATTCAAAAGGAATGGAAATCAACTTCACACATCCGCCCAAACAACCCTAGTGATGCCACTCTCTAAAAATGCTTCGTATGACTTGTACTGAAAGCACATTAGCTCTGTATATTTGAAAGGTCTAACGTACCCTCTTCACAGCAGTGTTAGCGTCGTGATAAATTAGTGTCCGCTGGTAAAATGTCGAGTCAGTGAACCAAAATATAAATACCGAGCTACCAAGATAAGTATGTACCTAACGTTTAGTATGAGACATGCACTAAACAGTTTTTTTAGTTTTTATTTTCTACCTTCGTGATCAAAAGCATTTCTTTTATTTAACAAAGTCTGCATATGATCGTGAAATTTATGATAGCAAATTATTTGTGAGTTTTAGTAGCGGAGAGGTGAAGGGTCGACCTCACGTTCGGGAGGTCGGGGTAAAGTTCTAGAAGCAATACCACTCAGCAACATCGTGAGGAAAGCTGAAATGAAATTAAATGAATAGGTTTTATTCAAAGTAGCGCAAAAGCTGCGGCTTAATGAACGTTACAATTCAAACTAGGTGTCCATTTCAAAATCTAGATCATTTTGGAGAAAGTATGGACAAAAAAACTCCAAACTTAGTCTTTTCGAAGTCCTTAATTAACAGAGGAAGAATTATATAATTATTTTAAAACATAGAACTCATGCATTGTACTGGCTTTAATTCCAGACAACATTGTCATCTAAATAATCCTTTATGCCATAGTAGCAATTTTAGCACAAAGTGTACTTTCACATTTTTTTAAGTGATATTTTCTGAGTGTCCGAGGTGTTTACATACCTCAGCGCTTGAAATTACCCATATTCAGTGGCCACGCGTGGTAATCAAGTCCATACTCTCTCTCAGAGAGAAGGCCTATGCCCTGTAGTAAGACGTTCCATAAAAGAAAACTTTTCTTCTTCTTTTTCAGGCTATATTAGCCCTCTGCTGGACATAGGCCTCCCCTAATGAGCGCCATAACGCCCTGTCTTCAGCTTGCCGCATTCAGCATCTGCCGGCCGTTTTTCGCAGATCGTCATCCCACCTGGTCGTAGGGCGTCCTACACTTCGTTTGCTGAGTCTCGGTCTCCACTCAAGAATACGTTTACTCCAACGGCTGTCGGTTCTTCGCGAGATATGGCCAGCCCACTGCCACTTCACCTCGCCAATTCTCTGAGCTAAAAATAACTTTTGACGTAAGACAATTTTAATCAGCTTCTAATCAATCTCCCGTGGAAGCGCTCGTAGCCTAGTCGAACCGAGTGATTGGAATTAATCACTTGAGTTAAGCAACAACAGGCCCGGTAAGGTGCAGGATGGGAGACCGTCCTGAGCAGTTTCCGAGCGCTTCCGTGCTTGGCAAGGCACGTTAAGGCGTTGGTCCCGGCTGTCATGTAATGGCAGTCGTTAAGCCATGTCAGAGGCCTCATGGGCGGCTTGATAACTTCTGACAGTAAGACCCGCCACTGCCCACCACGGACTTGGACCCCGTGGTGGTGTATGGCCTATACCTTCCTTAGGGAAGAGACCCGTGCCCCTCGTTGGGGACATAATAGGTTGCTGATCAATCAATCTCCCCTACGTAACTCTATGTCAAACAGAGAAATAGAGAGAGACTATACCAAGTTAATTTAGCGAATGGACTGCAGAACTTACTCAGTCAAAGACGTTAAGGACGACTTTGCCACAAATGTGGAAGCTTGGTCGGTCGTCAACTGTACATGAGTAGGGTCCGGGCGGAAGTAATCAAAATATAGGCCAAAGGGCAGACACTCTACTCCCTTCGTCAATATTAAAAGGACGTCGCTTTATATTAGAATCTCTTTTATATAAAATAGTTGTAAATAATATTTCTGAATGACCCGCGATGCTCATACTTAGTTATATATTAAGCCGATCTAATCGCAATAATTAGGTAAACGTATTTACCTTATTTCTCGATATTTCGGCAGCGTTACAGTTGCCGTGGTCACGGGTAAACTGAAGTGGCGAGTACAGTCAATTTTGTAGTGAGGGCAGGTGTCCATTTTCCAGTCGCTTTCCAGTTGCAAATAACTTTGTTACCATCAAGATCGGTACACACCTAGGCTAGTTCAACTTGAATCGATAGGGTTTAATATTCGCATTTTAACCGTCAGAGAGTGTGGGCTTACCTATCACTCATGTGCTCATAAAGAATTAGCAATTTCAATCGCTTAGGTATCTTCTTCTTAGTATTAGCTAGATTAGTCCACTGCTGGACATAGCCCTCCCCTAATGAGCGCAAGGTTGTGCCATCATTGGGGGATAGTGCCCATAATCCCCACGCTGGGCGTGCGGGTTGGAGATCGCAGTTTGGTGGAATTGTACTGAAGGGGGCGCTGCTGCCCACCCCCGGGTTTGTATCCCTTAATCGCCCTTTACGACACCCGCGGGAAGAATTTGGGTATGTGATACAATAATATGTGTTAGGTAATTGGAGAAGCCATGTTAAAATAAATAATCGTGGGTTTCTTTCGTCTACAAAATCTACAAAAAAGAAATAAAGAATAAGAGCAAAGATAAACATGAGATTAAAAGAAAATAAAATATGTTGTGGTAAGGTAAAATACCCGTGCCCCAACAGTGGGGACATATAAGGGTTGATATCGAAGGTAAAATAAAATTAATGCGCAAGTAATTAAGACGAATTCTTAGGTAAGAATAGAGATGTTTGGGATTAAGGGCCAGTTTCTGAATTGAGAATTTCGCTAAGTAAATACTTAACTGTACTGCTGTCTTTTCGAATTCCTTAGGAAAGAGCGTGACAGAACGTTACTAAAGTATTTATTTACTGAAATTCGCAATTCAGAAACCGTCCCTATTACTTTTATTATGTGACCCTTCGAAAATTCATTCTGGTCACGCGCGCGTGATTTGTATTTACTTAGCACTGAATTCCACGTTCTTAAAAGTTTGAAACCAACCTCTCTGTTGAAATTTTTGTGTTTTTTAACTTCCATTGCTTCTCGAACGATTAAGGAGTATATAAGTCAATGTCACGAATCTGGTAACAATACAGTAATATTGACCTCGAGAGTAGGGGGCTTGTGAGGACGAAAAATTACACGTCATTTGGCGCTGTCCTGAGGTTAGCGCCTTCATTTTGCTGTCAAGGGTTAATCATACCAACATGACAATGTGGAAAAAATACCAGAAGCTTTTTGGGTGACTATTTGTTTTCTTCAGGACGGCTCGATGGGCAGTTTTGTATGCGCTGACCTAATTTCTTTGGAAATAAGTGGGGACATACAAAGGATTGATACCATCATACAGATTTCCATAGCGGCGCTATCAATACGAGCTCATCCATATTTCTTTCGATACTCTTCCCTTTGAACTGATAGCAGTCTTATGCTAGAACCTATTTTCTACGAGATTAAAGTTACTTGACTACTGCAATAAAAAGGTAAGCGCCGCAAAATACGAGGTTAGCATGCAGGGCCATAAATAACCGTTGAAATCTGAAATCTGCTGCAATTTATCTCCAACCTGGCGACCACCCAATACAGAGTTAACTGCCGTTCTGGCATTTTTAACCAACCGCCAGTCTTAGTTCATTAGGCTCAGTTTTGCTATTCATCTACATAGCGTTTCGGTTCGATCATTGTTTTGCTTTTCAGAATAAATCTGTAAGTCTGGAATGATGATACATAGTTATATATTAAACGGGTCAAATCGCGATCATTTATTAGGTAAAACATAATTACCTTAATTACTAGTAACGCTAAAACATAAACACGTACATAAGTACTCCACCCACACAAACCCACACACGCACAGACATATACACACACACTTGCACGCACGCACGCACAAATTGTAATCATTGGCATTATTTTCATTAAAGGATTTAGTTGTTATAAGATAGATTGATAGGAAATAACTTGTTATAGTCAAGTTCTTATTGCATTTTTGTCATCCCTTATGCGGAGGGGACTAGTTTACCACTACACAGGAAATCCTAGTGTGGGACTTGATCTAATTTCTTTGAAATTGTTTTTGAGCAAATATGTTTACATTTTTCAGTATATCTGGTGTGCAATAAAATATTTACCGTATTTGCTTAGCAATAGAATTCATTTTATCATTTATCTGGGGACTTGGAGGAGAGTCAATTGTTTGCTAACACCATAAGTCTGCTGTCCGTTGGTTTAATAGCATGTCCTAGACCGTGAGACGATGTTGAAACTAAATGGGATATCTAAGCGGTCACACGGCAGGCCATAGCGGACATTATGTTTTCAGACAAATGCGAAAATTTTGTTAGCCAAGACCTCTCTTAGCTGATTTATTTATTTATTTATTTATTTATTTATTTATTTATTTATTTATTTATTTATTTATTTATTTATTTATTTATTTATTTATTTATTTATTTATTTATTTATTTATTTATTTATTTATTTATTTATTTATTTATTTATTTATTTATTTATTTATTTATTTATTTATTTATTTATTTATTTATTTATTTATTTATTTATTTATTTATTTATTTATTTATTTATTTATTTATTTATTTATTTATTTATTTATTTATTTATTTATTTATTTATTCATTTATTCATTTATTCATTCATTCATTCATTCATTCATTCATTCATTCATTCATTCATTCATTCATTCATTCATTCATTCATTCATTCATTCATTCATTCATTCATTCATTCATTCATTCATTCATTCATTCATTCATTCATTCATTCATTCATTCATTCATTCATTCATTCATTCATTCATTCATTCATTCATTCATTCATTCATTCATTCATTCATTCATTCATTCATTCATTCATTCATTCATTCATTCATTCATTCATTCATTCATTCATTCATTCATTCATTCATTCATTCATTCATTCATTCATTCATTCATTCATTCATTCATTCATTCATTCATTCATTCATTCATTCATTCATTCATTCATTCATTCATTCATTCATTCATTCATTCATTCATTCATTCATTCATTCATTCATTCATTCATTCATTCATTCATTCATTCATTCATTCATTCATTCATTCATTCATTCATTCATTCATTCATTCATTCATTCATTCATTCATTCATTCATTCATTTACACAGTTCTTGTAACATTACAGTCAACACCAAATCGTTACAGAACTAAAGACAACCTCTCACAACGATCTCTCTAGCATTATCTTACATTCATCCATCAAAACTTTTATCCCATCCACAAACAAATCACAGTGAGGGGCTGCTTCTAGCAGGGAACTCAGCAGCCGCAGCGCGCGCGCTACGGGCGAGAACTGAAGCAGGTTGGTGCGCGCGCGCGGCACGGCCAGCAGCCGGTGCTGCCGCGCCCTGAGGTACCTATCAGGCACATGGAGTTTTACCATCCTTTCAACAAGATCGATACAATCGATATTATTCCTTATTATATTAAGTGTGAATTTTGCCTAGGCCAATGATCTCCTTAGTTCGAGTGAATTATAACCTAGATGCCCCTGTAGAAATAGTGTCGGATATAGAAAAGGATAATATCCTTGCTTATTTTTGTAAAGAAATCTAAGAAACCTCTTTTGAACTTGCTCCAGCATGAGAGTATATTTCTTCTCATGCGGATTCCATACCACCGTGTTCGTCTCTAAGATGCTACGTACGAGAGCCGCATATAGCGTCTTGACCGCGTTGGACGAGAGTGGCGCTGAGTTGCGCAACACAAATCCAAGGCGCTGTAACGCCGCGCCGGTCACGTGCTGCGCGTGCGAGCGAAACGTTAGGTCGGGCTCAAACATCACGCCCAGGTCACGCACCAAGTAGACGCGAGTGATGCCGTCGCCACCAATGTGATATTGGTGCTGCAATGGACCAGGTGAACGGGTGAAGCTCATCGTTTCGCATTTGCTAGGATTGAAGACCAGCTTGTTATGTATACTCCACCCGTAGACCGCATCGATGTCTCGTTGTAGCGTTTCACAGTCATTGTAAGACTTTACTACTCTTATCAGCTTCACATCGTCGGCGAAAAGAAGTACCCGGCATCCACGCACCACCTCTGGCAAGTCGTTAATTAGTAGGACGAACAGAAGGGGTCCCAGGTTCGATCCTTGACTTATTCCAGAGCGTGTGAGGTATGGATCAGAGTGATAAGGCCCGTATTTTACAAATTGTTTTCGGTTAGAAAGGTAGTTTGACATGAGCTTTAAAAGTTTAGGTACAAACCCCATTTTACCCAATTATTGATAATAAATACTGATAAAACTACTAGGAGTGGGAAAATGATTGTATTTGTATTCGACATCAAAATAAAGATATTTGTATTCACTACAGTAGTTACATGTTCAACGAGTCCTAATAAATAATCGTCCCGAGACCCGTTTAATATATAACTATTTATCAGTATCGCGAATCATTAAGAAATACGTCTTCTTCTTCTTCAGGCTATATTAAGTAGTCTACTGCTGGACATACTATTCACTATGCATAAATTATAAGTTTATATAAGTAACGGTATGTAAGTGTATTATTATTAAGTATAAGTATGTATCAATATTCAAATTTGCACTGGCTACCCGTCTTTCTAATTTCCTTCAGCAACTTTCCATCGTAAGGTTGTCTGGAAGAAATTGCTTTTAGCAATAAGGCCGCCAATTGTACTATGTATATTTGCAATTGTTTTGTATTTGTTGTTTTTCCAGTGTACAATAAAGAATATTCTTATCTTATATTATGCATAAAATACAGTCAGTTGATGAGCAGCAATTTTTTCGTGCCCCTGGCTTTGGAAACCACTGGGGTCTGGGGTTTTCAGGACAAAGCCTTTATTAAAGAGGTAGGCCGTCGTCTGAGGAACCGTGGCTTGGACTACCGCTCCGGTGCATATTTGATGCAGAGGATATCCCTAGCAGTGCAGCGCGGTAATGCTGCCAGCGTTATCCTATATAGGAACCTTTGGGTCGGATATGTCTCGGGGCGGTTTGATTGACTAATCTTATTTTGTTTGTGTTGTTTGTGTAATTTTGATATGACGATACTGTTGTGGATTTATATAGATTATGTTATTCTTTTGCTGGCATGTGACATTTTTCAATAAATATATATTCACTATGATATAATGCTATTAATAGATGAATGAATAAAAATTCTTTGTTGCACCAAAAACTAATTTGTACAAAGTCCAGCTTAATACTATGTAATATTTTCTTCGATTTTTATAGATTATTATACTACGAATTGCACTACGTCCGCGGACAGTTCAGGCTATATTTACTTAGCACTGGATTCTAAATAATCAAGATTAGACACGTAGAATATAATTAATAGATAGATAGAATATTCTTTATTGCATATACACCACGAATTACATAAGAATAGCACAGTACAAGTGGCGGACTTATTACTACAAATATTTTCTTCCAGACAACCATTGATGGAAGAGAAGAAACGGAAACTGAAAGAATTAATGAGCATAAGGATTAAAATTATTTTCTTAGCTATGAAAATCGATCAATTGAATCTTCCAGTAAATCCTATATTCTTCCAGTACTTTTTTCTCTTTTGCAAAGTAATGTTGCACTGTAGTACAGAAGTGTACATTGCATAGAAATGTAACAAAATATGTCGTAAACACTATTGCACTGAGCGTATTTTACTCTAACGCCAACAGACATGACGCCTGAGTGCTTAGTGCGAGTTTTTTAACTACTCGATCGCGTTAACGTAAACTCATATTTCTATGGCATCGAGGAAGCGCCACCTAGCGACAAGTATGGAAATTAAAATTTCTGAGTGCGAGTTGTAATGGTTTACGTTGAGAAGTGAACACGTTTACCAGCCAAACCACGAATAAACGCGAGTGCGAGTTGTACTGTGACAGCGTTTTGCCAGTTCGAACGGTTAACTTACTCATACTCACTACTCAATGCTCGATTAACGCGGTAGTAAAGTTATTCGATTGGATCTGTCAAACTCGCACTAAGCACTGTGGAAGCCAAAACTAAAAACATTGCAATTCAACTACGTTTCGGTCACACGTTACTAAAAAGCTACAAGCAACGAAATCTTACAAGGACAACGAAACAAAACGCCATTTGAGGCAATAAGGCCTCGGAACCCATGTAAGGCAAGGCGATAGAGTCTAGAGTCGCATGTGACATCGGCACTTAGCTAATTTTCCGAGAAGGCTGTGCGGGAGAGTGCCGCCGCTTGTTGCATTGCATTCGGTAGGCCTGTCGCAGGATTGACGATACGATAACGGTACGAATATTGTATCATATCGTGTCGTGTCGTGTGGTATTGTGTCGTGTCGCGTCGCATCCCATCGCATCGCATCGCATCGCATCGCATCGCATCGTACTTTGTGGGTCTCGATGCGATGTTCCGTGAGTGACTGTACCAAGCCCTTGCTAAAAATCATTGATGTGGGCATTAAACCTGCAGTAATTACTGAGCCTGAGGCCGTTTTAACGCCGCATGGACATAGCTTGTATCCCCTTACGGTGTTATGTTGTGTTTGTTATATTTTAATTTAGTGTTTATTTTACGTTTTGTATGTGTCTATATTTTTTAAAGTATTTCTTCTTCGTCTTCTTTGATATCAGTCCATTTACCTCTCCGGTCACGTCTGGTATAGATCTATTCTTAGTAGTAAAGTGAATTTCCAGAGCCAACACTTGATCAATAAGATCTATTCCAGCGCTACTGGAAAGGTTTATTCACTTATTCTTCTTCTTAACGTGTCGATGACAAGCCATCGTGATGAAAAGATTTGCCAATCGGCGTTACTGACTCGTTGATTGTTGCCCAGGGTGTGCCAGACGTATGGGCACAGTGACTACGTCATTCGGGGTACCTAATGTCGTATTAAATTTCTATTAAAAAAATTATCGCTTATTAAGATAGAAAAAGAAGAAGAAAAACATTTATCGTAGAAACAGTTCACACGCCACAGTAACAAACTTAAAACATATTACTAAACATAGTCACTGCTACTATAAATGGCAACTGACTCAGCAATATGCTGATGGACAAGCCTTCAGCGCTGATTTTCAGTCAGTGCCAGATATTACAACATTGTGTATATTATGTTTATTTAGAAACATAGAGGGCAAGCCCAAAAGCGCGCAGATATTTTTTTTGTTGTATCGAGGTACAATAAAAGTACCAGTCTGGGTATTTTTCCATGTTTGGGATGTCTTAATCTGATTACGAGTATAGCACCGGGAATGCTAGTTTGGGACCGACAGGTGATTACACAATCACTGTAATAACTTGTCGGTCCCAACTAAAAAAAACTGCGTGGAAGTTTTTTTACGCAACGACTAACTTATGAGAGGATAACGGCATAGCTTTTATTTGATGAGAGGAAATGCGCTACGCTATGGCAGAAGGGATTGTTATCGTGAAAGGTTTTGTTTTAACATAACAGAAAAGCATTGTAGGAGGGTGCGTTGCAGCTGTCTGTATAGTGTATTTCCTGCTGCCACAAGTTTTAGAAAAGTGCAATAAATATTTATCGGTATATTTTTGTATCCTCAAAAAAAAATTAAAAAAAAAAAATCAAAAATTATTTATTTCAGCAAAGATTTTTCACACAGAGGATTGACATCAGGTTGCCTTATTACAATAATAAGAGTAATTTAATAGTGCAATCAGTTTATCTGTGGCCCCACACTAAGAAAGCTTGTATCGTGGGATACCAGAAATACATTTACAATTTAAATCCTATTCTTTTGAATATTTCAATAGGTATAATTATGGTATCATCCCTTTGTATGTCCCCACTGCTGGGGCACGGGTCTCTTCCTGCATCGCAGGAAGGTAAGGCCGTACTCTACCACGGGGACCAAGTCCGGGTTGGTGGAGGATTGTAAGACAGTAGCGGTCTTTACTGTCAGATGTTATCAAGCCGCATATAAAGCTACAAATTTCACTAGTGGTGGTCATTGGATGGTCACCCATCCTGCACCTGACCGCGCCTATTGTTGCTTAAGCCAAGTGATTGGTTCCACTACTACTAGGCTATGGCTTAGACGCAAGAGTCGCACAACAATATAACTTAGGCACTAACGGACCCTTACAATTACATACAATACAATATTAAGTACAATTTCCACAACAATAGCAGTCCACGCGATTCCTCGTACCCACGCGACATTTGCATAAAGCCTGCCAATAAACATGCCCAGCTAGATAAAGATAAAATGCCATTCGCCCACTTTACGTATTCCCTGTAGCCCTAGTCGCCTTATTCTGGAAGTTGGCTTTTATCCGGTAATGTTAATTTGTTTGTAGTTAGCTTTGCGTTTGCCTCCGTGATGGAGTATGGCCTAACCTTCCTGCGATGCAGGAAGAGACCCGTGTCCCAGCAGTAGGGACATAAAAGGGTTGATATAGAGCGTTGTGTGTCGGCCCGCTGCCAAAAATTAACTATAAAAACTGCAAGTGACTTGTGGGTAAATCAGCTACCCTCACTGTAATAGGCCGCAGTCTGTATGTAGTCTTAGAAATAGATAGATAATACTACACAGATATTTCTTAACCTATCACATCACCACATCGCATCACACACTTATATTATAAAACCGAAAGTTTGTGATCGTGTATGTTTGTTCCTTCTTCACGTCTAAACAGCTGGAGCTATTTTAATAAAATTCAGTATGGAGTTAGTAAAGGCTAACATGGAAAAAATCCAAGTCGCACAGAGAGCCATGGAGCGAGCCATGTTAGGCATTTCACTTGTTGATCGAGTGCGCAACGTTGCAATCCGACAAAAGACCAGAGTCGAAGATGTGGGCACACGGATCACAAACTTGAAGTGGAGATGGGCGGGACACCTGATGAGACGGGATGACGGAAGGTGGACAAGGGCAGTCACGGAGTGGTGGCCAAGAACCGGTCGTCGTTCGGTGGGTAGACCACTTGCCCGTTGGAGGGATGACATTAAAAAAGCGGCCGGAGGTAAGTGGTCGAGATTGGCTAGAGTTGGCGTGAAATGGAAGAGGCCTATACCCAGCAGTGGGCTTCATTCATGGGCTGGATAGATAGATGAAGTTAGCTGACACCCGGGATAATATACCCATGGGAAAATCGATAAACCGCGGGTAGCACCGCGGTGCACAGCTAGTATAGAATAAAGTGTTCTCTATCTAAATACTCGTACAATAATTGACGGTATTCGCCACTTCAGTTTGCTACAACAGAAACGTCGGGAATGAATAAGAATAAAAAGAATTTTATTGTCTCATCAAAAACAACTTAAACAAAGTAAGACTTAAAACTAGATATTATAAAATAAGGCAAAAGGTAGTATGAAGGTGAATTACCTATGTTTTACGTGGTGAATAATCGCAATTAGACCCGTTTAATATATTATGCAACCATGTATGCCGGGGGGTGGGCAGCAGCGCCCCCTGCAGTACAATTCCACCAAACTGCGATCACTAACCCGTATGCCCAGCGTGGGGATTATGGGCATTACCCCCCAATGATGGCACAACGTTGCGCTATGGCGCTCATTAGGGGAAGGCTATGTCCAGCAGTGGACTAATAAAGCCTGAAGAAGAAGATGTATAAACATAATGAACATAGGTGGATGCGAGTCAAAATTAATTTAGGTCTCGATATAAGAAGACAAGCGCTTCGTAGCCTTTTTTTTTACCCAGGAGAAACCCCAATTACGGGTACCGCCGGCTCGGGGGAGCACAGTGGTTATTTCGGACTCCCCGCCCTGAAAAGGGCGGTATACCGACTAAAAATTCTGGGGTGTTCCTCCGCACCGCAAAGCACGGGGCCACGGGGACGCTTACGCACACTTCCGCGACCCCGTCTGCGGGCGCCCTTTCGGGCACTCCTTCGGCGGCGCCCCTGCCCCATCGCATCGGACCGAATGACGGGGCGAGGGAACGCCGCATCTCTTCGTTGGAGCGCATAGTGGCCAAGTGCGAACCCCTTGGCCACCACACGCCCCAACGCACCGCCCCCTCCATCCCATTGTTGTGTGGTCCAATGGGATTAGAGGAGGGCGGCGCACCTCCTCGTTGGGGCGCATGGGGGCCAATGTCCTGTTGGCCCCCACACGCCCCACACGCGAGGCCCGTCACGTCGCCCACCAGCACTTCTCTGAAAGCAGAGAAGGCGGTGAGCGGGCCCCCTCCGTGCCAGAAGGCACCCTCGGAACACGCAAGGGCGCCTTCCGGCCCGCCGTGATGGAGGCAGAGGGTCCCCCGACCCTCCGCGTCCCGGCGGCCACTCTGGTCCGACTGGTATGAGGCGCGCGCGCTTCCGCTCAGCGGCGCCCCCCCCAGTCGGTCCTTCATTCGGTTGGTCGCATGGGTCCCGCTCTACAAAGTGAAACAGGGCCCACGCGACCCGTCCCGCCGTG
This sequence comes from Yponomeuta sedellus, assembly GCA_934045075.1. Classification (NCBI taxonomy): domain Eukaryota; kingdom Metazoa; phylum Arthropoda; class Insecta; order Lepidoptera; family Yponomeutidae; genus Yponomeuta; species Yponomeuta sedellus. The sequence continues at coordinate 2,033,872 of OW203738.1, read as the reverse complement.
ATGGAGGCAGAGGGTCCCCCAACCCTCCGCCCACGGCCACTCTGGTCCGACTGGTACGAGGCGCGCGCGCTTTCGCGCAGCGGCGCCCCCCCCCCAGTCGGTCCTTCATTCGGTTGGTCGCCTGGGTCCCGCTCCACAAAGTGAAACAGGGCCCACGCGACCCCTCCCGCCAAATTATTCGCCGTTAGCCAGTAAGATCCGACAAGAAAAAGTTACTGACTAACGCTCAGGGTGCACCGACCCCACCACTTGCCCCTCCATCTGGTTCACGGAATCAGATGGAACGGAAAGCGGAGGGGTACACGTGAAGGTTATCTGGCATCGCACCCCAGCGCTTCGTAGCCTAGCCGAACCGAGTGAATCACTCAAGTTGCAACAACAGCCGTGGTAAGGTGCAGGGTGGGTCCCGAGACACCCCTAGTGGCATTTATTCCGAGCGCTTCCGTGCTTCACAAGGCATGCCGTTGGTGCGGGCTGTCATATAATGGCAGTTGCTAAGCCATGTCAGAGGCCTCATGGGTGACTTGATGACTTCTGACAGTAAGGCCCGCCACTGTCTTATAACCCTCCACCAACCCGAATTTGGCTCCCGTGTTGAACTATGGTCTAACCTTCCTGCTATGCAGGAAGGGGTCCGTGCCCCAACAGTGAGGACATACAAGGGTTGATATCGATACGTCGACTAAACATTAATTTTTTTAAAGTTAAATGTAGCAATTCTAAAGACGACTCCTTTATAGTGACTTATCAGTAAAATTACTGAGAAAACCATTTCAAAGATCATAAGTCATAGCTCACACCAATGAGACTTAACTATATCAAAATTAACTAGTACTTAACTTTATCAAATAAAAGCACCAAAAAAAGCGCATTTTGTAAATAACATCGATCGTCCTCTTCCAAAACAAATAACAACAAAAGGGGGGATAAACGCGATTGAATATTTTTCTACCGCTTTTCAACAAGGACTTGCGTAAACTCGAGAATAAACCCTTAGGTTTTATGCTAATGCAATGTCCTGACGGCAATTTCCCGCGTACAGACGCATCGATAAAAACAAAGAGGCAAGAAGATAGGGCGAGGCTTACTCTGTGATTATCGTTCTAGAACTAAACACGTTCCTGGTTTCCTGAGCTCTGAGTTTATTTACTTATTTTATTTGTTGGGGTTACAACTGATTATACTCTGTTTTTAATGCACTAACCCGTGCTAAGGGCAATTATAAAAACCTATTTAGAGGCTAAAAATTCCACCCATGCCGGGATTCGAACTCGCGACCTTTGGCTATCCGTGCCAGCGCTCTTTCTAACTAAGCAAATGGGCAACTCACCGGCATCAGTGAAATTTTGTACTTCTTCTTCCGGTGCCATCTCCTATCGGAGGTCGGCTATCATTTTGGCTACTCTGTCACATGATGTAGCTGCTCGCAGAAGTTCTATATTTCTGGTGTTGAACCACTCTGCTATGTTTTGGAGCCATGATGTTTTTCTTCGGTCAGGTCTACGCTTTCTTTCAATTTTCCCTTCTAGAATAAGTCGCAGCAGATTATATTTGTCAGCTCGCATGATGTGACCAAGGTATTGTAGCTTTCTTCGCTTTACAGTCTTTAAGAGCTCTACCTTTTTGTTCATTTTCTGCAGAACCGCGACGTTCGTTACTCTGTCAGTCCATGATATTTTCAGCATCCTTCTATACACCCACATTTTGAATGCTTCCAACCTTTTGCATAAGGTTCGTGTTAAAGTCCAAGCTTCGACGCCGTATAGAAGGGACGAAAACACGTAGCACCTCACTAAGCGACATCTTGTGGCTATTTTTAGGATGCGGTTGCAAAGAAGGTGACTCATTTTCATAAAAGCACCTCTGGATTGTTCGATGCGACATTTTATTTCGTACCTCTTTACAATATTCTATGTATTACGTACAGCGACTTCTGGCTGAAGTAATTTGCATCTCTTGCAGCCCCGGGTTATGCAGTTATGTTTTTACATCGGAATGATATCGCTGTACCCACATGATTATATTCTTTTTTTAACGCACTAACCCGTGCTAAGGACAATTTTAAAAACCTATTTAGAGGCTAAAAAGTTGGGGTTACAACTGGATGACTTACATATAAACATTAATAATCTTTTAAAAACTTATTTAGAGGCACGGGTAGAGGTTGCGGGTTCGAATCCCAGCATGGGTGAAATTTTTAGCCCCTAAATAGGTTTTTAAATTTGTCCTTAGCACGGGTTAGTGCATTAAAAATAAAAATAGTATAATTAATAATCTTATATTAAAATACACAAGTGAATAAGAAAAATTCACACATCCTTTAGAATATATCATTGAGAACACCGAGAAGGTTATGTAACGTAAAGTTTACTCTCATATATAGAATATAATATACTTTAATATAATCACTTGTTTGTATAATGTTCCTTGGCATTTTCAGCACTTTTACTTTGTTTTGCTTTGTAAAATTTATTTTCTAATATAAAGCAACCTCTGGAAGTATTATAATCTTATATGAAAGATTTTTAGCCTCCAGAACAAAAAAAAATTGTGTACTTTTTTACTATGAAATAAACAAGTAATAAACAGTTAACATTTTTAAATTATTTTTTTTATCCTAAAAATTCGTCGAACAAATCTTCCAGGGAAAGTTGAGCCGTCTCATCCAGTATCACGCAAGATGAGACCAAAAGCACACAATATGGAAAAGACGCCAAAATGGATTAGAGGCAACGTGACAGCAAGAAATGAGCGCTTATTATTCATTTTAATGGAAAGTGTGGCCACAATTTGAGGCTCAGATGAACTAATGGACCAAAGCTTATTCCTTGATTCACGGCATGTTGAATATCGACTCTGAAAATCGCAATACATGAAACAAATGAAAGACGTCCACGAGGGCGCAGCGATAATTGACTGTACTCGCAAATCCAGTCTACCTGTGACCATGGCAACTGCAACGCCGCCGAAACGTCGGGATTTAAGGCAATTACGTTTTACCTAATAAATAATCGCGATCAGTCCCGTTTTGATATCAACCCTTGTATGTCCCCACTGCTGGGGCACGGGTCTCTTCCTGCCTGGCAGGAAGGTTAGGCCATACTCCACCACGGAGGCCAAGTCCAGGTTGGTGGTGGATTGTAAGACAGTGGCGGGCCTTACTGTCAGAAGATATCAAGCCGCCCATAAGGCCTCTGACATGACTTAACGACTGCACATGACAGCCGGCACAGCGTGCCTTAACGTGCCTTACGAAGCATGGAAGCGCTCGGAAAAATGTCACTAGCGGGAGTCACGGGACGGTCACCCATCCTGTACCTGACCGCGCCTATTGTTCCTTTACTCTTGAGTTAAGATTTTTGATGGATTCCAATCACTCGGTTCGGCTAGGCCACGAGCACTTCCCGTTTAATATATAAAAAATAGTGCTACTCCATTATAAATTAAACGGGTCAAACAAAACTTCTTCTTCTTCTTCAGTATATATGTAGTCCTCTGCTGGACATAGCCCTCCTCTAATGAGCGCCATATCGCCCTGTCTTTAGCTTGCCGCATCCAGTATCTGCCAGCAGTTTTTCGCAAACAACACAAAAGATCCAATTTCGCACCTTTCTGACATGTAGTTCTTGAAATGGTCGCGAGAAATAAACCTCTTGGGTGCCATTATTGAGATGCAAATTGCCACTTTCCCTATCAGATCTAACTCCGAGCTAGTAGTCACTGAATCAAGCTCCTGATCGATCGTCCCGGATAAATCCGGAATCAAACCTGTCACACAGCGCCGGAAATGCGATAAAATTGTTCGCGTGCAACACAGCTCGGCTGAATACCGCTAACGACCCGTTTGGTGATGGGCTGCTGGGAATATTTCCAATTTACGGAAATTTGACTATGCCTTAAGAGTCCTTAGTCAAAGGCTCCGGTTAAACTAATGTAATAAATAATATATAAAAATCTCGAGTCACAGTGTTTGTTATCGAACTTCTCCATTTATATATGAAGTTTTTTTTTGTAGTGTTATATATATTTTTTTGTAAATTTTGTCTCCAAAACGGTATTGATTTTGAAATGATCTATTCTTATCACTAGTGACGTTCAATAAGTCACTGTATCTGTGTAGTTTTGAACACTTTGATTTGATTTTATTTGGTACTTTTAGTAATAATGACTTGGTTTCCTAAGTCAGTTACCACTCGCTAGTGGGAAGGACAACATTGTTACTAAACCACTTAGGTATTCAAATACCTCGGTGCTTGAAATTGCCTATCCGTGGCGGGCACGCGTGGTAATCAAGCCCATACTCTCTCTCCCTCTCTCTCTCTCTCTCTCTCTCTGAGAGAAGGTCTTTACCCTGCAGTTGGACGTTTATAGGCTACATAAAAAAAACAAATAATATTTTCGTTAACTGTATAGGTACATCACTCTATATTCAACTCGACACTAGAAACTTTTGGGAACTTTTAGAATAATCACAAAATTACCGGGAATGGCACATCAGTAATCCCGCCACCACACTTTCCTGCCTCTACCGTTCACGCAGGACTTTTTTACCCAACTGGGAAAACATAAGAATGTTTTTGTCACATACAGTACAGCTTACGAACACGCGCTTTTCTGTCGCCGAAAATTTGGTATTTTAAGCTACTTTTGAAGCTACTCACAAGCATTTTGTTCATTGTGAGGAAAACTGCGGCTTGGTTGGGTCTCGTATTGACTAGTAAGAAATCAATCAATCAAAACATTTATTTGTCACTAGCTGACCCAGCGAACTTCGTACCGTCAAACAGTCGATTCTTTAATTTTTCTCTCCATAAGCACAATCCTTGTACTTCAAGGAATATTAAAAAAAAAAAGAATTAACGAAATTAGGTCAGCTGCTCTCTAGATTTGCGCTTACCAACACATTCAGCGATTCATTTTATAATATAGATAAGCCTGGTTCAATTACAATTACAAGGCACAGGCCATACAAATACTCTAGGTCTAATAACATAATTATCTGGCATTCATTGCATGCAGTGCGTTTTATTGACATCAATACTTAATATTATGTATTACAATTACAATCGTTAAAACAATGTCAATTGATCAATAAAGAGGATTAGTGAGCTAGGCCGACTAAGCTGTCATGTGGGATGGTGTAGGCGGTGAGCAAGCCTACAACATCTAAAAAACGATGAAAATATCAATGCCAGGCACTGCAGCATCCCAGCGGTCCCTTCACCTATCTAGTTTGAGTGAAGATGCCACTACCAAATTGTCACGTTTAGGCACATCTAAATTTTATCTACATACCCACATTAGTGAAGTGTATCTAAAACGCGGTGAGAGGCATCGAAAGCCATGATACAGGCCCTCCTAGCATGGTTTTCGATGTATAAACATTACAGTACAATAATACGCTTATTAATATTATTCTTTGTTGCATAAAAAAATTGCACATAGGGGAACTTAATAATAAAAAAAATTAACTGTTTATTTCATAGGAAAAAGTACACAAAAAATTTCTTGTCCTGGAGGCTAAGAATCTTTCATATAAGATTATAATGCTTCCAGAACTTGCTCTATTTAAAAACCTATTTAGAGGCTAAAAATTTCACCCATGCCAGGATTCGAACCCGCAACCTCTGGCTACCCGTACCAGCGCTCTACCAATTGAGCCAATGGGCGACTCACGGCATCAGTGAATTTTCGAACCTCTTTACAATATTCTCTGTATTACGTACAGGCAGCGACATCTGACTTAAGCAGAGAATATGAATATGAGAATATGACTTACGTAGTACAGAGAATATTGTAAAGAGGTTCGAAATTTCACTGATGCCGTGAGTCGCCCGTTGGCTCAATTGGTAGAGCGCTGGTACGGATAGCCAGAGGTTGCGGGTTCGAATCCCGGCATGGGTGAAATTTTTAGCCTCTAAATAGGTTTTTAAATTTGTTCCTTAGCACGGGTTAGTGCATTAAAAATAAAAATAGTGTAATCATGTGGGTACAGTGATATCGTTCCGATGTTAAACCTAACTGCAAAGTAGGTAGTCGGGGCTGTAAGTAATGCAATTTGCTTAAGTCAGATGTCGCTGCCTGTACGTAATACAGAGAATATTGTAAAGAGGTTCGAAATTTCACTGATGCCGTGAGTCGCCCATTGGCTCAATTGGTAGAGCGCTGGCACGGATAGCCAGAGGTTGCGGGTTCGAATCCCGGCATGGGTGAAATTTTTAGCCTCTAAATAGGTTTTTAAATTTGTCCCTTAGCACGGGTTAGTGCATTAAAAATAAAAATAGTGTAATCATGTGGGTACAGTGATATCGTTCCGATGTTAAACCTAACTGCAAAGTAGGTAGTCGGGGCTGTAAGTAATGCAATTTGCTTAAGTCAGATGTCGCTGCCTGTACGTAATACAGAGAATATTGTAAAGAGGTTCGAAATTTCACTGATGCCGTGAGTCGCCCATTGGCTCAATTGGTAGAGCGCTGGTACGGATAGCCAGAGGTTGCGGGTTCGAATCCCGGCATGGGTGAAATTTTTAGCCTCTAAATAGGTTTTTAAATAGTGTAACTTGCTCTATATTAAAAAATAAATTCTACAAAGCAAAAGTACGGACAATGCCGAGGAACACTAAACATGCAAGTGATTGTATTAAATTATATTCTATATAGTCGCAATACCACACGCTAACGGTGAACGAAAACATCGTGAGGAAACCCGCGGCTTGGTTGGCTCCGCACGTATTGACTAGTCTTTCCTGTGGGCTAGGCCGACTAAGCTGTCAGGATAGTATAGGTGCTGGGCAAGCCTACACGAGCTATAAAACCTTGTCCCAGCCACTACAGCGTCGGAGTGGTCCCTTCACCCATCTAGTGTCTGTGAAGATACCTACCACTGGACGCTGTATAAATCATCTCATTAAGTAGATGCAAAAAGGCCAATATTATTATTATATAGTAAGGTATTAATATTACTTAGCATGAAAAGTGGGACGCACTACCCTTTCCTGGAATTAGGGACAGGCAATACGTCTCCCTCCCCCTCATACTTATCAGTTAGATAATATTTTTTATGCAGTGACCTGGATTCATGGAACTTTTTCTACTGTCGTGTCGTTATTAGAAGTTTGTTAAGGATGTGGGAGAGGCTGAAGTTCCAGCTTCGTCTGCCAAAACGTTTGAAAAATGTTACTTAGCATTATCTACCAGCTAACCTATCTACCTTCTATGTATCCAAGTCATGTATTTTTTTGCTATACAGACTTACGATATAAACTCTTCTATGTCCCCACTGCTAGGGCACGGGTCTCATCCCGCATCGCAGGAAGGTTAGATCATACTCCATCAAGAGGGCCAAGTCCGGGTCGGTGGAGGATTATAAGACAGTGGCGGGCCTGTCAGAAGTTATCAAGCCGCCCATAAGACCTCTGACATGGCTTTACGACTGCCATTACATGACAGCCGGCACCAACTGCTTAACGTGCCTTGCGAAGCACGGAAGCGCTCGGGATAATACCACTAGCGGTGGTCACAGAACGGTCCCTCATCCTGCATCTGACCGCGCCTGTTGTTGCTTAACTCAAGTGATTGATTCCAATCACTCGGTTCGACTAGGCCACGAGCGCTTCGCTGTACAGACGTTCATAAAGTAATAAATTTCCTATTATTCACTGGACGCTGAATAAATAATCTCGTTACGTAGATGCAGAGTTCAATGCATGCATTTTGTTAAATATTCATACTATTTTCTGGACATGATTGCTGCTGCTGGCTTCCTGATATAAACGAGGAAGGCAGCTTACGTAAACCTAACAATTAAAACTTAGGCAACAAATTAACTCTACGTTAAATGGCACTTTCCTAGTCAGAAGTTTCATGCCAATTCGTTTGACGGTAGGTATAGGAGGAGGTGTTAGGAGGGCTAAAATACAGTTTCTGCGATGTATTTTATTTGATAGTAGGTGCTATTTTGCGATCAATAAGTGTCACCGCGGTAAGCTGCCACGTGTAGCTAAGTGTACAGAACAGCTGCTAGTATAAGTTTAAATTAAAGCCACTTGGACTCATGGCAGGGGAGTTACCCAATTCTTTTGCTTTGGAAGGGTGTTAGAGTACCAAATACAACTTTGTATTCTGTGCAGCGCTTTGTGATATCTATGATATTCACAACCTACCGCCAGAAAATTAGGGAGACTTTGGGTTTCTGAACTGAGAATTTAGCTAAGTAAATAGTTAAGGTGGTTCGGAGTGCTAACTGCACCCACCAATGGAATAAAAATCATAACTTTGGTTATAATAGGTTTTTATCTAAAAGTGAACATGAGAATACGGAGCCAAGACATGGACACTCACGAAAGGGTTGGTCCACCAGTTCAAAGTCGTTCAGCGAGCTATGCTCGGAGTTTCTCTGAAGGATAGGATTCGTAACGATTGCATCCGACAGAGAACCAAAGTTATCGACTTAGCTCAGAGAATCAGCAAGCTGAAGTGGCAGTGGGCTGGCCATATCTCGCGAAGAACCGACAACCGTTGGAGTAAACGTGTCCTTGAGTGGAGACCGCGACTCGGCAAACGTAGTGTAGGACGCCCTCAGACTAGACGGGATGATGATCAACGAAAAACTGCAGACAGATGCTGGATGCGGCTAGCTGAAGACAGGGCGCTATGGCCCTCTTTAGGGGAGGGCTAAGTCCAGCTGTGGACTAGTATAGCCTGACGACAACGACGACGACGAACATGAGAAATCTTAACAACAGGGACAACTATTTTTAAAACCTACAGTATAGAACCTACGATCAACATTCTGCGACTTTAATACTACATTCTAGGCTATATTATGTTTTAAAAATATTTATCACAGATATTAAGATATTTGAAGTTCACTTTTTCAAAGAAAAAAAACGTATTAAATAACAAGCAATGATTGTTATAAGATACAAACAATTTTTATTAAAAATTGCACAGAAATTGTGATTTTTAAACGTTACAAAATAAACTAAAGTCTCCATTTCAAAATCTCGATCATTTTGGAGAAAAAATGGACATAGATCTCCAAACATAGTCAAACTGCAGTGCTATCTCTTCGACTTCTCAGAAAAGAGCGTGACAGAACGCTACTTATGTATTTACTTAGGGAAATTCTCATTTTAGAAACCGGCGCAAAGATAAATCAATAATAATAATAAATAAATATTCATGTATTATACAGATCTCGTTAGCCCTATACTAAGTACAACTAAATGACTTGTGTTACAGGTGCCAACTCGACGATAGATTTAATACAATAAATACATAGATAACATCCAAGACACGAGACGAACTAGAAAATTTCGTTTCCTAGTTTGACCCGACCGGGCATCGAACCCGAGGCCTTCGGTTTTACAGTCAGCGTGCCCAACCGCTGCGCGATCGAGGCCGTTAAGATTTTCCTCTATAAGTAATATTTTTCACATTGTCAAACTGTAGTGGTTTCTTTCTCTTCGAATTTCTCAGAAAAGGGCGTGACAAAACGTTAATTAAGTATTTACTTAGAAAAATTCTATATTCAGAAACCGGCCCAAATATTTTCCTCTACAAGTAATATTTTTCATAATATAACCGAACCTGTCCAAAAAACCAATAAGGTCCATACAAATCTGGCGTAAATTGTCATGTCACGAAACTCCTAATGCTATTATTGGTCCATAGATAGATTGAGAACAATTTATTGCACATAAAAAGCAAATTACACAGACATAAGAGTTATTTTATAAAATTATGTCTTGGTGTGTCTTTACCATTATTAAAAACGTTTACAGTTTATAATAAAACGATATCTAACATTTTAATTTTACGGCAAAAAGTAAAATAAGGATATTCTTTATTGTACACACCAGAAAATAATTACAGAGACAACAGTTACAAAAGAAGAGGTACAATTGGCGGCCTTATTGCTGATAGCAATTTCTTCCAGGCAACCTTAAATCGGAAAGATTGCAGAAAGTATTTGGCACCGGTATCGAAGACTTAAATATGAATGTTGATGAAACGAAACAAAACTGTCAGCATCGGGGTAGCTGGCAGACCCTGGTCTCGGCCTACCCCTCTGGGATGCCGGCGTGAGTTTATGTATGTATATGTTTTAAAGCAACAACTTCTTGACCCGAAAAATTAGGAAGAAAATATATTATTATTTTAAAAACCTATTTAGAAGCTAAAAATTCCACCCATGCCGGGATTCGAACCCGCGACCTCTGGCTACCATAATATATATAAAAGAATTTATATTATAATTATGCGAACCTCCTACCCTGTGTAAGACACCAACAGAAATACCAAAACCCAAACAAAGATAACAAACAAACCTTAACAAACTTCCTTGGAAATCATAAAACTGAAGTAAAAAATATTGTGATACAACCACAGGATTTAACATTCAACGCATAGTTTTGTTAAGGTGAAACTTGGCCACTTTGTAGTATTTATGTTTTACGATTTTCTGAATTACAGAAGTTACATTCATAACCACTTAGGCACCCCATAGCAAGTAACAGACCTTCCCTTAGAAAAAACATTAAGTAGCTCTATCTATTCTAATAGACATCCTGGTACTACGAACGCCTGTGAAAACTGTATTAGCAAACATGGAAAACTCAAAATACAGCGATATTGCTCACGGAAAACTTTCAGGCGTATCGTCATCCTCATAATCATTAGCCTACTACTAGGCATAATATACCTTTTTTCTCATACAGTCTGTTAGCTTTTAGAATATACCTCGGCTACTATCGGATAGAATCGGGTATATTCGTGTAATAGATATATCAGAACTAATATGACACTTAAATTTTTATACAGGGCACGAAGTAGTATTACCTAAACTCGTGTGCTTTCGGCGAAAACTGAAGCCTAGTCTAGAGCCCGAGGTGTGTTCTAAAAGCTAACAGACTTGTACCTTCACTCAAGATCCCTCGCAGTCCGTATTGTTTTGTGGCCAAGTTTCATTTCGGTGAGAAAACTTCATCAGTCCGAAAACTTGCACCTATTCTTAATCAGGTTTTTCCCAAGCAATTCTTGTAAAGGGTTAATATCTTGAACTGCCGTAATAGGTAAAATTGGGTTCCTTGATTGTTCTCCCAATAGATAAATAATTTTTTTATGTCTCTCTTTTGAATTAATGTTACGTGGCGGAAACAAGGGTAGTGAATTTAAATTGTATAATTATGTCCGCAGGGGATCTCACAATTATGATTTGTGTACCTTAACCGAACTTATAGTACATTTGTTTAGGTACTTAAAAAAATGTAAGCAATCTTGATAAGTCTCTGTATTACAATATATTTACCAATTCAATGTGAAGTCATTAAATTTCATGAAATTCAAAAAAAGTAAAATGTAAATATTTTCATTTATAAAGTAAACATTTCAATAAAAAGACATCAAGATTGTTTACAAGTACCTAAGCAAATGTGCCATAGGTCGCTAATTAAAGTTAAATTATCACAGCTGTTTGAACACAAAATGGACAAAGGGTTCGCCGAAGTGGAATAAGCTCGAGTGGATCGTGATCCTTCTAAGTATTTTGAGTCTTAGCCAGCCGTGGGACGGGAGCACAGAACGAACGCGACGCGTTATATAGAAAGCCCTAGCTTCGTCTCTTCTGTATGGGATGATGGCCAAGGATGGTCAGAGTGGAGTTTCTTTCCCGCTGCCTTTTTCTCCACTAAACTACATTCACTTTCATTGTACAATGACATTCAGCGAACAAAATGTAAATTGTTGACGTTGAAATAAATTTTAATTGAATTGCAATGAATAATTAAGCTTTGTGCCACCCCTTCAGTAAGGCCCGATATACGGTTGACTGAAAGAAATAGCTATTAGCAATAAGGCCGCCAATTGTACCTTTTTTTTTTGTCACTGTTGTCTCTGTAATGTTTTTCTGTTATGTACAATAAAGAATAATCTTATCTTATTTTACCTTATGTGTGACCGCGGTTTTACGCTTAAACAACCTGAAGAAGTTGTAATTAATCTCCATTTACATCTGAAAATTTCAATATCTATCCGTTTTCTTCCGAACAGTTTTCACATTTCGTTACCAGTTCTTGAAAGATACCCATAGTCCGTTTAGGTACTTAAAAAAGTTTAAACAATCTTCATTCGTCTTTTTATTGAAATTGTTATCAACCCTTGTATGTTAACTCAAGTGATTGGAATCAATCACTTCCGCTAGGCCACGAGCGCTTCTTTTTTGCCCTATGAGACCAAAAATTACGTTTCTCTATTTTGGTACGGCATCAGAAGGCCAGTCAATATCTGTACTAATCCTGCTTATAGCTAGTTGGCTCGTAGGTCCACTTCACTAACTGTGCTCCCACGGGAACTGACCGGGATTAAGCGGCAACTTTATGTATTGGGGGGGGCTGTGATTTTATCGGCAAAGTTTGTGTGTAAGCCAATTAGAGGTAATGGTCCGTTTGACCGAGATATGATAGTAAAGGCCCCTGGAAAGTAAGGATTTGTTGCAAGTGTGAAGTGTGAATTTCAGTTACCTTACAAATTCACTGTCGTAATTTTACTTCTTCAATGCTGTGTGGTGTCGGCCTAGAGAATAGCACCAACCCAAATTCTTCCCGCGGGTGTCGTAAAAGGCGACTAAGGGACACAAATCGGGGGGTGGGCAGCAGCGCCCCCTGCAGTACAAGTCTACCAAAGTGCGATCCCCAACCCGCATGCCCAGCGTGGGGATTATGGGCATTACCCCCCAATGATGGTACAACCTTGCGCTTTGGCGCTCATTAGGAGAGGGCTATGTCCAGCACTAATATAGCCTGAAAAATAATTTTACTTAGGACTAAGTACTACAAAAAGATTAGGAATAATAAGCACAATGGTAGTGTAATATTATCAGTGATTTTGGGTTTTTATTGAAACGGCGTCTCTATTGGTTAACGTTGTATATTGTACTCAGTTCCCTATAAGAGAGCATGTTACCTTATACTTATATGACGATAAATGTGTAGGTGAGGTGTCACCACGCTACAGTAGCGGAGTGATAGAACGTCGGCTTCTTATTCAGGAGGGCGTGAGTTCTAATCCCGGCATGTAGCCGGAATGCTTTAAAAAAGGCCTTGGTACACCAAGGACTTTTTTTTAAATTACGCACATTTGTTACAGTAGCAATACCACTTGCTAATGGTAAAGGATAACATCGTGAGAATTCCTGAGTGTTTGATGTGTATTCAAAGGAATGTAAGATCACGGTGGGAACGCTTTGTGATTACGCCCATATTATCTCTCCAAGAGAAGCCCTGTGCCCTGCATTAAATACATATTACACAGATCTCGTTAGCCCTATACCAAACTAAATTACTTGTGTTATAGGTGCTAACTCGACGATAGATTTAATACAATAAATACATAGATAACATCCAAGACCCGAGACAAACTGGAAAAGTTCATTGCCTAGTTTGACCCGGCCGGGGATCGAACCCGAGACCGTGTATAGGCTGTTTTGTATATTATTTAAGGTCTCCTTACCTTCACCCTTAGTGAATAGTTTTGCTACTAGAATTCCACAAATGTACGTAAGTTAAAATCATTGGTACCTATATGCCGGGATTTGAACTTACTACCTGCCTTAAAAACCTATTTAGAGGCTAAAAATTCCACCCATGCCGGGATTCGAATCCGCGACCTCTGGCTATCCGTGCCAGAGCTCTTTCCAACTGAGCTAGTGGGCGACTCACCGGCCTCAGTGAAATTTCGAACCTTTTTACAATATTCTCTGTAATATGTGTATTACGTACAGGCAGCGACATCTGACTGAAGTAATCAGTTGGAAAGAGCGCTGGCACGGATAGCCAGAGGTCGCGGGTTCGAATCCCGGCATGGGTGGAATTTTTAGCCTCTAAATAGGTTTTTAAAATTGTCCTTAGCACGGGTTAGTGCATTAAAAAGAAAATAATTACTACCTGCCTGTCTCATGTATGCATAAACTTCGTTCATTTTACCGAAAGTTTCTTCCTAACTATACAGTCAATCCTGTCTCAGCCACAACTTTATTCAATCTAGCGTCACCTTCCCTCAGCTGGGATCATAAATTTTCTTCACTTTTAATTTAGTTCGCAATTTCACATGCAGGACACTCTATAAATCTTTCGCCAGGACAGAAATTAATTACAAAGGGAAGGAACGAAAACAAGACACTGATATTACTATCACGCTTCGCGCTTACGTCACAAAAGGGACTCTAAGAAAAATGTCACAAATTACTTTGCAAAATTCCACCAAAAATCCCACAAGCACCATGCGGTTAGTTAATGCACCGCCCTCCCACTTTTTCAAGCAGAAGCAAGACACGAACACACCACTACCGACACCAATGCTTGCGACGAAGGCACGTGCGACGCAGACATGTGTCTGCCCTGCTCTGCATCTCGTTGTAGTGCCGGCACAGATTTCTGCGCGACGCGTGCACGTCGAGGCGTGTTTACTAACAATTTTGTTGCAATGACAGAACATTTAATTGAATTAGTTCGTTGTGAATCTTGTTCGTATGATACCAATCATCCAGACTATTCAAAAAAGACATTGAAAGACATTCATAGTATGGATGAGAATTGCCAAGGAATGGAAAGAACAGTTGCGTCGCAGCATGCAAAGGGGCTTGTATGTCTCAACTGCCTTGCCCCGTACTGAACTGTGTTGTGCTGTGCTACGTCGTCGCCTGCATTTCAGCATGCGCCTAGACTAACACTCGCTAACAGTGAAGAAAAACATCGTGAGGAATATGCATATAAAACAGAATGTTTTACAAGAGCGCCGTTAGCTTTCTTAATACAGCAAATCAAATAAAAGTCACGTCTACAAACGCTTGCTTCAATTTGCGAAGATGTAAACAGTTTATAAATTCAAGAAAGTATGCACCAGAAATCTTCTGTTGGAAGCATTTTCGGAGGATAAAGTTTCAACATAAGTCTGTTGCAGTACACTTGATTTCAAGAATAGTCGCAAATATTTCGCGCGGTATATTCATGACAAAAGGTGAGGACTACTTCAGGGTCAAAGGAATGGTATATGATTTTGGCAGGCTATAATGTTATGATGTAGGAGATGACGATCTACGAAAAACTGCCGGCAGATGCTGGATGCGGCAAGCTGAAGACAGGGTGCTATAGCGCTCATTAGGGGAGGGCTATGTCCAGCAGTGGACTACATAATATAGTCTGAAGAAAAAGAATGTTATGGTGAGAGCTACCCTCGGCTCTGTACGGGATCGAATCCGAAACGAAGTTATTCGCCTGAGGACTAAAGTGATAGACGTAGCTCAACGGATTAGTAAACTGTAGTGACATTAGGCGAGTCATATCTGCCGTAGGACTGATAACCGATGAGATAGTCTAATTCTTGAGCGGAGACCGCGAATTGGCAAACATACAGGACGCCCTGTGACCAGGCCTTAGAGTCTAATACTTACATAGTTATTTGATTCGTTATCAACCCATGTATGTCCCCACTGCTGGCAACGGGTCTCTTCCTGCATCGCAGGAAGGTTAGGCCATACTCCACCACGGGGGCCAAGTCCGGGTTGGTGGAGGATTGTAAGACAGTGGCGGGCCTTACTGTCAGAAGTTATCAAGCCGCCCATAAGGCCTCTGACATGGCTTAACGACTGCCATTATATTACAGCCGGCACCAACAGCTTAACGTGTCTTGCGAAGCACGGAGGCGCTCGGAAAAATGCCACAAGCGGTAGTCACGCGATGCTCACCCATCCTGTACCTGATCGTGCCTGTTGTTGCTTAACAAAGTGATTGATTCCAATCACTCGGTTCACCTAGGTCACGAGCGCTTCACTCGGTTCGCCTAGGCCACGAGTTATTTGATTAGGACCGTATTAACTTACTAGGCTTTTCGTAGGAAAAGTCCGAGCGACCAGCTCCGCGAATCAGAACGAAACCTGGTCGGACCCTTCCAACAAAAAAATTCAATAATGTGTAGTACTCACGAAAGTTTTACTTACATAGTTGATATAAGCACGACAATGGTTGTTATTTGCTTAATTTTTGTAGTCTGAAAAGCAATAGCACTACAATGTCAAGGGGTACAACTCGCGCAAATCAAATAAGCATCTCACGCGAAGAAGATCGAATCGCGCGAGGCGCCGAGTTAAGTAGCACGGGTTGCCATTGCCATGTGATGCCATACCAGACTACTGATAGTGTGAATGAAACTGCTATTAGCCGACGAGTATGACTCTCTTGAACAATTATGCATTTTAGAGACTCACCCCCCAGGTGGAGCGATGACGTTCGCAATGTGGTGGGTAGTGACTGGAAGAGGAGAGCCGAAGATCGGGCTCAGTGGCATGTCTTGGGAGAGACCTATGACCAGCAGAGGGCTAACACCAGCTGATGATGGTGATGATGATGAGTCTATAATCCCTTTCCTTAATAATATTATAAACGCGAAAATTTGTACGTATGGATGGATGGACATATGTTCCTCTTTCACGTAAAAACTACTGAATGAATTTTAATGAAACTGTTAAATAATATAGCTTATACATCGGAATAACATATAGGGTACAATTTATAAAGATATTGTGTGCGATGCGATTGCAACCCTGTATGTCCCTACTGCTGGGGCACGGGTCTCTTCCTGCATTGCACGAAGGTTAGGCCATACTCCACCACGAGGGCCAAGTCCGGATAACATATTTTGTGAATTGTCCAAAATATGACGAAATGTCAAGTACGTAGCAAAAATCTACCCGATAATCCTGCGTAGACTAGTGATTATATAATATTTTGATATTTATTCGCAGATTCACAGACATACGCTACTTTGAATATAAACAAAGTCATAGGTATATGCCCGCACTGGAAATCGAACCTGGGTATCTGCTTCCGAGTCCCTTATTCTACCCACTGGCCTACAGAATTCCAAAACTACCAAAAATAAAAGTTTTTTCTCTCGTAATAATTTTTCCTCGCGCGTTCTTTCATCGTATAAGTCCAACCACCATTTTCATTCCAAAGAGAAACGCTAGGGCATAAATTTCCCCTGTCAAACCGTTATTCGCGCCCCCCAGTGTACCCACTTCCAGTCAACTGTTAACCGCAACTTGTCACGGCAGCTGGATTTTTCCACAAACTATTTCACTTTAACATACCGTGTGAAAATACCATTTTGCAGCACCTACTCCCCGAGGGGTGAATTGAGATGTCTGGTGCGAAATATCGAGCAGAAAGGCCATTCGCGTTTCGCCTCGAATCCCAAAACTGCTGGAAAAATTATGTATGTTTAGTGATGATTGTAAAATAGTTATCTAAGTAGCGACTTCTTCAAGTAATAATGGTGGGCAAGATTGAAGGAAGTAGTAGTGCTGGAAGAAGAAGGAAGCCGTGGCTCAGAAACATCAGGGAATGGACGAATGTAGCTAGCGTCGAAGATCTGTTTCGCTTGGCAAGAAACAAAGAAAGAATGAAAGAAAGAAAGAGGGGGGAGAGAGAGAGAAACTTTCTTTCTTTCCTTTTTCTAAAGAAAGGAAGAAGAATATGCTGAGCTGCCGCCCAACCTCCATTAGTGGAGAGGAACAGAAAGAAGTAAAAGTGATGATACCTTATGAAATAGGCTGATCTGATTCATTTTCACTCATTTTTAAAAACGGAAGCCTTATAGGATCAGTTTGTCGCCCGACCGTCTGTCAAGGCCCTTTATCTTCACTACGCCATATGTAAGTTAAAATTCCAACAGGATACTTATGTCTAGTCTCTCAAAGTTGTGAACAAATCAAACTTCTAAATTAACGCCAAAAAAGTTATGGCTTCGTTTTGTTTGGTCGTTCTTTCACTCGTTCGTGCGGTCGTTCGTTTTAGTTACCATGACAACAAAAACATTTACATAGAGGCACATACATTGCTTCTGGCCCCAAACTAGGATACCCTGTGTCGGGGGAACCAGAAACAACGACATCACAAACATGTAAACATCCAAGACCTGGGGATTTTTGTGTCCCCAGCCGGGGTCCGAACCCAGTTGAATGGTAGGCAGATGCACTACCACTGCGCCACAGAGGTCGTCAAGAGGTCGGTTCTCTGGTTGGTTACTTTGTGTGTTACTTTTGATGATATTTCATGATTCTGATTCTAAACATAAATGGGAATGAGCCAGCTGATTCTTCTGTGCAACGTTCAAAATATAGTTTGCACGCCATTCGAATAGAATAGCGTCTTCAAGTGTGGTGTTATGGCGTCACGTGTTACCCAGCCATACATTTTAGTCAACTCGTGGAGTTGGGGACGGAATGGTTTATTGTGAGCTGGAGTGTAACCTAGGATTTAAATTTAATATGCCGAACAAAAGGAAACGTGCGCCCACGCTAGCATTCGCTGAGAGAGTATATTGAGGCAACAGACCGCCTTCCTTGGGGGGGGAGGTAAGAGTATTATTGAGGCTATTAGCACTATATAACATGCGTAAACTCACGCCTGTATGCCAGACGGGTAGGCAGAGAGGTCTGTCACTTGCTACGATCCTGACAGAACTCTTCCGTTTCATCAACATTCAACAGTTGTAGCATGCCCGCACGCGAGTTTCTGGTACTTTTTACTTGCGCTTTGTTATACCTAGATTTTCTATCAGAGCACTATTAGCCATAATTGGTTTTTCATATTATGTGCAAAGCAATAGGACTGTTTATACTGTTTTTATTTTTAATGCACTAACCCGTGCTAAGGGCAATTTTAAAAACCTATTTAGAGGCTAAAAATTCCACCCGTGCCGGGATTCGAACCCACGACCTCTGGCTATCCGTGCCAGCGCTCTTTCCAACTGAGCTAATGGGCGACTCACCGGCATCAGTGAAATTTCGAACCTCTTTACACTATTCTCTGTATTACGTAGAGGCAGCGACATCTGGCTGGCCCAGTTACCCAGGAGAAACCCCATTACGGGTACCACCGGCTCGGGGGATCACAGTGGTTGTCGGACTCCCCGCCCTGAAAAAGGCGGTATACCGACTAAAAATCCTGGGGTGTTCCTCCGCACCGCAAAGGACGGGGCCACGGGAACGCTCACGCACACTACCGCGACCCCGTCTGCGGGCGCCCTTTCGGGCACTCCTTCGGCGGCGCCCCCTGCCCCGTCGGTGCTCAACGACGTTGGAGCGCATAGGGGCCAAGTGCGTAAGAACTTGGCCCCAACACGCCCCAACGCGCCGCCCCCTCCATCCCATCGTTGTGTGATCCAATGGGATAAGAGGAGGGCGGCGCACCTCCTCGTTGGGGCGCATGGGGGCCAATGTGCTGTTAGCCCCCACACGCTCCACACGCGAGGCCCGTCGTGTCGCCCACCTGCGCCTCTCTGAAAGCTGAAAGCAGAGAGGGTGGAGAGCGACCGCGCGGGCCCCCTCCGTGCCAGAAGGCACCCTCGGAACACGCAAGGGCGCCCTCCGGCCCGCCGTGATGGAGGCGGCGGGTCCCCCGACCCTCCGCGACCCGGCGGCCACTCTTGTCCGACTGGTACGAGGCGCGCGCGCTTTCGCGCAGCGGCGCCCCCCCCCCAGTCGGTCCTTCAATCGGTTGGTCGCCTGGGTCCCGCTCCACAAAGTGAAACAGGACCCACGCGACCCCTCCCGCCAGATTATTCGCCGTTAGCCAGTAAGTTCCGTTAACAACTTACTGACTAACGCTTAGGGTGCACCGACCCCACCACTTGCCCCTCCATCTGGTTCATAGAATCAGATGGAACGGAAAGCGGAGGGTTACACGTGAAGGTTATCTGGCATCGCACCCCTGCGAGTGTTAATCCTAGTTAAGTTAATCCACAACTTATTTTATTTTCTTTTAATCTCATGTTTCTCATTGCTCTTATTCTCAATTTCCTTCTATTCTTCGGAATCCCGAAATACAGAATCAAAATTACAGTTTCACTATTTTTGTCCACACAGGACTTTTGTATGTAATACACTGGTATTACGGCATATAAATACTGATTTATATGCTTAATTTGCTACTCTAAAGTAATTAAGATGTAAATAAATGAAACAATAATTATGATTATTATTTTCAAATTCATAGATCGATTGGACCGATTTTAATAAAATTTGGTATGGAGTTAGCTGACACCCTGGACCAACACATGGGCTACGTTTTACTGCGGAAAATATCTTATTCCCATGGGAAAATCGATAAGCCTAGGGTGGAGCGGTGGTAGCTGAGTGGGTAGAACCATGGACTGGCAAGCGAGAGCCCCAGGTTCGATCCTGAGAGCGGGCATGTACCAATGACTTTGTTTAATTTCAAAGTTACGTACATTTGTGAATTTTTAGTCGCAATACCACACGCTAACGGTGAAGGAAAACATCGTGAGGAAACCCGCGGCTTGGTTGGCTCCGCACGTACTGACTAGTCTTTCCTGTGGGCTAGGCTGACTAAGCTGTCAGGATGGTATAGGCGCTGGGTAAGCCTACACCATCTACAAAACCATGTCCCAAGCAGTACAGCGTCGCAGTGGTCCCTTCACCCATCTATTGTGAGTGAAGATACCACTGGACGCTGTATAAATCATCTCATTAAATAGGGTAACACCACGGGGCATAGCTAGTTCGAAATACGCCTAACGTTATGGAGCAGAGAAACTCCATCCGAATAAACACACTGCATTTATTCGCTGAAATCTTAAATATTGACGCAGAAACTTCAACGTCGCGTGCCACTGAATTATTTACACAAATGCTGCTCAGCTGGGGAACAGTGTTGCCAGACGTGCATAATTATCATACATGTACGATGATTTCGACTCTGGTACGATGTACGATACAATATGTACTATCGTACGCAAAAGTACGATAATTTGCAACTCTCTTGGATGAAAAGACCTTCAAATTATCTAGAAATGTAAAATAATGTCTATTGTCGAGGATTTCACATCGAATATAGAAAACCAAACCAAGGGACGGATGACAAATTAATAACATAACACAACATTTACATACAGGCATATATATTGCTTCTGACCCCACACTAGGATACCCTGTGTCGTGGAACCAGAAACAACGACATCACAAACATGTAAACATCCAAGACCTGGGGTTTTTTTTTGTCCCCAGCCGGGATTCGAACCCGGAACCTCTTTCATGGTAGGCAGATGCTCTACCGCTACGCCACAGAGGTCGTAATGTTTATTTATTCTGTCCTTTGAACCAGAGCTTAGATAGCTGACTCTGGTGACTCTGACTCTGGGTACACTTAGTTACACTTTCAGTCGAAGTTTTATATTTTACAAAATAAATTGGTATATTGAAATGTTTCAACTGTTAAATTTTAAATAATTACTTACATTATCCTATTGTCAAATCCGGGAAGTGAGAATCTTTGTATTTTACTATGTCTTATCTCATATCAGCAGTCCTTTATTCAAAAACAGCAGAAGCGAAAGTAGAAGTTAATAGTGACTCCGATGACCCCACTCTTTTATAAAGTAAAAAAAAAATGTTATAAAACACGTCATACTTAATTAAAAAAATACATGCACAATAAATAAATTATCACACTATTTTTATTTTTAATGCACTAACCCGTGCTAAGGAACAAATTTTTAGCCTCTAAATAGGTTTTTAAATAAATTATCGTCAAGAACATATAAAATATTAATAATAATTTAAATACACAAAAAAATACAACACTAACTGAACAAACCACTCCGGAAAATATCTGAGCCAAATGATCCCATAACGCTGGCAGCATTGCCACGCTGCACCGCCAAAGAGATCCTCTGTCCCAGATACGCACCGGAGCGGCAGTCAAGCCCACGGTCCCTCAAGCGGCGACCCAGCTCCCTAACAAGGATCTTAGTCTGAGTCCCCCAAACTCCCATTGTCTCAACCGCAAATGGAACAAAAATGTAATTGTCCATAAGGGCACCATACTTTTGGCACTTGAGCGTAGCTGCCGATTCGGCCGCAGCACCGGGTCTAAGTGTAGTAGCGGACAAGTGCGAAATAAATATTTTTTGTCTTTAATTACCTTCACATTTCACAACATCCTAAAATTCCTACCTTATGTATAGCTATGCGAACTAGCTACAAGCTCCGCGCGGCTCAAACAGTTGTTGTACCATAACTTTTCATCATAATAATTTTCGATATTTAGGCGATATTCACTCGCACTCGTCGGGCAACCCTGCTGAGGAAACGCCGCCGCCGAATCAGTTATTCCATGTCTCCCTGATGTACGAGTATAGTAACACAAATGCGCCATATCTCTGCCCACTCCTTTACCGAGCGTGAGTTTGTGCAACATGTAGGTAAATGTTTGCCTTTTCCATCCTATTGTATGGAATCAGGCGTTTTATTCATTTTAGACATCATGTTTCACACAGACATTTACTGCTTAAGACCTACACAATCGATATCTAAATAGAAATAGTGTAGGTTTTTTTTTTTTTTCAAAACAACCGGGTCCGATTCCCGAACGGAGTACAGATGTGTTTTAAAATGTATGAATGCAGTTTTTCTTGTTATTAAAATCGATGACATGATTCCTCAGAACAGATCTTCGTATGTCTTATAGTTTCAGACTTTCCCATACTGACCGATTTGAATGAGACACCCTGTATAGCTCGGGCTCTAGAGTAGACTTCGGTTTTCGCCGTGTAACACTACTTCCTGCTCTGTGTAAAACTTTCCTTCACTATTTTGAAAAGTTATGTGACATTACAAAATAAACCTTACCTTATTGCAATATACGGTTCTATCCGATAGTAGCCGAGATATATTGTAAAAGCTAACAAACTGTAGTTACGGTTGTAAATATTTATTTCATGAAGCCTATATCATCCCGCTGTAAAGCACAGGCATTCACGCTAAGGGAGTGTGGGCTTCACTACCATGTGGACTACCATGAGTGCCTAAAGGCACTTTACCTTAGAGGAACTATTTTGAAATATATATAAGTTTCTATGCAGAATCAACTCAAATCAAATAAATTTATTTCAACGTAAAGAATTTACGTTCTGTTTGCTGATTGTCCATGTACAATGTAAAATATAAGCCACTGCCTTCAGGCCGTATAGTAGTGGAAAAAAAGGAAACGGAAAAAAACTCCAAACTTTCCGAAATCCACCATACTTTCCTTAGGGCAGAGACCCGTGCCCCTCGGTGGGGACATAATGGCTTGATGATGATGAAGAAATCATCATTTACACAGACGAAGTTACGATCAGAAGCCAGTATAATATAACAGTATAATATTATAATATAACAGATCATATCACGTATCACTGTACAGTACATAAGCGTATTTGTAAAGCTATGCTCACTCCTGCTATTCCACGCTTCCCCGATACATCGTAAGGCGAATGCGTTTGAATCTGCCTGAGCGAACAATCCAATCTAACTTGCTATACAGATTGCTTGTGCACAGTACGATAGAGCAAAACTGACGGTCAAGCTCAGCTCAGTTGGTGCCATAGTTAATTAGAGATAAGATAAGAATATTCTTTATTGTACACTGGATAAACAACAAATACAAAATAATTACGAATATACATAGTAGAATTGGCTAAAATCAGTTTCTTCCAGACAACCTTACGATGGAAAGTTGCTGAAGGAAATTAGAAAGACGGGTAGCCAGTGCAAATTTTAATATATTATAATATAATAGAGCTGATATTTCCGCACTTAGGGTCAGTTTCTGAATTGAGAATTTCATTTCGCTAAGTAAATACTTAACTATAGTGCTGTCTCGTCGAATTTCTCAGCAAAGAGCGTGACAGAATATCATCATCATCGTCAAATGTACCCACCAAGGGGCACAGGTCTCTTCCCTAAGGAAGGTAAAGGCCATACTACACCAAGGGGGCCAAGACCAGGTTGGTGGAGGCTGGGACAGAACGTTATTTAAGTATTTACTTAGTGAAACTCTCAACTCAGAAACTGGCCTATATAGTCTCATAGTTTTGGTGAGTTTTTGTGAGTTTTTATATGTCTGTTTGATTGATGCTGATCTCATATAGCCTATGAAACTCCCACCAAAATGAGGGCCAAATACGAAGAATCAATTGCGATCTTAAAAACCTATTTAGAGGCTAAATTTTTCTTCTTAAATGTCCTTAGCATGGGTTAGTGCAACAAAAGTAATATAATCAATTGATATCTTGTTTGTCAAAAGCTGATGATTGGTAAAGGGGTTATACTTACATACATACATGTTTACCAACCAAATACATTGCCATCCTTTTGGGCTTCGCCACAGTTGGGTGAAAAAGGAATTTACACAGATATTTCTTAACCTAAAGGTAAAAAGCGGCCTAAGAATTTATGGCCATAATATGATATAGCTATCTCCCTAAACGTTGGGGTATTTCGTCCAACCGCGTACTCAAATAAAATCAAGACAATTTTATTTCAACGTAAAGACAGCAATTAGATGACATCCGGCACCAATGGCTAAACGTGCCTTGCAAAGCACGGAACCTCTCGGAAAAATGCCACTAGCGGTAGTCACGGGATGGTCACCCATCCTGCACCTGACCGCGTCTGTTGTTGCTTAACTCGAATGAATTGAATCCAATCACTTGGTTCCTCTAGGCCACGAGCGCTTCTATCTATCTGTTTATCAATTCATTAGTCACTTGTCACATTAGGGTATTAATTAAAAATTCCATATGAACTGGTATTTCTGCGTATTCTTTAGTGCTATACGTATACTCTTATAGTGAGACTTGTATGGACCTATCAATGTAACCAATTTATTAGATAAGCGCATTAGTATTAACTCTACGTATTCATATACGTTTTATGGCACTTGTGCCTTATCAGCATTAATCTGTTTGCGTGTTTGTTTCCATACAGGGGATTCCCATCTCAGTATTCATGTTTATGTAAATTCTAGATACGAGGTGTAATGGATATTAGTATTCCAATGTGTATAACTAGTCTGCTTCAGCAATTTAAGGCGAAGCTATTTTAGAAGCCAAATAACTTCGTGTAAGTTACTCGTCTATTGTGCTATAACAAAGTAAGTTGATATGATATTAAGTACCTACGCTTCCATCGTGATACTATAGTAGCGTTGTGCGCTTTTCAGATAGCCTGTAAACATCCCACTAAAGCGCATGCTGTGTGGTGTGGGCCTAAAGAACAGCACCAACCCAAATTCTTCCCGCGGGTGTCGTAAAAGGCGACTAAGGGATACAAACCGTGGGGTGGGCAGCAGCGCCCCCTGCAGTACAATTCCACCGAACTGCGATCCCCAACCCGCATGCATGGGGATTATGGGCATTACCCCCTATGATAGCACAACGTGGCGCTCTTTAGGGGTTGGCTATGTCCCGCAGTGGACTAGTATAGCATGACGACGACGAAAGGGCACAGGGCTTCTCTCAGAGAGAGAGAAAGGGCATAATTGCCACGCGTGCCCACCGCGGATTGTCAATTTCCAGCGCTGGGTCATTTGACCACCTCAGACACTCAGGTTTACTCACGATGTTTTCCTTCACCGTCAGCGAGTGGTATTGCTACTATACCTTCAGCTATTGCTACAGTAATTTTTATTTATTGGAAAAATTGCAAGAAAACTTTCCGTCGTAACGTTGTCTGGAAGAAATTTCTTTTAGCAATAAGGCCGCCAGCGAAGCGCCCGTGGCCTAGGCGAACTGAGTGATCTGAATCAATCACTTGGTTAAGCAACAACAGGCGCGATCTGGTACGATGGGTGAGCGTCCCGTGACTACCGCTAGTGGCATTTTTCCGAGCGCTTCCGTGCCTCGCAAGGCACGCTAAGCCGTTGGTGCCGGCTGTCATATAATGGTAGTCGTTTTAAGTCATGTCAGAGGCCTTATGGGCGGCTTGATAACTTCTGACAGTAAGGCCCGCCACTGTCTTACAATCCGCCACCAACCCGGACTTGGCCCTTGTGGTGGAGTATGGCCTAACCTTCCTGTGTTGCCCACTGCTGGGCATACAAGGATTGATAACGAATAATGCCGCCGATCGTACTTTGTATCTTTACATGTTTTATAATATTAAACATAAACATAAACATAAACATAAACATAAACATAAACATAAACATAAACATAAACATAAACATAAACATAAACATAAACATAAACATAAACATAAACATAAACATAAACATAAACATAAACATAAACATAAACATAAACATAAACATAAACATAAACATAAACATAAACATAAACATAAACATAAACATAAACATAAACATAAACATAAACATAAACATAAACATAAACATAAACATAAACATAAACATAAACATAAACATAAACATAAACATAAACATAAACATAAACATAAACATAAACATAAACATAAACATAAACATAAACATAAACATAAACATAAACATAAACATAAACATAAACATAAACATAAACATAAACATAAACATAAACATAAACATAAACATAAACATAAACATAAACATAAACATAAACATAAACATAAACATAAACATAAACATAAACATAAACATAAACATAAACATAAACATAAACATAAACATAAACATAAACATAAACATAAACATAAACATAAACATAAACATAAACATAAACATAAACATAAACATAAACATAAACATAAACATAAACATAAACATAAACATAAACATAAACATAAACATAAACATAAACATAAACATAAACATAAACATAAACATAAACATAAACATAAACATAAACATAAACATAAACATAAACATAAACATAAACATAAACATAAACATAAACATAAACATAAACATAAACATAAACATAAACATAAACATAAACATAAACATAAACATAAACATAAACATAAACATAAACATAAACATAAACATAAACATAAACATAAACATAAACATAAACATAAACATAAACATAAACATAAACATAAACATAAACATAAACATAAACATAAACATAAACATAAACATAAACATAAACATAAACATAAACATAAACATAAACATAAACATAAACATAAACATAAACATAAACATAAACATAAACATAAACATAAACATAAACATAAACATAAACATAAACATAAACATAAACATAAACATAAACATAAACATAAACATAAACATAAACATAAACATAAACATAAACATAAACATAAACATAAACATAAACATAAACATAAACATAAACATAAACATAAACATAAACATAAACATAAACATAAACATAAACATAAACATAAACATAAACATAAACATAAACATAAACATAAACATAAACATAAACATAAACATAAACATAAACATAAACATAAACATAAACATAAACATAAACATAAACATAAACATAAACATAAACATAAACATAAACATAAACATAAACATAAACATAAACATAAACATAAACATAAACATAAACATAAACATAAACATAAACATAAACATAAACATAAACATAAACATAAACATAAACATAAACATAAACATAAACATAAACATAAACATAAACATAAACATAAACATAAACATAAACATAAACATAAACATAAACATAAACATAAACATAAACATAAACATAAACATAAACATAAACATAAACATAAACATAAACATAAACATAAACATAAACATAAACATAAACATAAACATAAACATAAACATAAACATAAACATAAACATAAACATAAACATAAACATAAACATAAACATAAACATAAACATAAACATAAACATAAACATAAACATAAACATAACATTTACATGCAGGCACATACATTGCTTCTGGCCCCACACTAGGATACCCTGTGTCGTGGGAACCAGAAACAACGACATCACAAACATGTAAACATCCAAGACCTGGACTTTTTTTTTTGTTTCCAGCCGGGATTCGAACCCGGGACCTCTTGCATGGTAGGCAGACGCGCTACCGCTACGCCACAGAGGTCGTCATTATGTGCTCTGGTGTACCATAAAAAAAATTCTTATCTCTTATCTTAATTGCAAAACACATCAGAAAAGCGTGTAATAGAAGGTATGCATTTGACGTTCATTAACTAAACATTTTGTTTTTAAAGAGAATTTATTCATAAAATTATACTATGTTTATTTTTAATGCACTAACCCGAGCTAAGGACAATTATAAAAACCTATTTAAAGGCTAAAAATTCCACCCATGCCGGGATTCGAACGCGCGACCTCTGGCTGACGCGACCTCTCATGCACTTAAGCACTGGTTCCCATGCTACCGGTATGACCAGGATGCATGAGACCCCCTTGCTAGAAGTGTGACTGTAGAGTTAAAATTTTAATTTCAATTAATAATCAGTATTTTTAAGTTCATGTA
This sequence comes from Yponomeuta sedellus, assembly GCA_934045075.1. Classification (NCBI taxonomy): domain Eukaryota; kingdom Metazoa; phylum Arthropoda; class Insecta; order Lepidoptera; family Yponomeutidae; genus Yponomeuta; species Yponomeuta sedellus. The sequence goes on along the minus strand of OW203738.1, from coordinate 2,005,580 downwards.
AAGTAATTAGTTTATAAATTTAATATTAACTTCAATTACTAATAATCAATATTGTTGACTTTATATAAAAATAGTTGGTTTGCCTATTTTGGAACGTAACTTCATAATTAACTTTTGTAATTTTTGCCGAGGGTAGTAAACTAACCGTTAATGCTTTCTAAAAGACGCCTGTCACCTCAGTCATCCGGGACAACGGCACCTGAAAAAATGCCGAAACGTTGGAAAATTGTAAAAATGTAATAAACGAGCATAAATCCGTGTAAAAACAGTTTTAATAGAGAACATTATAAATCTTAAAAACCGTGGCAACTATTTTTCGAACCTACAGTCTAGAACCTAGAATAATTTTAATCACTTTCCACCAAAAACATACGTTTTCCACCAAAAACATACGTTTTTGGTGGAAATCGATTAAAATACTAATCTATCGACCATAGGTCCTGGACTGTAAGCTTTAAAAATAGTTATCACAGTTGTTAAGATTTTGTCATGTTCACCTTTAGGTGAAAACGTATCATAAAACAATTTATGTTTGTTTTTCTATTGGTGTCGCCAGTTAGCGCCCCGATACGTCTTAAAGTGTTTCAGGTTATAAGAGTCGGGGAAAACGGACAACGGAAAGGTATTCACAATTTGGCTTCCAATATGTTTTCTAATCATGATGATTTGTATTCATTGTGAGTTTGTGGCCACGAAGTAGACATGATGGTGCTAATACTTTTCGGACGCAGCCTGTCTACGACATAACGGAGTGGAGCACATGCACACAATCTTTCCGATCGAAGAGCCAAGAGAAAAACATGTGATTACTTTATTTTCGATTTATTTTATTTTATTTATTTATTTATTTTTAATCCACTTACACTTATCTTTATTTTCAAATTAATGTAGGTAATACAGTCCACATTTACCATCACGCCTATATACAGCCAGAATAATTATCGCTCGTTTCGGGGCCGCACCTGTCTGTTCCGGCTAGTATTTTCGTAAACATTCTGCGTGTTTTATAAATAAAACAATAGTTATCGACAGTTTTGTCATGAAACACTCATTCGTGTTTCTGCGTGTTTTGAACAAACACGAAACGAAACAACAGAAAATGAGATTCTATAATCTCAACTACATTTTGTTCTTCCTAATCCACGGAAAGGTCAACACAAAATTAAGTGCCAATCCAGCAACGAACTCATCGAGGATATGCCAAGGGGAGTGTTTTTCGAAAGAAGTGCTGATCACAATAGCACACAACCCCAACGAGTTAGCCGTCTACAAACCCACGAACACTTTATACTTCAGCTACGTTCAGGGGAACGGCTTCTACACAGCAAGAAGTTTGAATTTGGACACCAAAAGATCGAAGATACTTATAGGCACCAAAGATGCTTATGCAATCGCCTGTGACGACGAGAAAGGATACATATACTTTGGGGGAGCCAACGGTTTATACCGGTACAGACCAGGTTCTCATATATTAAGGAAACTAGCCGTGCCAGACCTGGGTATTTGGTGGATATCTGTCCACAACAACACCCCGTGTTTCATCAAATTTCCGAGCTTTAGAAGCTACTGCTACGTAAATAGTGAAAAGGAAAAAATTGCACCACTCAAGGAGTTAAAAGACCAACAAGTCCACCAATTCATTTACGATAAAGACAGCAACATCTACTACATCAAAAATGGGGGACTTTTCTATGTTGGAGAAAACTCCGTACACGTACAGATATTTAACAATAATCCAAGGATCCTATGCTTGGCAATTAACAATTACGGGGTAATCTACGTCTGCACTGACGAAGGTATCTTTGAACTGACCGATACGATAGCATATTCTAAGTTGCAGAAAGTGGTGGCCGTAGATGGAGTTCTAGGTATAACGTTTGACAAGGAGAATAATTTAATTTACACTGATTCACACAGCATAGTGAGGTTGCAGCAGATAAATGAATATACAGATGTGGGTACGTTTCATTAGACGTATGTTGTACTGCTTTCAATTAAAATTCTATTAACAAAATTGGCGAATTTTACCCATAACGGAGAGCCTGCTAATATCTAGGGTTATATCCCAAATACTTCCTACATCTTTCATCGTTTTATCGTTGGACTACCATAACCTGGTCTATTCCTTCCTCATGCTATTTCGCAATAGTTTTAGACCACGCATGTAAATCCGTGTTTTAGACATTCTCAGTGGGTAGATTCTCTGTACTGTTGACTTTGGTCCCAATCGTGCCTCAAAAGACCGGTTCCCTATGGACCCATAAATCTTAAGCGACAAAAATAACCACGACAATGAAGCAATGAATGAAGCGCTCGTGGCCTACTGGAACCGAGTGAATTGAATCAATCACTTAGGTTGTTTAATTCAACTAATCACTAATTTAACTCCTGAGAACATATGGCTCGCTATTTAACATAAAATTCGGACGTTAAAAATGTGGTACAAACAAATAAAAACCACTTGGGTAAAGCAACAGTATACTCAGTCAGGCACTGGATGGGTGACCATCTCGTGACTACCACTAGAGGTATATTATTTCCCGAGCGCTTCAGTTGGTGTCGGCTGTCATGGAATGGCAGATAACTTCTGACAGAAAGACCAGCCACTGTCTTACAATCCTCCACCAACTCGGACTTGACCCCCGTAGTGGAGTATGACCTAAACTTCCTGCGATGCAGGAGAGACCCGTGCTCCAGCAGTGGGAAAATACAAAGGGTTGAGATCTTCAATAAAAACATTGGGACAGTCTTTAAGCTTTCGGACATTAGATTCAGGTGAAATGTAAATTAGGGATTGTTAATTGTGCGGCAAAAACTCGTGCCACTTGATTCCGCTATAAGCTCTCAAATCATAAATTATTATTATTCCACAACCCTAATGCGGTGGTGCGACGTAACAGCAATATACCTATAGGTTGTATCAAAATCGTTTCCCCCAAATAGGGAATTGTACTAGTCACTTTGAGCACCTTGTATTGTGGGAAAACCTTATCAACCGTGCCATACTAAAATGACCTTTAAGCTGATCATTTTCTCGTCATTCTGAAGTTTTGTCCATATTATTTCTAAATAGCGCGCTTGTCATACATCTATCTATATATCTATAATCAGCCCACATCAACCCACGGCTGGGCATAGGCTTCCTTTTTATTGCGCCATTCCACACGGCCCTGTGCTAATCTGATCCATCTCTGACCCGCAACCCTCACGATGTCGTCTGACCATCGTGTCGGTGGTCTGCCTACCAACCTCCTTCCCTCCCTTGGCCACCACTCCGTTACTGCCCTGGTCCACCGGCCGTTTTCCCTTCTAGCCATGTGTCCCGCCCATCTCCACTTTAACTTTGTGATCCGCTTACCAATGTCTTCGACCTCATACATCTGATATATAAAAACTCGTGTCACAGTGTTTGTTGTTGAAGTTCTCCGAAACGGTTTCTGCGATTTTGACTTTTTTTGTGTCTACCTATTTAGGTAAGTCGGAGAATAGGTCGTAGGCTAGTTAGACCTGAGATTTCCGCACTTAGCCTCATAGTTGGTCCATTGAACGCAGCAAGCGCTGAGGTACGCTAACACCTCAGACACTAGGGTTTCCTTACGATGTTTTCCTTCACCGTAAGCGAATAGTATTGCTACTATAATTTCACAAATGTACATAACTTAGAAAACAAAGTCATTGGTACATGCCGGGGTTCGAACCCGCGACCTCCCGATTGAGAAGCCGGTGCTTTACACCGCTCCGCTACCACCGCTCTAGGTCGTAGGCTAATTAATATGGAAAACCACGTTTGTCTGATCCGATATGTCCCCACTGCTGGGGACATCGCCACTGCTAAGCCATACTCCACCACGTGGAGTTTGTCTCATTAGCTAGCATGTGTAATTAACGGATCTAACCGCGATTATTTGTTAGGTAAAACGTAAACGTAACAATTGCATATTCAATGACGTAACTAATGGAAAAAAATTGTACATAGTAGGTAAAAGTATTTTTATTGACAAACTGGGTACAGTACACATCATAAAAGTCCCTTCGGGAATCTACGTTCGCGCAGACTAGGAAGAAGTGTAACGAAAGTACCCGAAGCTATAAGTACATTCAACATGATCTTTAACCGATACGGTTAAGGTGCAGAATTGATTGCCGCAGTAGCGCTACCTATTTCGGTCACCCTAATATTGCCAAACTAATAGTCACCAGCATCGATGACGTTGAATCAACCAATAGCAACAAAGGCGCGCGGCCTTCCATAAAATGAAACTATCTGATTGGTCGATCAACTTGCCGCACATCCAAAATTTGGATGTGCGGCAAGTTCATCTGCGCAGGTACATCCGCGAGACTTATTTCTTGTGTAGCACTGTATTTGTATTGATTAAGAAATTATTCTCGAACGTACTCGTGGTGTTTGTCACACTGGTATACTTTGTATCAAGATCATCTTAAACTCCTATAATAAGGTGATTTAAAATATTTCAAAAAGATTGTTAAAAGTGTTCCACATTCCTAGACAGCCAGACACGAATAGAACGTGAAAGAAAGATATATCCCCGCAATTCCTCCGGAAATCTTTTAAATTATTAGGAGTCTCGTGGAATGCTGTAGTACTAGCTGCTTTAACATTTTACAAGGTACGTCTAAATACTTCGACAACATTTTCTAATCTTATTTTTCGCTCCGTTGAGCTGTTCTAGTGAGGCTGTTCTTACGCGGAGCATCACTCACGCAATTTAACATTGTTAATTACTGTATTCATTTATTTTTATGTCATACAACATCTTACAGCATTACAGTCTAAGCTAATGCGCTATAATATATACTTAACGCATATGATTATACTTTATACAGTTACATATCACAAGTATGTTACGTATCGACAGCGGTGGTAGCTCAGTGGGTAGAACCATAGACTGGCAAGCGAGAGCCCCAGGTTCGATCCCGAGTGCGGGCATGTACCAATGACTTTGTTTAATTTCAAAGTTACGTACATTTGCGAATTTGCAGTCGCAATACCACACGCTAACGGTGAAGGAAAACATCGTGAGGAAACCCGCGGCTTGGTTGGCTCCGCACGTATTGACTAGTCTTTCCTGTGGGCTAGGCCGACTAAGCTGTCAGGATGGTATAGGTGCTGGGCAAGCCTACACCATCTATAAAACCATAACCCAGGCACTACAGCGTCGGAGGGGTCCCTTCACCCATCTAGTGTGAGTGAAGATACCACTGGACGCTGTATAAATCATCTCATTAAGTAGATGCAAAAAGGCCAATATTATTATTATCACAATTGAAACAAATTAAAACAATATTCAACAATTTAAACAAGACAGGAAACATCATGCTTTCCCATCCTTTCTCTCGCAAAACCTCAGACACTCACTGCGTACAACTGACCATTCATCGTCAAACACATCACAGTCAGGTGCTGATGCGAGGAGCGCATTGAGATACAGCAAAGCGCGAACAAGCGGAGAGTTACCATGCGATACAGTTCGAGTCGACGGTACCGCTAACAGATCGTTGTGACGCGGTCGTAAATTGTATCCAGGCAAGGGAGGGACGTATAGCCTCACCAGCTGACCCACTAGTTCAGGGCAATCAGAATCCCCGCGTAGTACCCTACATGCTGTTGATAACAAGCAGTGGTTATATTTGTATATTTTTTATTATAGAATAGAATAGAAAAACATTTATTCAAATACCACAACACACATAAAATCTTAAGGTAAGAAATACCAATAATTAAAGTAATGGTTGAAAATCATACAGCCGTGGCAAAGTGAGCTTAGCTGGTGGAGGCGCTGTGTGTACCAGAAAAGATTCTATTGTATTTAAAAACCTATTTAGAGGCTAAAAATTCCACCCATGCCGGGATTCGAACCCTCGACCTCTGGCTATCCGTGTCAGCGCTCTTTCCAACTGAGCTAATGGGCGACTCACCGGCATCAGTAAAATTTCGAACCTCTACACTATTCTCTGTATTACGTACAGGCAGCGACATCTGGCTGAAGATTCTATTATTATTTTCTTTTTCTTTTAAGCGCTCGTTGCCTAGTGGAGTGCACGGAATCAATCACTTGGCAGCGCTTAAGCCATGTCAGAGGCCTTATAGAAGGCTTGATAACTTCTGACACTAAGGCCCGTTACTTCCTTACAATCCTCCAACAACCCGAACATGGCCCCGAGGGAGTATGGTCTAACCTTCTTGCGATGCAGGAAGAGACCCGTACCGCATTGTACGTACCAAACGCTGAGGTATTCACTTCAAACACATAGGTTTCCTTGCGATGTTTTCGTTATATTTCACAAATGTAGGTACATAACTTCGAAAACAAATTCATTGGTACATGCCGGGGTTCCAACCCACGATCACCCGATTGAAAGCCCGACGTTCTACCGCTTCGCTACCACCCACTCATAGGTATAAGCATTATTATTTTATACCCCTAGACAATTTCAAGCACAGAGGTACTTACAGTGCTACACAAGAAATAAGTCTCGCGGATGTACCTGCGCAGATGACCAAATTTTGGATGTGCGGCAAGTTGATCGACCCATCAGATAGTTTCATTTTATGGCAGGCCGCGCCCCTTTTTGCTATTGGTTGATTCAACGTCATCGATGCAGGTGACTATTAGTTTGGCAATATTAGCGTGAGCGAAATAGGTAGCGCTACTGCGGCAATCAATTCTGCACCTTAACCGTATCGGTTAAAGATCATGTTGAATGTACTTATAGCTTCGGATACTTTCGTTACACTTCTTAGTCTGCGCGAACGTAGATTCCCGAAGGGACTTTTATGATGTGTAGTACTATACCTAGTAGAAAACCTCAGAGACTCAGGTTTTCTCACGAGTTTTTTCTTTACCGCGTGGTAATTAGTCTCTTATTCTCTCTTTCTGTCTCTGAGAGAGCCTGTGCCCTGCATTATAGGCTACATAAAAAAAACCGTAGAAATAAAATAAAACATCGTCACGGCCGGTGTATTCTCATCCCTCACTCCCCATTAAGCTTCCAAATATACCAGTTGTTTAAATTCTGGTCAGCACCCGCCACGGTAATCCAGAAGCGCGTTTGTGCCAAGCGTTATGTGCGTCAGTGTGTGTTCCAGCCCAACCCCTTGACAAATATCAGCCGTTTTAAATTTTCATCACCCGCACGTGAGATATGGCGTTTTTTGGCGCGTTTAGACTTGCAGATCTTGTGTAAGGTCTACTTTTTATAGTAACTGAAAGCAAAAAAACCGTTTTGTATGTAACTTTGTTCAAATCCATAAATCTACAGGACATTGTAGATTTGTGGATCGGGTCCAGCTACATAGACTAACCAAGGAGGTTGTTGTTATTGTTATCAACCCTTGTATGTCCCCACTGCTGGGGCACGGGTCTCTTCCTGGATCGCAGGAGGTTAGGCCATTCAGTTTAATTTCCTTCTAGTTTTAAGAAGGACCCCTTGAAACAGCGATAAAAAGTTTACTTCTTAAAATCGGATTGAGTATACATTGCTCACTTCGACTTGTAATTAGTGGACGCTCTACTCAATCAAGCGTCACATTTTGCAACAAAACCCCGGAAGCAAATTAATTCTATTCATAAAATATTCTTAAGCAACCAATACAGTAATACTGTCCACATTTACCATCACGCCTATATACAGCCAGAATAATTATCGCTCATTTCGGGGCCGCACCTGTCTGTTCCGGCTAGTATTTTCGTAAACATTCTGCGTGTTTTATAAACAAAACAATAGTTATCGACAGTTTTGTCATGAAACACTCATTCGTGTTTCTGCGTGTTTTGAACAAACACGAAACGAAACAATAGAAAATGAGATTCTATAATCTCAAATACATTTTGTTCTTCCTAATCCACGGAAAAGTCAACACAAAATTAAGTGCCAATCCAGCAACGAACTCATCGAGGATATGCCAAGGGGAGTGTTTTTTGAAAGAAGTGCTGATCACAATAGCACACAACCCCAACGAGTTAGCCGTCTACAAATCTACGAACACTTTATACTTCAGCTACGATCAGGGGAACGGCTTGTACACAGCAGGAAGTTTGAATTTGGACACTAAAAGACCGAAAATACTCATAGGCATCAACGATGCTTATGCAATCGCCTGTGACGACGAGAAAGGATACATATACTTTGGGGGAGCCAACGGTTTATACCGGTACAGACCAGATGCTCATATATTAAGGAAACTAGCCGTGCCGAACCTGGATATTTGGTGGATATCTGTCCACAACAACACCCCGTGTTTCATCAAATTTCCAAGCTTGAGAAGCTACTGCTACGTAAATAGTGAAAAGGAAAAAATTGCACCACTCAAGGAGTTAGAAGACCAACAAGTCCACCAATTCATTTACGATAAAGACAGAGACATCTACTACATAAACAATGGGGGACTTTTCTATGTTGGAGAAAACTCCGTACACGTACAGATATTTAACAATAATCCAAGGATTCTATGCTTGGCAATTAACAATCACGGGGTAATCTACGTCTGCACTGACGAAGGTATCTTTGAACTGACCGATACGATAGCAGATTCTAAGTTGAAGAAAGTAGTGGCCGTAGATGGAGTTCTAGGTATAACGTTTGACAAGGAGAATAATTTAATTTACACTGATTCACACAGCATAGTAAGGTTGCAACAGATAAATGAAAATAATTATGGCGAATATACAGATGTGGGTACGTTTCATTAGACGTATGTTGTACTACTTACAATTAAAATTTTATTGACTAAATTGGCGAATTTTTACCCATAATGGAGAGCCGGAAAGTATCTAGTCCCCACCGAGGGGCACGGATCTCGTCCCTGAGGAAAGTATAGGCCATACTCCACCACGGGGGCCAAGACCGGATTGGTGGAGGATTGCACGACTAGTGGTTGGTCAGAAGTTTTCAAGCTACCCTAAGGCCTTTGACTTGGCTTAACGACTGCGATCTATCGACGGCATCCAGCACTAACTGCTTAGCGTGACTTGCGAAGCACGGAACCACTCGGAAAAATACCGGTAGCGTTAGTCACAGACGGTCACCAACACATTTACTGAACGCGCCCTATATTGTTTAACTTTCATGATCATTTAAGATCAATCAGGCTGGCGGGGCTAAGAGCGATTCGTAGATGTAGATGTTTATTAGGTCTAAACGCAACACCAAGTGCCGCGTTTTATGGCAGATATTTTTTGTAACGTGTGGACGGTTACAAATGAATTTATTGGCATTATAATTTTGTGCTGGAAGGGCAGATGCTGGATGCGGCAAGCTAAAGAAAGGGCTCTTTGGCCCTCATTTGGAGAGGGCTATATCCAGCAGTTGACTAGTGACTGATAATGATTATTATTTTGTTGAAATAAGAAAAAGAAGGTGGAATTGGCAGCCATTTTGTGAGTCGAATGATTGGACCGTTAAGATAGTTGCTTAGACTTTAAAACAGGATTATTTGTTACTAGATTAGGTAGGGCTTAAGACATTTATCCGGCATACAAAGAATATTATAATCTTATTTTATCTTATCTATTCGACTACGCAGGCCACACTTTATATAAATCTATAAGTACTCATTTATCCAATGTTAGGTACATAGCTACTAATACAGCAGGCAAACTTCACATAATAAACATGTTAAGAAAAAATTGTCCACTTTAACAAAAAAAAAAAACTATTTTTCCTTAAAATGCTAGTTTCTTTGCAACATATTCAAAGTTTTCGAACCTATTCGAACCCGCGACCTCTGGCTATCCGTGCCAGAGGTCGCGGGTTTTAATCCCGGCATGGGTGGAATTTTTAGCCTCTAAATAGGTTTTTAAAATTGTCCTTAGCACGGGTTAGTACATTAAAAATAAAAATAGTATATTCAAAGTTACTTTGTTTCGTTTACACAAGAAACTTCTTTGTTTTAGCACTTGGGCTATGCTTTTGCAGCTTTACAATTAACAGCCTCATTAAACTTTACAATTCAATCTGTTGAACATTAGAGGAACCAAGTGGAATTCACTTCCACAGTTAAAAAGTTTATTCTGTTATGTCCCTGAGGTGATTACAGTCGGTTGAGATCCTGGTTTCGAGGATACAATGACTTTTTTAGGGTTCCGTACGTCACAAGTGAAAACGGAATCCTTGTGAGGATCACTTTGTTGTCCGTCCGTCTATCTGACTGTCAAGACCCTTTATCTAGGAAACGCGTATAGAGGAATCGAGTTGAATTCAAGCGGTATACGGTATTAATTCTGAAGTCCCTTGAAGTTGTAAGAAAATCTATTTTCTAAAACGTTAACGCAAAAAAAGTTGAGGCCGATTATGCCGCAAATAAACCTACGTTCGTTATCAACCATTGTATGTCCCCACTGCAGGGGGGCACGGGTCTCTTCCTGCATCGCAGGAAGGTTAGGCCATACTCCACCACGGGGGCAAGTCCGGGTTGGTGGAGGATTGTAAGACAGTGGCGGGCCTTACTGCCAGAAGTTATCAAGCCGCTCATAAAGCCTCTGACATGGCTTAACGACTGCCATTATATAACAGCCGGCACCAATGTCTTAACGGGCCTAGCGAAGCACGGAAGCGCTCGGAAAAATGCCACTAGCAATAGTCACGGGACGCTCATTCATCCTGTCCCTGACCGCGCCTGTTGTTGCTTAACCAAGTGATTGATTCCAATCACTCGGCTCGCCTAGGCCACGAGCGCTTCAATACATTTAAACGTACGTTCGACACTGAAGGGAATCAAATATAAAAATATGGTCTTTGAAGTAAGGGAAAAGCTCGGAAAAAACTGCGAGACTCGATTCATAAAGTATTATGATTTGTAAGAACCTATCTGCAAATTGGTACGGAACCCTCGTTGCACGAGTCTGACTTGCACGACAGTTTTTGATTATTTATATACATTCAATCGAAATAATAACATAATAACTTTCACACAACACAATCACTAGACCTGGTCCCAAACTAGGATATCCTGTACTATGGTAACCAGGAAAGGACGTCACAAACATGAAAACATACCCAGACTGGGGCCTCTTCGACAATGTACGGCGGCCCCCAGTAAGAATCAAACCCACGACTTCTGACTTGGCACCCAAGCGCCTTAACGGCTAGACTAACGAGGCAGTCAATTTCCTTACCAATTTGCGGCTGTCGTTAAGCCATGTCAGAGGCATTATGCGCGGCTTGATAACTTCTTACCGTAACGCCCGCCACTGTCTTACAATCCCCCAACAACCCGAACTTGGCCCCAGTGGTGGAGTATGGCCTTGCCTTCCTGCGATTCAGGAAGAGACCCGTGCCTCACCAGTGGGGACATACAAGGGTTGATACCATTGTAGTAATAGTACCAAGCTATAGCGGTGCATCTAAATATGAGAGAGAGAAATAATTTATTCCTAATATATTAGTATTAATACCCAAATTCTTCCCGCGGGTGTCGTAAAAGGCGACTAAGGGACACAAACCAGGGGCTTTTTTTGTGCAAACTGCGCCCCCTGCAGTACAATTCCACCAAACTGCGATCCCCAACCCGCATGTCCAGCGTGGGGATTATGGGCATTACCCCCCAATTATGGCACAACCTTGCGCTATGGCGCTCATTAGGGGAGGGCTATGTCCAGAAGTGGACTAATATAGCCGGAAGAAGAAGAAATTAATAGTATTGTTAGTTGCGAAAATAAAATAAGAGAAAAAAATAAAATTATGTAGTAACAAATCTTAAATATGTCATGTAAGACACCTAGAGTTTTTTTTTATTAGTTTACAGAATACTACTTAAATACAAAAAAAAAACCTTCACTGAAACCTGTCCAGGTTTATCTGTGAGGTGAGTTACTCGTTTTCTAACTTAAGAAGTGTTGTTTTAGGGCATGTCGGCACATTTGGTTCACACTGGATTTTTTCAACAAGTTCGATGGGTAGATCGTTTAGAATCATTGGAAGAATGTACTCCGCTGTACAAGTAATAGTTGTTGTAATGCGGTAAAGTGTAGGTAGGAAGGTACTGCAGGTTCCGAAGTTGTTTAGGACGGGTTCGTTTCGTCAGGTTTAAAATCAACACGTGATGTACGCGCGTTGTGATTATGCTCTTTGAGAGAAGGCCTGTACACTGCAGTTTTAGCTAAACTCTGTGCAGTCGACTATACCAGACACAGACGTCTAGCGCATTATTCTCGGCGCGTCTGTCTCGGAGTGTCGAGATTCTTCATGATGCGAAAATGGCGCGTGAACATAAGCCGTAATGGCGCTGAAGTGGCGGCGACGTATGGTTTGTATGCATGCGTCGTTTAAAAACCATTGTTAAACATATTTACATTAAAACTGTTTTTATACGGATTTATGCTCGTTCAACGAGTTTTAATTAAGTCTAGTGCTCGTGTTAGCCTTAGAAAATACTATATTTACATTGTAAAGGCATGCGAAGAACTACATACATGGTCGCAGTAACGATATCAACCCTTGTATGTCCCCACTGCTGGGGCACGGGTCTTTTCCTGCATCACAGGAAGGTTAGGCCATACTCCACCACAGGGGCCAAGTCCGGGTTGGTGGAGCATTATAAGACAGTGGCGGGCCTTACTGTCAGAAGTTATCAAGCCGCCCAAGTTATCAGGCCTCTGACATGGCTTAACGACTGCCATTACATGACAGCCGGCACCAACGGCTTAACGTACCTTGGGAAGCAGGGAAGGGCTCGGAAGAATGCCACTAGCGGTAGTCACGGGTCGGTCACCCATTCTGCACCTGACCGCGCCTATTATTGCTTGACTCAAGTAATTGATTCCAATCACTCGGTTCCGCTAGGCCACGAGCGCTTCCCTAGGCCACGAGCGCTTCCAGAAGCTAAATCTAGTCGTAGTTTCAGAATATTGTCAATTTCAGAATAGCCGGCGACTGAAACACTGTTATCCTATATCTCCAATCTCCATGCCTCTAGGCGAACAGCAGTTAATGCCATTAATATCTTCACGGAACACGAATGGCGGTAACGTGAACCCTGCATTTTGCTGCAAATAACCCCTCACGGAGCGTTTTCATCGAGCTAAGTACGTTTCGGGGCACGTTTGAGCTAACTTCATCGCCGTCGTATGTCGATGTGTTTACACCGGCCAAGCAGGGGACACGATATTTTGAAGCTTTTCGATGCAATCTCGCTAATAATTTAAATTGTATCGTTCCGCAATAGTATTTCTTAATGATTCGCGATACTCCTACATAGATACTGTTTGCGCCTCCCATAAAGTATGCAAACTCCTTGCTAATTAAAACTTATTGTTTTTCTATAAGCCTTCCTTTGTTTTTTTTCCTGTAAAAATATTTTCGGCAGCAACACGCTATTGTAAATATATCACTGATTCTATTGAAAAGTCGTCGTATTTATTCTGCGAAGATTTGCAAAATAATCTCTTCCTTTGTACATTAAACGGGTCTAATCGCAATTATTTACTAGGTAAACCATAATTACATTTATTCCCGACGACGACGTTTCCATTTTTTTCTATTGGTGGGACCCAATGGGACACCGCATAGCGCCTTAAGGCGCGTCGGGGTGCTAACTAGCGTCACCAATCGAATAAATATTATAATTTGTATTATGATACTCTTACTATTTTTATTTTTAATGCACTAACCCGTGCTAAGGACAATTTTAAAAACCTATTTAGAGGCTTAAACTTCCACCCATGCCGGGATTCGAACCCGCGACCTCTGGCTATCCGTGCCAGCGCTCTATCCAACTGAGCCAATGGGCGACTCACCGGCATCAGTAAAATTTCGAACCTCTTTACACTATTCTCTGTATTAAGTCTGTATTACGGACATCTGGCTGAAGTAGATTGCATCACTTACAGCCCCGACTACCTACTTTGCAGTTAGGTTTTTACATTGGAATGATATCGCTGTACCCACATGATTTTACTATTTTTATTTTTAATGCACTAACCCGTGCTAAGGACAATTTTAAAAACCTATTTTTAGCCTCTAAATAGGTTTTTATGATACTTTTGTTTCACAAAGTAAACAAACAATCTTAATATCTGTGATGATGACTATTTATGGAGCATGCAGCCTAGAATGTCGTATCGACATCCGTACACTAATTGATTTAAAGTGCTAGGTTGTTGATTGGTCCTAAAGTTACAATTTTTACTCGATTGGGGGCGCTTGTTAGGTTAGCACCGCGAGGCGCATTAATTAGAGCGCCCGTAGGGCCTTTGTTTTTGCGGTGTAAACGCGTCGTATCAGGAATACCTGCGCTGAATACTCGGCGATTGATTGTGAACTCAGGGTGAAGTTTAGCGGAAAATTCGAGGCTATTTGCCTCTACACTACATATGGTATAGATGAAGGAACGCGAGAGAACTTTTTTTCGGTTTGGTTTGTATTGTATTTGTAGAAGCACGTCTTCATACTGTCTCTAAGTTGACAGGATAATAATGGTGCTGGGGAAGCCTACTTAATTTGACAGATATTATGTAGCTGCTCTGCTGTCGTCAAGGCACTATAGGATAATATAATCATAATACACACATACACACACACACACACACACTCACCCTCACACACCGAGACACACTCACAAACACGGATCTTATAGTGTAAATTATAGTTTTAGTGCATGCTTTATCAATAATTTTGTAATACATTGTACGCTTTGATGTGCTTAAAATAGTCGTCGTTTAAATTAATATATTATGATAAACGAAAATAAGAGCCCCCAAGATACAGGAACTGCCTAGTTTGGGGGCTGTCATCGAAACCTAAATATTAATTAAACCATGAACTGTGCATCAAATTTTGTAATTTAACTGTGTCATTTTAAATAAATATTTTTTACTTTTTTTTACTTTACTTTTACACATACACACACACACACACACTCACTCACACACACACACACACACATACATACACATACAAATACACACATACTTATAAAGTTGGCAAATGTTGATTAGTTTAAATTACAACGTGCTATATTTAACTTGATAGTTAAAATGAAAAAGCCTGTATTTTAACTTACACAAAGCGTTGTCGTGATATATTTTTCTAGTAATTATAAACTGCCTATTTGATTATTAGCTTTGTGAACTGTATCTTTATTATTGTGATGAAATAATTTGTTCTCGTTGATAATGTCGCTGTTATCGATATCGACCCTTGTATGTCCCCACTGCTGGGGCACGGATCTCTTTCTGCATCGCAGGAACGTTAGGCCATACTCCACCTCGGGGGCCAAGTCCGGGTTGGTGGAGGATTGTAAGGCAGTGGCTGGCCTTAATCTCAGAAGTTATCAAGCCGCCCATGACGCCTCTGATATGGCTTAATGATTGCCATTACATGACAGCCGGCACCAACGGCTTAACGTGCCTTGAGAAGCACGGAAACGCTCGGAAAAATGCCACTAGCCGTAGTCACGGGACGGTCACCCATCTTGCACCTGACCGCGCCTGTCGTTGCTCAACTCAACTAGGTAATTGATTGTAATCACCCGGTTCGACTAGCTCAGCCCAGCGTGGGGATTATGGGCACTACCCCCTATGATAGCACAACGTGGCGTTCTTTAGGGGAGGGTTTTGTCCAGCAGTGGACTAGCATAGCCTGACGACGACGACGACCCGGTTCGACTAGGCCACGAGCGCTTCAATATGCATAACGGATAGTATGCAGCAAGTTTTTTTGGTTCCTGGTCGAGCATATAAAATCTACATTCTACTCTATGGTTCTGTCACTCACTCCTTACTCCTTGTTGTTGCGTAACCAATCTAATTAATTTCTGTGAATACAACTGACAGCTGTCAGAAAAGCTGACCTGAAAAGGGCTCATTGGGGAACAACCTTTCAAAGTAAAATAAAAACTTTTTGCTTGCATTTTTAACTAGAACTGGCCTTTATTAAATTACTATTCTTTAGGAAAACAAAAAAAAACAAAGCAACATCAGCGTTTTTTTGTAAATAGCTCTTAAAAAGGTGGCCATTTCAAAGTAAAAGAGCCGCTAGATATTTAATTAGCATGCTTTAAGCAAAGAAAAAAGAAAAAGTCATCAGCCTTTTTGTAAATAGTTCTTAATACGGCCTCGGTGGCGCAGCGGTTTGGCACGCTCACTGTAAAACCGAAGGTCTCGGGTTCGATCCCCGGCAGGGTCAAGCTAGGAAACTAACTTTTCTAGTTTATCTCGGGTCTTAGATGTTATCTATGTATTTATTGTATTAAGGCCGACTTGCGTGACATTTTGCTTAACTTAACTTTAAATAAAATTAACTAAACACGTTTACTCTGCTAAATTTCGTTAAACTAATCCTAATTAGAATCGTCTTGCACAACACTTGTCATTCCGTTATTTAGCTATATATATTTATGGACGAATGCGTGTCGGTAAAGCAGACTTTGCGTTCCGTTTTACGTCTGAACTTATTTCCGCTAGCAAAAATGAGGTTGGTTAGAGATTAAAATCTGCATGGAACGAAACAAGTTAATAAAAAAAACAAAACTTTCGAAATGTCATTCTGCGCAACATCTGTTCCTTTTATTTAGTTTGGCTGTGAAAGTAAGATGGCGCTAAATATGGTTAGCAGAGTTAAATAGCCAATCTCGGCTGTTTAAATATGACAGTCGCCTAAACATAATTAAGAACAAATTTTTTGTTGTGCAAGTCGTTAATTTTAGTTACGTACCTAATTTTGATTAACTCGTATTTAAACAATATTTAAAAGAGTTACGCAAGTCGCCCTAAATCTATCGTCGAGTTAGCACCTATAACACAAGTAATTTAGTTGTACTTAGTATAGGGCTATCGAGATCTGTGTAATATGTCCATAAATATTTATGTATTATTATTTATTTAATAAGGTGGCTAAGACTCTACGAAATAAAATTAAACGAAAAGGTTTTATTCAAAGTAGCACAGGAACTGCGGCTTAATGATTGTTACAATTGGCCATGCTACTTAATTTTCATGTACGTTTTTTATAATTCATTTCAAAAATGTGGACCATTTAAAGAAACTAATTTCGTTAGCTTAGAATTTTATTGAATTTTATTTTATGACAAAGCCATAGTGGAAAAGAGTGGTCTGATTGAATGTCTTCCTATGGATGCAGTTATATTAGCTGATAGTGGCTTCAAAGAATAGAATAGACATTAGCGAGTAAAAATATTAAGGCGTCGCCTCTGTGACCACAGAGAAAATAATCAGACTTTGACATTTCGTTTTTGTTTTTTTGTAAGGCAAAGGATTAATACTCAAACTGCCTTTGCTGACGTCATACAAGAGTGATTCAAGGTCAAGCCTTTTTATTGAATATCTTAAAAAATATAGACTTATTTACAAATCTGATAAATAGAAATTGTACGGAAAGCAAAATCCTCGAAATGGTTTTGAGATTTTCGTTCATTATATGAAAAAAATTAGCATGGCCAATTCATACAAGGCGTCCATTTCAAAATCTAGATCATTTTGGAGAAAAAATGGACAAAAATCTGCAAACCTCTACGTAGGTTCACTTAATTAAAAACAAAATGACGCCATCGAATAAGTATCGCTTCTATAGTCTGTAGACAACTTAATTGGAACTGGAACGCTAAGGTGAATTCCTACATTTCCTCTGTGAAATTTCCTCTTTCCTCTTTTATTTGACCCTCTTGAAGCATAGTGACAGCTACAAAAACTGCCAAGTCACGGTGGGCACACATGGTATTGAGCCCATACTTCTCTCCGAGAAAAACCCTGGACCTGTGCCCTGCTGTCCAGACCATCTCAAGCTGCAGCTTATCAAATTTGAAGTTCTTGTAAAGGAACATCGTCCATTGCTAGACATCGTCCATTGCTAGGAGCTAAACTTTATTGATTTGCAACCGGATTAACTTACTTGAGCTTGCTTGAGACGCTTGTGGCCTAGTCGAACCGAGTGATTGGAACAATCCCTTCCGCGCTTCACTAGGCTGTTATGTAATGGCAGTCGTTTAGCCATGTCAGAGGCCTTATGGGCGGCTTGATAACTTCTGACAGTAAGGCCCGCCACTGTCTTACAATCCTCCACTAACCCGGACTTAGCCCCCGTGGTGGAGTAAGGCCTAAGCTTACCGCGATGCAGGAAGAGACCCGTGCCCCAGCAGTGGGGACATACAAGGGTTGATAACTATCGAAATCACTTGACTTTTTGTTCGAAGAGGCGGAGTTTACGTTATGAACTTGGTGAAGCAAATGACCATACGCACATCCATCTAATTGGAAGTCACAATGGAAGCACCAACGCGGTTGTGTTTCAGTTGAATGGAGCGCCCAGTCAATTGGCACAGTGACCGGGGTAAGCGGCTTACTGTCGACAGAGCCGGCTGGGATTTGCGACAGGCACTCCTATGTGGCGCGGTACACTGGGACTGATATGTCTGGTACTTAGTTGTATATCATACGGATCTAGTCATGATTATTTTTTAAGTAAAACATAATTACTTCAAATCCGGACGTTTTGGAAGCGTTGCAGTAGCCGTGAAGAGATCGAGATTTTTCTCGACTCAACTCAAGTCGGACTTGGCCCCCGTGGCGGAGTATGGCCTAACCTTCCTGCAACACAGGAAGAGACCCGTGCCCCGGCAGTGGGGACATACAGGGTTGAAATCGTGAGATTTGTAGAGTATTCTGACAGTAAGACCAGCCACTAGTCTTGCAAGCCTCCACCAACCCAGACTTGGCCCCCGTGGTGGAGTATAGCCTCTACCTTCTTCCTCGGGAAAGAAGCCCCTCAGTGGGGACATAATGGGTTGATGATGATGATTATCTCTTTCTCTCTCTCTCTCTCACACACTCAAACAAAACGCTTGTGTTTTGCTCGAGAAGGAACTTTTATCTTCCTATTAATTAATTATGCGCACGAAACATTTAACAGGACATTACATAAGAAATAACATGTACAAAGGCGAGCTTATCTCTGAGATTTCTTCCAGCAAACCTTAGAGAGTCGGAGAAGCATTAAAATGCGGGTCTATATCCGTGTACAAAATATACTACATAAATATTGAATAACCTACCTAACTATGAAAGAAAGAAATAAAGTAAGTAAACTAAAAATAAATACATAAATATATAGCTCAATGTTATGACAGAGATAGATAATGCTCTTTCAACCGCTTCTTAAATGTACCAGCAGTGGGACTAGCGCATATCTTTTGTGGCAGCGCGTTCCACAGCCTGACCGAATGGACTGTGAAGGAGTCCTATCATTTTCTTTAGCCAAAACAACAGAAAAGTTGAGTTGCAAGTCGCAATTGAAATAAAACGGTTGTCGCTGTAAAACTAAACAAACTTTTGCTCTCGAGTGTACTTGGCTGAATACTTGACCATGACTAGTTGTACGCTTAGTGGGTTTGTTATCACCGGCAACTACAATTTTCCCTTGTACATTGAATCCCTATCCAGTCCACTCCAATTGAGCATGTCCTATTCATTCACAGCTGGACCTTGACCTACTTCAATGCACGGCGTGTTTTCGGTCCTTGGCCAACCTCGTCCAGCGTTTTACTTTTGAAATTACATTTACAACAGTTTTGGACTTTATTTCAAAGCTATTATTATTATAAATACCTTTATTGCACTTACAATTTGTAACAATAAAACGCCATATGCATTTTATTCCAGTCAACCGCAGGAGGTAGACGAAACAGTTGGTAGGGATGCAAAAAAAAGACAAATAATACGGTAATGTGGTGCATAAAAATAATTTTCACATTAATTATATATATATATATATATATATATATATATATATATATATATATATATATATATATATATATATATATATATATATATATATATATATATATATATATATATATATATATATATATATATATTTATATATATATATATATATATATATATATATATATATATATATAAATATGATATGGACACACTATAAGAAGCAATGGAAACTATATAAGTTACCATCATATTATGAAAACTAAATGTAATGAATAAGGAGGACATACATCGGAAAGACTCTTCCTTCACTTAAGTAGTGGCTAAGGGAGTTTGGGTTAAACACTACTCGTTATAAGGTTCAATTTCAGGTTGCAACTATTATGCCGCTACCATCTGCTTAGGTTTTTTGGGTTTCGCACACCTGTTTCAGATACTTTTATCATGTCCTTTCCATTTTTCATAATGCATTTGCCATTCAGGTTTGATTTACGTTTGCATAATTTTCGTGCCATTTAAGCAAGCTTTACATAGATCTAAATATTTTTTTAGGTTTACCATAAAAGAAGAAGAGAAGCGCTCGCGGCCTAGGCGAACCGAGTGATTGGAATCAATCACTTGGTTAAGCAACAACAGGCGCGATCAGGTACAGAATCTAAATATTTTTTTAGGTTTACCATAAAAGAAGAAGAGAAGCGCTCGCGGCCTAGGCGAACCGAGTGATTGGAATCAATCACTTGGTTAAGCAACAACAGGCGCGGTCAGGTAGAGGATGGGTGAGCGTCCCGTGACTACCACTAGTGGCATTTTTCCGAGCGCTTCCGTGCTTCGCAAGGCACGTTAAGCCGTTGGTGCCGGCTGTCATATAATGGCAGTCGTTAAGCCATGTCAGAGGCCTTATGGGCGGCTTAATAACTTCTGACAGTAAGGCCCGCCACTGTCTTACAATCCTCCACCAACCCGGACTTGGCCCCCGTGGTGGAATATGGCCTAAACTTCCTGCGATGCAGGAAGAGACCCGTGCCCCAGCAGTGGGGACATATAAGGGTTGATGACGATAACCATAAAAATGGGTTGATATCCGCGAGGTGGCGCTGTACGCACAAGTCGATATTGTAAACCTGTCCATGTGAAAATATCAAATAAATATTAAAGTTCGTAAAAACAATAGTTTTTATAGTGAATATTGAACATTGAGTGTCCAACAACATGTGTGAATAAAGACAGAGTCGTAAACAACCCCATTCAAAAGTTACATGTCAAAGTGTATACCGTTATAATTTATATCATACTGAACGATCTTTGGTGTTAAACACTCAAAAAATATATAGTGATAGTTGTGAAAAGTGTTTAAAGAATAATAAAAAGTGAATGTATACTGTAATGTGCGTGTGATTCCTAAATTTAATAGATAGATAAAAGATTTATTTCCATAAGACACACACATGTACCTATATAAATATATCATCACATATTACATCACAAATTAACAGTAGAGAGTAGACATTGACAAAACGTAAACATACAGAATAGTGATACATTCATAACTCAGTTGTGCGGTACAGTAAGTACCTATTGGTGAGATAGGGACGAATGCTGAAAATGTTTCAACGTGTGTGTGGCAAATGCAAACGGGTTCCGACTCAGCATGTGCTGAGAGTTTAAGAGGAAAACTCTAGCGCTGGTATTCTGCCGGTACCCATGTCCGTTACAAATCTGTTGCAAATCAATATTCACACACAAAGAACATTCATATCGTATTAGTCATGAGTGTGAATTGAACATACAGTTGTGATTTTTGTGCTGCTATTCTTAAGACTCAATTCAATGGTTCAAATACTATTTACATAATAACAAATCGTCCATATCGAAAATTATAATAGCAACTCTAATGAAATACAACTTATAAGATCTCAAGAATTAAATGCTAACTGCTCTATTCCCCAAGGAAGTGTAACCGTCTGTTTATTATTTTTGCTATACATAAACGATTTGCCAAAAAATTATTTCTCAAAAGATTTTTTGGCAAATCGTAACGACAATATTATTTGCAGACGATATCGATTCTAATGAAGTGCGAAAACTCGTTAGATGCTAAATTTATTATAAATAATACCTTAAATATAATAATACAAATTGGTTACAAAATCATAACTTAGAAATTAACTATAAAAAAAACTAAAACTCTACAATTTCGGCCTTACAACAGACTGAAATCGGATATAAACTTATCTTTTAATAATATTGAAATAGAACAGGTAGGTACATTTTTAATTTAGTAGGCCTAGTCATTGATACAAATCTTAATTGGAAAACCCATTTTGAACATATAAAAAGAAAATTATCCAAAGCTATTCTCTTTTCGAATTAAAATGTAGTATCAATATAGAAACAGCCTTAGTAGCATACTACGCCTACGCTTACTCCTGGTTAAAATATGGTGTAATGTTATGGAGAAATAGTACTAAAGCAATTGAAGTGTTTATTATACAAAAGAAATGCATTAGAATTCTAGCTCAAATAACAAATAAACAAAGCTGCAAACCATACTTTGTAAAATATAAAATTTTAACACTCCCCTCAATCTATATACTTGATATATGTACTTTTGTATACAAAAATCCCCAAATATTTAAACAAGTTAAAGATTTTCCAATATTAATAACCGACATAAAAATAGATTCCTACTCCCTCCTTCGAGACTCAAGATGTTAAACTGTAGCCCATATCACATGTCAGTCAAAATTTTCAATAAACTCCCGCTTGAAATAAAAAATCATGCATATTGGTTAGAACGGGACTTCGGTTTAAAAACATACCTGAAATCTGTAAACTTTCTATACCGAATATTATCGAGTGCTGTGCAATTGAACTTACTGACTATGACGTTTTTGATGCTTGCGTATATAGAATTCCTAAATCCAATCAATCGGCTATGTACCTTGATTTATTTTATGAGAAAATTAATTAAAATTGTGTATAATATCTAATAAACGTACTGTTTTATGTGGAGATTTTAACATCGACACTCTAAAAAACAATCCTGTCACAAATGAGTTTAAAAACTTCCTTTTAGGATACAATCTGGCACTGGCTTAATCTCTACCAACAAGACCAGTAAGCGGCACATGTCTAGATAACTTTTCGCTGAATATAAAGCGGGGTTGATATTGCGAGGTGCTTAACTATGGTCTTTCAGATCACACTGCTCAGCTATTACAGTATCCCGTGAAAAAGACTTGCAATATTGATTTTTGGAAAACAAAAAGAAGAGACTACAGCAGAGAAAACCTCGTGCGGTTTAGAGAGCACATCATATGTCTGTCATTTGCTGAAACTTATGAAACCGATGACCCAAATAAAGCCTATGACAGCGTCAGGGACACTTTTTAGTTTCTTTACTATTTGTGTTTTCCCTCAGCTAGTTTTCCCAGAGCAAATGGGCGACGCAGTTATCATTAAGCCACTCTTTAAAAAAGAAAACAGAGAACCTATGACATTTTATAGACCTGTCGCTCTAGTATCTGTTGTCTCAAAAATCTTTGAAAAGTATATATATATATAATGCACTCGTATCCTACCTAGGAAAAAAACTCTTTTTATAATTTACATTAATGACCTCCCCAATGTATCTAGTCCCATGACTTTATTTGCTGACGACAGTACAGTAATTATTGAATGCAATGAACTTGACGATAATGAAAACAAAATAAATGACATACATAGGCTGCTACTTATGTATGCGGAATCTGGGATTCCAATAATTTTGAACGCAATGTCTGACCTCCATGGTCAAATTCGTTCTTTTTTTAAATACTGGCTGCTAATATTTTTCTCTTATATACGTAAGTGTTTTGTTTTTGTTGGGTTTAAAATGTCATATCGCTAAAAAAATGGAACTCACTCATGAAAATATTCGTGCTATGATTTATTACGATTTTCGACGTGGTTTAACGCAACAACAGTGCGTAGACCAATTAACTTCGACTTTTGGTGGTGAAGCTCCATCAAAAACGACTGTGTATCACTGGTTTAGTAAGTTTAATCGCGGGCGCAGTAAGCTCACGGACGAAGTTAAAGAAGGTCTCCCGAAATCGGTGGTTGTGCCACAAAATATTGAAGCTGTGCGAAAACTAATAATGCAAGACCGCCATGTTACGTATCGCGAGATAGAGGCTATTCTGGGCATATGTATGACGAGCATTCATAGGATATTACATGAACATTTGTCTGTAAAAAAAATTTGTTCGCGTTGGATCCCGCACAACTTAACTCAGGATCAAAAAGATGCTCGCGTCGAATGGTGCAAGAAAACCTTAAAAAAATTCAACGGAGGCGACTCAAAATCTGTTTATAATATCTACACAGGTGACGAATCCTGGATCTACGCGTACGATCCCGAAACTAAACAACAATCAACAGTTTGGGTGTTTCAAAATGAGCCGAACCCTACGAAAGTGGCTCGTGCAAAAAGCCCTGTAAAGCAAATGGTGGCCTGTTTTTTTGGTATTAATGGCCATGTGGCTACAATACCACTGGAGAATCGCAGAACGGTTAATTCGGAGTGGTACACGACCATTTGTTTGCCGGAAGTATTTAAAGAAATACGCCAAAACAACCAGCGACGCAGAATCATACTTCACCATGACAATGCCAGCTGTCATGCATCTCAGGAAACAACTACATTTTTGGATGGTCAAAAAAAAGAATTGATGGGTGATCCACCGTACAGCCCTGATTTGGCTCCCAATGATTTCTATTTATTCCCAAATGTAAAGAATAAATTACGTGGTCAACGATTTTCGACCCGTGAAGATGCCGTAGATGCGTCCTCAACCAGAGTGGAAAAACTGTTTTACAAATTGGTTTCATCGAATGCAAAAGTGCATCGATCGTAGTGGAGAATACTTTGAAAAACAATAAAAGCATATTTAGCCATATTCATTTGTTTATTTTCTCTATTCCGCATACATAAATAGCAGCCCTCGTACTAAAGGACATAATTAGTTGGATGAATAACAATAATTAGCTGCTTCATTTGAAAAAAACATATCTAATGAATTTTTATTATTGTACATCTAAAATTGACAAATTGAATATAATGGGACATCTATCAAACAAGTTGAAACCACTAGATTCTTAGGCTTAACCATAAATAGTAAGTTATGTTGGAAGCAACAAATAAAAACAATGAGTGAGAAGCTGAGCACATTTGCATTCTTGTTTTTCAAATTGTCAAAAATTCTTAGCACAAAAAACTGCCTTACAGCCTACCGTGGGTTTGTCGCTTTCACACTGAAATACCGAATAATTTTTTGGGGTAATTCAACAGATAGAGACATTATTTTGAAAGCACAAAAACGTTGTGTTTGAGCTATTTTTGATCTTAAAAGAACAGATAGTTGCAGACCATATTTCATACAAAATAAATTATTGACAATGCCTTCACTATAATATATCTTTGAGATGGCTGTCTTTGTCAGATTGAATCCGCAATATTTTTTTAAGGCCTCCACAGTTCGTTCCAAAGACAAACGCTTGCATCACAGACACAGGCTTTGCTTACAAAGATCCAGCACAGCTCTGATGAGCAAAAGCGTTTTTTGTATGGCCCCGTTGATACATAGTAAAAATCCCAAAGACATTAAGGACCTCAATCTAAGGCAATTTAAAAATAAATTGTTTATATTATTAATTAACAAAAATGCTATTACAATATTAACGATTTCTTGTGTGACAAAAATATTTAATTAGGTGTAGAAACTTGTAATAATTTATTGTTATATTTACTGACTCTTGTGATAAGTACTTATTATTTTCATTACTATTATTATTGCATGTTTACATACATATTCATATGCTCTAAAGGGCAGAACATGGAACGAACTAATGTAAGCCTTAAGACCTTTTATTATTACCTATGTTCATGAATAAATGATTCTAATTGTTTGAACTAAAACTTTCGTAAGCACAACACATTGTAGACTTTTAGTCCGGATCTACTTACGGGTGTTATACTCGTGAACGAGTGCTGTTCGTGTGCCTGGCCGCAGTACTTATGGCATTAAAGGTTGTTAATGGCAATCATGAAATCCTATTAGGTTTACATATGGCAACTGATGTATTTGGTTTTAAGATGATTTGAGAAAAGATGGTCAGAGTGGAGTTTTTTTTCCGCTGGCGGAAAAAACTGCTGCTGCTGCTGAAGGCGGCGGCTTACATTTTACATTGTACATTGACATTCAGCAAACAGAATGTAAATTCTTTACGTTGAAATAAAATGATTTGAATTTGAATTTTGTGTTGTTATATCGGAAGATTCCGACCAGGTTTCGCTCCGATTCGCAGAGCTTGCCCGCAGTGTGAGACGAGCAACCGACGACCGCGAGCTCCGTCTCTGCTCACCATGATTAAGCTCTGCGAATCGGAGCGAAACCTGGTCGGACTCTTCCGATATAACACGCCCGTAAGTAGATCCGGACTAAAAGTCTAAGATTCTTATTCTAAATAAAATAAAGGCGCAGGCCTTTTCTTAGATAGAGAGATATGGGCGTTATTACCTCGCGCGCCCACCGCGGAAACCCCAAAAGATTTGAAAAACCTATTTAGAGGCTAAAAATTCCACCCATGCCGGGACTCGAACCCGCCACCCCTGGCTAACCGTGCCAGCGTTCTCCCAACTTAGCTAATGGGTGACTACCGGCATCAGTGAAATTCCGAACCTCTTCACAATACTCTCTGTATTACGTACAGGCAGCGATATCTGGCTGAAGTAATTTGCATCACAGCAGCTCCGAGTTCCTATTTTGCAGTTACGTTTTACATCGTAATGATATCGCTGTACCCACATGATTATATTCTTTTTTTAATGCACTAACCCGTGCTAAGGACAATTTTAAAAACCTATTTAGAGGCCAAAAATTCCACCCACGCCGGGACTCGAACCCGCGACCTCTGGCCAACCGTGCCAGCGCTCTCCCAACTGAGGCTAAAAATTCCACCCAAAAGATTTGCTATCACTTACGGGTGTACGCTTTTGGCGCCTCTATTCCATTCTAGCTATATAAAGCAAATTTTAATGTAAATCAGGCCTTAGTCGAAGTATGACCGCTTGGGACGTTCCTGACCGTCCGTTATTAAAGCACATGTAATTAGAAAACGCATACGTCTGTGGCAAGCACATGTCATTTCTGCGCGCGCACTACAAACTCCAACATTCCTGCACCGCGCAATCAAAGTGTTTTAATGACATGACATAAAAATAACGTCCGACTAACAATAGTTGGACCGGCCGTCCCCAAGTATACGATCTGCCTGGCGGGAAATTTCCCTTTATAGTGGAAGAGCACGATCACCCGCTCTTCCCTCTATGTTGAATAGCTCAGTAGGTAGAACAATGGACTTGCAAGCGAGAGACCAGGTTCGGACCCCCAGTGCGGGCATGTACCCAATGACTGTTTAATTTCAAAGTTGCGTCCATTTTCGAATTTGCCGTTGCAATACCACACGCTAACCGTGAAGGAAAACATCGTGAGGAAATCCGCGGCTTGGTCGGCTCTGCACATATTGACTAGTCTTTCCTGTGGGCTAGGCCGACTAAGCTGTCAGGATGGTATAGGTCCTGGGCAAGCCTACACCATCTAAAACCATGTCCCAGGCATTACAGCATCCGAGTGGTCGCTTCCTCCATCTGGTGTGAGTGAAGATGCCACTGGACGCTGTATCGTCTCATTACGTAGATAAAAAGGCCACGTTCAATAACAAAATTGACAAAAAGAAATTAATATTCTGTCATAATAAATTTTGAGCAAATTTCGTCGTTTTTTTCCAAAATGACAAGACCTTATTTTGCAATAAACTGACAAAATATACGACTAACTCGAACAAAATGGAAGACTGTCTTTTTGCTAAGTTTAAAAGGCGCTTTGAAGTCCTTAATCTAAAGGGTCGATGCTTCAGCAATCTATTTTTGCTAAAGGTTGGACCGGTGAAGGAATGAAAGTATAATATGACCGAAACAACAATGAAGTTTGCGAAAACTAATAAAAAATATGAAAATCATCTGCAACACGGCCTGCCAGTTACTAAAAGAATAGTTACCATAATTTTATTATGTATTATTCTTAAACTCTCTCGAAAGAAACTGTTGTTTTGTTGAATTATATTTCAACAAATGAAGCAAAATTTAAGCATTTAATCATTTAAGATTTATGTATAGCTAGTTTAAAAAAATGTTTCTTACCCGATATTGCTTTATGGTAGCATAAACAATCATTAGTCCCGCAGGACGAAATTAATAAAAATCTGACAATATAAAGACTTTATTACACACATGAAAATCATTCAGATAATATAAAATAACAAAATAATTGTCCATTGTAAGCTTCTCTCATCAGAAATCTCTTCCAGCTTGCCTTTGATTTGACGATACGAACATTATATAAGAGGGGGGGAGAAGTGTGATATATATTTATATATATAATAAATTAATTTGGTCGAACCGTCTTACTCCCGGCTTGTTTACGTATCTTGGATTTAAGTTCTTAGTCATAAACATTTAAAATAAGTAATACGTAATATTTCCATTTGGATTCACGTG
The DNA here is from genome assembly GCA_934045075.1 of Yponomeuta sedellus. Taxonomy (NCBI): domain Eukaryota; kingdom Metazoa; phylum Arthropoda; class Insecta; order Lepidoptera; family Yponomeutidae; genus Yponomeuta; species Yponomeuta sedellus. The sequence continues at coordinate 1,977,281 of OW203738.1, read as the reverse complement.
ATACTACATTAATATTAAACAAATATGTTGTACTCGATATGAACCCTTGTATGTCCCCACTGCTGGCGCACAGGTCTCTTCCGCATCACAGGAATGTTTGGCCATACTACACCACGGGGGCCAAGTCCGCGTCGATGGAATATGTTGTACTACATGTGTTAAATATTCATCATATAGCTTAAAACAATTACTCAACAAGTTTGTAACTTTTTCAAAATCATTCAGTGTTTACAAGTTTAAAGTTATAGTGATCGCATTGTACCGTGCCTTCCTTGGTAGATAATGGCTGAAAAGAGGCCTCATTTTGCTCCACCCTCTTCTGTAGACGGTCTGGATTTTCCAGCGAATTATTATTAAAAAGTAAGATAATACCTGTTCTACTACGGATAGGGTACGGCGATGTAAACACAATTCCTGTGGATTTAACCATTTTTTGCGAGCCTCTTTGAAGGACTACCCACCACATAGTACTGGCGACGCGCAGACGCAAAAATGCATATTAAAATAGAGATAAGGTAAATATCATCAGAACAACCTAATAATGATAATTATTATATATAATAATTATACCTACGTACACATTGAAAAATATTGCTAATCACGGTATTTGTAATATCAATATTAGGTACATAGTTCATAACCTACACAAACAATAGTACATAAAGATATATATATATATATATATATATATATATATATATATATATATATATATATATATATATATATATATATATATATATATATATATATATATATATATATATATATAAATAGTACATAAAGATATATATATATATATATCTTTATGTACTATTGTTTGTGTAGGTTATGAACTATGTACCTAATATTGATATTACAAATACCGTGATTAGCAATATTTTTCAATGTGTACGTAGGTATAATTATTATATATAATAATTATCATTATTAGGATGTTCTGATGATATTTACCTTATCTCTATTTATATATATATATATATCTTTATCTATGTACTATTGTTTGTGTAGGTTTATCATATTTTATTTATTATTCAGCCTCCGCCCCCTTATTTCTCCTGTAGGTGTAAGCTAATGTACGTTAATGTAAGTTTATTATTGTATTTCACCATTTTTTCCTGCACTACCCTTTGCCAGTCTCTTCAACACCAAAGGTTTGGTGGAAGAGAATGCTTCTTGCATTAAGCACGCCCTTGTACATTTACTCATGTAAATAAGTGCAACAAAGAAATAAATAATAATACTTGAAATCGTTAAAACCTTTCTTAATCAAAAGTTATTGTTTAAAACACAAAACGTCAAGATAAGAGATTCAGACAGATTTTTTTTAACAAAAGACAATGAGAGAGAGTCAGATATAGTTAAGATATATTTTGGTGCGGTGGTAGCTCAGTGGGTAGAACCATAGACTGGCAAGCGAGAGCCCCAGGTTCGATCCCGAGTGCGGGCATGTACCAATGACTTTGTTTAATTTCAAAGTTACGTACATTTTCAAATTTGTAGTCGCAATACCACACGCTAACGGTGAAGGAAAACATCGTGAGGAAACCCGCGGCTTGGTTGGCTCCGCACGTATTGACTAGTCTTTCCTGTGGGCTAGGCTGACTAAGCTGTCAGGGTGGTATAGGTGCTGGGCAAGCCTACACCATCTATAAAACCATGTCCCAGGCACTGCAGCGTCGGAGTGGTCCCTTCACCCATCTGGTGTGGGTGGGGATGCCACTGGGCGCTGTATAAATCATCTCATTAAGTAGATGATAAAAGGCCAATATTATTATTATTATATTTTGGTCTAAGTTTTAGCTCTCGCTGATACAAAAGCCTTGGAAAAGCCACCTGGAAAAAGAGCAGGATATTATATCACAGTCCGACAACGCAATTTTATCCGGTGATTGAGTTTACCCACGCCAGCAGTGGAAGGGTTAAATAAAACCTACGTGATATGTTTATTTATGTGTCGAGTACTCTCTAGAGTCCACAGCATAAAAGCATTGAATTTCAATGATAAAAGCTTGTGAGTGTAGGCATCGAATTTAATGGTGTAGGTGTCGAGTGGGTTTCAGTGAATTTTGTTTCACGTTTTCACTCAGTCATCATTATTAGAATATTTTCGGGGCTTAATCGCTTAGTAATTTATTGCTATATTACCTCGACGCTTCGACGTTAGTGTTTTGTTGGGGCTGATTGAGGGTAGTCTGAAACTTTATCAGCTGAAGATGCGAGCGGGCACCACCCATCAGTCTTTTTTAAGAGAAAGATTAACATTAACAAGATTAACCAGTGACAGGGTGTTGTCTGACTATTGAAAAATCCGGTCTGAGTAATACGTTTTGCAATGTTTTGTAAGTTTATGTTTAGTGCCTACAGTACAATTAAGTATTAACCATTCGGAAGTAGCCTGGCTACCCATAGCACAGGGAATCCTAGTTTGGGAGCCAGGACACAAATGTAAAACTTTGCAGTAAATAAAATTTCATTATTCTTTATTAACATTTACATACATAGCCCATACATTGCTTCTAGTCCCACACTAGGATACCTTGTGTCGTGGGAACCAGTAACAGCGACATCACAAACGTGTAAACATCCAAGACCTGGGGTTTATTTTTTTTTGTCCCCAGCCGGGGATCGAACCCGGGACCTCTCGCATGGTAGGCAGATGCGCTACCGCTGCGCCACAGAGGTCGTCGAAAGATGACTGTAACGTCGTCGAAACGTCGACGTAATGAAATTATTCTCATAACGAGTTCACTCAGTATTTTTTTTATGTAACCAACTAACGCCTACTGCAGTACACAGGCCTTCTCTCAGAGAGAGAAGCTTAATTACCACGCGTGCCCACCGCGGGAAGGCAATTTCAAGCGCTGAGGTAGTTGAACACCTCAGACACTTAGCGAGTGGCATTGCTATTATAACTACACCAATGTAATATAATCATGTGGGTACAGCGATATCATTCCGATGTAAAACCTAACTGCAAAGTAGGCTCGGGGCTGCAAGTGATGCAAATTACTTCAGCCAGATGTCGCTGCCTGTACGTAATACAGAGTGTACGTAATACAATCGAATAACTTTACTACCGCGTTAATTGAGCATTAAGTAGTGAGTATGAGTAAATTAAACGTTCGAACTGGCAAAACGCAGTCACAGTACAACTAGCACTCGTTTATTCGTGTTTTGGCTAGTAAACGTGTTCACTTCTCAACTTAAATCATTACAACTCGCACTCAGCAATTTGAATTTCCATACTTGTCACTAGGTGGCGCTTCCTCGATGCCATAGAAATATGAGTTTACGTTAACGCGATCGAGTAGTTAAAAAACTCGCACTAAGCACTCAGAGAATGCTGTAAAGAGGTTCGAAATTTCACTGATGCCGGTGAGTCGCCCATTGGCTCAGTTGGTAAGAGCGCTGGCACGGATAGCCAGAGGTCGCGGGTTCGGATCCCGGCATGGGTGGAATTTTTAGCCTCTAAATAGGATTTTAAATAGGTTTTTAATACACCAGTGTACATCATTTAGAAAACAAAGTCATTGGTACATCTTCGCAATGGGAATCGAACTTGGGCCTTTTGCTTCCGAGTCCATTGTTCTACCGACTGGGCTGCCAGCGCTCGGTGAAATAGCTGAGAAAAAATCTATCAAGACGTGGCTTGACTTGTACAACTAAATTTCTTTATAGAAACTTTACCGCCTTCAGGGGTGATATTTAAATCAACCCCTTCTTACCCTAGGGTACTTGAGAAGGGTACTTAACTTCTTCTTTGAAAACTCGAGAAAAATAAGACCGGGCAAGTGCGAGTCGGACTCTCAACCGAGGGCTCCAACCAACAACGAATACGTAACATAAGATACATACAGGTACATACATTGCATCTGGCCCCACACTAGGATACACTGTGTCGTGGGAACCAGAAACAACGACATCACAAACATGTAAACATCCAAGAACTGGGGTTTTTTTTGTTCCCAGCTGGGATTCGAACCCGGGACCTCTTGCATGGTAGGTAGATGCGCTACCGCTACGCCACAAAGTTCGTACACACATAGAGGCACTCTCACCTTGACACACACACACGCAAACGCATACACACACACACACAAACTCCTACAGCTAAGTTTTTGTTTTACTACTTAAAGATTCTCGTGTTACTAATTTGCATGCTTAGTAACACAAATTTATTGTTATTAAATTTCCCGGTAACACATTTTTTTCTTTTTTCATTTTATCTGTTTTATCAGTAGCAATAGAGACTCTCTGAAACTTTTATGTAAGCTAAACGTAGTCGAGCGCCTGCGATACAGGATTTCCTAGTGCAGGGCTCAATGCTAATCTTATGTTATTTTCCGTAATCTGAAATAAATGTTTTGTATTTTGTATTTCCGTATTTGTTGAAAAATTCACGGTTCCATACAAATTTTAGGTATGTATGTAATCTTAGGAATCGAGTCTCGCAATTTCTTCCAAGCTGATTGATAACTTCAAAATTTTTTTTTTATTATTTAATTGCAAATATATACCTAGTTTTTCCCTTTTATCCCGTATTCGTAGTATTAGACGACATTAATAACCAAATTGCATTGTTCTAGGTCAACGGGAAATACCCAATGAATTTTTATCCCATTGAGAGTCGAATTGTTTATCACTGCGGCATATACCGAATCATTACGGCATAAATCGCCGTATTTTTTTGCGTTAACTCAGAAGTTTAATTTTTTCACAACTTCAATGGTCTGTAAACTTAAGTATATAGTTCTAGTTTCAACTCTATCCCTTAACGAATTATGAGGTCTTGACAGAAGAACGGACACACAAACAAAGTGATCATACAAGGGTTCCAATTTTCCTTTTGATGTACGGTACCCTAAAAATAACCATTTAGTTTGCCACTCTCCACCTTCAGGGAAAGCCAGCTCCGAACTCAGTTAACCTAACTAATAAGATAGGAACAAAGAGCCAGTCAGAAACGAATGTTAATATCTAATGCCCTCTCTAAATTGCCGTGAGATTATTGTACAAATTACGCTGCAGACCTGTGCGCCGCACCCGCCGCCGGTGTATGTGGATATTTCGCCGTTCCTCAGACTGATTTCAGTGAAATCGACGCGGCTAATCTACAAAAATGTATTGCTTGACATTAGATAAGTTGCCATTAGTTTTTTTGCTGAGTGATACTTTTTGGGATTTCTTGAGACCCTTATACGAGCCTTGAGTAATATATAAGGTTTAAATAGAATATCAATCGATCAAACTGTATATCCGCCCATACTCGTCTAGTGCTGGCTAGGCCTCCGTAAGGCCCGCCACTTTTTTCTGCTCGCCCATCCTCATCGATTCGTAAAAAAAAATATACTATAATTTATCTTTTATTAAAAGGCAGACATATTATAAATACTTGGCTGGCTTAAACAAGTGTTGATTTAGTAGTTCATAATAGAATAAAATGTAGCCTACGTTTAGATTCCTTTTTAACATCGAGCAGACATACTCGTACAAACGATCTTTCTTGATATAAGTTACTAAAAGGTTTATTCATAAAAAGCCTCACTGAAGAGCTGCACTTACAAAGGGTCAAGTAAGTGTATTCGGAATTTAGTTAAAAACTGCACATATTTCAGTTTCACGATCTCATTCGTAAAAAGTTGATTCCACCAAAACACTCTTAAAACCGAGTGAAAAGATTTATGAAAGGAGTTCCTTTTATAAACCTGTTTTAACACCATTGAGAGATAGTTTTCGTGGAATCAACTTTTTATAAATAAGACTGTAATAATTTATTTATTTACTTTATTTTTGAGTAACTTGCAGCTTACATAAATATGGATAAATCTTAGTATAACTATAACCTAAAAATATTTCCGGCTTGGTAGCTAAGTAACAGACATGTGCAAGTACCTTAATATAAAGTCAGTTTAAACTGTACCACAGCACCGCGGACGCGTCTTTGAGTACTCATAAACTGAAAAAGAAAATTCGCCACTGCTATAATACTAAATTAAATAACTCGATATTCCAATTCAACCCTGTATGTCCCCACAGCTGGGGCACGAGTCTTCTTCATTGCAAGAAGGTTAGGCCCAGCCTAGCGCAAGTAGGAACTTTGAATTATTTGTTCGCATTTAGCCCCGTTTTAATGGCGGACATATATTTGTCTCACTCTTTAATACTACTTACTCTTTCTTTGTTGTCAATGTCAAACTGAAAACATAACCATAACAAATATGGCGGAACGCGGCACATATTAGAACGTTTTTTAGTTAAAATTTTTGTTTTTTAAGTTTGTTCAATATCTAGCTGTGTGTATCTTGTTGTACAGTGTTTAGTGATTTTCTTTTAATAATGGCATTGATCGGATGGTGTCGAACTTGTGCCATTTGTAAAATAAGATGCAGCCGGTCAAAGGGTACCAAAAGAAAGTTTATGGGTAAATTTCCTAGGGATGAAAATACCGGTAAGTATTTTTGGCTACAGTTTTTGTCATCTTGCACAAGAGCAAGATCATAAATTATGTTAAATAACGTAATTAATATACTATGAGAAAAATACTATAATGTTTCAATGTCATAGTGATGTGCCATACACATATTCAATATCGATAATAAAATATCTTTCAATATCGATAAAAAAATATCTGATAAGTACCTTGGTCAGAATTACTACTCAGTGTACGACGGGTGAATTGCTGTAAGCCATAACAATGTTTCAACGATGCACTATCCAACGTGGCTGCATTGAATGTTGTTTTTTAGGGTTCCGTACCTCAAAAGGAAAAAACGGAACCCTTATAGGATCACTTTGTTGTCCGTCTGTCCGTCTGTCAAGACCCTTTTTCTCAGGAACGCGTGGAGGTATGAAGCTGAAATTTATATCAATTACTCAGGTCTACTGTCCCTTGAAGCTGTGAAAAAATCAAACTTCTAAGCCAACGCAATCAAAAGATACAGCCGTTTATGCCGCAAATTTTCGACACTTGCAAGGGAATCAAAACCTACAGGGTGCTTCCCGTGAACTCAGAATCTTGAAATTTGGTACGAAGCAACGTCTTATAGCATAGATAAAGGAAAAATTACGAAAACCATAAATTTTTAGTTACATCTCATAATATATATTTTTTTAATAATTTTAAACTTACTACCCATTTCCTCATAAACGCGTAGAGGTATTAAATTGAAATTCATACCAAATACTCAGGTCTATAATACATGTTTGTACGGAACCCTCGGTGCGCGAGTCTGACTCGCACTTGGCCGGTTTTTTTTTTTTTAGATGCAGACAATGGGTGAAAATTGTGGAAGGTCTTATATCGTATATCCCCATCGAAAAACTCCACCAACATAAATATGTTTGTAGAGATCATTTCCGGCCGAAAGATTTTTACAACGATTTTAAAAGGAAGCCGATTAAAGAAATGGTGAGTTGTGTTATAAACTTATAATGTAACACTACATTTCATGAATAATTATGTAATAAAATACAAAATACGCCTTTACGTCGAACATTTGAATGTATTTTGCTCCGTCATTTAGAACGCAATATTATTATTACGTCTTAATACATAAATGACATACTTTGATAAACATTTTTTTACAGGGCTGTATCTTCTCTACTTATAAATGCGCCTCCTCTTCCTGATTACTTACTAGCTGAGTTTCCTTACCACGTAGCCACGTCGCATCACTTGAAACTGGTTAGTGATTGGAATTACTAAAATATTTTTTTTACTAATTCTTAACTTAAAATATTTTTTTTTATAAAAATGTATTTGATAGTTACATAGTCAATTATGCAGTTATGTGGTAAACAGGAACAAACTATTTATTTTTTTTCGGACTATTCTTGCAATTGTTTATTTTCAGATTCAGCTATACAAAAACCTATTAGTTGTCGAGCTTCACAAAACAACTCTGGTACGTAGACTTTTCATGTATCGCTGAAGTTTTTTGTAACTAGAGTTTGTTTACTTTGATAAATTACAAAGTGATATCATTTTCAGCATTTTTACAGCAGCCAAAATATCAGCTGTTGCTATTGGTCTAGTAGGGTTTGACCACAATTATTGTGGCCTGGAATCTCAGCATATTTATCAGAACTATCCCGGTAAGTAACATAGTTTACCAACAAATTAATAATCAATAACGACTCAACTTAACTTTTTTTGACGATTTCAGCACCTGAATCCAAACCACCGATTGATGAAGTTCGCTCAGATTGGACACCTCTAAGGAAAAACCAAATAGCTGCTGAAATAAATTCAATAGACCTTGACCACAATTATTGTGATTTGATAATCAATAATAAAATACTAATTACATTTGTCGTTTTATTGAAAACATTGATTTTTATTAATTTTATTAGGCTAACTGCGGAGCCCCTGGATGAAAATTTATCGATATCGATAAATGTAGTACCAATGTAAGTGGACGTCCCTAATGCACAGACAAGTTGTTATGATGGTAGCACTTTTGACATTGCATTTTTGCTCTATTGGTTGGTATTGCTAACGGGGCTAAACTCATTACAAAAGCATATAGGGAGGTCCCATCTCTTATTTATATGCTCTGTGGTTAGGCCATACTCCAAGTCAATATATTCAAGGATAATTCGAACCCCGGCTGGGGACAAAGAAAATCCCCTATACATGATTGTGATGTCGCTGTTTCTGGTTCCCACGAGACAGGGTATCCTAGTGTGGGGCCATAAGTAACGTATGTGCTTGTAAATGTTATAAAAACCTATTTAGAGGCTAAAAATGTCCTTAGCACGGGTTATTGCATTAAAAGAATATGATCTGTAAATGTTATTTTAATATTATGTTATACTCGTAACGAAATAATGTTTGATGATCCTTTGCCTTACTGTGGTTATGTTTCAATTAAATTCGAATAATTAAATAAAAGTATACCTTTTTTCCCTAATCCTCTGCAAATCGCATCGGCGCACAGTCTTATCCGCGTCGACATTAGTCGGACAACACAGGGCCGGAGCAAAAACTAATTCGCTTGCTTTTGCGCCACTAATCAAGTTGAGATACAAAAACAACGACTCGAGATACATCTCTTAGTAAACGTACTAACGTCTACTATCGGCATATACCTACTAAGAACCGAATTCAGCCGAGAGTGTAGCAGAATTGTAAAAAAGGGCGACAATGTACTATTGAAATTAAATAATATAGGCTATCTTATATGCGGTGTGGTGTCGACTTAGAGAATAGCATCAACCCAAATTCTTCCCGCGGGTGTCGTAAAAGGCGACTTAGGGACACAAACTGGGGGTGGGCAGCAGCGCCCCCTGTAGTACAATTCCACCAAACTACGATCCCCAACCTGCATGCCCAGCGTGGGGATTATGGGCATTACCTTGCGCTGTGGCGCTCATTAGGGGAGGGCTATGTCCAGGAGTGGACTAATATAGACTGAAGAAGAAGAAAAAGAATATAATAGGATTTATTTATTCTATTTTGCGAAGCTATAATAACTTTACAGAAGCGCTCGTGGCCTAGGCTACCTGTGAGCGAGTGATTGGAATCAATCACTTGAGTTAAGGAAGAACAGGCGCAGTCCGGTGCTGGATGGGTGACCGGCCCTTGACTACCGCTATTGGCATTTTTGCGACCGTGATTCGCAAGGCACGTTAATCCGTTGCTGCCGGCTGTCATGTAATAGGAGTCGTTAAGCCATGTCAGAGGCCTTACGAACGGCTTGATGACTTCTGACAGTAAGGCCCGCCACTGTCTTACAACCTTCCATCAACCCGGACTTGGCCCCCGTGGTGAAGGATGGCCCACCTTCCTGCGATGCAGGAAGAGACCCGTGCCCCAATAGTGGTGATATAAAAGGGGTGATATCGATAATATTCGATTTATTCGCATCTAACTTGCTCGTCCGATTTATTGTTATTATTAATTATATATTAAACGGGTCAAATCGCGATTTTTTATAAGGTAAAACGTAATTACCTTATTTCCCGATGTTTTGGCAGCGTTTCAGTTGCCGTGGTCTCGGGTAGACTGAAGTTAGGAAATAAGATAATAACGGATTAGACCCCTTTAATATAAAACTATGAATGAGTATCGCGAATCATTAAGATATACTATTATAATTATTTATCAATGTCCGTGAAAAGCACGTGAGAAGTATGCGTGCTCTTTCAATGATATGATACGCAATAGTCTGATTAGAGAACGTTGTGGACTCAAGATCGTGGTTAGAATATCCTTCTGTGGACTGGAAGAAGATAACTGTAGTGACTAGAATTGAGAAAGGAATGTTACGTTAGTTTGGAACAAGGTAATGTGTTAAAAGATGCAAAAACAAGTAGCCTATATATCAAAAATCATTTTTTTTTTATAAAAGCCGCTAGTATCCACGATACTCTATCAAACTGCCAGTACTATGTTGGTACGTACATCAAAGTCACGTTCCAAATACGTGATCTTCTCCGTACAGTCACGGACAAAACGCAATATATGGTTTTGCGTTTTGTGGTTTAACGCAAGTCGATCGAAACAACCGTCACTGATGTAAGTGATTCACAAATTGCGGCCTTAATGGGTCCCCAAAACGCCTTTGTTTTCAATTGATCCGTAGTTGTTATTTCTTCTTAGCATTAGCAGAGGTCGCGAGTCACGCATTTTGTGGCAGTATAATGTCTCTACTAGACAATAAAAATGAAAATTACTTTGCTGAATTCCGCTAAAAATCCCACAAGGCATGGGTTAGTTAATGCTTGTGGAATTTTTGGCGGAATTTAGCAAAGTAATTTTCACATATTAATGCTATTATGGATTTCCGCAAAGTAAAAGCCTGATTCCATGCAATAACAAAAATGTACTAAAAAGTCGCGATTTTTGATATAGAAGTATGCAGACGATCATAAACTTACACTTTCACTCATCGATTAGTTTTTAACGGGATGTGTAATTGTTTCACAGACAAAGTGAGCAATCGACAACATTTAAATTTTTTAGCATACGTATTTTATTGTCCTAAAGGAAACTAGATGCAAAACAAAACGACACATATTTTTTTAATTTCGGAATATCCATGACATTCATTCATATTTTTCTGTTTGAATTTCGTCTTATTCTAAAAGGATGTAAACGCCAAATGACGTCACACATACGGCTTAATAATCACTTAATAATACCTTACCGACGTTTTCAAAAAATTAAAGAAAGGAAAAGGCATTACGCCGACATGCGATTTCGATGAAATTGAAAATGACATCTGTCATTACAATTCTAATATTAGGCAGCGGTACCTCCTCATTCCACCGTATGTGTGACGTCATCACACAATTTTTGCTTTTTATTTATTTTCTCTAAAATTAAGCAATAATAAAATTTCTAAATATCTTTATCTTAATCAGGATAGCAAAATTAAGAAACGGAATTTTTAGTTTTAGGCGTTGTAAAATATAAAATGTTGTCAATTGTAAAGTGGGTGATAGACATTTGTGAAAAAAATCGTTGAGCCACAAACTTGCATACTTAGTAAGTACTAACCTTAATACCTAGTAACCTTACTCGGCAGATTTAAAGTACGCGTGGAAATTTCTTAAAATCTGAAAATTACTTTGCTAAATTCCGTCAAAAATTTCACAAGCACCATGCGGTTAGTTAATGCCTACCCTCCCACTTTTTTAAGCAGAAGCAACCGCATGGTGGCTGTGGGATTTTTGACGGAATTTAGAAAAGTAATTTTTACATTTTAATGCCATTATAGATTTCCGCAAAGTAACGCCTGATTCCATACAATATTAGAAATTTCTCTTAAAGCTCGCTAAAGTTTCCTTCACTGACTTCATCGAAACACTAAACGTCGCTGACGCACGTGAAGGTTTTTAAGCAAACGTTTGAGGTGTATCACCGACATCGGGCCAAGCAAGGTCGACGTCAGTGATACTTAAAAAACGCGTTCTTTAAATACCTACATCTATCACCCACTTAAAATTTTGGCTCAGGTTGAAAACAAGGCTTAATTTTTAGTACAAAAAAACCCACAACGCTTGCACCTATTCGAAGTTCTTTTCTACTCAATTATACAGTTCGATTTCCACTCAGGTATGCTCCCGAATTTTTCCCTCATAGCCTGGTCTGTGGACCTAAATACCTCTACTGCATATCGATGCTGTAGTTAGATAGGCGTACAGGTTGACCAGACTTCAAGGTACTTAAAACGAGCAAGGAAAACGGGCGGCTTCTCCGTAGAAATAAACTCTAGAAAATATAAAAATAGCGAGTGAACAGGCTTTTTACTTGTATCGCAGTGTGCAAAAACATTTGTATCAGTCATGAGTTTTATAACCGATTTAAGGCATTTTAACTCAAAAAAATTGATCAATTCTGCAAAAAAACCAAATAGCTGCCAAATAGCCTATTAAGTTACGTATACTGTCACTCGATATTCGTAATATGTTTTATGTTTTTTTTTTTATAAATTGAATACCGCGTTGCCGGACAACATAATATAATTCGTTTTAAAGTATTTAACCCCAAAGTCGTAATAAGAAGCACTTTTTACAAATGGTAGAAGCAAAACCTCGACTTCACATTCGGGATTGTATCTCGGCATATACTTAATGTATTTGTTTTCAAAGTTACGTACGTTCGTAAAGTTATTAGGAACACCACTCGAAAAATGTCGAGAGGAAACTTAAGGTGCTTCGGGATGCTAACTAGCGCCAACAAAGGAAAAAAAATCATAACTTGTTTTATAATACGTTTTTATCTAAAAGTGAACATGAGAAATCTTAACAACAGTAAAAACTATTTTTAGAATCTACGAGTTCTAGACTATAGGTTGTAGAATAGGTTATTATTTTCCATTGGTGGCGTTAGTTAGCACCACGAAGCGCCGTGTCGGAGGTGTTCACTTACCTCAGCGCTTTCAATTGCCAATCGCAGTGGGCATGCGTAATGATTAAGCCCATACCTTTTTTTTGAGAGAAGGCCTATGCCCTGTAGCGGGACGTTTATAGGCTTCATAAAAAAATATTTACAAGCGGTAAGTATTTTACATTTTGAGTTGGGCCCTAGACAAAACTTTTTGGTATAAATAAGTGGAATAACCCCATTATGTTCTAATGAACCAAGCTGCCGAAATGCAATGTACGAGCTTGGACGGTTTCAAATTGGACGATAATCGTAACGACACGACATCATTCCACTAGTGGTTTCATCTCGAATCAGCTCGATCCCAAGCGAAATTCGAAACTAACATTAATATAACACAAAAACTTATCCTGGTTCCAAATAAGGATACCCTGTGCTATTATAACCAGGCAAGGACATCACAAAAATGGAAATACACCTAGACTGAGGCCATTCGTACCAATATACACAAAAAGAGCTATGGAGAAAGATATTTTCGGAGTTTCGCTGAACGATAGGATTTGTAGCGAATGCATGCGACAGAGAAACAAAGTTATCGATATAGCTTAGAGAATTAGCCAGCTGGAGTGGCACTGGGCTGGCCATATCTCGCGACAACTGCTGTAGTAAACGTGTTCTTGAGTGGAGACCGCGACTCGGCCAACGTAGTGTAGGACGCCCTCATGCTGGATGCACTATAGCGCTCGAGGCAATGTCTAGCAGTGGACTAGTATAGCCTGATGATGATGATGACGACACAAAAAATGTCGTCAAAATCTGTGAAGACTTTTCGTAGGACTTCGATAGCAAACACTGTGACACGATATTTTTATATACCTAAATACTTATTAAATTAAATATAATACTAATAAAAGGCAATTGGTAAAAATAACGCAGCGTAACGTATAAAAATAACCAAGTAAAATTAGGTCGAACTTTTATATGAATATGACATTCCAACGATGTCGTCCCAATACCGTTATCGTCCAATGTAAAAGCGCCTACTGGTAGGGGCATAGGTTACTGGAAATAAATCGAATCACAACGGCACCTCCAAAGTAGGTCGACCTGTACGATAGATTTTTCAGCGTATCCGATGCGCTGTTGACAAAAAAGTGGACGTTTTGCGTTTTGAATACTAACCCGCCTCTCGGATCCTATTGCAGCCGTGCGCGTACTTACTTATACAGTTTTAGACTTTTTCTCTTTTCCCGGCCTGTTATTTTCATTTCGTCCCGGTTCGCTTCTGAATTTGTTGGCTCTTTGACTTCGCTGTTGTTAGAGGGTTAAAAATGTGGAAAGTCAGAATTGCTATGTTTTTTTATGTACATTGACTCGACTCGACTCGAACCCGCGACCTCTGGCTAACAGTGCCTGCTGTCTCCCAACTTAGCCAATGGGAGACTACTAATAATAGTAGTCCCGGCATGGGTGGAATTTTTAGCCTCTAAATAGGTTTTTAATATAGTATAAGAGTTAAGAATTAATTTAGGCCCGAGATTTCTGCACTTAGCCTCACAGTTGGGCCATTGTACGTAGCAAGCGCATTTACAAGCGTAGCAAACAGTTAAGGCGTTTCCTCACGATGTTTTCCTTCACAGTTAGCGATTGGTATTGCTACTATAACTTCACAAATGTACATAAATTTAAAAACCTATTTAGAGGCTAAAAATTTCACCCATGCCGGGATTCGAACCCGCAACCTCTGGCTATCCGTACCAGCGCTCTACCAATTGAGCCAATGGGCGACTCACGGCATCAGTGAAATTTCGAACCTCTTTACAATATTCTCTGTATTACGTACAGCCTCTAAATAGGTTTTTAAATTTGTTCCTTAGCACGGGTTAGTGCATTAAAAATAAAAATAGTGTGTACATAACTTACAAAACAAAGTCATTGATATATGCCGGGATACGAATCCACGACCTCTCGATTGGGAAGCCGGCGTTCCACAGCTCGGTTACCACCGTTCAATATTACAATGCATAAACATATTCTATTTATTATTATTATTTATTCATTAATTTGCCTTTTAGTATATACAGGGTTACAAATTAAGCCTAAAAAACTGGAAATACGAGAAGGAGATTCCTTGAGTTAGTTGCCTACTAAGTTCAACCCGTATCAGTAGATGCAAACATGGTCCCCTCGCTAGGATACCCCGTGTGGTTCTAGAAGCAACGAAATCTGTATTGTAATTGATAAACCTATTAATTTTTTAATGTATTGTATTTTGTAGAAATATATTGTTGTATCGAATGTTTTGTAATTTGAGAAACTAAAACAATTTCGTTATATCTAGAAGCTGTGACGATGGAGTAGAATGTGAAGTCGTTTCGTGTCGTGACGTGTCGTCACAGCACAGTTATCGTCCAATGTAATTCCGGTAATTGTCACCCCATGAAAGGGCGAGTGCACATTCGTCATGCATTATAAACAACCAATCACAGAGCGCTTTAACTATGCACAGGGAGCTCCAGACTTTCGGCGCTGTGACGTCACGTATGCTGAGTGAAGTATAGTCTGTTCCGATGTAATGATAATGCTGGGGTAAACAAGCTAATCAATTTTTTCATGTATCTTATAAAAGGCCTTCTACAAATCACAGGCCTTCTCTCAGAGAGAGATTATGGGTTTAATTACCACGCGTGCCCACAGCGGATTGGCATTTTCAAGCGCTGAGGTATTTGACCACCCCAGACGCTCAGGTTTCCTCACGATATTTTCCTTTACAGTTAGCAAGTGGTATCGCTACTATACTTATATTAGTTTTATTGCACTAACCCGTGCTACAGACAATTTTAAAAACCTATTTAGAGGCTAAAAATTCCACCCATGCCGGGATTCGAACCCGCGACCTCTGGGTATTCGTGCCAGCGTTCTTTCCAACTGAGCTAATGGGCGACTCACCGAAATTCGAACCTCTTTCGCTGCCTGATGTCGCTGCCTGTACGTAATACAGAGAATATTGTAAAGAGGTTAAACATTTCACTGATGCCGGTGAGGCGCCCATTAGCTCAGTTGGAAAGAGCGCTGGCACGAATACCCAGAGGTCGCGGGTTCGAATCCCGGCATGGGTGGAATTTTTAGCCTCTAAACAGGTTTTTAAAATCGCTACTATAACTTCACAAAATGTACATATCTGAGAAAACTTGGTCGATATTTATAATTTCTAGTGTACGATAAAGGGTTATCTGACTAATATTATTATATTGAACGTAAAACGCGATAGACGGGAACCTAAAATATTCAAAATCCATTTATAAGTGGATTAACAGTTCGCGAAGAGTTAGGGCGGGCTTAAGCTGAAGAGTGCTCTGAAAATTTATTGAGTCGCGGATTAAATATTCCCTTTAAAAATTGAGTTTATATTTATAACGGGTGTGCAAACATTTCATACAAATAAGATGAAACTCAAAGGTTAATTGTTGACCTCCCAGAAGTCATTATACTATTTTTATTTTTAATGCACTAACCCGTGCTAGGGAGAAATTTAAAAACCTATTTAGATTTCGGCATGGGTGAAATTTTTAGCCTCTAAATAGGCTCCCAGAAGTCCTGAGTTTTCCTCTTCCAGCATGACCTCCATTATTCCTGCGCACGAGTCAACCCAAGATATTAAACAGTGTAATTCATTTAGTTTAAATTTTTATGTAAAGTAAAAGTAAAAGTATTTTATTCGTAAAACATGAGTACATACATGATGTTGGAGTTGTTACATATGAGTCCTATGCATGTTTTGCCTCAATAGGCATACGAAATTCGAGAAGGCACCTTAAGAGGAAACAGACTTTATATTGAAAAATTAAAAACAGAAAAACCTTCACCGCAAACACAAGTTATCATTAAAGATATATCAAGAATTATTAAAAATCTTATACATGTTCAACTCAAACTTAAAAACAAAACTTTATGTATTAATTATGTCGTCTTAGTAATATTAATGTCATGATATCAATGTCAAGATCTGTCAGTCAGAAATTCATTAATATTATAATAACATTTCTCAGTAAGGATATTTCTTAACCTACATTTAAAACTATTCACGTCAAGTTCACGTACGTCAACATTTATTTTATTGAAAATTAAGGGCCCCATACAGAATATACTTTTTTGCATTAATGCTGTATTTGCTTTGTTAACGGCTACTCTAGTGGAGTCTCTTTGCAATCGACAGCTTGTATAAATTACTGGTTTGAATATTTCTGGGTTTGATTTAACAAATGAAGCTACTTCTAGTATGTACATACATGGAAGTGTGAGAATCTTGTATTTTTTAAAGAAAGGCGCGCAACTGTCGGTTTGTTTCAGTCCAAACATCGACCTAACACATCTTTTTTGTACTTTAAAAGCTAATTCTCTATTTGTTGAATTTCCCCAAAAGATTAACCCGTATCTTAGTACAGAAGCGACTAAACCATGATACGCTATAACTGCTGCATCTGTATTACTTATTGGCGCAAGTTTGTAGAGTAGATATGCCGATGAGCTAATTTTAGTAACAAGTTGTTTAATGTGTGATTTCCAGTTTAACTGCCTATCAATTATCAGCCCTAAGAATTTAGTTGTTTCTACCTCTTCAATAGCTTGGTTTTCAAATTGTATGTTTAACTTTCCCTTATCCACTGTTCTTTGACTAAAGTGCATTCGAACTGTTTTAGATAAGTTTACTTTTAAGTTATTGTTATTTAGCCATTGCACAATAGAGTTTAGTGCGTTGTTGATGTCGGTTTGAAAATCGTTTTCACTATTGCTTTGAATTGTGACTGTGCTGTCATCAGCAAATAATGAGACGGGATGTAGTGTGGATTTCGGCAAATCGTTAAGATACACAATGAATAGTAAAGGTCCCAACACACTGCGTTGCGGCACTCCATATGTGACCTCACGCAGTTGAGACTTGTATATTTCCTCAGTTTTAGATTTTAGATTAATCTTAGTTATTTCGGTGTATTGGGCTCTGTTTTGTAGATAAGATTCCATTAACTTCCACACGTTTCCCCGGATACCGTATGTATTCATTAGTATCTACTTAAGTATTCGTAGTGTAATTATTGTGTATTTTTATCACTATGTATGTTTAAAGGTATACCTATATTCGTGGGTCTGCTTGTATGCGTGTAAGTATGGCTGCTTATGAGAGTGTGAGTGCGTGTTTGTTCCGTTTTGATGCTCCGCGAATCACCAGAAGGACTTTGCTGAAAATCAGGGGAACAAATGACGCTCACACCGTAGGCGTTGAGTCCGCGACAAGTACTCGGAGGACATTTTTTACACGATTCAGGGACTCATCTGCGCAGGCCTTAAGTTTCAAGAGAGACAAAATTACTGGCCCACCCTTTATAATTGAACCGTGGAAATGTAAGAGGAAGTTTATCCATAAGTTAATAGGATTACCTCACTGACGGAGATAAAAAATCGGAATCTTTGTGAGAATACTTAATTGGAGATCGTTATTGAAATTTCCCCAAATTATCTACATAGTGAGATGATATAAAAGATAAGATAAGAATATTGTTTATTCTTATCGGTATGTACACATCAGAAAATAATTACAGACAACAGTTACAAAAGAAGAGGTGAAATTGGTGCCTTATTGCTGATAGCAATTGCTTCCAGGCAACCTTAAATCGGAAAGATTGCAGAGGGAGAAATTGATTGAATTGATTTATATAGCGGCCAGTGGCACCTTCAATTACACTAGTTGGGTGAAGAGACCCCTCGGACGCTGCAGTGCCTTGGGTCATTGTTTTTTAGATGGATTAGGCCTGCCTCGAGCCTATACCATCCGGACAGCTTAATCGGCCTAGCCCACAAGAAAAACGAGTCAAGATGTGCGGATCCAATCAAGCTGCGGGCTTCCTCACGATGTTTACAAATTATGAGTTACCCGTGATACGGTATGTATTGATAACTTCTGACAGTAATGCCCGCCACTGTCTTACAATCCTCCAGCAACCCGGACTTGGCCCCCGTGGTGGAGTATGGCCTAACCTTCCTGCGATGCAGGAAGAGACCCGTGCCCCAGCAGTGGGGACATACAAGGGTTGATATCGATGACACGTTCAAGTTACCTTAGTTGCAAAATGAAAGAATCTAAATAATATCGGCAAGATTTGCCAGATGCCGATTAATATTTATTGGCGGTGATGGAACGCTTTCCTCGCATCCAATTAGACGAAAAAGAAGCGTTTGACGTAGTCGCGATTATTTAACGTAAAGAATTAAGCTTCTTCTTCTTCTTCAGGCTATATTATGTAGTCCACTGCTGGACATAGCCCTCCCTTTATGAGCGTCAAAGCGCCCTGTCTTCAGCTTGCCACATCCAGCTTCTGCCGGCAGTTTTTCGCAGATCGTCATCCCACCTAGTGGGAGAACGTCCTACACTACTTTTGCAGAGTCGCGGTCTCAAGAACACGTTTACTCCAACGGTTGTCGGTTTTTAAGCTTTTTAACTATACCGAATAAATAATCGCGATTAAACCCGATCATGTTTATAATTAATTATTTAAAGCACAAAAAAAATATGAGTCACAAAAATACCTTAGGTACCTATATGAAAATTGGAAGTTTGCAAAGTTTGATTGGTGGGTACGGTAAACCCTTCATTTTCAACAACAAACATTAAGTTGGTACCTTTACACTATTGGTACCTTTGCTTTGTCTTGCGAGTATGCATACATCGATTTTGTGTTTGCTTTGTTAGTTTAGGTCGCTTAAAGCCGGATCCAGACGTGCGTAACGTGTAATGTAATCTAATGAGTAAAGCAACGCAAATCCTGTGTGTGGACGGCTTAGTACAAAAATTATCTTAACATAAAAATAAAACAAAATAATGGAAAAATAGAAAACCGCAAAAATATTAGGAATACAATTTGCGAACACAAATACACGAAAATAAAAAGTCTGCAGCTCTGCAAATTTCTAGCCACAGGTGACCAGCGCTATTTTCTCCTGCACCTGATTCGCAGATGTATAAATAGAAAATACAGAAATAATTTTAAAAACCTATTTAGAGGCTAAAAATTCCACCCATGCCGGGATTCGAACCCGCAACCTCTGGCTATCCGTGCTAGCGCTCTTCCAATTGTGCTAATGGGCGACTCACCGGCATCAGTGAAATTTCGAACCTCTTCACAATATTCTCTGTATTACGTACAGGCAGCGTACAACATCTGGCTGAAGTAATTTGCATCACTTGCAGCCCCGAGTTTTTTTAGCCTCTAAATAGGTTTTTAAAATTGTCCTTAGCATTAAAATTAATATAAAATATCTAAGTTACATCGATACGACGGGCGCTATTGCAAAGTTTTTCCATTGTAAAAGTCATTCGAGGAACCATTTTCGAAAGTATGTGGGACTTTTGGTACTCTTTGTGTTCTTAAAGCCGGATTGATTCGAGTGTAACGTGTATTGTAATACATCCCGGCATGGGTTGATTTTTTAAATCTAAATAGGTTTTTGCATATTTTAGTTTTTTATATAAGTATCTAAATGTACGTTTAGCAATAAGGAGTATCAATCTACTCCTCATCATCAACACATTATGTCCCATATTACACATTATGGCCATACCCCAACCCCCCTTCAGTCACTCAGGCGTCCTCACGATGTTTTCCTTCATTGTTAGCGAGTGTTGTTGCAACTATAAATTCACAAGTTATTTCATTTAAGCACAAATGTTTACACATAGGTGGGCTTAATGTTACTTCCCATTGTCTACCAGCTAAACTAAAATTCCTTTTTTAATACAGTTGCTCAAAAAGTGGCGTATTGCAGGGACGTATAGCGTTCGGGATGGGCTATTAACGTACTCGAGCTTTTTCTTTATCTTTTCCGAACTCGTGCGCTCTCTTTTTATATTTCTAAAAAGAAGCTACTAATTTGCTTCAATATCAGATTTAATTATTTGATTCAATGAGTTAGGTTAGGTTTCATTTCATCACATTAAATTGCATCTTCATTTGATATCAATAAAAAAAATCTACTGAAGACTGTATGGTCATAGTTCCCTTGGTCTACCCAGAATGGGTGAAGAAGAAAAAATCTCTGCTTATATTATTTTTTAATACAGTTGTTCAAAAAGTGGCGTATTACAGGGACGGATAGCGTGCGGGATGGGGGCTATTACACATACTCGTACGTGCTTTTTTTTTACCTTTACCGCACTCGTGCCTTTTCTTTCCCAACTGTCAAAATATTGTCTATTAAAAAGAAAAACCAACCATGAAGTTTTTACTAAAAAAAATCATAGAAGTTTTTATGAGCTACTAATTTGTTTCAATATCATATTTAATGATTTGATTGAATGAGTTAAGTTAGGTTTCATTTCATTTCATGTCATTAAATTTCATTTTCATTTCATATCAATAAAAAAAATCTACTGAAGACTTGGCTGTATGGGCATAGTTCTCTTTGCCTACTAGAATGGGTGAAGAAAAAAAATCTCTGCTTATATTTTTTTACGCTTGGCGCCATTTTCCAAATAATTTTTCTTTATTAAATTGCTTATTTTTTCGCAACTGTATTAAAAATAGTCGTTCAGTACACGTGCGGAACCGTCATTGCAACTTGTTCCGACTGTCAACCCTCGCCTTCGGCTGCGCCTCGGCTCGTGTCGGAACTCTTTGCAATGACAGGCTTTCCGCACTATACTATTTCACAACCGGTTGCGAAGTTAAGTTGCCATGGCGGCCGAAAGGGCAAATTAGTTGCAAATCACAGCGGTACATTATGAATACATAATAATGTGTGTGAAGGTTTTGTTACATCCTGTATAAACCAACTTAGTAACATACCACATAGTTATTTATTAAGTAAGGCAAGTAAGTATCGGTTCCTAAACACACAGAGTGTGGATTAATATATGGGTAACTGGCGGGCGTAATCTGTGGTATTATTGAGATTAATTAATACCATCTAGTCGTGGCTTAAGTAAGGCAAATTAGATGCACATGATCGTGTGTTTGGAGGTATTGGCTTGCGACAATATCACGCTTAATTAATTGTAAACTCTACTTGTGTAGTGATACACGTTACTTGTGTACGTATCTAAGGTTCGCTGGAAGACAATGCTTCTAGTATTAAGCACGCCTTTGTACATTAATTTACTCATGTAATTAGTGCCATAAAGAATTAAAATAAATAAATATACAGGGTGACACAATGACAGTAAGAATTTTGTCTAATTTATATAGAACGAGAGATGGGTCCCATTGGGTTTAGTGGGTTCTGTAAACTGCGGCACTTTTCCCCTTGGCTATTCCTCAGAGCCTAAGAACAAGGGTATTCGATCAGTGCGTCCTGGCAGTTACCTACGACTTGCGGAGCTGGATCGTGGTCACCGACGACTGGACTAGTCCAGTCCTTTCCAGACATCCAGATATGATTCATGCTGAAATTCAATTCTATTCAATTTATTTCAACGTAAAGAATGTTTGCTAAATGTCAAAGTAAAACGTAACTTGAAAGTGAAAACCGCTGCCTCCGTGCCGCAGTGTAGGGGAGAAAAAGGCAGCGGGAGAAAAAGATTTCTACTATGACCATCTTTTGTCAAGAGCTCTTAATTCTAATACATCAGTTACCACCTTTATGAATGATAAGAATCCATGATTGCCATAAATAACTTTAAATGCCAAAGCATTTAAAGTTATTTAATTAGTTAATTGTTTTAAGTAAGTCGTGAAAACATAACAAGTGCTGCGGCAAGACACACGAACAGCACTCGTTTACGAGCATAACGCAGTGGTCAGCCGTCATCAGTCTCAACCATTTTAGAGCGAGATAGAAAAATCAGCGCTCGTGGCCTAGGCGAACCGAGTGATTGGAATCAATCACTTGGTTAAGCAACAACAGGCGCGGTCAGGTACGGGATGGGTGAGCGTCCCGTGACTACCGCTAGTGGCATTTTTCCGAGCGCTTCCGTGCTTCGCAAGGCACGTTAAGCCGTTGGTGCCGGCTGTCATATAATGGCAGTCGTTAAGCCATGTCAGAGGCCTTATGGGCGGCTTGATCACTTCTGACAGTAAGGCCCGCCACTGTCTTACAATCCTCCACCAACCCGGACTTGGCCCCCGTGGTGGAGTATGGCCTAACCTTCCTGCGATGCAGGAAGAGACCCATGCCCCAGCAGTGGGGACATACAAGGGTTGATAACGATACAGCGTGTTGCCGAGCGGGCTTTGCTCGGAGTCTCTTTTTTTTAAAATAAATATTCATGGACATATTACACGGATATCATACCCCTATACTAAGAACAACTAAATGACTTGTCTTATAGGTGATAACTCGACGATAGATTTAATAAAAGAGACAAACTAGAAAAGTTCGTTTCCTAGTTTGACCCGGCCGAGGATCGAACCCGAGATCTTCGGTTTTACTGTCAGCTTGGCAAACCGCTGCGCCACCGAGGCCATCAAAGGCCGTCGTCTTTGATAGACTGCATCAGATATGAGACAATCCGCTAAAGAACTAATGTGGTGGACATATTCCATAAGATTAGCACGGTGAAGTAGCAGTGGGCTGGTCACATATGTCGAAGATACGATGGTCGACGGGGTGCAAAGGTTCTCCAATCGAGACCACGAGCTGCTAGACGCAGCGTAGGACGCCCACCAGCTCTGTGGACCGACAATCTGAGGCAGATTGCTTAGATGAGGATAGCCGAGGATAGAAGGAAGTGACGAGCCTGAGTGGACGAATGCAGGCTGATGGATTGACTGAAATTAGACCTATGGCTGTATGGTGTCAGCCTAGAGAATAGCACCAACCCAAATTCTACCCGCGGGTGTCGTAAAAGGCGACTAAGGGATACAAACCGGGGGGTGGGCAGCAGCGCCCCCTGCAGTATAATTCCACCAAACTGCGATCCCCAACCCGCATGCCCAGCATGGGGATTATGGGCATTAACCCCCCAATGATGGCACAACCTTGCGCTATGGCGCTCATTAGGGGAGGGCTATGTCCATCAGTGGACTAATATAGCCTGAAGAAGAAGCCTCATAGTCGGGCCATTGTACGTAGCAAGCAAGTCCAGCAGTGGACTAATATAGCCTGAAGAAAAAGACCTATGGAGATATTTTGTAATCGCGACATTTTATCAGCTCATTAAATTTTATGATTTTTAGGTGCCAAGCATGGAACTGACTATATTCTTTTAAAACTCATTGCCGTAAGTATCTACTTTAGTATGAGTATATTATATCTTTTTCCGGTTTTGAAGTTGGGACCATAATAAAAGTTGTAACTAAATTTTGAGTAGATTATATTCTTTTTAATGCACTAACCCGTGCTAAGGACAATTTTAAAAACCTATTTAGGGGCTAAAAATTCCACCCATGCTGGGATTCGATCCCGCGACCTCTAGCTATCCGTGCCAGCGCTCTTCCAACTGAGCTAATGGGCGACTCACCGGCATCAGTAAAATTTCGAACCCCTACAATACCTCTGATGCCGGTGAGACGCCCATTAGCTGTGTTGGAAGAGCGCTGGCACTGACAGCCAGAGGTCGCCGGTACGAATCCCGGCAAGGGTGGAATTTTTAGCCTCTAAATAGGTGTTTGAGTAGTAGAACCTAGAGCCATTTAAAAAAAATATTAGCGTAGCCATTTAAAAAAAATATTAGCGAAACGAACGTTTCCTTCTAAATGGTGCGTTCAAAGGTCTGTCTTATCTCCGACGAAGTTGATATTAACAAGAAAAATTAAAATTTTAATAGCAGAAATGTAAAAACTTTCTTGGTAAAAAGGGGAAAATAAAAAAACTCGGTAGACGGCGAATCGTTATGACGCGTTTCATAGGACAACAATTTATTAAAACATCTATTAACTTACAAAGTTAAAATTACTCTGCTAAATTCCGCCAAAAATCCCACAAGCACATGGAAAAGCAAGACAAGAAAACACGACCACCACCGACGGCAATACTTGTGTGAGAAAACACGCGACGCGTTTCGCCTCTAACACGAGGCATCCTCAGGCTCCCAAATGCAACTTACAAAGTGTATTATGACCAGTGGTCGGAGTAGGTATATTGATTTTAGATACTTGCGTCATGATATTGTTACGGGCTAGGGTTCCGGATCTGGATGTAAAACGCCAATGACAACTTCTTAGGATTTATTCACGCAGGGTCTGGTCTGCAGGTCTTCACGACACGAAGTCCACACGTAGATTCCAATCGCAGATCCAATCGAAGTCCAATAGTATCGCTAAGGTCGAAGGTTATCGCTCGTATCGCAGGTATGTTCGCTCGAAGTTCACTCTTCGCTATTCCAAATGGAACTGACAGCGCGCCGCGGCGGCCGCTATTTATATCCGCCGGCCAGGGTTCTAGAACATTCCCGTAACTATGTACCTACACTCGGTACACGCGGCAAGGTCGCTCGAACAGTTACTCATTTAAAGAGTTTTGAACCTTACCTTAGTGGACATACGAGTCATTATTGCTTGCAGCGTTTATTGTTTACTAAAACGCAGCATGCGGCGACTATTCGATAGGCTCCTAGAAGGCTTTATTCTAGATGGTTCGGGATAGGACCGCGACACTGCTCCCCTCTTAGAGATGCTCGTCCCGAGCATCTTCATTACTGCCGTGATAAGAAGCTAAGCGGTCGATGTGAACCACTTTTTGTGCACCTCTTGGCTGCCGTTGAATTCGGTACGTCACGTCATTTAACCGAGTTACCACTTTGTACGGTCCCTCCCATCTTGTCTGCAATTTCGGAGATTTTCCTTTTCGTCGAGTTACATTGTGAAGCCAGACTAGTGTTCCTTCTTCGAAGCCGCTTGTATTTGCTCGGCGGTCATACCTAGTCTTCATCTTTTCACTCGACTCCAATCCGTTTTCCCGTACTATGGCATGAATCTCTCGCATTTTCTCACGTAACTCGGAAATGTAGTCTTGTAGAGAACGTGAGTCGTCAGGAGGGCCTCCAGTCAGCAGATCTACTGGTATTCTCAGTTCTCGACCAAAATTTACCCGCGCCGGGGTTACCTTCGTGCTTTCATGTTCTGCCGTTCTGTAGGCCAGAAGAAATGGCGGTATGTATTTGTCCCAGTCTCTCTGGTGCCTGTCAACGACTTTTGCTAAATGTCTCTCAAGTGTTTGGTTAAATCTTTCTACCATGCCGTCAGATTGAGGATGATATGGGGTGGTCCTAGTCTTATGCATTCCCAATATTTTGCAGAGTTCTTGAAATACTTGAGACTCAAAGTTCCTGCCTTGGTCGGAGTGTATTTCCAAGGGCACACCAAACCGGCAAACTACTTCCTCAAACAACTTGGAGGCAACAGTCGTGGCTTCTTGATTGGGTATGGCGAATACCTCTGGCCATTTAGTGAAGTAATCCATAACTACCATGAAATACTTATTTCCTGATTCCGTTACTGGGAACGGTCCAGCCACATCAACTGCAATGCGTTCCCATGGCGCACCAACGTTATAAAGTTGCAGATTTCCTCGGCTTCTAGTTGGTGGGCCTTTCACCGCGGCGCAAGTAGCACACTTGCGGCACCAATCTTGCACATCTTCTCGACAATGGAGCCAGTAAAACCTTTCTCGAATCTTTGTTAAAGTCCTTTTTACGCCCAAATGTCCACCTGACACGCCGTCATGTACTTCACGAAGGACATCTTGTACCTTATCTCTTGGGACAACTATCTGAAGATGGAACTCTCTGCCGTTAGGTTTCTCCCATTTTCGGTAAAGTATTCCGTTCCGAAGAATAAAACTGTCCCATTGAGCCCAGTATGCCTTGGTGACAGCACTAGTAGGAGCGACTTCGCACCATCTTGGCTTGTCCTCGCCTCGTTTCTTCCATGCGACAATGAGCCGTACATCTTCGTCATCTTCCTGTGCTTCTTTCATCGCCTCATCTTCCCAAGATCTCGAAGGACTCATTCTTGTCAATCTCAATGGCAAATCCTTTGTCTCTTGTTTGGCACAGTGCTTGCAGTCTTCCGGACACGGCCTTCTTGACAGTGCGTCAGCATTTCCATGCGCGTTTCCGCTGCGGTGCTCGATAATAAAGTCGTACTCCTGCAGTTGTTCGATCCATCGAGAAACTTGCCCCTCTGGATTTTTAAATTGTAACAGCCACTTCAGGGCGGCGTGGTCAGTGCGAAGCGTGAACCGCACGCCAAGGAGATATTTGCTGAAGTGCTGTACTGTCTTTACCACAGCCAAGAGCTCCCTTCTTGTCACACAATAGTTCCTTTCAGGTTTCGATAGCGATTTACTGAAATATGCCATCACAACCTCTCTGTCGCCCTGTTTCTGCGATAACACTCCTCCGATCGCTGTGTTACTGGCGTCAGTGTCAACAATGAATTGGCCGTTAGGCTGTGGAAATCCCAAGATTGGGGTCTCGCAAAGACATTTTCTTAATTTTTGAAATGAACTCTCACATGTGTCATCCCAATGAAATGACTGCTTGTCTTCAGTCAGTCTGTGTAAAGGCTTGGCAACTTCAGAGAACCCCTTAACAAACCGTCTATAATATGAGCATAGCCCTAAAAATGCTCGCACTTCAGTCTTGTCTTTGGGAGTAGGCCATTTTTGCACTGCTTCGATTTTGGCTGGATCGGTCTGTATGCCTTCGCTGGTTATCACATGGCCGAGATAGCTAACCTTGTTCTTAAATAAACTGCATTTCGTCGGATTTAACTTTAAGTTTGCTCCCATTATCTTCTTTAAAACTTGCTCTAGATTATGTAAGTGGTCCTCAAAATCTGTACCCATGATTATGACGTCATCCAAGTAGACAAGGCAGGCTTCCCCAACTAATCCGGCCAGTACGCACTCCATAAGTCGTTCGAATGTAGCTGGCGCGTTGCACAGTCCAAAAGGCATCACGTTAAATTGCCATAAACCTTTGCCAGTTGAAAAGGCTGTCTTCTCTTTATCCTTCGGATCAATTTCCACTTGCCAATAGCCCGATTTCAGATCTAATGTCGAGAACCATTTCATACCACTCAATGTGTCCAGGGTATCGTCTATTCGTGGCAGTGGATAACTATCCTTCTTGGTCACATCGTTAAGCCGTCGATAGTCTACACAGAACCTTGTGCTACCATCTTTCTTCTTTACCAACACAACGGGAGAACACCATGGGCTAGCAGAAGGTTCTATAATCTTGTTTCTCTTCATGTCGTCCAACATGTCTTGTACTTCCTTTTCTTTGGCAATCGGTATGCGCCTCGCTCGCTGACGAATAGGTCGCTCCTGTCCGGTGTCGATTTTGTGCTGAACTAACGATGTTCTTCCAGGATTTCCTTCGTCAGAGAAGATATCCCTAAAGCGCAGTAGCAACCTCTTAGCTTTCATGCTTTGCAAATAGCTCAGATTACTTTTAGAATCCTCAAGGAGCTTAGTGACTATAATTTCACTCCTGGTATTCGATGTTTTTGAGCTTGGAGATGATTGGCAGCTTCTCATCCAAACGGCTTCCTCACACCTTCCAATAACGTCACCTTTGCTAAGGGTAATCTCACGATCGCCTATATTCACAACCCTTACTACAGCGGTCTTACCTCCATAGACGAGAGTTCTTGCTGTCAGCAATTTCTGACTGGCTGCACTGTCTCGTGTATCTTCAATCAGCACACACCTATTTCGCTGATTCTTCTGACTCGAAGGCAGCTTCACCTTTACTTCAGTTTGTGCTCGTCCAGGTATTACGATTTTCTTCAGGCACGTGACATTTCCATCGGGACCGCCAAGTATGAAGTTCTCCTCATCACCACATTTAAAGACACCGTTAGTGATATCGATGTGACAATTGTGTTTCTTCATAAAGTCTAGGCCCAGAATGCAATCATCCATAATTTCGGCTACGATTACGTCGTGAATATATGACGCTTCCCCAACACATATCGTAACCGACCTTTCACCCAGGACGGGTATCTGCTGGCCAGAAGCGGAGAGAAGTCTGCTTAAACTGGTGCCTTTGCGGCTCCCTACAGCTTTCACCAGGTCTGGTCTCACTATTGTTCTAGAAGCTCCTGTATCTAGGGTGATTTTGCACTCTATTTTGTTCACTGCACCGCGTATTAGTAGACTGTTCCCGTTCCATGCTTGTGAGATTCTGGTTACTGGGGCTTCCTCCGCTCCAGCCAGTACCCGCCCCGCAGTCCTGGCTTTTATTCGTTTCCCTGATTCGCGGTGGAGGGCGCAGCGTCATGCTTCTTCACACACTCTTCCAAACACTGCTCTATTTTATTGAGACGCGCATCCAGTCTGTCATCTGTTTTGGTCGGTTGCCTTACCTTCTTAGCACACGTGAACTGCAGATGCCCTCTTTCCCCACACTTGTAACACATGGGCCCGGTGTTCTTCTTGGGCGGTGTCTTGATCTCTTTAACCTCCTCCGTAACTTCTCGAAGCTTATACCCTTGGCGGATATCATGACGCACAGCTTCTACTTCCAGGGCGTGTGCGAGAGCTTCTTTTAACGAGGAATGGTGGCGAAGCTTTACTGCAGCCCTAATTTCAAGATCCTTGATTCCGTCGACGAAGGCTTGCAAAATATTCGTATCCACCATCTTACTATCAGCAGAAGGATATGCCTTTCGAACCAGCTTCTCAATTTCCAACGCCCATTGTTGAAGTCCTTCACCCAGGCGCTGAGTCCGGTCACGCAGCTGGGCACGAAATACGTGTTCCAGGTGTCGTTCCCCATATCTAGCCTCAAGTGCCTCCAGCAGGTCTTTGAACTCGCTGCCTGAGGTCGGCAGTGCCTCCAGGACAGATAAAGCCGGTCCTCTGAGTGCGACGGTGAGGGCTGTCAGGCTCTGTTCGTCCGTCCACCCGTTTGAAGCAGCGACAGTCTGGAACTGCTGGCGGTAGGCGACCCAAGACGTAGTACCGTCGTACGGAGGCACCTTCACTTTAGGCCCGTGGTTTATGCTGACAACTCCGCTCGATGTAACTCCAGCAGCTTTTATACGCCGAAATTCCTTCTCTAGTCCAGTGAGGCCGGTTTTCACATTTTTTAGGTCTTCCTCCAACTCGGAAACCCGTTCGTTCACTACCTCTACATCTTCATGTAGCTTAGCGACCGTATCACTGAACTTTGTAACGGCAGAAAGGATCACCTGTTGATCTGCCTTCTGTTCTTCTCGCAGGCCTCTTTGTTCTTCTTGCAGGCACTGTATCTGCTTGCTCTGTTGTTCTTGCAGGCACTGCATCTGCTTGCTCTGTTCTTCTCGCATGCCCTTTAACATTGCCATCAGGCACGACATATCCAAAACCTCCATTGTACGTGACGGAAGTTTAATGTCTTCGGTGGGCGTGGCCAGGTGGGCGTGGCTACGAAGCGGAGCCTGTTGGTCGGTTGGTGAAACCTGGTGGTCAAGGCCGGTGGGCGGAGCCTGGTGCGAGGGGACGGTGGGCGTGGCCTGGTGAGCGTGGCCAGTGGGCGGAGCCGCTGGGCAGGTATGCTGTGTCTCCTCTACGGGCGTGGCCTGGTGGGCGGGGCCAGGGGGCGTGGCTTGGTCGGTGGGCGTGGCCTGGTGGGCGGGGCCAGTGGGCGTGTCCCTATGGCCAGTGGGCGTGGCCTGAGGGGCAGTGGGCGTGGTCTCCGCAGCACCTCTGGACCTGGTCCTCACTCCAGAAGTATCCTCTCTCGGAGTCAGTGGCATCTCCAAATCCCCAATTCTGACACCAAATGTTACGGGCTAGGGTTCCGGATCTGGATGTAAAACGCCAATGACAACTTCTTAGGATTTATTCACGCAGGGTCTGGTCTGCAGGTCTTCACGACACGAAGTCCACACGTAGATTCCAATCGCAGATCCAATCGAAGTCCAATAGTATCGCTAAGGTCGAAGGTTATCGCTCGTATCGCAGGTATGTTCGCTCGAAGTTCACTCTTCGCTATTCCAAATGGAACTGACAGCGCGCCGCGGCGGCCGCTATTTATATCCGCCGGCCAGGGTTCTAGAACATTCCCGTAACTATGTACCTACACTCGGTACACGCGGCAAGGTCGCTCGAACAGTTACTCATTTAAAGAGTTTTGAACCTTACCTTAGTGGACATACGAGTCATTATTGCTTGCAGCGTTTATTGTTTACTAAAACGCAGCATGCGGCGACTATTCGATAGGCTCCTAGAAGGCTTTATTCTAGATGGTTCGGGATAGGACCGCGACAATATCATAACATGGACATGCATTTCTTCCGGAATGTACCGGAGTTTCCAAAAATTTGGTAAACCGGACTCTCATGCGCTGTGATGATTGCTATAAAGTGATTTTTTTAACTGTTTCCAAGTTCTAAAACCTTCTTAAATAGTGAAAATAATTAAAACTTACCCGTACAAAAACAACTTCAAATGGGCCCAATCCAAGAGTAATAAATCGATGTCCGTAGTTATAAGCCAAATTCGTCGTTTTAAGTAGATTTCAGAAGACAGTAAACAAGCCAGGGTCAAGTCAAGATATTCACAACACATAAAATAAGCGCACTCCACGAACCGAAATAAGTGAGTGAGCCACTTGGTCTGGATGTCGGTGCGAGCGCATTGTTTTCGAACAAACAGTCAATGAGTCATCCTGGATACTTGATTCTAATTGGTCAGATGCGTTGAGCATAGAGATAAAAGGACAAAAGACCCTGTTTGCCGGATGTCGTGTGTTGAAATGAATATTATTATTATATAATTTTATACATGCTTAGGCTTTTACTCCAACACTTTTACTACAACAAGGTTTTTACACACCAGTCATTTTTTACTATTAAATTCTGGTCATCTACGCCACTAGCAGCATAGCGTTGAGAGTATTGATACATTTTTAACTAGTTTCATGTAATAATTTCGATGTTTCGGTATTTTTATCATAATAATCCGGAAACTCGGAGGCGTATCCATATTAACATATACTTTCGATGTCAGTGACCTTAATTCAATATACCTACTCCGACCACTGATTATGACATCAATGCACCATTAAATAGGATGCTACGAACTTATAATGATGCTGGAATAAAATAAATTTGGATACTTCAAGACAGCCTAGGCAAATTTAAGTCAAAATTAATTGCATAAATCTAAAAAAAATTACTCGTAATATTAATAAAATCTAACATATTCCCATATTATAATATTAAATTTCTTTGGTTTCCTATAAGCACTGTCGTCAAGCAAACGTCTTACTTTTCATACAAGTAGAGACCAATTTAAGACTTATTTAAAGAACACATTACACTTTCGAAGAAAGCAAAACAAATTATTTTTTAAGTGATAGTAATAGTAGCAAAGATGTCTCTGCCGAAACTAAATAAATATTCATATTCATTGAGAAAAGCAAGCATATTAATTTCACGAATTTCCTTAGAGAGTCAGTCTGAAAGGAATCCATAACATTTTGTCTCTGGGTCCCCGGCGGGTACCTATGAATTTCTTTGCATGAAAATGTATTTTATCAAATGTTTGATCTCGTATCTTTCACGGCTGAGGGCGTTTTTCTGCTTAGACGGCTTTCGTCTTTATATAATAACATTTTATTACGTTTATTGGCTTAGGCGGCCATAGTGCTTAGTGCGAGTTTTTTAACTACTCGATCGCGTTAACGTAAACTCATATTTCTATGGCATCGAGGAAGCGCCACATAGCGACAAGTATGGAAATTAAAATTGCTGAGTGCGAGTTGTAATGGTTTACGTTGAGAAGTGAACACGTTTACCAGCCAAAACACGAATAAACGCGAGTGCGAGTTGTACTGTGACAGCGTTTTGCCAGTTCGAACGGTTAACTTACTCATACTCACTACTCAATGCTCGATTAACGCGGTAGTAAAGTTATTCGATTGGATCTGTCAAACTCGCACTAAGCACTCAGGAGTATGTTTTTGACAGGTTTCATTTAACTGATAATGAATACACTTATAAAATAAAGTAAAGTGAAAAGTGTATTACTAAATAAAAATGGTTACATTCAAATGAATAGTTCACAGTATTGGAATTAAAATAATGTTAACAGGGACGATTAAGTCGAGTGTAATGTAATTTTGAGTTGAAAACTCTGAGTGCTTAGTGCGAGTTTTTTTAACTACTCGATCGCGTTAACGTAAACTCATATTTCTATGGCATCGAGGAAGCGCCACCTAGCGACAAGTATGGAAATTAAAATTGCTGTGTGCGAGTTATAATGGTTTACGTTGAGAAGTGAACACGTTTACCAGCCAAAACACGAATAAACGCGAGTGCGAGTTGTACTGTGACAGCGTTTTGCCAGTTCGAACGGTTAACTTACTCATACTCACTACTCAATGCTCGATTAACGCGGTAGTAAAGTTATTCGATTGGATCTGTCAAACTCGCACTAAGCACTCAGGAGTATGTTTTTGACAGGTTTCATTTAACTGATAATGAATACATTTATAAAATAAAGTAAAGTGAAAAGTGTATTACTAAATAAAAATGGTTACATTCAAATGAATAGTTCACAGTATTGGAATTAAAATAATGTTAACAGGGACGATTAAGTCGAGTGTAATGTAATTTTAAGTTGAAAACTCTGAGTGCTTAGTGCGAGTTTTTTTAACTACTCGATCGCGTTAACGTAAACTCATATTTCTATGGCATCGAGGAAGCGCCACCTAGCGACAAGTATGGAAATTAAAATTGCTGTGTGCGAGTTATAATGGTTTACGTTGAGAAGTGAACACGTTTACCAGCCAAAACACGAATAAACGCGAGTGTGAGTTGTACTGTGACAGCGTTTTGCCAGTTCGAATGGTTAACTTACTAATACTCACTACTCAATGCTCGATTAACGCGGTAGTAAAGTTATTCGATTGGATCTGTCAAACTCGCACTAAGCACTCTGTTAACCCTTAACGTGCCCGGGCCCCGAATAGTTTGAAGTGCCGTATAGCGCCAGGCCATTTCGCACTGCTATTTCGTTTGTGGACACAGTTCCGCATTTATTATATTCTTTTTAATGCACTACCCCGTGCTAAGGACAATTTTAAAAACCGGTATTCGAACCCGCGACCTCTGACACGGATAGCCAGAGGTCGCGGGTTCGAATCCTGGCATGGGTGGAATTTTTACCCTCTAAATAGGTTTTTAAAGTTCCGCATTTCTCAAATTAGAAAAAGTTCGATAAGTGTTATATACGAGTATCACTAGAATCTGCATACAATTTTCTATCCGATTATTATACAGGTAATACTAATAAAATTAATAAAAAATTTCATTATTTTCAAATGACGAGATGAATTTCATTATCCACGCCATTTTGACACTACTTTGAACTTTGTCTCACTATTTTCACTAATTGCCAATTGACTAGCACTGAACTAACACTTATAATATGATCTGCATATAATCTATAACTGTTTACACAATTTACACAATCTAAATCACCACAATAAAGCTATAAATGAATAATAAACACGAAGAGGTAAAATGACACTGACCGTTACGTTAAAATCTGTTTTGAAAAGAATAATTGTGAAGTTTCTTTTATTAATTTCTTACCCACACAATCTTTTAATTGTGAAACTAACAGCTTTGACACTGATTAAGTAATCGTTTTGTTTTTATAGTGGATAAAATTCTTTTGACTTTTGACAGTGGTCCCCACGCTCAGTGAAACCTGTGTTGTGGTGGCATTCTATGTAACCGTCTTGAGTGGCGAATGTTTATGGTGTACGAGTATAAACGATCTGGCTCAGATATTTTATTTAAATTAGTTTTAGGTTTAGTTTCATTTTTATATCGTCATAAAAACCCGTCTCTGCTCGTACATCTTGGTCCATCCGGTTTGAAGGACCAAGATGTATATGTCGTCTCAGGGTCTTTGGAGGCATGATGTGGGCGATCTTGGGAGTCTTCAGGCTCCATGATGGGTCCTCAAGCAAAATGAAAATGCTCAAGTAAGCTAAACTACGTTTATTTGATATGGTTATTTTACTAAATTAACACGTCCAATCGACAGGTAGGTCGGTGGCAGAAAGCCGGTCGTCATCATCTTGCGGTCTTCTCACACTTCCCCCTGGGGAAAGTGGAGGGTCGGGGTCAGGGCGTGGCCCTCTTCCCGAGGGATCTACCGCTGTCCGCGGCTACGGACAGGTCAATGGGTGGCCTTCCAGGCGGTGGTCTTCACTGGGGGTCGCAGGTGGTCTTCTTAAGACCGAGTTGGCCGTGGACTCGACCGGCAAAGCCGGTCGTCACCGCGCGCAGGTAGTTTTATGCAAAGTGAAACATTGTTGCCACGTCATATATATACACTATTTTTATTTTTAATGCACTAACCCGTGCTAAGGAACAAATTTAAAAACCTATTTAGAGGCTAAAAATTTCACCCATGCCGGGATTCGAACCCGCAACCTCTGGCTATCCGTACCAGCGCTCTACCAATTGAGCCAATGGGCGACTCACGGCATCAGTGAAATTTAGAACCTCTTTACAATATTCTCTGTATTACGTACAGGCAGCGACATCTGACTTAAGCAAATTGCATTACTTACAGCCCCGACTACCTACTTTGCAGTTAGGTTTAACATCGGAACGATATCACTGTACCCACATGATTACACTATTTTTATTTTTAATGCACTAACCCGTGCTAAGGAACAAATTTAAAAACCTATTTAGAGGCTAAAAATTTCACCCATGCCGGGATTCGAACCCGCAACCTCTGGCTATCCGTACCAGCGCTCTACCAATTGAGCCAATGGGCGACTCACGGCATCAGTGAAATTTAGAACCTCTTTACAATATTCTCTGTATTACGTACAGGCAGCGACATCTGACTTAAGCAAATTGCATTACTTACAGCCCCGACTACCTACTTTGCAGTTAGGTTTAACATCGGAACGATATCACTGTACCCACATGATTACACTATTTTTATTTTTAATGCACTAACCCGTGCTAAGGAACAAATTTAAAAAACCTATTTAGAGGCTAAAAATTTCACCCATGCCGGGATTCGAACCCGATCGACTCTGGATAGCCAGAGGTTGCGGGTTCGAATCCCGGCATGGGTGAAATTTTTAGCCTCTAAATAGGTTTTTAAATTTGTTCCTTAGCACGGGTTAGTGCATTAAAAATAAAAATAGTGTAATCATGTGGGTACAGTGATATCGTTCCGATGTTAAACCTAACTGCAAAGTAGGTAGTCGGGGCTGTAAGTAATGCAATTTGCTTAAGTCAGATGTCGCTGCCTGTACGTAATACAGAGAATATTGTAAAGAGGTTCTAAATTTCACTGATGCCGTGAGTCGCCCATTGGCTCAATTGGTAGAGCGCTGGTACGGATAGCCAGAGGTTGCGGGTTCGAATCCCGGCATGGGTGAAATTTTTAGCCTCTAAATAGGTTTT
The DNA here is from genome assembly GCA_934045075.1 of Yponomeuta sedellus. Lineage (NCBI taxonomy): Eukaryota > Metazoa > Arthropoda > Insecta > Lepidoptera > Yponomeutidae > Yponomeuta > Yponomeuta sedellus. The sequence continues at coordinate 1,941,074 of OW203738.1, read as the reverse complement.
TAAATTTGTTCCTTAGCACGGGTTAGTGCATTAAAAATAAAAATAGTGTAATCATGTGGGTACAGTGATATCGTTCCGATGTTAAACCTAACTGCAAAGTAGGTAGTCGGGGCTGTAAGTAATGCAATTTGCTTAAGTCAGATGTCGCTGCCTGTACGTAATACAGAGAATATTGTAAAGAGGTTCTAAATTTCACTGATGCCGTGAGTCGCCCATTGGCTCAATTGGTAGAGCGCTGGTACGGATAGCCAGAGGTTGCGGGTTCGAATCCCGGCATGGGTGAAATTTTTAGCCTCTAAATAGGTTTTTAAACGTCATATATATACCAGTACATCTTGGTCCTTCAAACCGGATGGACCAAGATGTACGAGCAGAGACGGATTTTTATGATGATTAGTGATGTCCCTACTCTGCTGTACAGGGATGTTACCTAAGGTTGTATGACGATGATATAAAGTCTGATTAGCTGTTTCTTGATATTTAAATATTTATTGAACGAGTGCTCGTCGTGGCGGCTAATCGAATACTATATACATTCACGAGTAAAATGCTAGATGTGCGGTTTATCCCGTACAGTAACTGATTACAGGGCACGTATGTAAAAGTTGATGTGACCTAGACTGTACAATTTAAGGAATGGCCTGCTAAAAATATGTAAGAGAGAAAACCGTGCTTAATGAAACATACCTACGGCAGTTTTTGATAAAAGGCCGCTGTAAATATTTCACGGCACACAACGAAACCACTCATTGCAATTTAAAGCATTAATAAAATTCCTGATGAAATGAATGCCTGGCTGAGCGTTACGTTTCATTACGTTTTAAAACTCTTTTTTTATTTCTGCTAAATTTTATCCGACGTTGTTACTGTTTTCTGTTAGTAACGGAATTATGAAATCGAAATGACAATGTTTAAAATGTACGTACTTAGTTTATAATTTCATTTCAAAAGTAGTTTAGAATTTTACTAGATGGCGTTATACCGTTTCTAAATCACAGCATGGTGGTTTCTCATAATTGATTATTTAATATATGTCTACTATACGTAGTACCCAACAACATGTGAACAGGAATTAAAACTAATTCATGTTTCAATAACGAATTTAATTTATTAATTTTTCATTAGCAATTTGTAGGTAAGTTTCTAGTCTTTGAACATGCGTGAAATTTTACAAATACATTTTAATGAAAATATATGTAGGTACAACAATAATTAAACTACTAGAATATACAACTTAACAACTGAATGTAAAAAATACTTAACTACAAATAAATAATAACATTCCTCATCTGATATGTACATTAAAAACATAAGGTTTAGTTTACATGGCACTAACGCATAAAAAATATACTCAATATTGTACATAATACATTTTTCAACAAGAATATTTTTTTCTAATAAAAATTCAATTCTGCACTAAGAATACACGTCCTTTCCTTTACATCACTTGCTCTCTAAAATTGTCAAAGTTAAATAATGTGAGAAAATAATTCACTACCAAACTTTTCAATACTTTCAACTTAAACCATTCAGGGTATTTTTCGAGTAAGATGATCCTGTCCTACATATTGCAAGGCAGCTGCTGGTAGTTCAAGCAAGCACCGATATTCTCCTCAGGATTCCCTTTGGAGCTAGGAGGACCGAAGTGCATGGATACTGCAAAGGGCGACACTGAGCTCTGGACGTGGCATTTGCTAAAGGGCATGCCAGGGCAGAACGAGGGTCCGCAGTGGTGTGGATCGCATACGCCTGAGATGAAGGGGACGCTCTGGAAATGTAAAACAGAGGATGGTCATTATAAAGTGACTGTTACCACGGAAGGCTGTTACTGGTTAGAAAGGTTGGGAGATTGCATAAAAATAGACGAAATTGTGATATGTTTAGTTTTTAGGCAAACTTATTTGAGAAATATTTAGGATACTGTCTACTTTTATTTAATGGATTATGCATTACACATATTTAGGCAGTCTAGGCCTAAATATATGGAATGCAGCTTTTCAAATCCTCAGTGGATGGAACCAAAATTGAGGGACTCATTTGCGATCCATTAGATTGGGCATTGATGGCAAAGTTTCTCAAAATATCAACTTCCCGAAAGTACCCTCACCAAAATATTACGTAAGTACATACTGCAGAACACCAAATGTTACATGAATGTCTGTATCATGAATGGAGCTGTCAGGTAAGTTTGATTGGTTGTCGTCTGTACTTAAAGTAATGTTTTGGTCAGTGGACATTTTCGAAAGCGATCATTTTGGGAATACACTACTCCAAAGTACACTCACCGAGATCAAATACTCATTGTCGCATGGTATTGTGATTCTATCCTGACATCTTTGCCGGCCGAATCCCCGGAAGTTGATCCCAAAGTTCCCGTACCCTTGGTAGAGGAACTGATCATCTTCCTTGCTCAGGTAATGCTGTGAGTAAGGAGACCAGAAGCCCCAAGTTCTGGCTTTGCTCCGCCTGGAACCCTGCCCCCAGAGCCAAGACGGCCAGATGAAACTCCAGATCTGTTGTGGTTAGTGAAGGTCTGGTTAGAGGGGCTAGCTACGGGGTTGAAAAGGGTCTAGAGCTACGAGGTAGTACAGGTAAGGGTTTAGTAAATGATGGACTGGATGCTCAAGTTAGAGAGACGTATAAATCCGTACTAATGAAATGTTCTTGAACTGAGCTCAATTTCTATTGTGCTCCAGAGACTGTTTTGCTTAGAACTGGATCACAGGTAAGGGTTTAGTAAATGATGGACTGGATGCTCAAGTTAGAGAGACGCATAAATCCGTACTAATGAAATGTTCTTGAACTGAGCTCAATTTCTATTGTGCTCCAGAGACTGTTTTGCTTAGAACTGGATCTGGACTGTGCACTCAATATTGATCTTAGCTTTAAGAAAATTTTTTTGTACGGGCCTTGTAATTATTGTTATTGTTATTTATCACGTCTATATTCACTGTCTGAGAACGAGTTAAATGAGGAAATGGATCCTATGCTTAAGGACCTGGAATTTTTCGGTTTGTTACATGCGTGGGTATAATTTCTAAGATAAGTGTTTAGCCTGGTTGGTAGGTACAGTGGTATTTTAGTTGTAGGTACTACTAAGGGTAATAACGGTAACAAGTATGAAGTAGCATGCATTCATATAGCATGCCTTACTAAAGGAGGTCTATGGAGGTCTAAAATACTTAAATAAAACGTTAAACCTTTGTGAAACTTTGCCAATACGTTGATCGATCGGTTTGATCGTGCCTAGACTGAAAAATTATTATTCTCAGTTATAAATACGATCAAATCTCGATATGTGTCATCGAAACGTATTGGCAAAGTTTCATGTCAATTCGGCATGTCGTTTGTAAACAAAAGCCAAAATACGTTTAAATAGGAATCGTTCTTCGAGGAGCCGCCTAAAGAGGCAAGGCCCTTTATAAATACGCACATTGTTATTTGTAAGTCTAAGCACACTTTAGGAACAAAGGCTAAATTATAAGCTAAATAAATCCCTATTTCGGAAACTCCTTTGTAATTACTTAGGATCGTTATAACAAACAGTATGTAAAGGTAAGACTTCGTGAAAGGAGCTCGCCGTTTGAGTCCATTATCAAAATTAGATCGGTAAGTCGAGCAAAAAGCGGCTGTCTTTACTTAGGACGGGAAATTAATTTTTATTCCCGTTTTTCGTGTTACCATCGTTTAGATAGATAGAGAACACTTTATTGTACAGCCAGAAAAAAAACATACAACCATGATTTCTTAAATGTAAGTAATGTTACACAATTGCCGGTTTTATCGATCGATCGAGAAGAGAGAAGAGACGCTTCTCTCTTCTCTAGACACCCTTTGGATGGAGTGGATTGCATGAAGAAAATAGTCGGTACGTGCTCGTACATACATAATTAAACACTTGTTGTTTACTTGTTTTGTTGTCGAGTTAGCACCTATAACACAAGTCATTCAGTTGTACTTAGTTTAGGGCTAACGAGATCTGTGTAATATGTAAATAAATAAATATTCATGGACATTTTATACAGATCTCGTTAGCCCTATACTAAGTACAAATAAACGACTTGTGTTATAGGTGCGACGATAGATTTAATACAATAAATACATAGACAACATCCGAGACCCGAGACAAACTAGAAAAGTTTGTTTACTAGTTTGACCCGGCCGGGGTTCGAACCCTTCGGTTTTGCAGTCAGCGTGCTAAACTGCTGCGCCACCGAGGCCGTCAAATGTCTAAATCAAATGTATTTGAATATTTTTTTATTATTTATTTATTTGCTAGTAACATTTTCAGTTTAGATACACAGCTTAGAGAACACTTTATTGCACAACCAAACAATTTAGAATTAAAATTTCTTAGGCCTATTTGGGAGGTATCCTACAGAGGGCGTCAAAGGGCTGATGATGGTGACGATGACAATTTCGTAAATCTAACAATGTTATACAACTGGCGGTCCTATCGGTTAGAGCGATCTCTTCCAGACATTTGAATGGATTGGATGGATTGGTCTGCGAGAACCAATCCAATTGAATTTTTAGTCTATTCCAGCCTTAACCTTCTATGCTATTAATACTAGTTTCTGAGGGCTCTTGTTGTCTGTTTACGTAATTGCCTGAAGTTTCTAGCTAAAAGTGCTTTCATTTTTATTTCATAAGACGACCTCTATGTCGCTGCGGTAGCGCATCTGCTTACCATGCGAGAGGTCCTGGGTTCGAACCCCGGCTGGGGCCAAAAAAAACCCATGTCTTGGATGTTTACATGTTTGTGATGTCGCTGTTTCTGGTTCCCACGACACAGGGTATACTCGTGTGGGGCCGAAATCAATGTAAAGTCTGTTAGCTTTTAGAATATACCTAGGCCTCTAGGGTAGGCTTCGGTTTTTGCCGAAAGTAAGTACGTACACACGAGTGTAATACTACTTCCTGCTCTAGATAAAACTTTTCTGTGTCACATTAGTTTCAATTCCGAAATTAAGTATTATATTAGTTCCGATATGTCTATTACACGAATAAGTTTATCTAAATTTCGTTGAATTACTAATTTCAATATTTCTGTATTGCACCGACTACCCGCCTCTAATTTCTCCGTCTATGGTTGCCTGGAAGAAATTGCTTTTAGTAATAAGGCCGCCATTTGTACTGTATTTTTTTATATAATTTCTGTTACTGTAATTTCTGTGTACAATAAAGAATATTCTGTCTATCTATCTTTCTTACCCTATTGCAATATAATCGGTTCTATCCGATAGTAGCCTAGGTATACTCTAAGATAACAGGCTGTATGTGCCTGTATATAAATGTTATGTTATGTTAAGATCAGCGTAAAGTTTGGCAAAAAAGAGTAGGTTTTTGCTGAGACTTGTGTTTCTGTGTTTATTTTCTTGTGTGTAGTGAAATCCATAATTAGAGTTTTCAAAAAAGTGTAAGTATCACAATACACTTTGTTTTATACACAAAGTGTATTGTGACCTCTTGACCTTTCCCATTCAATCATCGAACAGAAAAGAAATGCCCTAATTTTATCTTGTTGTAGCTATCACGTAATATCATTAAGCTTCGTAAGTTTAATTACAATTTGGTGGAGGCTTGCAAAACTAGCGTTATTTACACTAGCGTTATTTATAGATGGTCATCCATCCACGCACTGAACGCGCCCTATGTTGCTTAACCTTCGTGATCGTTATTAAACGATCACGAAGGTTAAGTATATTAATACTCACGCAGCCACGGCTACGAGCTATGATGTACTATGTAATTAATTGTAGAAAATAACGTATTATTTATTATCAAATTCAGGTTTCCAATTGTATCTCTTACCCGAGAAGCCATACTGGGCACCGGGGTAATGGGAGTGACAGCGGGGGCCATCTGGGGGTCATTCCCTGACCCCTCCATCTCGTCTTCCTGAGTCTGGGTCTGGTCCGCTGGCATTGCTGGAAGCATGCCTTCTTCGGCTACTGGATCTACAGTAGAGGATTGAGTTGTTATTGTGAGTGGAGTTGGTTGGTGATAGTTGACAGATAGCACCAGAAATCTTACTACTAATAATAATATTAAAAATATTACATAATTATATTATTTTTAATGCACTAACATAATTTACGTACGTAATACAGAGAATATTGTAAAGAGGTTCGAAATTTCACTGATGCCGGTGAGTCGCCCGTTAGCTCGGTTGGAAAGAGCGCTGGCACGGATAACCAGAGGTTGCGGGTTCGATTCCCGGCATGGGTGGAATTTTTAGCCTCTAAATAGGTTTTTAATATTACATAATACAGCAAAGGTCTCAAGACAGTTCTCGGCCTAGAGATACATAAAAACTATCATGCTTGTAGAAGTTTCTCAAGTAGAGATGATGAATTGGTAAACGCAGCGTCGGGCGCCCACCAGTGATGACTTGATTCCCTCTCTACAATAATTGACTGTATTACCACTTCAGTCTACGGTCTATTTATTCTTACTTGTCCAATTTAGTAAACAAGATTTTACCCTTAAACTGTGACTTTTTATTCCAAAACTGCCATATTTCCATAAATGAAGTAAGCTGGAACACTCTTTTAGATAACACGCTGCCAATTTTATAAACATAGTGCATGATAGTTCATGAATTTGCGAGAAAATGTCTAGTTTAGCCATCTAATCTCAATTTTAAGGTTAGAATCTTGTTTACTAAATTGGACAAGTAAGAATAAATAGACTGTACCCGTGACCACGACAACTGCAACGTTGGCGAAACGTCGTTAAAGTTATATATTGACCGTCGTTCAATATATAACTATTAAAAGGCGTGGGCATCACGAGTCATTGAGAAATACTGATCGTTCGATGATCTAGGGCGTGGCCGATGATGGCCGAGAACAGAAAGAAGTGGCGTCCCTCACCGGTCTATGTCCACCAGTAGATGGATTGGAGCTTGTCTATTCGTAATGGAAACTTATTACTCGATGATTGTCATTGTCAGAGCAGCGTCTTCATTTCTTATTTTCATACTATAATAGCTGTGCCCCGCGTTGTTACCCGCAGTTTATCGATTTTCTCATGGGAATAAGATATTTTTCCGCAGTAAAACGTAGCCTACGTGTTAATCCAGGGTGTCAACTAACTCCATACCAAATTTTATTAAAATCGCTCCAGCCGTTTAGCCGTGAAGAAGTAACAAACATACACACACACAAACTTTCGCCTTTATAATATTTAGTATCATAATCATTATTAAAACCGTTTTTATACGGATTTATGCTCGTTTATTAAATTTTTACAATTTTCATCCGGGACCACGGCACCTGAAAAAGTGCCGAAACGTTGGAAAATTGTAAAAATGTAATAATAATAATATTGGCCTTTTTGCATCTACTTAATGAGATGATTTATACAGCGTCCAGTGGTATCTTCACTCACACTAGATGGGTGAAGGGACCACTCCGACGCTGTAGTGCCTGGGTCATGGTTTTATAGATGGTGTAGGCTTGCCCAGCACGTATACCATCCTGACAGCTTAGTCGGCCTAGCCCACAGGAAAGACTAGTCAATACGTGCGGAGCCAACCAAGCCGCGGGTTTCCTCACGATGTTTTTCTTCACGTTAGCGTGTGGTATTGCGACTGCAAATTCGCAAATGTACGTAACTTTGAAATTAAACAAAGTCATTGGTACATGCCCGCACTCGGTATCGAACCGGGGGCTCTCGCTTGCCAGTCTATGGTTCTACCCACTGAGCTACCACCGAAAAAAATGTAATAAACGAGCATAAAACCGTATAAAAACAGTTTTAATTATGTCTACTGCACGTGTTAACCTTAGAAAATACTATCATAATCTTTATTATTATTTATTTATTCACAAGAAATAGTTATACATGATAAGGTACTTATTTTAAATAAGCTAGTATTTCACTGTAACATGATGAAAATGAGATAAATCTCAAAAATGGCTGACGTAATTTAAAATTTTGAAAATGACAGAATTAAAGAAATATAAAAAATGGTATAAAGATGTTTCCACCGTTACAACTAAAAGTAATATTCCATATGAGTTCATAATTTTGAAAAAACTTTTAATTGGTTTTCATTATTAATGTCTACTGTGATGACTCCGAAACTGAAAACGCCGCGGCTCATTTTTCACCAAAATATAAGGCTTCACTGATATTTTTTCTTTCATTTAATTATGTAGGACTGAACTTTACGTAAATAATTCAGCGAATTTTACAAAGGCCTCTTGGGCAGACATCTAGAATTAAAATTAAAAATATCTGAAACAAAGGTATGAGATAAAAAGAGGCACTAAAATCTAATTCATTTGCTGCATACTAAAAACGGTTGCGAGTTCAGAATTGTAAATGAGGATTCGGGCCACAAATTATTAGATAAGGAAACTTATATTAGATTAGAACCATAAATCGTGAAATAGGTACAATATTTAACTAAGGTTAAACTATTTCAATAAAACGAAGGTAAAGTTAGGTAGTATTCGACGACATCGTGAGGGTTGCACGTCAGAGATGGATCAGATTGGCACAGGACCGTGAGGAATGGCGCAGTAAAAAGGAGGCCTATGCCCAGCAGTGGGTTGATGTGGGCTGATTATAGAAAGTTAGGTAGGGTTACCATTGATTAAATCAGGAGATATACGAGTAATTACTTCCCCAGATAAGTAGGGTACCTTAACACATATGCCGCAATAATAGTATAAACACCTTGAAAGATCAACAAAGCATTATGATATCAACCCTTGTATGTCCCCACTGCTGGGGCACGGGTCTTTTCCTGCATCGCAGAAAGGTTAGGCCTTACTTCACCACGGGGGCCAAGTCCGAATTGGTGAAGGATTGTTTCAGGCAAGCTTATGTATAACATTTAGTTAAAGGACCACGTTTTAGGGGGCTAATCTACTCCAGGACAACCCAGGATCAAAAAAACCGGGGTAGTTCTAAGGACAACCGTTCTCAGAGTCGACAACTTGCTGGTCATCTGACGGGGCCTCAGAGGTAGTTGCAGTGGCCGTTGTTGGCATCTGTCCGGAGATGAACTGACCGTCCGGACCGTAGAAGCCCGTGCCGGGGCCTCCGGACTCGCCCGGTCCGGAGATGTAATCTAGAGAGTGTGGATGAGGCTTATATTTGCTGTTTCGTGGATGGGCCGACAAGCACGTGATTCATGAGTCAAAAATGGGGACGAAAGAAATACAGAAATACATCCAGTGATGAGGTGTGTATTCGTCGTGCGTTTTCTCTGTAATTCGATCGTACCTACTTGATCTTGTTCGTTGATGCTTTGTGGGGCAGGATTTTTTCTTTGTAAATACAGAATGTAAATACAGTATTTTTACTGAAACTTTTGTATGTAGAATAGAATTTATTTGTTCCGAAAAAATCATACAAGTTGTTTCTTAAATTAGAATTATGCTAGGTACATTTTTCAAAAAAACAAATAGTTGCATCTGTTGCTAAACTAGGCGTGAACCTGTACTTCAGCAAACAGCGCCCCCATCCGGAAAAAATATACAGATAGATCTACAAAAAAGTTTAGACCAAATCAAAATAGTTTCATTTGTTTGTATATTATTTGTATAATAATACTAGCAGACCCAGCGAACTTCGTACCGCCTAACAGTCGATTCTTTAATTTTTTTTTTTATCTTTCTCTCCGTAAGACTCATCCTCGTACTTCAAGTGATATTTTTAAAAAATAATTAGCGAAATCAGTTCAGCTGCTCTCGAAATTTGCGCATTTTTATATTATAGAAGATTATTTTATTTTATAGGTTTCATTAATTTTAAATATACTTGAGCTTGCTAAAGATGTGCGTTAATTTTTTATTTGATTAAGGGACAAGTACTATGCGGTGATTATAAGTTCGCGTCGAATGGAACACTGTGCCCCAAGATACAATTTAATTTAGTTTGGGGTTCAGAGTTACTTTATATATTGTTAAGTTTTGTTCTGCTGAATGAAAGTATTTTAAAGTGCACCTTTCCTTATTTTCAAAGTCGGATCTATGGGTGTTCACACTGCGATGAGCATTAAACCTAACAAGTGACCCGGTGGTATTTGTTGCTATATTAAAATACGCAGGAACTTACAAGCTAACTGACAACTACCACGATAACACCCTGATGGCAGCCAATAACACCGCAGAGAAGACGGCGTGACGTTCAATTGGCCAATCAGAACGTACTAATTTGAAGTTCCCTAATTTTCAAAATTGTTAACATTACTTACTACTACCAACTGTTGCTTTGTACACGCAAAATTATAGGACTCTTGAATTTATACTATTTACTGGATTTTTTCATTCCACACACATTAAAAACACAAGGAGAGGTCACCACAATAAGCCACAGGGCTCACGCCTGAACAATGGGAGTCTTTGAAGCAGGCAAGATCCTCCGTGAGCACCAAATTCGAGCATCCTGAACCCACTCACCAGCGGTGTAAGTCTGGACTCCACTCCCAGCACCAATCCTAAAGGACCTTTCGTCACAGGGCGAATAGCGCACGGCACAATAGCCCGTATTTCTTCTGACGCAAGCCCTATACTCGTGTCCGGCGAGGTACCGCCCGTTTATCGCGTAGTTGAAGGTGGAGATTGTACCTGGTGGGAAAAGTATGAGCAATGTAATCATGGAGCCGCGCATAAGGCCTCTGAAATGGCTTAGCGACTGCCATTACATGACAGCCGGCACCAACGGCTTAACGTGCCTAGCGAAGCACGGAAGCGCTCAGAAAAATGCTACTAGCGGTAGTCACGGGACGGTCACTTAACTCAAGGGATCGATTCCAATCATTCGGTTGCTTAACTCAAGGGATTGTTTCCAATAACTCGGTTCCCCTAGGTCATGAGCGCTTCAAATTCCAACAACACTTAGTTTCAAAACCCATAAACATTGCTCTAAGCATTTCTACAGGAGCATCTGGGGTACTTACATCATCCTCACCGAGACGTTTTGATCTTTTAACTCTAACCCCAAGTTTCTCATACACAAAGAATTTGTTAATCTCTTTTTACCAGCTGTCATTGACCAAAACACGTAATAAAAAACGATCTGCCTTTGAAAATTCTTGGAGCAGTGTGTGCAACAACCTTCCTTCCTTACTTACTTTCCTTATTTACTCCTTATATTATAACATAACATTACCTCGCGTTTGTATCCCAGAGGGGTAGGCAGAGACCAGGGACTGCCACTTGCCACGATCCTGACAGATCACCTTCGCTTCATCAACGTTCATAAGTCCTTTTATGCACGCACGCCGGTTACATAATACATCCCATCTCATCATCATCTGTTGATGTCCTTAATAAAATAAAATAATAAATCCCCTATTTGGTCGACATATGTCCGCCTGGGACGTCCCTCAGCAGCCCTCCCAATCACATTCGCAATATATATTTGTTTCGTCAATCTTTCTTCCTTCATCTTCTCCCCGTGTCCAAACCAACGCAACATTTCTTTCTCAATTCTAGTCACTACATCCTCTAGTCATCAACGTTCATAAGTCCCTGCATGCACGCACGCCGGTTACATGTGGCCGGTTGTCTGCTGTAATACAGGTTTCCAACCTAGCACAGCAACAGAAGTTGATTTATTTGAATGTTGTCAAATGCTAGTTTTAATATAGTATGTAAATGCACTGTTAAGTTTTTCCTGTAATAAAGATTATTATTATTATTACATAATATATAATACATCCCCTATTTGGTCGACATGTGTCCGCCTGGTGCGTCCCTTACCGGCCCTTCCATTCACATTCGCAATATATATTTGTTTCGTCAATATTTCTTCCTTCAACCTCTCCCCGTGTCCAAACCAACGCAACATTTCTTACTCAATTCTAGTCACTATACTTATCTTTCAGTCCACAACGTTCTCTAATCCGACAATTTATTGGAATGAAAAATAGCGTAGAATAAAATTAATTAATGAGCGCACGTTTGCAATGGGAAGTGATACACATAATGTGAAAATTTAACATAATAACAAAAGCGCCCTCCGGCGGAACAACCTAGAACCAATCATGTTTGAACTCTAAGCATTGGTTCAATGATGAATTAACCAATGTTTAGAAATAAAATACTACGCAGGCTTAGAAATCATTAAATAACATTATGTTTACTTATTTATTTTTACACTATTGCATATCCTGTCATTCAAAGTTGTATCACAACTTTATTAGTATATATTTTTTATACATATTTTATGTCTTTTTATATAAAATTATTATGTATTATAAGTATAAATAGTGTGTATTACTTACTTATATATGATATGTACTTATCGAGTATTTGTCCTTATCTAATTTTAACTAAGTACTTCTTCAGTTTGTTTCGAATGACTATCATTTAATTTCTTGCACCACCTGTGGTAGACCGGTAGAAAATGCTTATAGCATTAAGTCCGCTACATTGCCATTGTATTTTTTTACTTATGTGCAATAAACGTATTAATAAATTACTTAATTAGCTTGTTCCTAACTCCTTGCGATAACATTATTATTTTTTTACATTTTGATCTTGTCATGAAAATTACTTATAACAAGAATGTCAGATTACAAAAGAAGTGAAAAATGTTAAAATATTGGTTTTATTGATAAACCACTTGAAATAAGCTTAATAATAATAAGCTTAGAGCTTGTTCCAACTCCTTGCGAAAACATTATTATTTTTTTACATTTTGATCTTGTCATGAAAATTACTTATAACAAGAATGTCAGATTACAAAAGAAGTGAAAAATGTTAAAATATTGGTTTTATTGATAAATCACTTGAAATAAGCTTAATTAATTAATCAAAGTAACTATATTATTAAATATTATATTAAAGTGTTATGATAACTCACCATTCTGCTCGGTGAAGTACTGCAGACAATCGTGGGGCGCGGAGTGAGCCAGCGGCATCTGCGCTAACCGTAGCAGCCACAGTCGGGGCATGTTGGGCCCCTTAACCCGTATGGAGAGTCGGGTCTGCTTGTCCCCCGCGAGGTCATCGTCAGCCTCCCTCGCCTCCGCATCGGTCGAGAGAGTGTAGTACACTGGGAATAAAATAAATTATTAAATTTAATAAGGCTGTGAGAAAAGTGCCCAGAATGACTTTGCCACAATGTTTTAATTAGCAAACCATGAAGGCTAATAATAATTCCTCATTTTATACTCACACATTCATTTATTCACACACACACACATACATACACACAGACACTCACACTCACTCACTCACTCACTCACTCACTCACTCACTCACTCACTCACTCACTAACTCACTCACTCACTCACTCACTCACTCACTCACTCACTCACGCACGCACGCACGCACGCACGACGTAATGGTAGCGGGGCTGCAGAACGCTGGCTTCTCGAACATTCTAGGCGCCAATAGCATTGAAAACCACGTCACGTGACCCACTCATTTACCTGTCATTGTAGTGTAATGGAATTAAGGCCTGGGACTTAATTCCATTTCACTACAATGACACATGCCATAAAAAAAATTAAAAATGCAGACTACAAATTGACAACCGAGCTTGATTGAATCTGACCTCCACTACAGGGGCATAAGGAATGCCTCACAAGTCCCGCTAATACCCAGTCTCATTTGGCTGAAAAACGTGGTGTAATCGAATTAAGTTCCAGGCCATAAAAAAATGTAAAGATACAGACTACAATTGGCGACCTAGCTTGATAGAACCCGATCTTTACTCAAGGAGCATAAGGCATGAGGGCATGTCCGACAAGTCTCGCTAATATCCAATCTTATTTGACTGAAAAACATAATTAACATTCAGAGTCCAAACTCGGCTGATTGCTTACAAAGACCAAACCAACACTTTGAATGCAAATCCCAATTGGAAATTAGTACAGCAAAATAGTGATTTTGTATTCATCAGCCTGTTTGCGAACAAAGTTAGCGGGAACAAAATTCAAATTGACATTCGCATCAGGGATTTGGTTCACAAATCCAGTTTGCAGCCTTTAATTTAATTTGCAAAGTGCTCGCAAACATCGGAGCAAAGTACCACGGAGGAAGCTATTAGGATAGGACGGTGCCAGAAGAATTGAGCCAAAGGTTGTCTGGAAGAGACCATTTTTTGTGATAAAACCGCAGGTCTTAGGTTGCGAAATGTCCGAGTCATTTCCACTTTTTGTACAACTAACAGTGCTCCGCGGTTTCACCCGCAGTTTATTAGGGAAAATAATTGATTTTCCCATGGGAACAAGATATTTTCCCGCAGTAAAACGGAGCCTATGTGTTAATTCAGGATGTCAGCTAACTCCATACCAAATTTTATTAAAATCGCCGTTTAGACGTAAAAAATATTAAACAATACACCCTCACATACTTTCGATTTTATAATATTAGAATTTGATTACTGTGAAATGTGGTAGTGTGATGTGATATGACAAGAAGTTCTCTATTTATTTATCTACTAAGCATAGTGATAGATGGATTTACTTAAGGTGCTTAGAGGCGCTAACTAACCACCAATAGAATTAAAATCATAACTTGTTTTATAATCCGTTTTTCTTTTTCAAAAAGTCAATATGAGAAATCTTCATGTCGGTAACTATTTTTAGAAAATTCAGAGTATAATGTAGTATAAATATTCTAAGTCTAATATGGCCGTTTTTGGCGGAAATCGATCAAAGTCCTAGATTGTTGATCTTAGGTTTTAGACTGTAGGATCTAAAAATAGTTAACAGGATTGTTAAGATTTCTCATGTTCATATTATAAAACATTGGTTGCGCTAGTTAGCGCCCCTAAGCGGCTTAACATGCAGATGTGTGTCTCTAGGACTAAGTTGAAATGCGAGCTCAGCTACCCATCCTGTATCTGACCGTACCTGTTGGTGCTTAACTCAAGTGATTAATTCCGAGTGATTGGAATCAAGCACTTGGCGTAAGCAACACAGGCACGATCAGGTGCTGGATGGACCATCCCGTGGCTACCGCTAGTGGCATTTACCGAGCGCTTCCGTGCCGTATACGTATTTCATGATTGCCATCAATAACTTTAAATGGCAAAGCCTTAATTAATTGTCTTACAAAAGTAAGGAAAACACAAGAGCTGCGGCCAGACACACGAACACGAGTTCACGAGCATAACGCAGAGGTCAGCCATCATCAGTGTCAACCATTTTGGAGGGAGATAGATGACCCGGCCACCATGCCACCATTCGAATGACCTTTGGCAAACCTGCAGATACTGCAGAACCTTCAGAACATATTCATCCTTCTGGCTTATTCACAAAGTTAGTTCGAGTTTAATGTAAGTTACGAGTTAAGCTTGACAAATGCAAACTATCAATCTAGCTATTCTAACTCTTGGCTGCCATTTTTTTTGCTGTCCGCTCCGCCTTTATTTTCTTTCTTACTTTAGGGACTACTATCTTGATAATTTTCAAAATGTAGGGGTAACCACTACAGGGTGACTTTGAATTCGATTGACAAATTTTAAGAGGACATTCTAACCATGATTTAGAAAGACGGGCGCTAGTTTCGAAATAAATGTTCGTGATTTTTTTTCTTTCTCAATATTGCTTCACTTAAGCGTAGCAATATCAAGTCGACAGTTATAACAATGAAAAAAATACTATGGATGGGTATGGTCAGCGCCCGCCAAATCAATTGTTCTATTGATGGTTTACGCATATCGGAAAGGAAGGTTCGGCCTTACTCCACCACGGGGACCAAGTCCGGGTTGGTGGAGGATCGTAAGACAGTGGCTGGCCATACTGTCAGAAGTTATTAAGCCGCCCATAAGGCCTCTGACATGTCTTAACGACGCCATTATATGACAGCCAGACGGCTTAACGTGCCTTGCGAAGCAAGGAAGCGCTCGGAAAAATGCCACTAGAGGTAGTCACGGGACGCTCACCCATCCCGTAACTAACCGCGCTGGTTGTTGCTTCACCAACTGATTTACTCTTTTACTTGTAATTGGCAAATAAACTATATTTTGTTTTGTTTGCGTTATTGTGAGCGCAGTTGGGATGGTGTATGGTGAAGAGTTTCCTCTATAAAGTACCTATATATCACGGACAGTTTGGCGTCCTGTATGGAGTGTTTTTGATGGGTGGAATTTTTAAGTGCGCGTGGTTATAAATCCCATAATCTATCTCTGAGAGAAAGCTTAATTATCTGTGTTAATTTTATTCGTATGTAAACACAATAAAGTCGCTATCCCTGTACGATTTTGGCGCCTCTATTCTATTCTACATCTGTGTCAATTATGTTTAACAAAAGCAGTAAAATGAAGCAAATGAAAATCAGGCCTAATAAATAAACGGTTTCTATTCTATTCTACTCACAATGTTGTCCATGGTTCTGGCCGCACATCTTAAACTGGTTCCCTTCATCGCCCAGCGTCATCACATCCTCATCGCACTCGCCCGTGGTCCTGTTCGGCTGTCCCTGCAATGAAGAAAAATATATTGTAACAGCCACTAGTCCTGGGGGGCGAGTCTCTAAAATCGTTTCGATTTCAACCCTGTATGTCCCCACTGCTGGGACACGTGCCTTGCAGGAAGGTTAGGCCATACTCCACCACGGGGGCCAAGTCCGAGTTGGTGGAGGGTTGTAAGACAGTGGCGGGCCTTACTATCAGAAGTTATCAAGCCGCCCATAAGGCCTCTAACATGGCTTAACGACTGCCATTACATGACAGCCGGCACCCACGGCCTTGCGAAGCACGGAAGCGCTCGGAAAAATGCCACTAGCGGTAGTAACGGGACGGTCACCCATCCCGCATCTGACTGCGCCTGTTGTTACTGAACTCGAGTGATTGATTACAATCACTCGGTTCGACTAGGGCACGAGCGCTTCTAAAATCGTTTATTAGCCCGGTAATGGTCGTTTCATTCACACTATCGGTAGTCTAGTAACCAATCGCACTGCAATAACTAACCCGCGATTCTGTCTTCTACGCGAGAGATGCCTATTCAATTTGCGCGGGTTACAACCCTGGAATGACATTGTACTGCTATTGCTTTGTAGACTACCAATTGGAGGTAAATAACGACCATTGACGTGCTTATGGGTAACCGTCTTGTGACTATAATTCTATTGAAAAGCTATGTAAGTACCTACTAGACTCGAGGGCCTGGAGCTCTATTTTTGAATCACTTGTCTCGCGTCGAGCGCTCGATTTGTACTGATTTTCGTTCGACATTCGAAATTCCGTATTTTTGAATCACTCGACTGCAACGAATGGTCCTTACCACTCGTCTCGTATGTCGATCGATAGATTAATTGTCAAAATTTGTGTTAATTTGTATTGTTGCGCACAGCTACCTACCTAGCGATAAATGTGAATTTGCTCCTGATAACTGTTGTAGATTGTGAATATTGTGATCTTCAATGTAGAAAATGAATCTTGAAGAATATCTAATCGTTAATGGATATTTGGATTCAAAAATACGGAAAAACGAGATCATGCGACTTAGAAGACGAGTGTGACTTATGTCGCATTCGACAATACAATTTCATACGAGTGATTCAAAAATAGATCTCCTGGTTACGGTGGTGGCTAGTCACTGGATGCCGCCGGCACAAGACCGTGAACGCTTTGAAACCATGAAGAAGGCCTATGTTCTGCAGTGGGCGTGAAATGGCTGATGATGATTATTTGATTATTTGTAAATAAAGTTAAAGTACCACATAATGAAGCGCTCGTGGCCTAGCGGAACCGAGTGATTGGAATCAATCACTTGGTCAAGCAACAACAGGCGCGGTCAGGTGCAGAATGGGTGACCGTCTTGTGACTACCGCTAGTGCCATTTTTCTGAGCGCTTCCGTGCTTCGCAAGGCACGTTAAGCCGTTGGTGCCGGCTGTCATGTAATGGCAGTCGTTAAGCCATGTCAGAGGCCTTATGGGCGGCTTGATAACTTCTGACAGTAAGGCCCGCCACTGTCTTACAATCCTCCACCAACTCGGACTTGGCCCCCGCGGTGGAGTATGGCCTAACCTTCCTGCGATGTAGGAAGAAACCCGTGCCACAGCAGTGGGGACATACAAAGGTTGACATCGATCGACCTATAATATTTTGGAATTAATAAACCAACATTGTCTTTTTTGAACTATAGTAGTATAATTAAAACTGTTTTTACACGGATTTATGCTCGTTTATTACATTTTTACAATTTTCCGACGTTTCGGCATTTTTCAGGCGCCGTGGTCCCGGATGGCACCTGAAAAAGTGCCGAAACGTCGGAAAATTGTAAAAATGTAATAAACGAGCATAAATCCGTGTAAAAACCGTTTTAATTATGTCTACTGCTCGTGTTAACCTTAGAAGAAGGAAAATACTATACTATAGTAGTAGGTAGTTAGTATTTTTACCAAGGGTTTATTTACGCATGTTGTGTTCACATCCAGCAGCGTGTACATTATAGCTAGATATTATTGTATTATTTTTCATGTGTTTTGCGGATGTAACGCTCGTTTTTGTGAACCATCCAATAAAAAAAGAGTTCCTTCCTACTCACGATACTAAAGTGGACGAAATCCAGTCGCAGTTGCATGATGCCGGCGTGGGCCTTGTCTATGGTGACGCTGCATTCCCGGTCGCCGCGCCACAGTTCGGGGAATCCCGGAGACATGAAGTACGTCAGGTTGTTCTGGACTCTCCCGCCGCAGGTGACCTCGACTGTAGATAGAAATAAATAATTAATTTAAATATCACCCAATTATATTATTTTTAATGCACTAACCCGTGCTAAGGACAAATTTAAAAACCTATTTAGAGGCTAAAAATTCCACCCATGCCGGGATTCGAACCCGCGACCCCTTGCTATCCGTGCCAGCTGTCTTTCCAACTGAGCTAATGGGCGACTCACCGGCATCAGTGAAATTTCGAACCTCTTTACAATATTCTCTGTACTACGTACAGACAGCGACCACCCAATTGTCCTGTGGGGAGAGTTTCTGAACTGCATAGTTGTCCAAGAGAGTAACATTAGTCCGATAATGGTCGTTTCATTCACACTATCGGTAGTCTAGTAACCAATCGCATTGCAATGGCATAACCTGTGCTGCTCGGCGCCTCTCACGTTTCGATCTTCTTCACGAGAGATGCCTATTTAATTTGCGCGGGTTGTATCAAAACATCAACGATTGTTGTGCTTATTTCATTCTATAAAAACTATGAAACTATTAAACTCTCGGGTCGCAAATTAGAATATCCCAAGATGTGTGGACATCACATTCGACTTGAGCGCTCGTGGCCTAGTCGAACCGAGTGGTTGGAATCAAAAAGGCGCGGTCAGGTGCAGGATGGGTGACGTTCCGTGACTACCGCTAGTGGCATTATATCCGAGCGCTTCGCAAGGCACGCTAAGCCGATGGTGCCGGCTGTCATGTAATGGCAGTCATTAAGCCATGTCAGAGGCCTTCTGAGCGGCTTGACAACTTCTGACCCGGACTTGGCCTCCGTGGTGGTGGCCTAACCTTCCTGCGCTGCAGGAAGAGACCCGTGCCCCAGCAGTGGGGACATACAAGGGTGGATATCGAAATCGGTCTAGCCGTTTGACCTCTACGCGGTCCTAAAGAACATACTCGTATAGCCTCGTGCACTAACTTATAAATGTTTGCACTTCAGCACTTTGTCAAACTCAAAATGGGCAATTTCTTACATATCAGGCTAGAAGAGGTAAATGTGGCAAGGTTCTAACGTGTTTACATGCAAGTGCACGCAACTGTTCGTACGCATTTAAACGCAGTAAACATGTTTTCTTTCAGAGTCGGATAAAAACAGATAAGGTACAAGGTGATGTATTTATGCGGTGTTTTAAAAAAAAAACACGATACCCCTAAAACTGCTTTCAAATTTAGTCACCCGTGTAGGTAAAGACCAATTTATGACCAGCTTAATGGTTATATATTATTAATAAATTGTAACGTTAAGTCGCCGTTTCTGTGCCTACTGTGAATAAAAATACTGTGAATAAAAACACGATTTCTCTGAAGCATTCCGAAGAGGATACTTAAGGTTCCTGTGTTTACGTTTTTTCCTTGTAAAACCTCCTCCACAGACCATTTTAATCAGCTTTTTTCGAGTGTTTGACAATGGAAAAGTAATGGTGAAATTTGAAGAGTCTTTAAAGCAATCGGGTTTTTATAAATAAGGCCGCTAGACTTTGACTTTTAAACTACATTTGAAGACTGTTTCAAGAAGTTTTTATCTTCTTCTTCTTATGATGCCTGTCCGACTATCGAAGTTTGACGGTCAGGTCCGCATCGATCTCTCTGTCTCTAGCAAGAGGGAAGAGCTCGGCATTTCACTTGGGATTCCGGTCCACTCCCGTAGGTTTCTCTAGCGGGATTACTTTTTCCACCCTACGCGTCTCTTACGCGGCTGGTGGTGTCGGCATAGAGAATAGCACCAACCCAAATTCTTCCCGCGGGTGTCGTAAAAGGCGACTAAGGGACATAAACCAGGGGGTGGACAGCAGCGCTCCCTGCAGTACAATTCCACCAAACTGCGATCCCCAACCCGCATGCCCAGCGTGGGGATTATGGGCATTACCCTTCAATGATGGCACAACGTTGCGCTATGGCGCTCGTTAAGGGAGGGCTATGTCCAGCAGTGGACTAATATAGCCTGAAGAAGAAGAAGAAGCGTCTCTTACATTCTCCATCATCATAAGTTATAGGAGATAATATCAGTTGAAGACTTATTCAGCCTTTGTATCCTTGCACACACGCGCCAGGCGGCGAGCCAAGCGAAGCTACCCTCACACCAAGCTATTTACCTACATATTGTATAGCAAGTACCGATTCTACCTCGAGACAACATTATCATACAAAATAATGGACAGAAATCCAAGTTTAGTAGCCATTCCACTGAGAGGTACCATAATCCACACACTTCGGCCACTTTCGTGCCCCGATTCTCGTTCATACGATGACGGTAGTTAGGTACTCTACGGCAATTTGCTGTTATTTAATAACAGTGTTATTTCCAGTGTTCGTAGTAAATACTGTGTAAGCTATTTAATTTACTATGTGAAATAAAGAATTTTTGCATTTGTTACTACTTTACGAGCATGGGTACTTGCTTAACCATGTGAGAAACAATTGTGACTTCAAAACCAAAGCTAAAATTGTAACTTATTGTTTACAAAACAACCGTGCTATGCTACTTTCTGTACACAATTTTGCAGAGATTCCTGCAGTCGCTATCATAGAAAACTTTTAGGGCCGGCCGGCGCGGCGCCTGCTGAGCTAGCTAAACGAAACTGGTGGGCTAAATACATTTTTGCATTAATAGCAGCACAACCACGCGCTAACTGAAGAAATCATCGTGAGGAAACGAGTGTCTGAAACGTTTACATATCTCAGTACTTGTCTGTTGACAGAACATCAAACTTTACATACGTACATACTATTCTTGGAAGCTGGAAGGCGCAGCCGTCCAGTCAAGTTAGAATTATTTTAAAGGAAATTATCACGTTTTCTTTAAGGTGTCACTCGAGTCGTGGCTTAATTAGGCTAGACGATGCATTGTTTTGCTGAATTTGGCAATTTTAATCATAGAGCATTACAATACAATCTGTTCAATTAGGTTACCGGCGGGAATGCAACTAAAATTATAGTTAATGTGCTATAATAAAAACAGTTTTAATTATGTCTACTGCTCGTGTTAACCTTAGAAAATACTAGTTAATGTGCTGTCACTATAAATTGTACCGTATAGTACAATGCCCGCGACTCGGCAAACGTAGTGTAGGACGCCCTCCGACTAGGTGGGTGGGATGACGATCTGCGAAAAACTGCCGGCAGATGCTGGATGTGGCAAGCTGAAGACAGGGCGCTATGGCGCTCATTAGGGGAGGGCTATGTCCAGCAGTGGACTACATAATATAGCCTGAAGAAGAAGAAGTACAATGCCCAACTAGAATCATGGTGGATGGCTAGTTTACACAATTTTAGTACCTACTCAAACTGTTAACTACATTTTAAATTAAAATAAAGTTATTTGATTGACTGTACTTTATGGTATGTGATTTTATTTTTTTATTTTTCTTAAATAATATTTTTGCCTTTTGCTGAAAGATTTTTCATGACAAAAGGCCAAGTGCGAGTCGGACTCGAGGGTTCCGTAGGAATTTGTTGGTACTTAAATATTGTAAATACTTTAGAAATCTAGTCTCGCCGTTTTTCCGAGCTTTCCTGACATGAAAGTTACTATTTTTTTAGGAGTTTGTGATTTCCAAATAACAAATAAGTTAATCCGGGCTTAAATAAGTTAATATGTGTAGTGCTTATATGAAAAGTATCAGTTCAAAAATGTACCTATAGTCGTACCTTACATTGCAACAACTTGTTAAATTTTTGTTCTCACTTTTTAAAATTTACACATTTTTCTGTTTTGTATTAGCATGATAATTTTTAAAAACATACGTTACTGGAGTCTGCACCATTGCTACAAATAAATAAACATTAAATTAGATGTAAAACTAATTGAAGTGTTTCACAGGCATTGCGTATTTTAAACAGTTAGATATAGAACACTTCATTGCCCACCACAAAGAAAAAAAGAATTAAATGTACAATTTTTTAAATATTTTTTATTAATTTTTTTTTAATAAAATTTAAATTTTTTAAATGAATATTATGCAACTGGCAGTTTTATTGCTTAGAGCGATCTCTTCCAGACACCTTTTGAAAGTTATCCTGCATAAACAACATACGAAATAAAAATTTAAACACAATTTCAAACTAATCGCTTGCTAAACAACCGTCGCCGTTTGATATAATTACTACGGTTCAACGATTATATCATTATATTGTAATCGAACTCAATCATGTCTTGAGAATGCCATTAGCGCTTGATTATTAATCTAAATAGTGTGATGATGGATACTAGGACAGTGGCTGTTCGTTCAGTAAAGAGCACATATTATTATGTAATTAGCATAACGACAGCATAATTATGCCGGAGATTAGAGAAGCCTCGAAGGCTGAATTTTATTTGGATGCGAATTATCTGGTTACGCATTTTTTTATGTAGCCTATAAACGTGCCACTGCAGGGCACAGGTCTTTTCACAGAGAGAGAGAGAGAAAGTATGGGCTTAATTGCCACGCGTGCCCACCGCTAATTTCAAGCGCTGCGGTATTTGATTGAATAGCCCAGCCAGACACTCAAATTTCCTTACGATGTTTTCCTTTGCAGTTACACTATTTTTATTTTTAATGCACTAACCCGTGCTAAGGAACAAATTTTAAAACCTATTTAGAGGCTAAAAATTTCACCCATGCCGGGATTCGAACCCGCAACCTCTGGCTATCCGTACCAGCGCTCTACCAATTGAGCCAATGGGCGACTCACGGCATCAGTGAAATTTCGAACCTCTTTACAATATTCTCTGTATTACGTACAGGCAGCGACATCTGACTTAAGCAAATTGCATTACTTAAAGCCCCAACCACCTACTTTGCAGTTAGGTTTTAACATCGGAACGATATCACTGTACCCACATGATTACACTATTTTTATTTTTAATGCACTAACCCGTGCTAAGGAACAAATTTAAAAACCTATTTAGAGGCTAAAAATTTCACCCATGCCGGGATTCGAACCCGAATTCCTTTACAGTTACCGAGTGATTACTACTATAACTTCACAAGCTGTGCATTATTTACTTAATTTTAATTCACTACCACAACGTTTCCATCTATTTTGATCGCGCGTGGATTATAATTATTGCCGTTTGCCAATAAATCCCCCATTTGGTCGAAGTCCGTCTGGGGCTTGAAATTTTGAAATTGAAATTTTTAGCCTCTAAATAGGTTTTTAAATTAGTAAATTTTCTTACAAAAGTAACAAAAACCTTAGTACTGCGGCCAGACTCACGAACAGCAATCGCCAGTCACACCAGCAGTCAGTAGTCTATCAGTAGTCATTAGCAATCAATCGCTAAAACAACAAACTAAGTTTATTTTTATATTGTTTATAATGTTATAATTTACAAAACTTGAATTTCCAAATATATGTATGCGCCACATAAGTAAAAATTTTTTTTTCTTTTTTATACTCAAATCAAACTTATTATCAAAACAACACTACTTTAAGTGGTGTTTTGATCTGATTATTGGGTGGAAAATGCTGCTTCCCTCCCTAGAGACGGAAAAACTCATTCAAATTACTTCCCACCTAAGAGCCGGAATGAACTTTAAAAAAAATAGAACTACTGTAAGCTGCGAAGAGTTTTATGTAAAAAGAAACTTATTAAAAAAAATGCTGCGGCCATGTGAGTTTCTAATAACAATTATGTGGTGAGTTCCATATTTAAATTTTAAAAAGTCGACATAAATTGGCGGGATACTAATCTGTTACATATATCTGTGACGGAATTCAAAAAAATAGGTAATATTGTAGACTTTTAGTCCGGATTTACTTACGGGTGATGTTATATCGGAAAAGTCCGGACTAAAAGTCTACAATGTGTTGTGCTTACGAAAGTTTTAGTTCAAAAATAGGTAAATAATCTTTTATGCTAAATTTTCCTCATATTCGAAATGAAAAGTAGAGTGCTTAACACGGGTAATATAATCAATTCCTACTAGGACTATAACCGCTAAATACCTCGTGAATTGATTCTTTCGACCCTCGTTTAACAATCTACTATTTTATGTATGCGCCACATAATGTAATATCTATAACATCATTTAATGACACGGGAATAGCTGATAGCCCGTGGGAATACTTAAAAGCTCTTTGAAGACAGCTCCAGGTGGTATTTAGCTGAGTTATCTCCATTTTCGCGTTTAGTAAATTAAGTTACGCAAAAATGTTTTTTTCTATAATAGTAAAAACGTATTTTATATTTCTTGTGTAATTTCTGTGTAAATTATTGTGGACCCGAGACTAAGATTGTCTTTATAAATCTCTATGTGAACTTATCGACACTACACCGATTTATGAGTGAAAGTCGCCCAATTGTAGCACACAACAATAACGACAGCAAACGCGACAAAAACAACTCAAACAAGTAATCGGTCGAGGCCGCCTCTTATGGGAATTGGGACTTTCTAACACCGGACCGGCAGGAAACACTTTGGAAGTTGCAATTATGGCCATGAGATGGTTTTGTTATTTTAGAAATGAACCATCTTATGCCGACACTTCAAATACGCAAGAAGGGAGAATAAGAAAGGGTAAAGGGTCCATAGAGTAAACAGAATAACAAACATAGCACAATTTTGGAAATTGTGGCATGCCTACATAAACATTTTCATAATTTGTAACTTAAGAAATGGGCTACAGTTGAATACGTCAGACACCCAAGTTCCCTCACGATATCTGCCAGTCCGCGGTGGGCACCCGTGTTAATTAATCCCATTCTCTGGCTTTCTGAGAGTGCCCCGCAGTGGGACGTATAAGGGTTTCATAAAAAAGGAATCAAAACAGCAAAGGGCCAGTCTCTAAATTAAGAATATCGCTAAGTTAACTCCACCACCAACAATTCGGACTTGGCCCCCGTGGTGGAGTATGGCCTATGCCTTCCTCAGGAAAGAGACCAGTGCCCCTCGGTGGGGACATAATGGGTTGATAATGATGAAATAGTTAACTGTAGTGCTTTCTCTTCGAATTTCTCAGAAAAGAGCGCGACAAAACGTTCCTTAAGTATTTACTTAGTAAAATTCTCAATTCAGACTTCAGGCTATATTAGTCCACTACTGGACATATCCCTCCCCTATGAGCGCCATAGCACAAGGCTGTGCCATCATTGGGGGGTAATGCCCATAATCCCCACGCCGGGCATGCGGGTTGGGGATCGCAGTTCGGTGGAGTTGTACTGCAGGGGTCGCCGCTGCCCACCCCCCGGTTTGTGTGCCTTAGTCGCCTTTTACGACACCCGCGGGAAGAATTTAGGTTGGTGCTATTCTCTAGGCCAACACCACATAGCAGAAACCGTATTTAATATGACTGTGTTGTAGATGGACCGAATAAGCTGTCAGGATGGTATATGTGCTATGCGAGCTACTCCCTCTAAAAACTAAGTAACCATTGCCTCAGACTTTACCTACAATATACTATACCTAAATTTAAATATCTATCTATATATATTTAAATTTAGGTAAAGTATACTGTAGGTAGGTAAGAAGCGCTCGTAGCCTAGGCGAACCGAGTGATTGGAATCAATCACTTGGTTAAGAAACAACAGGGGCGGTCAGGTTGGGTGAGCGTCCCGTGACTACCGCTAGTGGCATTTTTCCGTTCGCTTCCGTGCTTTGCAAGGCACGTTAAGCCGTTGGTGCCGGCTGTCATATAAGGGCAGTCGTTAAGCCATGTCATAGGCCTTATGGGCGGCTTGATAACTTCTGACAGTAAGGCCCGCCACTGTCTTACAATCCTCCACCAACCCTAACTTGGCCCCCGTGGTGGAGTATGGCCTAACCTTCCTGCGATGCAGGAAGAGACCCGTGCCCCAGCAGAGGGGACATACAAGGGTTGATAACGAAATACTGTAGGTGAAAACGACGGAATTAAAATGGACTATATGAATGCTAATGAAAACGTAGAAATCCTCATAATATTATGATTTAATTAAATAGAAAACATAGGCAGAACCGCTAACTACTTGACAACTAAAAATGTTTCAAAACACATCCACTGACATAATAAATTCTTTTTTTAAAACGATATAAAAACCAACAGCGAGGAGTTCGCCACAGTAGGTATAGTCTGACGACATGGTTACGGTATCAGTAAAAGAAAATATATAAAAATAACCTACGATGCAGAGTTCCTGAAGGAAAACTGAGACGGGTAGTTGGTGCAAATATGAACTTTTTCTGCACATACTTACACTTAAAAATATAACCCGTAAGACAAGTATAATTCCTACTCCAGCCACATGAAACGTGGAACAGGTGCTTTACCGTTCGCTAAATGCCAGCGACGTTCAAAGCAAAGGGAACCGGAAAGATGAACGACCTGAAACTGGCAAAAGGTGGAACATTCCACGTCGTAAGCTCTGAAACTGTATTCTGAAACACGTCATAATGTAATATTGGCTTATCTTCCCTGAAAGAGCTAGTATTAATATTAATTATACTTTATTGCACTAGAAACGAAAAAAAAAAAAAAAAAAAAAAAAAAAAAAAAAAAAACACTAAAGAGGGCAATCATTACATGTACAAGGGCTAGCTTATCTCTGTAAGAGATTTCTTTCAGCAAATCTTGGAAAGTCATATCAGCGGTAATAACTTTATTATTTTGTATGCCTATATACAGGTAGTACAGGTATATAGTGATCTGTAATTTAAGACTGACCACCAATTATGTAAAATAATTACCTATGAATGATACACAAATAAATAAAATCGAAATTTTAAATAAACGGGTCTACGGGTACAAAATTAACTACAGACATAAACTGCATAATTATACTATTTTTATTTTTAATGCACTAACCCGTGCTAAGGAACAAATTTAAAAACCTATTTAGAGGCTAAAAATTTCACCCATGCCGGGATTCGAACCCGCAACCTCTGGCACGGATAGCCAGAGGTTGCGGGTTCGAATCCCGGCATGGGTGAAATTTTTAGCCTCTAAATAGGTTTATAAACTGCATAAGCAGAAATAATGCACTACAAAATACCTGTAAAAATCGTCAAAATTATAAATCAACACAATGACTCAATTTTAAAGATTTATTCAAAGTTACTTTTTCCACATCAATTCAAAAAGAACTAGTAAAGTCCTCGTAAACAGGGACTATAATAGTTCCTTGATTCCCAGCCATAAAAAGTGATTTAAATTTGGAATGTGGATATTCTAGTAAAAGTTCCAATCACCAACGCAATCAATCACGAGTATTGCATGAACAAGTAACTGGCTGACAGGCACCGCGCGCGAACAAAAATAAAAAAAAAGTTTGTGTAAAATCAAAAGACGAGCAAATTGAAGTCCCCTTCCTTAGGTCGTAGTTACTTAAATTGGGATTTTATTAAGTTTTTATAAGTAAGGTTTAATTACTTTAAATAACATAACCTCACGCCTGTTTCCCAGAGGGGTAGGCAGAGACCAGGGACTGCCACTTGCCACGATTCTTTGTGCTCTAGCTCTCCATGTTGATTTTTGAGTTAATTTGATGTTATTTAATTTGGCTCAATTAATTAATTAATTAATTATAGTCAGTCCTTGTTAACTTATGCAATAATTATTAGTGGAAACTTCACTGGTTTATGTATCTCTACATGTCTGTGTAATAATTGTTATCGAACCGTTTGTTTTCTAAATACATAAAATAATAAAATAAAATAAAATTCCTGACAGATCTCCATCTTTGATACTTTTGAACTAAATCTTTCGTAAGCACAACACATTGTAGACTTTTAGTCCGGATTTACTTACGATATAACAAGACCCGTAAGGAAATCCGGACTAAAAGTCTACAATCCATCTTTGATACATCATCGTTTTTTTATTATTAATAAGATTACTGTATTTAATTGAGCTAAATAACTAACGGCTAATTGTGAAGGAAAACATCGTGAGGAAAACTTTTTTTATAAGAAATGAGCTAAGCTGAGTGTCAGTGATGTTCAAATATTTATATTCTAACCCCCTTATTCATAATAGTCCGCTAGCTTAAAACAGCTGCTAAAGAGTGTTCTCTTTCATTCTGACTTAGGTCAATAGAAGAGGACAGAGTGAGAATAAGCATTGCTTAAAGTTAACAGACTATTATGAATAAGGGGGTAAGATTGGTCCGTTTTTTGAGAGAGCCGTTTGTTTACCAATTAACTTTTTTTTTAAGTAAGAAATGTTTATTCATAAACCATAACACCAAATAGACCATGCAATATGAATGGCAACATAGAACGGAAGATTTAAATACTTACACTTAACTAACATAGACTGTAATAATATACTAGACTAACATGCAGACACAAACAGTTTATAACTATTTTAGTATTACATAGGTTGATGCCAATGTGTGTTATGGTTATAAAAAGGCCGCTGTCTCAGCATATTGTCACGGGTTATGAACCCGAGACCACTGGTTTTCTGACAGGGCCTTAACTCAAAAAGAAACTTTACTTTCGAGTGATTCAACTCTGTACTAACTACGAAATACTGAGGTACGGTAGCTCCAAGATGGAGGCTGTGATTAGGTGGCGTTAACCGAGGCAATCATCTTGTTGAGCAATGTTTTAATTTGAACTTCTGTAGTGGGGCTATTCAACCGCTCTGTTCATTGTTGGAAAGTGAAATAGAGAGAGGCACAAACATTTGATGGCTGTGTATGTCTTGATAGATTGTTATTGATCAGCTGCCTTTACTGTTCGCGACATAGATTAGTTTATTGTGGCAACATTAATTTACATTATTATGTTGTCACTATTGTTAATAGAGTTCGTGCCTTGCCGCTCCCGCACGTGGTTATTTGATTTATAATATTATAGTCTTAAAAATTGTAAATCTCGGATTTCATTAATCACCAGCCTTTCCACTCAACCACAAGTGTGTGCCACATTTACTGCTGGTCCGAAGGAGGCACGCACGCATCTGTTCTTCAATTTCGTACACAATTATGCAATAAAAAATATTTAAATAAAATCACATACAACACTTTGAATTAGATTAATTTGCATAAAGCTTCGTCAAATACAAAAATTAAAATATAAGTAATTTAAATAAATTATGTCATATTATGTTTCTGAAAATGTCATGGTGCAATACATTCATGGACTTATTCACTGGATACCCATGGATAAACAGATTCTGCTCAAAACTGCCTCGGAAACTGCATGCTAGTAAATAAATAACTTCCGCACAGCACAATCACGTCGTCATTGCGAATAATCACATCACTCTAATATTGTATAGGTAAATTCGGAAGTTTGTGAGTGTGTATGTTTGCTACTTCTTCACGTCTGAACGGCTGGAACGATTTTGATAAAATTTGGTATGGAGTTAGCTGACACCCTGGATTAACAGATAGGCTATGTTAAAAAACCTATTTAGAGGCTAAAAATTCCACCCATGCCGGGATTCGAACCCGCGACCTCTGGCTATCCGTGCCAGCGCTCTATCCAACTGAGCTAATGAGCGACTCACCGGCATCAGTGAAATTTCGAACCTCTTTACACTATTCTCTGTATTACGTACAGGCAGCGACATCTGGCTTAAGTAAATTGCATCACTTGCAGCCCCGACTACCTACTTTGCAGTTAGGTTTTTACATCGTAATGATATCACTGTACCCACATGATTATACTATTTTAATTTTTAATGCACTAACGCGGTTTATACTTTCCCGTGGGAAAGTATAAACCGCGGGGCACAGCTAGTATTTAATAATAGAGCTTATTATCGCGCGCCGAAATGTATGAAGGTGCAAGTGATTGCACCTTCATACATTTTCGATATTACACGGATAAATCGCGCTGTGATAAATAGTAATGTCTAAGCGTTTACATTGTACATTAACTTTCAGCAAACAGAGTGTATAGTACATTACACAACTAGGGTGGTAATACAAAGAAAGGCCGAGATCGCAGAAGTTTGCGGCCCGAGCTGCAAGCGCGGGACGTAAATATGCGATCGAGAGCTTTCTTTATTACCTCCCGTGATGTGTACATCTTTTTATGTCTACACTTGGCCAGAAAGCGGCTTTTTCCGCACGCTGCGCGTACGGAAAAAGCCGCTTTCTGGCCAATTGTGGCATAAACGTTAAAATAAATTTGTTGATTGATAACACCTCGGAAAATTTCCCGTCTCATACAGTTCGGATGCTCTATTGTCTTCAGTTACTCCGATCAACGTAAACCGCATTTAATCCTACCACGCGACAATCCCGTGAACTCTTCCCTCGGTTCCCAAGGCATATTAAGCCCTGCTCTGGAGGTGATAAAAGCTACTCTTCCGCCCACTCGATGTGGGAAGTGTGCGAACATCGGTTTATGGTCATTCATTGTGTCATCCCAAGGTTGTTCCTAGGCGCTTCAATTTCTGCTCCAGGAAAAAAAACTCCGATTATTATTTCGAAGCGCTCCTGGCCTAGCCGAACCGAGTGATTGGATTTAATCACTTGAGTTAAGCAACAACAGGCGCGGTCAGGTGCTCGATGGGTGACCGTCCCGTGGCTACCACTAGTGGCATTTTTTCAGCGCTTCCGTGCTTTGCAAGGCACGTCAAGCCGTTGGTGCCGGCTGTCTTGTAATTGCAGTCGCTAAGCCATGTCAGAGGCCTTATGGGCGGCTTGATAACTTCTGACAGTAAGGCCCGCCACTGTCTTACAATCCTCCACCAACTCGGACTTGGCCCCCGCGGTGGAGTATGGCCTAACCTTCCTGCGATGTAGGAAGAGACCCGTGCCCCAGCAGTGGGCACATACAAGGGTTGATATCGATCGATTATTACATGCTTAGAAGCCCTCGTGGCCTAGCGAAACCGAACCAGTTTTTTTTTTAAGTAGGACGGGTTACACTTGACCCCAGTCACACCTAATGACAAGCGAAGACGGGGTCTACGATGTTACGTGCTTACCTGTTAAATGCCGTTTAACTCTACTTTTAAAGACACCCAGGTCATATTTCATGACAGACGATGGCAGCGTGTTCCACAACTATAATAGTAAAATAAACACTATTTTAAAAGTAACGTTCTAAGGTGTACCATCAGGATTTTTTTCGGTGATTCTAATATAACAATAACCTCTATACAATATCATCTCTTGTCCCTAGTCTGTACTGGGATACCCTGTGCTAATCTAACCAGGGAGCCGATTCTCGCCCATACGAATTGAGAGCGTAGACGCAAAATATTCGAAGGCTAAGACATTGTCGCTTGAAAATAAGATTAGATAACTCGACACAGTCATTAGACATTTATTTTCTTGTTCAAATTCAATCTAGCATTGCGTTCAGAATACAGATTTTACCTGTTGCTCGACCATTTATGTTCAAATTCAAAATTCAAATCAATTGAATTCAACGTAAAGAATTTACATTCTGTTTGCTGAATGTCATTGTACAATGTAAAATGTAAGCCGCCGCCTTCGGGCCGTATTGTAGTGGAGAAAAAGGCAGCGGAAAAAAAAACTCCACTCTGACCATCTTTTCTCAAATCATCTTAAAACCAAATACATCAATTGACTTATGTAAACCTTATTAAATTTCATGATTGCCATTAAAAACCCTTAATGCCAAAGCATTAGTCAAATGTCTCACAATAATAGGAGAAAACATAAGTGCTGCGGCCAGACACACGAACAGCACTCGTTCACGAGCATAACGCAGTGGTCAGCCATCATCATGTAGAATTCCAGTCGTAAGCCTTAAGAGTCGTATATACTAATTATTTACTAATGAAGTGAGAATTGGCTGTCAGGCAAGCCATCACAAACATGGAAAAACACACAAACTGAGAGCTTTTGTACAAATGTCCGGTGGTCCAGTGGTAATCGAACCCATGCTTTCTGTTTGTTACACTTTAATGCACAAAAAAAACATTAAAAAACTAAAACAATATACAAGGTGACAAAATTGCGTGCATAGGCGGACTTATCTATAATATGAAAATGAATCGCTGAATGTGTTGGTAAGCGCAAATCTCGAGAGCAGCTGAACCGATTTCGCTAATTTTTATTTAGAATATTCCTTGAAGTACGAGGATGGTTCGAATCGACGATTAGGCGGTACGAAGTTCCCTGGGTCAGTTGGTTTCAAATAAAAAATTCTTCCAGCTAGCCTAAAAATTGTCATGACAATCAAACGTAATGACAGAGGAAAAATACTGCTAGAGAATGAGGCAGTAGTACAGTGATTTATAATTTCCTTCTAGATCTTTTGGGAAGAAGCCGCCATCCCATCGCGGAGGATCGTAAAGTCGCACAACTTTACGATTACGATGCATTATTGTAAAACTTCAAATGTCCCCGGTCTCTATACGCTCGTGATAAAGACGTTAGCACTTTGACAAGTCGTCTTGGAAGTTCTCTGGATTTGATATTTATGTACGATGAATTTTGTGACAATTCCTTTAAAAATATGTGGACTTTTTTTATTTGCTTCTTCTCCACATAATCTATTTACATGTTTTATAGTATGTGCTCTGGTGTTCAATAAAGAATATCTAATCTAATCTTATCTATTAATTCTGAAACTATCAACTTTGACGTTCATTAAGTAAACATTTTGTTTTGATTTTGAGTAAGATATTAGGATCTGAATTGTGAAATTAATCTAAATGTTAAAAATTATTCACAGAACAGAACAGTATACAAATGAACAGATTAAAACAATGTCCAAAACAAATGTAATGAACAGATGTCGCTGCCTGTACGTAATACCATTGAATTTGAAGATTCAATGGTAATACAGAGAATAGTGTAAAGAGGTTCGAAATTTCACTGATGGCGGTGAGTCGCCCATTAGCTCGGTTGGAAGAGCGCTGGAACGATAGCCAAAGGTTGCGTGTTCGAACCCCGGCATGGGTGAAATTTTTAGCCTCTAAATAGGTTTTTAGATGAAAACAACCTAACAAATCCTTGAAATATGAAATTTGCACATCATGTCCATGCATGCATTCATAGCTAAATAAATAATTTCTCAAATCAAACATCAAAATCAATCAGTTGCAATCCATATAATATAGTAACCTAAACAGTAAGCATAGAAGAATATAATATCAACCCTTTATTATGTTCCCACTGCTGGGGCAAGGGTCTCATCCTATATCGCAGGAAGGTTAGACCATACTCCACCACGGGGTCCAAGTCCGGGTTGGTGAAGGATTGCAAAATAGTGGCGGTCCTTATAGACAGAAGTTATCAACCCGCTCTTAAGGCCTCTGACATGGCTTTACGGCTGCCATTACATGACAGCCGGCACCGACGGCTTAACGTGCCACTAGCGGTAGTCACGGGATGGTCACCCATACAGTACCTGACCCGCTGTTGCTTAACCCAGGTGATTGATTCCAATCGCTCGGTTCCACTAGGCCACAAGCGCGGAATATGTATTGTATTGAAAATGTATAGGGATTAATTTCGAAATCCATTGCTTCGTTTTCCCTGATTAAATAACAAATACCCAAACTTATTTACGCACACTTATCACATTAAATCAGGGCCTAAGGAGGAAACTATATTTATAGCTCGTCGCGCCTCCCTTTATGAGAAAATATTTCATTATGTGACTCTGTACGAGCGCAAACCTTATTCTATCAGTCAAAGTGAGCCATTGCTATTGTTTGTCTTGGTGTTAGGAGGATTCCGCATTCTGTTTACTCACTTTTAGTGGAGGAAAATACAGTGAAGAGAAATTCGTTACGGGAGACAACTATTTGTGCTCGTGTGGAGTGCGGAAGGCAATAAAAGTTAGCTCTCAGCCACTTCAAGGTACCCTGGGAGTAAACAATCAATGAGATAGAAACAATTGGATAATATGAGACAAAACCCAAATTTAACATCTAAACAACTCGCAATAATGTATGGTCTGATTTTTAATTCCGTAGAATTCTGACAGTTATCATTTTTTGACATATCAGAGATTACAAACCTTTTGGGCCAGGTACATTTTTCAATTTCAATAAGGGTCTGAATATCTGAGTCTATACATTTTATTTGTTAGTGAATGTTTCCATTTTATAAAGTGCGGAGCTCCACATTAAAAGTGAATTTACGACGAGTGATAATTACGTCTCTTTTCGTCACAACCAATAAATCAAAGTGACAGACGCGACGTGACAGCTAACATTTTATTCTTCTAAAAAGGTTTACTAAACCTTAAATTAGGTGGCGGTGTTGTCAGCTCTAGAATAAAATAAAGTAATCAAAGTTAATTCGATGTACTGTTCATGATATTGAAATTTTTGTTATTTTTGTATTAAGTCACTTAAGCAAGTAAATACGTAGATTTAACCTTATGTAGGTAAAACATAAAAAAAACGCAGCATTAATTTTTTTATTATTCTGAAATGTGTCGAATTTGTCTGTTTTTCGGTGGAGAACTCTTTCAGTAGCAACACTTACGAAATTTCAGAACTCTACGGAATGAATAATCAGACTGTAATGAATTATTTATTTAATATTAGGAAGACTAACCCGGAACCGGCGTGCGTGCATGCAACGACTTATGAACGTTAATAAAGCGAAGGTGATCTGTCAGGATCGTGGCAAGTGGCATTCTCTGGTCTCTGCCTACCCCTCTGGGATACAGGCGTGAGGTTATATATGTATGTATGTATGTATGACATATATCAGAAGGCCAAATATAAGTACCCAATTACAGAAAAAAATAAACCGTTAATTAAGCTCTTAATGTAGTGAGAGTTTAAAACACCACATTATTACCTACTAAATTCTAGAGTATAAATCATTTCAACCTCCAAAGAAATCTCCCAGCTGGACCGGCAGCTGTCCAATCACGGCAGCGTACCATTGTTTCAGAGCTTCACATCAAGTTCTAAGTTTTATTTTACCTATTCATGGGTCACAGGTTCCGCGTTTTTTTTACCATTAGCGCGTGTTAGGGTACTGAAGCAAAGCTCTTCCGAAGCCTGGAAGAGCTTTGCTTTTACGCATACACGTACAACGATCGTGGCGAACTATACTGTGGTCGTTGTAATCGGACTTTCAAGACGAGGCTGGGTTTCGCGAGTAAAATCCGTGCCCATCGTCGCAGAAGTCCCACAACATAATATGAGGTCGCCGTCGAATCACGATGATGATATTATAATCAGCATTGATTGTGAAACAAGGCTACTTACATACGCAGCAGACTCCCAAGCCATGCGCGCAGTCCCCGATATCCCGAAGTTCTAAGTTTACATTCACCTATTCATACGCCATGTGTTAGCGCATTTTTTTCTTTAAACGTTAACATAATGCTACTATGACTTGACAAATTTACGTAACATAAAAAAACATCTCATTGGTACATGCCCGCACTGGGATTCAGACCGGGTCTCTCGCTTCCGAGTCCATAGTTCTACTCACTGGGCTATAGCCCCTTAATAACGGTGAAGGTTTTCCTTTTCAACCTGAGGAAACTTGAGTACCTATCTGAGGTGTTCAATTACTTTATTATTATCAAATACTCCTTGTTATTATCATTGGTAAAGCAGGGCTACTCACAAACGCAGCAGACTCCCAAGCCGTGCGCGCAGTCCCCGCCGGCCCGGCCGTCCCGTTGCCGGCAGTCGTACGGGTTGAGGCATATCCCGGAGCGCGCCGCCGTGTAACCCTTAGTAGGCTGGCACTCCCGCTCGCCGCCCACCGGGAAGAAGTTGAGCACTTTGCCCAGGGAGAAGATGCCTGAAAGGAAAATATATATATATTATTTTTCTTCTTCAGGCTATATTATGTAGTCCACTGCTGGACATAGCCCTCCCCTAATGAGCGCTATAGCACCCTGTCTTCAGCTTGCCGTAACATATATAAGCGTAGGAGTTCCAGGAGCAGCCTGTCACGGACCAGGGTTTGACAATATAACAAAAAATACAACCAGAAAATAATATCGGAGGAAAGAATACCATTTTCTTTTATTTATTTAATATTTAACTAGTGACTAAACAAAGATATTACATAACTGATATAAAAACAGGCAGTCATTAAAAGTTTCCACAGGTAGCTGTAAAATAGTACATTATGGTACTAGTGTGTAACATTGGTGATGACCGCCGAGGCGCCATTGAGACCCGAGCCCTAGGCAAGGGTCTTAAGAGAGCCAAGGAGGGGGGAATTTAAAGTTTCCTTTTATTACAGAGAAAACAAAAGTTATATTTGGGTAAGTTTTATTTATTAAACACGTACGAGTTAAAATTATCTATTTAAATAAGAAGTTGCATGAATTGAGCAAGCAATAGGAAAATTAATTTCTTTTATTGAACATGATCTTTATTTTAATAAAAACTTTTTTAGGAACAAAGCAACTCAAACAATAAAATTTAAAAAAAAATCTATACGTCTCTAGGTCTCTAGTGAGTTATAGCAATGAAAAATTCACAGTTTTATCATAGGTGTCATTCTGTGCCTAATTGCGGTGACCATAGAGCCACTTTATGAGCAAGTGTGTTAAAAAGTAATGTTACATATTAGGTATCACCAAATCGATTATGTGTTACATAATAGGTATAGACTTAATACCAATAAATTTTCTGGATTAACAATTTTGATAGGAGACATCTCACCGCAGTAATCGTCAAAGAATCAGTCAATATCGACTTCCCTCGCCAAAGAGTTATATAGATTTACAACTTAGTATTTAAGCATTGAAGCGCTCGTGGCCTAGGCGAACCGAGTGATTGGAATCAATCACTTGGTTAAGCAACAACAGGCGCGGTCAGGTACAGGATGGGTGAGCGTCCCGTGACTACCGCTAGTGGCATTTTTTCGAGCGCTTCCGTGCTTCGCAAGGCACGTTAAGCCGTTGGTGCCGGCTGTCATATAATGGCAGTCGTTAAGCCATGTCAGAGGCCTTATGGGCGGCTTGATGACTTCTGACAGTAAGACCCGCCACTGTCTTACAATCCTCCACCAACCCGGACTTGGCCCCCGTGGTGGAATATGGCCTAACCTTCCTGCGATGCAGGAAGAGACCCGTGCCCCAGCAGTGGGGACATACAAGGGTTGATAACGATTTAAGCATTCAACAAGTGCACGGAAGTAATATCCAATTATCCACGCATCAGCTTAAAGCTGCTTGTGTAGTAACTAAATAATAATAATATGCCTAGGTATTTAAAAAAAAATTACTTTACAAATGAACAATACAGAGTACTAAACTTCAAAAGACATCAACCAACCCTTATGTTAGAAACTCAAGAAAATAATCTTTACTTAAGTTCGTGGTTACAAGCAATCTGCTCTAGATATTCCGTTTAACGAAGCTGTGAGCATCCTACGCTAGGTTTTAGTCGAGAACCTGTTAACCAAATCACTTCAATTTGGTAATTTTAGAGCCCACGCTGTTACGTTCTTCATACTCAGACCTCAACTTAACAACGTATTGAAATTGAAATGGAAAAAATGTTTATTTATCACACACAGATTAAAGAACATATAAATACTATGACAAAAAATTAGAGACAAATAAAGTAAAGTTAAAGTAAAGTAAAAGTTTATTTCTCACCATAAAGAACAACATTAAGGAACGGTTTTATAAGCCTTGAGGGCTTTACAAAATCACTTAAAGGCTAATGGTACAATTATCAATTCAACCAATTGCCAAACTAGGTGGTCCTGTATTTTGACAATTAGTTTGTTTTGTACATAACGTACAGATCTATTTCAGACATTATTAATTTAAGTATTGTGCGTCTCAAGTATACAGATGCATTGGTGAATATGGTTAGTTATTACTTAATTGAATGTGAATGTGTGTGTGTGTGTGTGTGTGTGTGTGTGTGTGTGAACCTGTATATGTGAGAGAGAGCGTGATGTGTAAGTTGCAGCATATGAGTAGAGAGCTGTAAGAATTTAATAATAATTTTATTTAAGTAGATTCTCTGTCTCGTCATAAGACAAATCCTGTAAGTAATTGATTAATTTACGCTTACATTCAAATTTTGTGAGATCTTGCAGTCCTAATATTTTGTTTAACTTATTATACAAGAGTTGACTACGTAAGGAGTACTGGTTACTGGCAAACACTGTTCGACTTACGCTATAAATACAAGGCTTTTGTCTACGTCGACGGGTCGCCTCGGAAGGAGTTAAAGGAGGGACAGATAAATGTCTACGCAATGGAGACTGTAGAATGTATAACTGCCGAAAGGTAAGTAGGTCAGCTTCTGAGTATACTTTGATCGTAGAGTACATAAACGGTTTAGACTTCATAACTTTTATTACAGCTCTCTGTGCCCTTTCTAAGAGGATTAAGGAAGTCTTGTCAGCGCCCCCCCAAACCGGTATACAATACGACAGAATGGACTGGCATAATGATAGATATACCATTTTGAGAGTAGCTTGATCCGTAGCATTTCGCAACTTTTTAAAGACGTACATAAGTTTTCTCGTTCTGCCGTTTAGCACATCTATTTGTTTATGCCAGTTCAGACCTTCGTCGAGGTAGACACCCAAATATCTCACTTCTTTTGCTCTGTTGAGATTAACACAGGAGCATCCAGCTGTTTCCTGTGAACAGCTGTGAGCTTTTATGGTAAATGTTTCATATGATGGCCGGGAAGAGGCTTTCATTGCAAATGTAATAAAGTTAGTCTTATTTACGTTAAGAGTTAGTAAGTTATCGTTTAGCCAGGCCATAACTCGACGAGTAGCATATTCCGCATTTTCTTTACATTCAGACCAGCTGTCACCATATGCTAAGAGGGCCGTGTCGTCAGCGTATGCAAAAATTTCGCAGTGAGGCAAATCCAACAGGCATAAATCATTTAAATATATTTGAAAGAGTGTAGGCGCCAGGATACTGCCCTGTGGAACCCCGCATCCTAGAGTCTCTTCACTACTTATGTGGCTATCAATCACTACTGCTTGAATTCTGTTGTTAAGGTAATCTTCAAATATGTCAAGCACAATGCCTCTTATACCAATAAGTTCCAACTTTCCCAACAACAGAGGTATTGATATGGTGTCGAAGGCCTTGGAAAGGTCCAAAAATATGCCTATGCATTTCTTTTTATTGTCAAGATGTCTCACAATTGACTCAGTTATACCAATAACAGCGTCTTCAGTACTTTTACCCATTCTGAAACCAAATTGATTAGGGGCGATTATTTGATTAGCATTTATATATTTTACAAGAGCTTGGTTCAAAACCCTTTCCAAAACCTTCGACACCATAGGTAGAACTGAGATAGGCCTATAATTACCTACACTAGAACGAGAACCACTTTTAAAAACCGGATGCACTATGGCTTTCTTTAGTGCCTTCGGAAAGATACCCGATGTAATAGCTAAATTAGTGATGTGTGTGATCACAGGTATGAATTTTTGTCTAAAGGTTTTAATAATGTTTGCAGGTATTGTATCCCAGCCTACGGCACAATTTGTTTTGAGAGACAGAATAATTTGCTCCACATAGCTGTTATCTACAGGAATCAGGCCCATTGAATGTGGGAAAGTCAACTTCCTTAGAGTGCTAAAAGAACCAGAGCATGAACAATGTTTTGCGTTACTCGCATCGGCAATGATCTTATCTGCAAGTTCTTTGCCTATAGAAGCAAAATACTTGTTGATATTGTTTACAGCTACTTGCGGTGATGCTTCATTAATTAACAGCTCACTACTACTATTTTTTGTCTGTTTTATGCATGCAATATTTTTAATTACTTCCCATAAAGACTTTGGATTATTTCTGGCTTTTTCTAATTCATTACGCTCGTGTGCCCTTTTAAGTCTGCGTAAAATTCGATTACAATAATTACGGTAGCGCGTGTAAGTGATTTTAAGTACCACGTTATCTGGATTGCGTTTTAACCTACAGTGCATCTTGTCACGATTCCTGATGCAACGTAACAGTCCTTGGGTAATCCAGGGCTTTTTAATTCGTTGAGCTCTGCTAACTTTAACTATTTTAGTATGTTTTGCTATAATTGATGATATTTTAGAGATAAACATGTCTGTGGTTTTGTTAACGTCAGTGCATTCCATCAGAGGTGTGGTATCAAGAGAGGACAAGTCACTTTCCAAGCCTTTGAAGTCTATTTGTTTTCGGGTTCGTGAAATATGATAATTTTTGTGGTGCGAGGGGATACAAACAAGGGTGGGATAATGGTCAGTTACCTGAGTTTCAACAATAATTGTAGTAATAATCTGAGGAGCCTTAACTAATACATGATCAAGACAGGCGTTAAGTCTGGTTGGGGAGTTATAGGCAGGTAGCAGACCATGTGAGGCAGCAAGATTTAGATATGTATGTACTTGTGTTTTGTTGACAGTATTATCATGATCTGCTATGTTTATGTTAATATCGCCAACAACAATTATGGTATTGTATCCGTTCAGGCTACTGAGTACTCCGTCAAGACTTTGGAAGAAGTTGTCAAAATCTATAGCACTTTTATAACTCGGCGACCTATAAATTGACACAATAGCACAACTATTTCCGATTGTGCAAACAAGGCAGTTACCAGCTTTGAAATAAGGCTCTTGTAATTTAAATGTTAGTGTGTTTTTAACATAAGTAACAAGGCCATCGTTTTGGTTGTTTATATTGCAACTACGATGGCTAGTGTAGCCATCTAAATGAGGAATATTGGTCGCTGTACTTAACCAGCATTCTGATAGAATTATAACATCGAGGTCGGAATTTATTAACGAAAGAATTGCAGTAAATTCATCGAAATTTTTATTTATGCTTCGGATATTTTGATGTATTATATTCAGTGGGTGTGATGATTTATTTATTATATATCGATTGCAGTCAAGGGGTGGGCACACAAAAGTATTAGATACGTTTAGAGCGTCAATTTGTGGGATAATATCATTAATTATTTCAGGCATCTTTAATGTGTTTTACACACGACTGTTTCATAGGTCTAGTGAAGTTTATTTTAGCGAGAAAGGAAGCAACAGGAAGCATTATAATGTTACGTTTTGAGTTTGTGTGTGATGCATGGTTAAAGTAAGAAGTGTATGAGATGTAATGAGTTTTTTTCAGTTGCAGGTTTGTTTGAGTGTGTGTGTGCATTTTGTGTGTTGAGGTATGTGTTAAAGTACTCTTAAGGTTTATGAAGTATATAGTTAAGTTACATATTTTAGTGGGAACAAAGTTTTTTGATACATGTAAACAAGTAGGTAATTGGTAGATTAGTCATGCCATTTTAGTTATTTCTAGAAGAGAATTTTCGGTGAGTACCGGAATGACTTTTTTGTCACCGTCTTCTTTCCTCAACAAGATTCTGCCATTGGACGTCCAGCAGTGTTTGAAACCGTGTTGCTTAGCAAATTCACGTGTTTTGCCATACAGTTTCATTGTAGACGGAGGCAAGCGTTCGGCCACGTAAATTGGCTGAGTTTTTCCCGCTAAGCCCAAGTAGGAGGTATTCAGTTTCTGAATACCTTCTACTTGGGCTTAAATAGGTAAATACCCGCACTAGGAATCGAATCTAGGGCACTCGCTTTCCAGTCCATTATTCTACAATCATTAGGGGAAGGCTATGTCCAGAAGTGGACTAATATAGTCTGAAAAAGAAAGAAAAGATTTCTACCCTCTGGGTTACCGCCGCTCATACAGGAAGACTCCAGGGAAAAAGACAAACTTGACACTTTTTTTTCGAAACTAATCTGTGAATGCAGTTTTGTAGGGAATTTGCGTTACTCTGCCTCCTCTACACGTCGGAGACGTGTGGTAGAGGAGGCCTCTACAGATGCATCTGCAGACGTCATCTTCCGCTGCGTCTGCCAACGTGAAGAGGGGGTGATTTGCGTGTCTGTTGTAGGTATTTAACATTTGCAGATGCATCTACCTCGAATCCGTTTGTTGTCGGGTTTTGTGACACAGATCAAAGGGATTTGGCGCCAACGTCCGGTGCCTGTCCACACGTCTGCCGACGCATCAGTTTGATCGGAGTTGCGATTCAGAATGCACGCATGCTTCTTGCTGTTTTTTGTTCTGCCTACTTTCCGCGGCATTAGTAAAACGGTTGAAACAGAAAACTGTTTGTGGAACCCTAAAAATAAATACCACAAAAATATAAATGTTGTAAGTATACCAACCACTAATAAACTTAATTATTTACCTATTTCGATTAATTCATTCTATTGAGGCTACTGTAAAAATAATTGGACAATAGGGTAACCTACCTTACCTAGGTATTTTCCTTATTGAAATAAGAAAACTTAAATACCTAATACTTAATGTACTAAATAAATAAATAGCTGCAGCAGCTACCGTCTCAATATCCATTTTCGTCTCAATATCCGTACGTGCGACTTGAATCTGCCAAGAATGAACATAGACTGATCGACCCACAGACGTGTGGACGGTTCGTGGAGATCATTTGGCGGATGCGTCTGCCGACGTGTAGAGGAGGCTAAGATAGTAAACCGAACAGGGTAAAATACAAATTGATCTCGGAGTTATTGACGCTTAAAAAATCGCATACAGGGAAAAAGTGGCATAAGTCAAACTTTCAAAATGCAATATCCCCAAATGTTTGTTGTTCGACGAGTTTGTCTTTTTCCCTGGGATCTTCTAATACATACGAATTTTATAAAATCTGCCCATAGAGCTATTCAAATGCTCTAAAATTCTATGCTACTCTATCTTCAGACCTGTTTGGACATATAGGGCCGGTTTCTGAATTGAGAATTTCACTAAGTAAGTACTTAAGTAACGTTCTGTCATGCTCTTCGCTGAGAAATTCGAAGAGACAGCACTACAGTTAACTATTTCTTCTTCAGGCTATATTAGTCCACTGCTGGACATAGCCCTCCCGTAATGAGCACCATAGCGCAAGGTTGTGCCATCATTGGAGGGGTAATGCCCATAATCCCCACGCTGGGGATGCGGGTTGGGGATCGCAGTTTGGTGGAATTGTATGTACTGCCTGGGGCGCTGCTGCCCACCCCCCGGTTTGTGTCCCTTAGTCGCCTTTTACGACACCCGCGGGAAGAATTTGGGTTGGTGCTATCCTCTAGGCCGACACCACACAGCAACTATTTACTTAACGAAATTCTTAATTCCGAAACTGGCCCATCGATTCGTTCATTACGTGGTGAAATTCTTTATTCACAAGCCGGCGACAAGTCTTAACTTGTTGACATACAGTTTCAAAAGATGCAAAACGCCTTAACTTCAGCTAAGGTTAGTTACGTAGCAGTTAAACGTTCAAAGGAGGGAAAAGTCGGTCTCCGCCCCGCGGGAGACACTTCAACGTGAGTTAGCTGCATGAAGTGTGAAATATTGTTTTGTGTTAGGATGTGGTCGTAAAATCAAGTAAGCTATAAGCTACCTGCCACCGACTTTTCATTGTTCGTTTGTATTGTTCTGACTATTAGTTACGTCCGTAATATAACATTCACACTATTTGAAATTAAGACTGTTTGTTGCCGTAATAAACACATCTATTGGCCCACCTTGTATTTTCAGTTTCGTTTAGTCCTAAGTAAAAATTTATACCTATTAGATCGAGCAAAAAGTTTTTATGCAGTTTTGAACCAGGCACATTCATAATTTTATTCAATAGTCTTTTTTTGAATTTCCAACGCAAAATTTAAAGAAACAAAAGGCAATTTGTAGCCTGTTCGTTGATATCAAACAATGGAATACTAAGAAAACTTGAATTTATTGGTTTAATTGGATTTAATTCTTGAAAGTGTGATTTTTCTCTTTGGTTTTACAACGAACATTACTTATTCTTAACATTAAGGTGAGTTTCTATCAATAATCTATGGATACTTCGCCTGAAGTCGCCGCCCAAGCTGGGGCACTTATCCAGGCCGGACTTAGCCAAAGAAATGTGAGTTACTCAACTTAATTTAAGTCCATCTGCGGTCCGAAATGTTTATCGGAGACCTAGAGACTGGCGGCTTTCTTCGTTGCCAAGGAAGGCCACGATTTCGGGTCACAATTGAAAGGCAGGATCCAGAAGTGTGTTAGGTTTCCGTAGGTAACAAGGAAGCTTTATACCACGTTTTGCCACGTCCGTCTGTCTGTCCGCGGTTTAGGAAGGCTGCTTCTTATTTATGCGGAATATGGGATTCCAATAATTTTAAACGCAATGTCTGACCTCCATGGTCAAATTCGTTCTTTTTTTAAATACTGGCTGCTAATATTTTTCTCTTATATAAAGTTCAAATTCAGGTGACGTGTCCTCTACACATAATTCAGAGATGAAATGTTTTTCTCTCGCTTACACCAGAATTGTTGGGGTATCGTTGATTGGTCGTTTAAAAAGCCATTGTCGATTTAAGGATCCGTGCGCGAAATATTAAGCTTTAAAGCGCCTATATT
The DNA here is from genome assembly GCA_934045075.1 of Yponomeuta sedellus. NCBI lineage: Eukaryota > Metazoa > Arthropoda > Insecta > Lepidoptera > Yponomeutidae > Yponomeuta > Yponomeuta sedellus. The sequence goes on along the minus strand of OW203738.1, from coordinate 1,896,207 downwards.
TCTACCTCTGAGAGTGTAGGTCTGCCTTCTCCCCTTCGTTTCCTGATAGTCCATAAATACTAAAATAAAAAAAATTGAGCCGTGTCGTAAACTTGCTGCACGTTCAATTTTTATTATATTAAGGAACCAATAGTATTTTCTGATATATTTAAGTTCATGTCGAATGGTGTTCTGTACCCCAAGATACAATTTAATTTAGTTTGGGGTTCAGAGTTACTTGTTATATTATAGTAAATGTTTATTTAATAAATCCACAATTGTATCGTCACAACTAATTACTTACAATAATATTGGTTTTATATAAAATATTACTTGTTCATTAAATATATAATAACAATAAACAAATCACACATGTCATGTCATGTGAACATATTAAAATAAAATTCATTCACAAAAAGCTTCGTCAGACCTAAAACTTTATATATTGTTAAGTTTTGTTCTGCTCAATAAACATCTTTTATTTTGATTTCCTTGATTTTGACCAGAGAACATTCTAATCACTTTCTAATATAGAATACTTACCTACTCTGAGCAGAAAGGAATACTTACTCCGATACTCACCCATCACAAATTACGAGGCCACATATTGTAAAACTGAAGCCCGGAAGATTCATAATAACTTCTACAAATTTCACGCTCGCTCTCGCTCGTAGTCCCGGCTTGGCTGCGTGAGTGATCTTAAACCATCACGAAGGTTAAGAGCAACACAGGGCGCGTTTAGTGCATGGATGGTAAACCGTGTATGACTAACGCTAGTGGCATTTTTCCGAGCGGTTCCGTGCTTCGCAAGGCACGTTAAGCAGTTGGTGCCTGGTGCCGTCGATAGATGGCAGTCGTTAAGCCAAGTCAGAGACCTTGGAACGGCTTGAAAACTTATGACAATAAGACCAGCTACTAGTCTCCACCAATCCAGAATGGCCCCCGTGGTGGAGTAAGTATGGCCTATACCTTCTTCATGGAAGAGACCCGTGCTCCTCGGTGAGGACATAATGCGTTGATGATAATGAAAGTAATCACGTTCCCTCGTCTCAAACTAGGATACCCTATGCTTAGATAATCAAGCAAGAACACCACGAAGATGGAAAATAAGACGCTGGAAAGTAAATTGGTTTAGTACAATTTACTCAAATCCAAACTTACCAGGGTAGGGTTAGGCGATTGATTTACTGAACTAAAGGTTTTCTTGAGAAACTACTCAAGTATTTACTTAGAGAAAGAGTAGGGTCATTAGCGAACAGTGATTTATTACAAAGAACTACAGTGAGACTAAATTGATGATAGAAATCAATCACTGCAGTTTGTTTTTCAAGATTCAGCTTTTCAGAAGTAATTGTATCGTGTAGGTACTCGTGTATTACATTTTGTCTCCAAATTACTTAAGTTCAACTTTGAGCCTGCTAATTAGGTACTTAAACAAACTCACGCATGTATACCAGAGGGGTATGCAGAGACCAGGGTCCGCCACTCCTGCTACCATCTTGAATATTTATTTTAGAAAGAAGAAATGTGTATTTATTTGAAGACACAATACTCAATAACATAAAATCACACAGCGAAAATCAACAATGAAACAGAAAACACAATATCAGCCGAAAGTGGGCAAAAACAGTAACGGCAAAAAAAAATAGGTTTTGTATGGAATCATGCGTTACTTTGCAGAAATCCATAATAGCATTAAAATATGAAAATCACTTTGCTAAATTCCGCTAAAAATCCCAGAAGCTTAGTTAAGGCCTCCCACTTTTTCAAGCAGAAGCAAGAAAGACACCACCGACGACACCAAAAGCTTGTGTGATGCTTCTGAGATTTTGAGCGGAATTTAGCAAAGTAATTTTCACATTTGAATGCTAAAAATTATGTTGATGACATTTTATGTCACTATTTTTATTGGTGGTGCCTCTTTCCACAAGTTGTACGTCACAGGAAGCAGAGCATGATAAAAACTCACTTAAATGTTTTTCCATTCTATCAATGTACTTGTGTCTCACAAATAAATATCTTTGTATTTGTATTATACAGTATGTTATAGAGATAAATAGATGAAACTTTAGTGAAGATTATGGTATTTATTTGTACTATGATACAATGTTGTAAGACTGACATTATACCAGTTATCGAAATAATAGAAGATTTAAAAGTCCTCTAAATAATAAACTCGTTGCATAAATGCATCCTTACACCAGTCCCCGCGGGCTAGAATCGTGCTTTGAATTTGAAAAGGAACTTCCGGCTCGCTTTGGGTGGATATGTCGCAAGAGGATGTCTTGGGATGGGTGGAAATATTCGGGACAGTGTAGTACAATGCATTTGATGCAGACGAGACGGATGGTCGTTTTCTGTTAAAGATATCTGTGTGGAGTCGCATCTACTTCCTTGTAGATATCTCATTTCTTACCCGAATAGTTATTATAAATGTGAAAGTCCGAGTCAAAATATTTTATTTACTATAAAAATAAAATATTTATTTTATTCACTATAAAAGAAAATTTTAAAAACCTATTTATAGGCTAAAAATCTACCCATGCCGGGACTCGAGCAGGCGACCTCTGACTAACCGTGCCAGCGCTTTCCCAACTGAGCTAATGGGCAAGTACCGGCATCAGTAAAATTTCGAACCCCTTTACAATATTCTCTGTCTTATTTACTATTTTTCCGGTATACAATAAAGAATATTCTTATCTTATGTATTTAGCCTCTTAATAAATATAATAAATAAAATAGCCTTTATTTACACTACCTATCTTAGATAACACTACAGCAGCATGTCGATTCAGTAAGATCGTCGATCACTTCGATGGTCACTTCGTCGGTCACTTCGTCGGTCACCTCGTCGTTCACCTCACACTCACCTTAATTTGACCTTCAGAACCCGAAAATATGACATTCCTTGCATAGGGGTTGACACTAATATTACTTCAGTCGAAGTCGTAGGCTATAATTTGTTTCGCATGTTTTGGCAAAACGATGCTATAAAAAAATCTTACAAACATGTTGCGTTGTCTAAAATTGTACAGTCTAAATATTTACTAGCCTAAATCTATTGAAATGTATAAAAAAGATTATATCATTGGCAGTATACAGTGTATCCAAGTCGCTGGCATAAGAAGCAATTCTCGTGGGGTTACCATACGAGTAAAATAAAAATGCCACGATTACTGATTTATTTGCTTACAGGTAGTTCAGTAATTCAGTAATTTTTATTCTTTAAAAATATAGGCAATACATTCCTTACACAATAATATCGAGCCTACTAGTGCGTGCATTACAAAAAAAAACGATGACATCTGAACTAATGTTAAACACTGTATCTCAGACGTCAACGCCAACTACCATTAGATTTCAAATATACACTGTATAATTAGGACATGCATTTATTAATTAAGGTTACACAATAAGTTGTACATAATTAGAAATTATAAATGAATAAAATTAACAATATTCTTATCTTATTTTAACCTTAGCAAAAAATCGATAGGTGCAGTGTAATGGACGGTAAGTAAACGTTTGTAAAGTAGCGAGCATGAGGGAAAGAGGGGGGGGGCGGGGGTGGGGTAATTTCGTATGTGTATTGTGTTTGTGTGAACGGGGAGTGTTCGTGCTATGTATGTCTCTATAGGAAAAATAAATTGAAACAAATGAGAAGAGAAAGATGAGGTACGATAACTTTATTTGTGGGCTAGGTTTTACTGTATGGGTTTTAGTAGATTTTCCGTTATTTAATAGTTAAGACGAAGGAACTATTTTGTTGTTTGGGCTTTACGTTTTTTTATTTATTAAAAGTGTATGAACCTACTACATAAAAATGACACCGGGAAAGTTTGGTTCTATGGGCTAACGTTTGGTATACTCTGTCGATTCTTAAGTACTAGGGGAACGTAGGTCATAGATGTGTTGTTTCTGTTTAATAATTTTGTGAGGAAATCAATCAAGTCTCAATATAAAAGTGTAATCGAGTATCTGACTGAACCACTATGTATTACTTTTATCACAGCTCTGTAAGCTCTTTCAAGACATAACACGGAATTCTGGGGAGCACGCCATACGCCTATATCATACGTGTAGTCACCAATCCTAACTTGTCGCTCATTTACATTGCCTTGAAAGGGCAACTCTCCGATTCCAATGGTTTCTAGTTTATCCAGCAGAATGGGAACAGAGACAGTTTCGACAGCTTTGGAAAAATCCAAAAGCATATTATCTTTAGTATTTTGCGTGTGATCGACAAGCTACTAATATCACACCGTTAATAACATTGTTTATTAGACGCTTTATATGTGCGTCATATTAACGCACATTAGCAAGTAGTTTGGTGACCGAGTTTAGTTGCCGTTGCGCTGGGGTAGCTTAAATTACTGAATACGAATTCGATCGAACCCACGAGCGAACGGCGTTAGTGAATAGCACTACAGGATCTTTATTTGGTTAGTAGGTATGTTAATTTCTCAGAGCTACAATATTTGATAATAATTCGAAGAATTAAGAGAATTAACAAGAATTCGTTAATAATTTAAAACTTATCAGCTTGAGAGTGCCCATAAACGGGTGTAGGCTTTCTCCATCTGAGTCCAGGTGACTCCATCTCGGGCAGTGCGCGTCCAGCAGGTTTTTAAAATTGTCCTTAGCACGGGTTAGTGCAACAAAAAAATTTATAAAACAAAATGTTTATTTAATGAACGTCAAAGCTGTCGACAGTGTGTCAACACCATGTCATGATTACGGTGTTTAAATTTATAAAAATTAATAATCTAACTCTAGAACCCCACCGAAACTGTTTTTTATAACGTACATATGATGCATTAAAAAAATTAACATTTAGAGCCACTTGCACAAGCTCGTAAATCGTTATTCAAAACAGTTTAAACTGGATTCTCAATACAATAAAAGTATCAAAATAGTACTCAACCTAGATTTAAAGAAACTGCGCAAGCGGTTCTAAGAAAAACCTGTGATCAAACCGACACACAGGCTAAATATGTTGTTTTGTATAATTATTGTGTATTCGTTTTCTTTCTGTTGTTTTTAAAAATTATCTCAATTTCTCGGTTTATTTCGTTTCTGTGATGTGTCTTGTTGTTATTGTTAATATTTTTCTTTCTCAACTTAAAAGTAGGTAGAAAAATGTAACACTACTTTATTTGGTCACTATTTCGTTTTTCCGAATGATTCAGAAAAATACCGCTTTCTTAGCATTTACTATAACAGTCTAAAGTACATATCAAGACACAAATTTACTATAATAAAGGTTCTCTGCATGAGATCGCTCCAAGCGATAAGAGCGCCAATTGTGTAACATTATTTCTTTTTTCAGGTTGTGCAATAAATTGTTTTCTATCTATCCCTCACAGTGGTTCTTAACCGGTGGTCCTGGAGGCATTCCAAGCGATCCGCGAATCCATTATTGCGGAATAGTGACTAAATAAGCGTAAGTCGTAGGTACCGTATGTTATTTAGGCTGGCAAAGGTTAATACATCCTTCATGGGGCATTATATACGTTTCTAGAATATAATACGTGAAGATATATTAAGTTTGACTGAAACGCGGTTCAAAAAATATGTAAAGTACACTTTGTGCCAAAAGGGCTACTATAATATTAGGCATGACAATGTCTGGAAGTAAAGCTAGTACTGGTACAATGCATAAGTTTTGTAATAATTATTTAAACTCTGTTAATTAAGGGCTTGGAAAAGACTAAGTTTGGAGTTAATTTGACAATTTTTTTTAAATGCTCTAAATTTTGAATAGGACACCTAGTTTGAGTGGTAACGTTCATTAAACCCGTCCATTTCTGCGCTACTTTAAATAAAACCTTTTAATTTCATTTCATATCAACAAACCAACCGGGTGGTACTGACTAGACAGAAATTTAGTAGAATGATCCTCCAGGACTAAAACGTTAAGAATCACTGATCTATAACAGTCTTTGGGGCAGTTTCTGAATTGAGAATTTCGCTAAGTAAATAGTTAACTGTAGCTGTCTCTTCTACTTTCTCAGCAAAAAGCGTGATAGACCGCCACTTAAGTATTTATGTGAATATTTCTATTCAGGAACTCAGGATTTCAGATTGTCAACAGAGCTCGAACAATTAATTTCACGAACAAAATTCAATAAAGTAATCGAACGAAAACGGGTTCGACAAACATTCCACGACCCACGTGTAATGTGTTAATGGAAACATTATCAAGAGAACAACGACCCTATTAACTGGTGATCTCCCATTTCACACAATTCGTATAAACACAAGGCTCGCAAACGATACCACAGGAGCTTCATTCACCATTTGGATGCAATACAATTTTGGTATGCATGGTAAGTAAGTTGTTTATTATCATTGATGTTGATATTACATTAATTTGGATATACAATACCAACTCCACAGTTCGCTCCGTTTGTGCTGATTCGGCAATGTAATTGGCTGCGGGCCACGTTTGATAAAACTACAATTTATAGTTTACTAGCTGGTCCGTTGAAATCGGATAGCAATTCTGTAATTTAACGTTAAACCTAATTTGCCACACATTTCCTCGTAACTCAAGAAGACGACAAGCTTCTCTCTTTTCCATTTACGAAACAAGTCTTTACCGAGTAAAACTTTCATCATTCATGCGTCATCATTCGTATTTATTTGCCGTTTTCCTCATAGGCAAGCGTGAGCTCCATTCCGACACCGTGTAGATACCCTATACTTAGATTTTTTACTCCGTAGAATTCTGACAGCTATAATTTCTTAACTATTAAAGTAAAAAAAACATTGGCCTTTTGCATCTACGTAATGAGATGATTTATGCAGCGTCCACAGCAAAGTCTAGTTAATACATGAGGAGCCAACCAAGCCGCGGGTTTCCTCACGATGTCAGCGGGTAGAACAATGGAGTCGCAAGCGAGAGACCCAGGTTCGATCCCCAGTGCGGGCCTGTACCAATGACTTTGTTTCATTTAAAAGTTACGTACATTAGCGAATTTGTAGTCGCAAAAGTAAGTGGACAGCGGGTCGTAAGGAAACTTAATTTATTTTACACTTTATTGAGGATCGCTTATTGCTGTGGATTGTATTATACCTTTTATGTATTTTCTGTCCGTGGCAAATTTAGTTTAGGTTCAAAAAAAAACATTTTTGTTTCATTTTAAAGTCATTGGTACTAAAGAGAATTGAACCCTCGCGAAGATGACGCCGACATTCTAGTGCTGGGCTGAACACCTTTAAACTCTCGATATTAACCCTTCTATGTCCACTGGTGAGGCACTCTCTTTCTGAATCGCAGGAATATTAGGACATACTGTAAGACGGTAGCGGGCCTGTAAACTATACTAACGGTTAGATTCTTACAGTGGTTCAAAACCATTTTGTTACACCCTGTAAATGTAGCCTACAGGGTGTAACAAAAATCTCCATATCCATCTAAGCTGAGGTGCTACCAAGAACGTTTAAACATCCTTGGGTCCTACTCGTCAATACAAACATATTTTACGACAGGGAAAACCTTGGAAGCGCGAAATGAATAGGTATTGAAACGCTATTGTATGGAATCAGGCGTTACTTTGCGAAAATCCATAATAGCATTAAAAAGTGAAAATTACTTTGCTAAATTCCACAAAATACGCGTATTTTCTCACAAAAGTATTGGTGTCGGTGGTGGTGTGTTCGTGTCTTGCTTCTGCTTGAAAAAGTGGGAGGAAGGGCGGTGGATTAAATAACCGCATGGTGCTTGTGGGATTTTTGGCGGAATTTAGAAAAGTAATTTTTATTTTTTAATGCTAAATACACGCTGTTTCGTACATTAATGCCGAAAGGTAACATTAATGGAACATCAGATATTTTCAATTTATTTCTTTGTGCTTTACGGTGCTGCTAGCTCTCCACTAATGGGTATCGGCCGTTAGCTTAACATTTTTCCCCATGTTTCGCAAAGGAGTTTTCGATGCTTTCCATCCTCGTCTCCCTCGTTACAGTCCTATAATAATACATCCTTTATACATCCAAGCTAGAACTAGTTTGAGCTTCTAAAACAGATCAAAATGCTTGAAGCTAGAACTAGTTCTAGTTTCAAGTGTTTTCTAAAAGTATTTGCTTCGTGAACTTTGCTGAGGCTCAACTTATGAGTTGCTTAGTTAAAGTAAGTAAAATATTGCAACAACATTTTCCTTACTTTAAGTAAAAAAAAACTTCGCTAACTGTGGAGGAAAACATCTCGGGGAAATCCGCGGGTTCGATAAGATCACATTAGATTAATTAGCAAAATACTCTTTATTGCACACCATACCTATATGAATAATCTTAAATAATATCTAAATTAGTATACAAAGCGCGTTCCAGCTCTGCCTTATTTGGCTCTATATATTTAGAAATATCTTAGTCGGTCGCTGTCGGATAAGTAATACAAAACTAGTTCAACCCATGTGGTTGAGTAGATTGATAGATCTGTCAGAACTATTTAGACATAACTGGTATAAACATGACATTCTTCTAGTCATTTATCCATTTAATTACCATAATAATTTCATTGAGTTCCCAAACATGGGTTGGCCATTATTCACTTTCACTGAAATAGCGGTTTTGTTTTACTACGCTCGCTTTTTGGTATGCCCACGTAATTAAAGTGGTTCGATAACGATTTTATCTTCTATGTATAGAATAATGCCATTTCGAAGGCGTTATGGACGTCTTGATAACGTCTGACAGTAAAGCGCATTTTGTTACAATACTCCACCAACTCGGGCTTTGCCCGGGCAAAGTCCATGTACGGCCTAACTTTGTTGCGATGCAGGAAGAGACCCGTACCCAAACAGTAGGAACAAAACAAAGCGTTGATATCATTATAAAATAATGCAGCCTATATACGAATTTGTAGTCGCAATACCACACCCTAACTGTGGAAAAAAGGAAAACATCGTGAGGAAACTCGCGGCTTGGTTGACTCCGTAAGTATTGACTAGTCTTTGTGGGCTAGGCTGCCTAAGCTGTCAGGATGGTATGTGTGTAGGGGCAAGCATACACCATCTGTAAAACCACGTCCCAGGCACTTCGTCCCTTCACCCATCAAACGAGAGTGAAGATGCGACTGGACGCTGTATAAATCATCTCATCTCATATAGGTACGACCCACTGTAGGGCACAGGTTTTCTCACAGAGAGAGAGAGCATATCCTCCGGGAATTTAAAGTTACTAGCTTGAACTTGCATTTAGTGACTTATTCGTTTTGATAAGGTTAAAATTAATCGTTTTATTTACGATGTAGAAAACCAAACGTTGACTCGCCAGTTCGATTTGTAATATATGAAAGTAAAACGCGAATTAGGTATGAATAAAGCGGAACCCGCTTCTAATAGAGTAGGACCGAACAATTGTTATAGTTCTACTAGTACAACCTCCAGTAGCGAAGAGGCACAGGAAAAAGAAGAAATAAAACCAAAGTCGTCCCCCAGAGATACCAACAAACAAATCAGAACAGACAAACAAGACGAGTTTATGTATTTGTGCGAAATACGCAACTAAACGGTTGGTCGTTTTCCATTTCGTGAGTCAACAAGGCGTCGAATTGTGGAGCAAGTTTCGGACTCCAATGTAATCGTAACTTGCTGCCAGATGTAGGGTTGCTACTTAGATGCAGGACTTACGCAAGAACACAAAGGGTCAGTTTCTGAATTGAATATTTCGCTGAGTAAATACTTAACTGTAGTGCTATTTCTTCGAATTTCTCAGCAAAGAGTGTGAAAGGACGTTTCTTAAGTATTTACTGAGAGCAATTCTCAATTCAGAAACCGGCCAACAGGGCCATTTTCAGCGCGGGTTTCTCAATTCAAAATTTCACTAAGTAAATAATTAAGTAACGTTCTGTCACACTCTTTTCTGAAAAAATCGATGAGACAACACTACAGTTACAGTGCTACACAAGAAATAAGTCTCGCGGATGTACCTGCGTAGATGATCAAATTTTGGATGTGCGGCAAGTTGATCGACCAATCAGATAGTTTCATTTTATGGCAGGCCGCTCGCCTTTGTTGCTATTGGTTGATTCAACGTCATCGATGCAGGTGACTATTAGTTTCAGTCAACTGCTAGACTTGGTTGATGTCAATAGGTGTCAATCAACTCTGCACCTTAACCGTATCGGTTAAAGATCATGTTGAATGTACTTATAGCTTCGGGTACTTTCGTTACACTTCTTCCTAGTCTGCGCGAACGTAGATTCCCGAAGGGGCTTTTATGATGTGTAGTACTGTACCTTTTACATAAGAAATTCTCAATTCAGAAATTGGCTCTAAGTAAATATTTAAGGGACGTTCTGTCGCGCTTTTTGCTGAGAAATTTGAAGGGAGAGTACTACGAGAGAATTTTGCTAAGTAAATACTTAAGTATTTACTTAGCAAAATTCTCAATTCAGATGGCCAGTTTCGGAATTGAGAATTCCGCTAAGTTATTGTTGGCTCAAAAGGTATCATTTATTTGGTTATCAACCCTTGTATGTCCCCACTTGGGGCAGGGGTCTCTTCCTGCATCGCCGGAAGGTTAGGCCATACTCCACCACGGGGGCCATGTCCGGATTGGTGGAGGATTGTAAGACAGTGGCTTTACCTTACTATCAGAAGTAATCAAGCCGCCCATAAGGCCTCTGACATGGCTTAACGACTGCCATTATATGACAGCCGGCACCAACGGCTTAACGTGCCTTGCGAAGCACAGAAACGCTCAGAAAAATGCCACTAGCGATAGTCACGGGACGCTCACCCATCATGTACCCGACCGCGCCTGTTGTTGCTTAACCAAGTGATTGATTCCAATCACTCGGTTCGCCTAGGCCACGAGCGCTTAATTTATTTTAAAAAGTCGGAATTAAAAAATAACCAATAACCTGCATAGACTCTACAACCGAGGACTTTAATCGATTTTCGCTAAAAACGGCATTTAGGTAGGTAGAACTGGGTACCGCTTTAAGGCTCAAAGCGTTGGAATAAAACCAGCGATACGCTTGTTTTAGATCTACAGACCTTGAATACATTGCGCGTAGAATTTTCTAATGTTACTAGAGGAAAACCTAAAATTTCGTTCAAGTTGCTTGGTAAGAAATGTTCGATGCATTTCTACAAACACTACAATGCTAATTAATGAGAGTGAGAGGTGTTCAAATACCGCAGCGCTTGAAATTGGCAATCCACGGTGGGCACGCGTGGCAATTAAGCCCATAGTCTCTCTCTCTCTGAGAGAAGGTCTGTTCCCTACAGTGTGACATTTATATAGGCTACATGAAAATGTCAGCTAGCTTTCTTATTGGGTATATTGTCCAGTGCCTAATTAGGAAGCTGAATTAGAATCAGGCGGAAACCAAGATGTCTCAGCAGATGTGCAAAAACTTTTCGAACTTTCTTGTAAATTAATCCCAAATTTTGACGAAGGAAAATTAAATCGGCCATTTCTGACCTCTAATTTACATTGTTCGCGTACCAAGCCTGAAATAATCGCTATCAATCCTTTGTATATCCCCACTGATGGGGCACGGGTCTCTTCCTGCATCGCAGGAAGGTTGGGCCATACTCCACCACGGGGGCCAAGTCCGGGTTGGTAGAGGATTGTAAGACAGTGGCGGGCCTTGCGGGGTAGCTTAACGACTGCCATCACATGACAGCCAGCACCAGAGGCTTAGCGTGGTTTGCGAAGCACGGAAGCGCTCGGAAAGAATGCTACGAGCGGTAGCGCCCGCAAATGATTGATTCCAACCACGGGGTTGACTAGGCCACGAGCGCTTCCGTAATAATCTTCGGGGGTGTTCGCCAATGCGTGAGTGTGTAACGGTGCAAACCTCTACACCTTTTTTTACATAGAAAAAGAATTAAAAATGGTGTAAAAAGGTTTGCTTGGTTACAAGTGGATTGCTTCTACACAACCATGCGCAAAGGAAAACCTCGTGACGAAACCTGAGTATTGAGATGTTCAAATTCCTCAGCGCTTGAAATTGCTTCCGCGGTGGACACGTGTGAGAGTTACTTTCTGTGATACATGTGTGATACATACTTTCTGTCTGAGAGAAGCCGTGTGCCTTGCAGGGTGCTTTGGCACTTAATGTTATTGATGGCAATCATGAAATCCTATCATACGTTTAGGTGGCAATTGATGTATTTGGTGTAAGATGACTTGAGAAAAGATGGTCAGAGTGGAGTTTTATTTTCCCGCTGCATTTTTCTCCACTACAATACGGCCCGAAGGCAGCGGCTTACATTGAACATTGACATACAACACACGGAATGTAAATTCTTTATGTTGAAATAAATTGAATTGAATTAAATTAAAGAGACTATTGTAAAAACCTATTTAAAGTAAAGTAAAGCAAAGATTTATTCTATTTACAAAAAGTGAGATAAAAAACTTAATAAACTTGTAGTTACATACTCGCCGTCCTTTGATGTCCGTTTTCCGATAGAAGAATTTCGGACAAACTGATTTTTGCTCATGATTGAGGGAACACGCCCGTAGATTAATTACAAGCTATTTCATTACACTGTTATTGTTCGTAATAAATTACAAGAAATAAGTGCAAGCGATCTATAATCAGCCCATATCAACCCACTGCTGGGCATAGGCCTCCTTTTTACTGCGCCATTCCTTACGGCACTGTGCTAATCTGATCCATTTCTGACCATTTCTGAAAGTTTCCTCATTTTGTTCAAATTATTATGAATGTCAAATGGTCCGAGCGAGAAAACATATGCCACGTAAGAGTTGTATGCAGGATGTTGTAGGAGGTCCGCTAGAACTAAATAGGCGGGTTATATTATCACGTCCATCCTCACAATCCAGTCCATCCATAGGTAGTCTGGAAGAGGTCACTTTAAGTGATAAGACTGCCATTTGTATAACATTACTCAAATTTAAGAAATAATGGTTGTATTCTTTTATCTGGTTGTGCCATAAAATAATCTCTAACTGTGAAAAAATGAATAAATTACTTACTTGCAAGGGGATATTTTTAAAAAACCTGTTTAGAGGCTAAAAATTCCACCAATGCCGGGACTCGATCTCGTGACCTGGCTAACCGTGCCAGAGGTCGCGGGTGCGATTCCCGGCATGGGTGGCATATTTAGCCTCTAAATAGGTTTTTTAAAATTGTCCTTACACGGGTTAGTGTATTAAAAAGAATATAATCCTCCATCAACCCGGACTTGGCCCCAGTGGTGGAGTATGGCCTTACCTTCCTGCGATGCAGGAAGAGACCCGTGCCCCAGCAGTGGGGACATACAAGGGTTGATAACGATAACGAATCAAAGGGGATATTTGTAAGTGAGTAAGTAAATAATGTATTTATTTCCAGCTCACTATCAAAACACAAAATATGTACAATTAGAGTTGTCAGAACTTATTCCTATGTGCGAGGCTGTAGTCCGTACTAGGAAAGATCTTGTGTGACAGATTTCTACGCCCTCTCGCCATGCATTGTTTCTCAAATGTATACCTAATTTTTGAAAGTTATGGAGGCGAACAGAAAATTATAACTGGCTATGTCAATTTTAAAAACCTATTTAGAGGCTAAAAATTCCACCCATGCCGGGATTCGAACCCGCGACCTCTGGCTATCCGTGCCAGCGCTCTTTCCAACTGAGCTAATGGGCGACTCACCGGCATCAGTGAAATTTCGAACCTCTTTACACTATTCTTTGTATTACGTACAGGCAGCGACATCTGGTTTAAGTAAATTGCATCACTTACAGCCCCGACTACCTACTTTGCAGTTAGGTTTTTACATCGGAATGATATCACTGTACATGATTATACTATTTTTATTTTTAATGCACTAACCCGTGCTAAGGACAATCTAAAAAACCTATTTAGAGGCTAAAAATTCCACCCATGCCGGGATTCAAACCCGCGACCTCTGGCTATCCGTCCAGCGCTCTTTCCAACTGAGCTAATGGGCGATGAATTTTGGGCGAGTGCAAGGACAATTTTAAAAACCTATTTAGAGGCTAAAATCCCGGCATGGGTGGAATATTTAGCCTCTAAATAGGTTTTTAAAATTGTCCTTAGCACGGGTTAGTGCATTAAAAATAAAAATAGTATAATCATGTGAGTACAGTGATATCATTCCGATGTAAAAACCTAACTGCAAAGTAGGTAGTTGGGGCTGTAAGTGATGCAATTTACTTAAACCAGATGTCGCTGCCTGTACGTAATACAGAGAATAGTGTAAAGAGGTTCGAAATTTCACTGATGCCGGTGAGTCACCTCAGTTGGAAAGAGCGCTGGCACGGATAAACAGAGGTCGCGGGTTCAAATCCCGGCATGGGTGGAATTTTTAGCCTCTAAATAGGTTTTAAAAATTGTCCTTAGCACGGGTTAGTGCATTAAAAATAAAAATAGTATGGCTATGTCAATGTTATGTGTTGTACTTTCAGAGGTTTGTCAACATCGTATCAAGTGGCAGACCCTGGACTCTGTCTACCCTTCGTCAATACAGGCGTGAGTGATGTAGTTATGTTGTACTTTAAAAAATAGGAGTTCGAACTATGACCGTGAAAAACTTTGAATTCTTTAATCGTTCCCTCTCTTTGAAGCTAGTAAGGAAATCAATAAGTACAGCGGACCGAAATTCCTGCCGGATTTCTGGGCAAAGGTCGACCTTTGGCAGCCCTAATCGAGCCCTAATCAAAGGGCGAAGTAATATAAACCACCATGTAATTTGTCTTAAAATAAAAGTCGGAAGATTCTCTTTTGAAGGAAAGTTTTCCATGATGCTGTTTACATGGGGATTGATTTTCACGGGAAAGACAAAAGTCTCAACCAAAAGTCTCTATGCTTGTGTCTCGCTTATTGGAGGTGATATATGCACATCTATTCGCCTGTTATAAGCTTATCCCGATACATGACTGACAGCGATTTGAATATCGCTAGATTATACTATTTTTATTTTTAATGCACTAACCCGTGCTAAGGAACAAATTTAAAAACCTATTTAGAGGCTAAAAATTTCACCCATGCCGGGATTCGAACCCGCAACCTCTGGCTATCCGTGCCAGATTTTTAGCCTCTAAATAGGTTTTTAAATATCGCTAGATTACCATTGTTTGTCGTGATGTGTGACACTTGCTAAAAATATATCAACCGAGCAATATAGTGTTTTATAGTCTGTTAGCTTTTAGAATATACCTCGGCTACTATCGGATAGAATCGGATATATTGATGTCGTTGTTTCTGGTTTCCGCGACACGGGGTATCCTGGCGTGGGGCCGGAAGCAATGTATGTGCCTGTATGTAAATGTTATATGTTAAGGTTATGTGGTTCTTGTTTTGTGTGTCTTCACTATTGCATTAGGGCTATACCCTGTAAAAATAGTATGCTGTGTGGAAATAAATAAATAAAAATAAATAAATATTCGTGTAATAGAAATATCGTAACTAATATAAAAACTTAATTTCGAAATCAGAACTCTATCATCGGTACGAAAACCGGCGAAAATTGGCGAAAACCGAAGCCTACTCTAGAGCCCGAGGTGTATTCTAAAAGCTAACAGACTATACTATTGTCCACACTCTGCTAGTAGGCTTATAGTTTAGACCTCCACAGTACTTTCTAATATCGCTGACTGGCAAAAGGCCTTCCCCAAATCAGTCCAGAGTTGTCAGTCGTGGGCCACCTCAGACCATAATAGCGAATATTGGACGAGATTATCTCTCCATCGTCTCTAAGACCGACCTGTACATCAATTCAGTCCAAAGTTGTCAGACCTGGGCCACCTCAGACCATAATGGCGAATGGTGGACGAGATTATCTCTCCATCGTCTCCAAAGCCGACCTGTACATCAATTCAGTCCAGAGTTGTCAGACCTGGGCCACCTCAGACTATAATGGCGAATGTTGGACGAGATTATCTCTCCATCGTCTCCAAGGCTGACCTGTACATCAATTCAGTTCAGAGTTTTCTGTCCTTGGTCACCTCAGACCATAATGGCGAATGTTGGACGAGATTATCTCTCCATCGTCTCCAAGGCTGACCTTTACATCAATTCAGTCCAGAGTTGTCAGACCTGGGCCACCTCAGACCATAATAGCGAATGTTGGACGAAATTATCTCTCCATCGTCTCCAAGGCTGACCTGTACATCAATTCAGTCCAGAGTTTTCTGTCCTTGGTCACCTCAGACCATAATGGCGAATGTTGGACGAGATTATCTCTCCATCGTCTCCAAGGCTAACCTGTACATCAATTCAGTCCAGAGTTGTCAGACCTGGGCCACCTCAGACCATAATAGCGAATGTTGGACGAGATTATCTCTCCATCGTCTCCAAGGCCGACCTGTACATCAATGCTCATCTTGTGACACCCACTCGGTGACGAGTCTTGCCCGCCTGCCCAGAACCCAGATTCTGCATTGTGGTACAATGAGAAGTGTATGAACATGGCGATTTCATTTCGTTGATGCTTCAAGTCTACGCGCGCACATACATCGAACCTTGTAGGCGTCAATGGTAAAAAAACACCCCACGTGACCCATTTATGTATCTGTCATGGTACACTAGCATAATCCAAGCCCTGGGAGCAAATTCTCATTTAGACTTGAGCAAAGTGTGTCCTTAGAGGGAGTTGTTATATCTCATATCTTTACTCACCGAGACACACTATATCTCTTTCATATCTCACTCACCCCTTGTGTCCTAGCTCATGCAACGTCATAGAAACAAGAGACACAGCTGGTGAGTCAGTCTAGTCTACCTATTCCCTACTTTATTCAGATCACACGTTTTTTTTTGTGAACTTACTCTCATGGCTCGTTGGATACGACGAGAAATGCGGCCGAATGTAACCGATGTCAGACGACGTTGATCTCGCTCTCGCGCATTGTGTGTGAGCTGGATAAAGTAGCAGGAGATGACTACCGTAATGAGTTGAGAGTATGTAGGGAGCCAGATATAGTTTACATCTCTGGGATATGAATGGGACACACTTGACGGTGAGGGAGTTGTGTGTCCACTCATATCTGGCTCTTGAGTTACCCAAGGCTATTCTCATTTCGATATCAACCCATGTCCCAACTGCTGGGGCACGGGCACACTTCTCACTTCATTATCAAATAATCCGTACAAGACTCTAAGGCGTATGACTTGAATTCTACATAAAAAGTCGAGTGACAGCCAATTATGAATATGATTACGACATTATGACACCTCAAAGCAAGCGAAATTTATCAGCATTCTTGAGAGTACCTGAAATTGATTTTTATGCGTCAAATGTCTAATCCTTAGAATATTTTGCGTCTACGCTTTCATTAGTGACGGCCTCGATGGTGCAGCGGCTTGGCAGGCTGACTATAAAACCGAAGGTCTCCGGTTCGATGCCCGGCCGGGTCAAACTAGGAGACTAACTTTTCTAGTTTGTCTCGGGTCTTAGACGTCATCTGTGTATTTATTTTATTAAATCAATCGTCGCATCGTTGTATAGCATCTGCGACACAAGTAATTTAGTTGTACTTCGTCGTCAGGCTATACTAGTCCACTACTGGACATAACCCTCCCCTAAAGAGCGCCACATTGTGCTATTATATGGGGTAATGCCCATAATCCCCACGCTGGGCATGCGGGTTGGGGATCGCAGTTCGGTGGAATTGTACTGCAGGGGGCGCTGCTGCCCACCCCCCGGTTTGTGTCCCTTAGTCGCCTTTTACGACACCTGCGGGAAGAATTGGGTTGGTGCTATTCTCTAGGTCGACACCAAATAGTTGTACTTAGTATGGGGCTAACGAGGTCTGTGTAATATGTCCATGAATATTTATTTATTAATGTGGCGAGCACATGTCAGCTATGCGCGCGCACTACAAACTCCAACATTCCTGCATCGCGCAATCAAACTGTTTCAATGACATACCATAAATACAAAATACTACGCTGAGAGCAATGTCTCAAAGTCGATCAAGAAACAAAAGTTTGAAGATCAAGAAACAAAAAAATGTTTGGACTTGAAATAAAGGAGGAAGACAAGGCTAAACGCTAGGAGGATATATCGAGCGAATGTGGACGAAAGGGCCGGCAAGGGAAGTCGCTAGTGCAAAGTTTGAGGCCTTTTAAAAAAAAAAAAATTACATTTACATACGAGCACATACATTGCTTCCGGCCCCACACTAGGATACCCTGTGTCGTGGGAACCAGAAACAACGACATTCAAGACCTGGGCATTTTTTTCCCAGCCGGGATTCGAACCCGGGATGTCGGCAGACGCGTTACCGCTACGCCACAAAGGTCGTCAAATCAGAATGAATAGAACAAAACGAAAGAAAAGAAATTAAACTGAAAAATGTATTTGCAGAAAAAGTTTACGTAAATAGTGTGTTACCAATGGATCGTGGCAAGTGGTAATCCTCTGTCTCTCAATCTAAGTTTCCGCCTACCACTCCGAGATAGAGGCGTGAGTTTCTGTATGTTTGTATGTAGTTTGCATCTAATACCAATTACGTGTTTACTAACACGCTTACCTCTCTAATCTAGACACAAAGGGGCCAGACAAGTAACACTTAAGTTTGCACGAACTATCAAAGGCCGCGTTTCGGAGGGATCGTCACGAACATATACATAGATAACACCAGCATGGGTAGCATGACGCCACGAGACACGCGTTTTGTGGCGTTGAAATGTCAGTGTTTGACAATTAAAATAATGTACAGGAAAGGTTAGGCGCTCGCAGCCCCGGCTGCCTGAGTGATCTTAAGCGATCACGAAGGTTAAGTAACACAGGGCGCGTTCAGTGCATGGTTGGGTAAACTGTCTATGACGCCATTACGTGACAGCCGGCACCAACGGCGTAACGTACCTTGCGAAGCACGGAAGCGCTCGGAAAACTACCACTAGTGGAAGTCACTGGACGGTCACCCATAACATAACATAAACATAACATTTACATACAGGCACATACATTGCTTCTGGCCCCACACTATCCTGCACCTGACCGCGCCTGTTGTTTAACTCAAGTGCCACGAGGCCACGAGCGCTTCAAATTCTGACAATAGCGATACAAAACGTCACGCGTTTCGTCGTCGTCGTGAAACGCATGACGTCGTGACTATGAGCTTAAAAACTGATAGCTCGTTGTAGTTGGCAGCACTGTTGAGTGTTTCTAAGGGTCACCGCACACGGGCCACCGGCCACAACCACAAAACGCCGCCACTGGCATATTTCCTGTAATTTTCATACATTTTATATGGACTGGCCGCACACGGTT
Organism: Yponomeuta sedellus; assembly: GCA_934045075.1. Taxonomy (NCBI): domain Eukaryota; kingdom Metazoa; phylum Arthropoda; class Insecta; order Lepidoptera; family Yponomeutidae; genus Yponomeuta; species Yponomeuta sedellus. The sequence goes on along the minus strand of OW203738.1, from coordinate 1,877,015 downwards.
GGCGCCGGTGGCGGCCACATGCTACAAATCGTCGCAGCTTGCTTCTTGTGGCTCGCACCGGCCACTAAACGCCGACACAAAAAGCCGCCACACGCCACTGGCGCGATTCCGCGCCCCTCTCTCCCTTTCCTCATTTAACCTGTGTAAAGTGTAAACTTAAAAAAAATGTTTAAAAAACTTTTTAGGATGGTTTAGAAGATTATCGACATGTTCGTTGCATTTGTGTACATTCGTTAAAATTGGATGTATCCAATAACTACAGTTTCGTCTTCTACGACGACGTCTTTTTCCGACGAATTGAGTCCATTATGATACTGCACGCAATAGCCTTCCTTGGGTAACTCAAGAGCCAGATATGAGTGGACACACAACTCCCTCACCGTCAAGTGTGTCCCATTCATATCCCAGAGATGTTAACTATATCTGGCTCCCTCACACGTACTCTCAACTCAGTGCGGTAGTCATCTCCTGCTACTTTATCCAGCTCACACACAATGCGCGAGAGCGAGATCAACATCGTCTGACATCGGTTACATTCGGCCTGATTTCTCGTCTTAACCAACGAGCGATGAGAGAAAGTTCACCAAAAGAAACGTGTCTGGATAAAGTAGGGAATAAATAGGTAGACTAGACTGACTCACCACTTGTGTCTCGTTTCCACACGCACTTAGTAGATTGGACGTCGTGTGAGCTAGGACACAAGTGGTGAGCGAGATATGATAGATATATAGTGTGTCTCGGTGAGCAAAGATATGAGATATAACAACTCCCTCTAAGGACACACTTTGCCCAAGTCTAGCACGCAAGGGTTAAAAAAATTAGCAGCCACCGACCGCAAGTGTCGACCACCGGCCACAAGTGGCTGTCGCGCGCTTCAGCTACCTTTGTAGCCGCTTCTAGCTTCTCGTGGCGGCGTTTGTGGCTGTCGCGTGTGGCACGTGTGCGGCGACACTAAGAACCGTCATGTCGTATATATTTAGTTGTTTGGTTGCACTTTATAAAATGAAAACATAGAGGGTGCAGCCGTTTTCTTGAATACTTTGTGTAGATATTCATCACCTGTATTTGAATTGCGTCAGTAGTAATTAGGGTAGGTTAGTCAGGCAGAAAATGGGCAGCACATAGTCTTGATAAAGTAGGTACTAGCCTTCTAATTTATTCTACGAAGAGCTTATGAATTCCCGTATTTTTGCAATCAACGCGTCATAAAGAGTCATTGTAAGATATTATTCACAATACCATTTTTAGGGTTCCGTACCTCAAAAGGAAAAAACGGAACCCTTATAGGATCACTTTGTTGTCCGTCTGTCCGTCCGTCCGTCCGTCTGTCAAGACCCTTTTTCTCAGGAACGCGTGGAGGTATGAAGCTGAAATTTATATCAATTACTCAGGTCTACTGTCCCTTGAAGCTGTGAAAAAATCAAACTTCTAAGCCAACGCAATCAAAAGATACAGCCGTTTATGCCGCAAATTTTCGACACTTGCAAGGGAATCAAAACCTACAGGGTGCTTCCCGTGAACTCAGAATCTTGAAATTTGGTACGAAGCAACGTCTTATAGCATAGATAAAGGAAAAATTACGAAAACCATAAATTTTTAGTTACATCACATAATATATTTTTTTTTAATAATTTTAAACTTACTACCCATTTCCTCATAAACGCGTAGAGGTATTAAATTGAAATTCATACCAAATACTCAGGTCTATAATACAGGTTTGTACGGAACCCTCGGTGCGCGAGTCTGACTCGCACTTGGCCGGTTTTTTTTACGTAGAGCCGTCAAATTAATGGTACACACAACAGTGGTGACAGTGGTGGTAGTGAGCATAAGGCAGTTTTTAAGCCCATTGGAGGTGATATATGCACATGTATTGACCGGTAATAATCCTATCCCGATACATGACTGTCACCGATTTAAATATCACTAGGTTACGATTGTTTGTTGAAAATATATCAACTGACCAACATCTAGCGTTTTACTATCGTCCACACTCTGCTAGTAGGCTTAAGGCCTGCGCAGCCGAGGTACAATCCTCGGGTACTTTTTTGTCCATCGATATAGATCTCCTATAAGTTGTATCGAATAACGCACACGAAGGACTAAAAGTACAACGTACAAAAAGTTCCTCAAGTTTCCGAGGACATCAGGAGACCGGACTGGACAAAAGTTCGGTGTTTTCTTTTAAAACGCCTTTTCTTTCTCAACTTCATGTAAATTACAACACAACCGTATATGTGCTTCCATAGCATACGGGTCATTCAATTTCCGGGGAACAAATGACCGCACACCGTAGGCGTTGAAGTACTCGAAAGACATTAATTCACGATTCAGGGATTTTTGTCCGTCGGGGACAAAAGTCCCTCGGGGACTAAGTCCCTCGTCTGCGCAGGCCTTTATAATATGGTAATAGTGGCGTCGTACTACCGATGCCGCTTTATATTCCCTTTGGTTGGGAATTGAGACGTGTAGCCATTTCATACAATTTGGACATAAACGGGAAATCTTGTGATACGGTGCTACGTAAAACATGTAGAATTGAGAAAGGCATATTGAGTTGGATTGAATGAAAATTCTTTATTGCATTAAAAACAAATCTGTACAAAGGCGAACTTACTTACCAGGTAGTTTTTTCTGCCAGCTAACCCACGATGATGCATTGGACATATGGAGAGGATGAAGGAAGAAAGATTGACGAAATAAATATATCGAGCGAATGTGGGTGGAACGGCTGGTAACGGGCGTAATAGGAGGACATACTTCGACCAAATAGGTGATGTATTAGCGAAGGGCAAGGGAAAAAGTAGCCGAAACCGGCGTGCGTGCATACAACGACTAATAAACTTTGATGAAACGAAGGTGAGCAGTCAGGATCGTGGCACGTGGTAGACCGTGGTACAGTAGTGAGATTTTTTTTCTTGTTTTTGTTTCATGTTCAATGTCCCAGGCACTGCAGCGTCCGAGTGGTCACTTCGCCCATCTAGTGTGAGTGAAGGTACCACTAAACGCTCTATAAATCCTCTCATTACGTAGATGTAAAGACCAAAGTTAGTTACATCTCACAATTTATCATTTTTAATTATTGTTAGCGCTCGTGGCCTAGGCAAACCGAGTGATTGGAATCAATCACTTGGTTAAGCAACAACAGGCGCGGTCAGGTGCAGGATAGGTGAGCGTCCCGTGACTATCGCTAGTGGCATTTTTCCGAGCGCTTCCGTGCTTCGCAAGACACGTTAAGCCGTTGGTGCCGGCTGTCATATAATGGCAGTCGTTAAGCCATATCAGAGGCCTTATGGGCGGCTTGATAACTTCTGACAGTAAGGCCCGCCACTGTCTTACAATCCTCCACCAACCCGGACTTGGCCTCCGTGGTGGAATATGGCCTAACCTTCCTGCGATGCAGGAAGAGACCCGTGCCCCAGCAGTGGGGACATACAAGGGTTGATAACGAATTAAATACATACATAACCTCACGCCTGTATCCCAGATGGGTAGGCAGAGACCAGGGACTGCCACTTGCCACGATCCTGACAGATCACCTTCGCTTCATCAACGTTCATATGTCGATGCATGCACGTACCCGGTTCCGGGTACTTTTTATCTTTCCCTTTGCTAATACATCCCCTATTTAGTCGATGTAAGTCCGTCTGGGACGTCCCTTACCAGCCCTTCCGCTCACATTCGCAATATATATTTGTTTCGTCAATCTTTCTTCCTTCATCCTCTCCACATGTCCAAACCAACGCAACATTCCTTTCTCAATTCTAGTCACTACATCCTCTTTCAGTCCACAACGTTCTCTTATCAGACTATTGCGTATCCTGTCATTCAAAGTAACACTACACATACTTGTCAAAGACCTCATTTCAACTGCATTAATTCTACTTTCTTGCTTCTTTTGCCACACCCAAGTCTCGCTACCATACATAAGTGTTGGGACCAGAACGCCACTATGAATAGCCAATCTAGCTCTTTTGGAGATGTTTCGGCTGCACACATGGAGGCGAGGCACCGTTTACCCAATTCCCCGCTTTTACTCTTCTTTCTATATCACCTTCACACTTTCCATCTCTCGTAAACAGGCTCCCCAAATAGACAAATTTCTTTTACTTGTTCCACTCTTTCGTCTCTAATCGTTATCTTGCACTCAGTCACTTCATCATCTTTTTCAAAGACCAGTACTTTCGTCTTACTCACATTCATGTTCATACCTTTCCTTTTAAAAGCCTCATCCATTACCGTGACTTGTGTCTGCAATTCTTCGACCGACGATGCGAACAACACTTGATCATCGGCGTAACGAATTATTGTTCCCGTGCGTCCCGTGACTATCGCTAGTGGCATTTTTCCGAGCGCTTCCGTGCTTCGCAAGACACGTTAAGCCGTTGGTGCCGGCTGTCATATAATGGCAGTCGTTAAGCCATATCAGAGGCCTTATGGGCGGCTTGATAACTTCTGACAGTAAGGCCCGCCACTGTCTTACAATCCTCCACCAACCCGGACTTGGCCTCCGTGGTGGAATATGGCCTAACCTTCCTGCGATGCAGGAAGAGACCCGTGCCCCAGCAGTGGGGACATACAAGGGTTGATAACGAATTAAATACATACATAACCTCACGCCTGTATCCCAGATGGGTAGGCAGAGACCAGGGACTGCCACTTGCCACGATCCTGACAGATCACCTTCGCTTCATCAACGTTCATATGTCGATGCATGCACGTACCCGGTTCCGGGTACTTTTTATCTTTCCCTTTGCTAATACATCCCCTATTTAGTCGATGTAAGTCCGTCTGGGACGTCCCTTACCAGCCCTTCCGCTCACATTCGCAATATATATTTGTTTCGTCAATCTTTCTTCCTTCATCCTCTCCACATGTCCAAACCAACGCAACATTCCTTTCTCAATTCTAGTCACTACATCCTCTTTCAGTCCACAACGTTCTCTTATCAGACTATTGCGTATCCTGTCATTCAAAGTAACACTACACATACTTGTCAAAGACCTCATTTCAACTGCATTAATTCTACTTTCTTGCTTCTTTTGCCACACCCAAGTCTCGCTACCATACATAAGTGTTGGGACCAGAACGCCACTATGAATAGCCAATCTAGCTCTTTTGGAGATGTTTCGGCTGCACACATGGAGGCGAGGCACCGTTTACCCAATTCCCCGCTTTTACTCTTCTTTCTATATCACCTTCACACTTTCCATCTCTCGTAAACAGGCTCCCCAAATAGACAAATTTCTTTTACTTGTTCCACTCTTTCGTCTCTAATCGTTATCTTGCACTCAGTCACTTCATCATCTTTTTCAAAGACCAGTACTTTCGTCTTACTCACATTCATGTTCATACCTTTCCTTTTAAAAGCCTCATCCATTACCGTGACTTGTGTCTGCAATTCTTCGACCGACGATGCGAACAACACTTGATCATCGGCGTAACGAATTATTGTTATAAAAATAGTAAACTTTTGATAAATATGGTCTGAGGTTTTGATGCATAACCAAATTACGGACATTTCAATTAAAGTTTTGTTTTCGTACATGTAGATTTTAGTAGAGTAAAGTTGTATCCAAACTTATTAATTCTAGAATCAAATTTTCTCAATCTAAAACTAGGTACGGAACAAAAAGCGGTGGTAGCAGTAGAACGCATGCTTCTCAACCAGCAGGTCGTGGATTCGAATCCCGTCACGTACCAAATACTTTGCTTTCTAAGTTATGTACATTTGAGCACTTATGAAAAGTACTTAAATTAGAAAGTTATGTAAGTTATAGTAGCACTTGAAATCGCTGATCCGCGGTAGGCACGCGTAGTATTTAAGCCCATACTCTTTCTCTGAGGCAGGCTTAGTGCCCTGCACTGAAACGTATTAGGCTACATAAAAAAATTGAATTGAGTATATAGATAGATAGAGAAAACTTTATTGCACAACCAGCGAAAAGAATACAACCACGTTTTCTTAAATCTAAGTAATGTTATACAATTGTCGGTCTTATCGCTTAAAGCGATCTCTTCCAGACAACCTTTGGATGGAGTGAATTGCATCAAGAATATAGTCTGTAGGTGCGTGTAATTGTACGTTTATAGTATAAAAATGAATCGTTGAATGTGTTGGTAAGCGCAAATCTCGAGAGCAGCTGAACCGATTTCGCTTATAATTACATACCATAATATAAAGTATATCTTACCATAGTTTTATGTACAAAAAAGTGTTCTTTATCTTTATCTATATCAATTTCTCTTTAGCTTGTGTTTATTTCAGATGTGAGCGACAGGGCAGCAGCAAAAACAGACAACGGGCCGGCAAAAAAGTTGCGCCAAACTTTTGTACGCAAAAAAACAACGACTCCAGCTCGGAACCAACTTTTCCTTTCGCCCAAATTAGACTCGCCGACAACGACGACGTAGGTAGACGAGTTACGGAACTTTTTCTATCATTGATGATTGTCGAGGTAAACTATGTTAGGGGATATACCGAAGACACTATAGCACTTTTATGTAGCCAATAAATATCCCACTGCAGGATACAGGCCTTCTCTCAGAGAGACACTATATTAATAGTTCATTATTGCAAAGGCAGCGAAATAGGCAATTGCAGGTCGAGTATGAGTTTAAAGGCCGAGCCGCAGGCGAGGACTTCAATGATACGAGACAGGCAATTGCCATTTCAGCCGAGGCATATACAGTGATTTTCTTTAAAAAATGCAAGGAAGTAAAAAAGGGCCTTTTACATTTTAATTTATTACTAACCAAATCACAACGAACTCCGCTTTACCGCCATTTTTTTTTTTATTTTAAAGTTTGTGCCGAAAGGTAAACGCATCTGTGGCTATCTGGCTATACAGATACAGCCACGAGAATGTGTACGATAGATAAAAGAGTTCTAAATTCAAACAGCACACCGTTTCAAAATGTTCTGTGGTTTCAACATTGCCGGTGCGCTCTTCGTTCCAAATTCAAAGAATGCGCCGAGAAGTGATTTTGGTTTTTTTAATACAGTTGCTCAAAAAGTGGCGTATTACAGGGACGTATAGCGTGCGGGATGGGGGCTATTACACACGCGTGCTTTTTTTACCCTTACCGCACTCGTGCCTTTTCTTTCCCAACTGTCAAAATAATGTCTATTAAAAAGAAAAACCAACCATGAAGCTTTTACTAAAAAAAATCATAGAAGTTTTTCTTGTTTGTCTACTTATTTGTTTCAATATCAGATTTAATGATTTGATTGAATGAGTTAAGTAAGGTTTCATTTCATCTCATTAAAGTTCATTTTCATTTCATATCAATAAAAAAATTCTACTGAAGACTTGGCTGTATGGGCATAGTTCCCTTTGCCTACTAGAATGGGTGAAGAACCACCACGGGGGCCAAGTCCGGGTTGGTGGAGGATTGTAAGACAGTGGCGGGTCTTACTGTCAGAAGTTATCAAGCCGCCCATGAGGCCTCCTTATTATAGGTTACTTTAACTTTATTTACAAATAATTATCAGCAGCTATTTGACGCCCACTGTAGAACATAGGCCTCCTTCATGGTTTCTAAGCTTTCGGTCTTGTGCCGGCCGCATCCAGTCACTAGCCGCCAGAAGTTATCAAGCCGCCCAGACAGCCTCTGACATGGCTTAACGACTGCCATTACATGATAGCCGGCACCAACGGCTTAGCGTGCCCTGCAAAGCACGGAAGCGCTCGGAAAAAATGCCACTAGCAGTAGTCACTGGACGGGCACCCATCCTGCACCTGACCGCGCCTGTTGCTGCTTAACTTAAGTGATTGATTCCAACCACTAGGTTCGGCGAGACCACGAGCACATTTTTACGAGCACTTTTGTGTTTATTTGGTAGATCTGAGAAAAAGCCGTAGGCCAACTACCTAGTACTTAATTTGGACGTTGTGTCATGTACATTTTCTAATCAAACCAACAATCTCATTCCACAAACATGTCGCTACCAACCCACTGCCTAATAAAAAGAGACCGGTCAAGATTCTCTTAAACGCTTAAACGATTGATAAGGTTCCGTAGTAATACACAATAAATTTACGTTATTTAAATTCATCTCGCCTTATTTTATGTTTTACCTACTGCTCATGTGAATTTTTTTGCAAAGAAATTTCGATATGTGAAGAAATTTCGGTTTTTCCACGATAAAAAAGTAGCTTTTGGGCTATTTGAGACTGTAATCTATCTCTGTATCGAATTTCACCACAATCCATTCAGCCTTACCTACTAGCATTATTCAGCAACAAACATCGAAATATATTTTTTTCAATTTACAATATTAGTAAGATTTTATTAATGGGCTAGAATACAATACTAGTCAGCATCAAGCTAGCTTAACCTATTGTACAAATCTTGTATACTCCAGTAAATATTTGTTAAAACAATTATAAAAATCTTAACTCATATCCGTAGCCAGTAAGAGTGGTCAAAGACCAAGGTTTGCCACCTGCCACGGTCTTGAAAAATCTCTTTCGCGATGTATAAAGCATTTCCATATGTTTTTATTCCACCAGGTCAACGACGCCCTACACATGGTCACGACCACGACATCATACTTGTTATTGTGAAACTAAGACCACTTCACAATATTTTTCGGGAATAAACAACGAAACAATTTTTATAATATGGAAGCTGGTTCCGAAAACGTTGTTTTGCCATTTTAATTAGCCTTTTCTCAGACCTACCAAATATACACAAATAAATGAAGCCGTTTCAAAGGAGTTCGGTAACAAACACTGTGACGCTAGATTGTTAAGCAGATTATTACAAAAAGGTATTAATCTAACCGAAACTAACCTAGAAATCTCAAAGTCAGGTAGAATAAACATCAACAATTTTATTTGCGATCTTTATATTAATCATTTAACCTTTGGAACGCCGAAGCGCGGATCCGCGCGGCAGTACTAGAATGCCTAAGCGCGTATCCGCGCGCATCCGATATCGTGTAGGTTTTGCGCTATTTTTATCAATAATACAAGGGAATAGAGAGTAAAATAGTGTTTTTCTTAATCCTAATGAACGAATGAACCATAAACAATAGTCACCCACAGAGTACAATGTCAAAAAACCGGTCAATTCAAGTGGTTGAAATTCAAACTTGCCGAGTGCGCGCAAACAACTACGAGGTCGACAAAAAAGTGAAATTCTAAGGAAAATAAGCTTATTTACGAAATAAGGGGTAAGTAATCATTATTTATAGATCTTCTGCTATCCACATAAATAAAATTTTGATTGAATCTATGCATTATTATCGTATTATCTTGAAACCAAACTAACATTCTAAAGTACTTGGAATGTTTGTTCCATGTTTGTACACATCTCTCAGTATGTCTGTATTGACTTACTTGTATCATTTTGATGGGAATTTTGTCCCTTCTATATATTTCAATTCAATAATTACGTTGCATAAATAGTGTAGCAGATAAATGCCTTTTTTGTCCATCATGTCTAAAATACACGCACACATGCACACATACGATGTTGTATGTTCACTCGCCGCGTAAGCGCGGATCCGCGCGACTATACAGGTAGCTCTTTCCTATTTCGAAACACATCATGCCATGTAAACATTGAACATTTTAATATGAAGACATATTTTACCATTTAGAAAATAGCATAATAATGATAATATAAGTTTATTTCCAATTTTAATCTATAAAAAAAAATGTAATATATAATTAATTATAATAATAATTAATATAATACATAACTAATAACTCCATTTTTTTTCCTTTCCTTACTTTTAATAAGTTTGTGAATTCTTCAAGCTTTATATGTATATTTATTTATACTAATTATCTCATTGAAATGCTGTTAGGATATGATCTTTTGGAGTTGCGTTACACGATGAAGTTCTATTCGTCGCTCACGTGTCACGCGTTTTCCCGTTGTTTGCGTAATATACCGCTTCATTCCAAAAGGTCGTATCCTAACATCATTTGAACCTGATAATATTATATTATGTTTATTATATATTATATATAAATACTATATAATATAATAAATATCGCGTCGATCTTGCCCCTTATAAACATAGTCTTACAGAAGAAATAATGGCGGACTTACCACTCCAACCATCGCTAGTACTGGGCATGGTCGTCGATCGTACTCCTGAAGTACGGAGCAACGACCAAGTAATATTAGAGAGGAGTGCGTCAGGGAGTCTTAGAGTACGTATAAATCTATATCTAGTGAACAATTTTATTTTGTGTCTAATGCATAATGATTCATGATAAATGTACAAAATTTTTGCAGCAATTTAGGCCCCAAGAAATTCTTGGAGGGGAAGGGGTTGAGGTGGTTGAGGCCCCTAACTTGAGGCCACGCAGCCTTTTTCACACGGACAGTGTATGTATACTTTTTTACTTTATTGTGTTGCCTATTATTATTATTAACCCCAGCAAACTAGGGATACATTTTGTGTGTGAAAGAATGTTTAAGCCTTGGCAGACCAACATTATTAAAAAAAATTGTAAAAATTTAAAATGTAAATATTGTTTATCAATAAAAATATTTTACTCTATCCTAACTATTTATTTACACCATCTCAATAATATTAAATAATAACACGTAATTGGTACGAAATGTCCCTTGCTTTTTAGCGTCTATACGACCCCCTGTATAGTCGCGCGGATCCGCGCTTAGGCAGGTGAGTAAAGATTACTTCGCGCGGATACGCGCTTCGGCAATTGAACGCAGTAGGCCGTTCACTCACACATGTATAGAACAGTAGAAATGTGGTGCGAGAATATGCTGTGTTTAGAGTTTATTTTCTCAAAAAAGTTGCTCCACAGAGTACTACTGTCTTATACACATCGACAGTCCATTTAATGAACATTGCGATACCGCTACTTCCATAGACAAAAGAGTAGATCTTCATGAAAAAAAGCTTGAACGAAAATAACCTACTCTAAACACAATTGTTAGATTCATTTGGCAAAAAAATGTTCATTAGAAGGATTATGCGATTTATTGATAACTATAAATGAAAAAGAATATTATATTTTACTCAAATAAGCACGAACATATGACTTACATCAATGTGACGATGTGTTGTGAGCCTCGAAAAGTGAGCAACGAACAAGTGCAAAATGGCGATTCTTCTGGAGAAATGTGGACTTTTGATAATAGTTTTTCGGCAACATATTTCTCTAGAAATACGCTGTTTTTCATGTTAATGAATTCTTAGGTACATGGTGAATAGTTAGTGCTAAGTAAAAGTAAAAATAAAACAAAGTAGTTGACAGAAATCATCATGCATTGATGGAAGAGGGAAAAAAAACACACATTAATAACTTTTTGAGGCTGTAAAATAAAAATAAATGACGACCTTACAATCTTATTGTGTATATATTACTAGTTCATTATTGGACTTTCCATAACAATCATAAATTTCATAGGTTCCATACATTTTTCCAAATTACCAAGACATTATCTAACACGCTGTCACTCGCGCTAATTTACACCGTTACGCCCGGCGCACAAGGGTGCAACATTTTCGGTGGCTCTGGCATTCCAAAGGTTAATATCCTAGGTAAGTAAACATTGTTATTAACATGTATTATTATTATTATTAAAATTCTTTTATTTATTTATTTATTTATATTTATTTATTGCATAAACATTTTGCACAGGCGAGCTTAATGCTACTTAGCATTATCTAACAGCTAACCTAAATAATAACATAACTTCGGGCTGTATCTAAAATAATTATATTATGTTCTACAAAATGGGCAGTCAGACGGCGAGTTAGCAAGGGTTTCTTCTCACACAGTAGAACCCTAAAATGCCGCGCATCTTTCTTTTAATTTAGTAAACAAGTCAGGGCTCGGCTCGGCGTGGTCGCATGCGCATCCTCAAACTGGTCCTTCGAGCCTTCCTTACCGGCAGAAAGACACATTCCACTACATTATTATTCCACCAACAGGTCCGCAGCCTGCTCACCCCATGGTCCACTTTACACGGATCTTCCTTCAGCGTTGAATTGTAGACTTTATCGGCGTCGTAATAAAGATGATTGAGAGTACAGGGAAGCTAAATAGCTTTCTATAAGCAGTATAAATTAGTCTCCGAACGGTAGATCGCGAAATGTGCACAGAAAATCGACTGCCGTGCACCAAACTCATAGTAGATATTATAAACAAATTATTAACTATGCACAAAACAAATCAAATTATTGAATGTCTCTACGTGTCGTAAACATACATATGTATTGTTACAAATAGCCAAATTAAATAAACAAAAAGGTATGTTTACAACATATAAATACTTACTGGATGAATATGTATATAAAACATTTGTTCGCTTACATTATTGCGTCACAAAACCACTAATTACCGGTGTTTGCCATGATCCTGACAGATCTTTCGGCATTCCGCTCATCAAAATTGTATAAACCCACGAGTAATCGAAATAGTCTGTGGTGAAGGGGAAAATGTAATCAAAGATTAAATAAACAGACTCTACAGAGAGCTTTAAGAGAATTCTGTTTTTATAAATAAGGCCGTAAAATTAGAATCAAAATAAAAACCATTAACCTCTCTTAGAGTATTTTTTAACGTTTCAATCGAAATAAATAAATTACTTTAAAGAGTGATAAATAAATAAATTACTTGAAGAAACCTTTTGCACAGGTTTTTACTCTGTAATTGGATGGTGAATCTTCCAAGAGTAACGTTAAGTATTCTGCAGTACCAATTGAAGTAATTATTTATTGCTCGTCTGTTAAGGTTTTTATGACGCATGGAAACTGTGGGTGTGTCCATCGGGCGACTGTTCGAGGGATTGTGATTGACTTTTCGATTGATTTAATCTGGTAATTAATATTGCTATGTTGGTAACTCTTCATCAATTTTTAAGGCGTACTTCAATGGACACCTAGTTTAACATGTAGCGTTAATTAAGCCGCATTGTTTTGTGCTATTACATAACACTATCACATCACACTCATATCACACTAAATATTATAAAGGCGAAAGTTTGTGAGTGTGTATGTTTGTTACTTCTTCACGTCTAAACGGCAGGAGCAATTATAATTAATTTTTGTATGGAGTTAGCTGACACCCTGGATAAACACATAGGCTACTTTTTACGGCGGGAAAATATAATATTCCCATGGGAAAATCGATAACCGCGGGTAACACCGCGGGGCACAGCTACTTTTGAAAAAAACCTTTTTGTTTTGATGGATTCAAAAGTAAAAAGGGAACCCTTATAGGATTACTTTGTCCGTTTCTCCGTCTGTTAAAACCCTTTATCTGAAATACGCGTGGGGGGGGGGGGGGGTATCGAGTTGAAATTAAACAGTCCCTTGAATTTGTGACAAAGAAACATCCAAGTTTACATCAAAAAAATACGGTGGTTTATATGCCGCAAAAAACGTATGTTTCGGCACTCAAGAGAACAAAAAATCATAGGATACTTCCCGTTGACTTAGAACAAGGATGTCTTGAATTAGAACTATGAAATTTGAAAAGTAATATCTTATGCTACAAATACAGGATTAAATCTGAAAACTATACATTTGTAATTAAATCGCAACAAAAATTATCAGCGAAGTTAGGGAAAAGCTCGGAAAACACTCCGAGGATCGATTATTAAACTATTTATATCTACAAATTTGTACGGAATCCTCGGTGTGTGAATCCAACTCGCACTTGGCTGTTTTTTCTCTTATTGATTAACTCTTTCATTATTTCAGCATTATTTAGACACATTTTTTGCCCAAAATTTAGGCCCTAAATAATGTGGGGCCAGAAACTATGTATGTGCCAGTATGTAAATAAATAAAAAATGTAAAATAATCCTAGTCCTTTTTTTTCGTAAAACGTATTTGGGTCCAAAAACTGTACCATCCGACGCTATTTTTAATAAGTTTATTTTATAATCCTTTACCAGGCAATGGTATTATAGTGCTCACCATAAAATTAACCTTATCACTTTGAAATAAAATCCAAAACCAGTGAAAAAACTACTACTAGCTCTGCCTGTTAAAGAGATAAAGATGTTAATTCCTTTCGTTCTTCATAAGAATTAACAAAAAATAATTCAATACAGTAAACGACTTAGATTATTACATTTTGTTAATTCCTGAACATTCCACACTTCTAGGTAGGAGCTCAGTATGCGACCAGAGTAAAATAATGATGAAAATATCAATGATACTTGAAAATATACAACAGAATCTATGTACAGTAATTTAAATTCAAATTCAAACTATGCTATCTAACGTCCTTAATACCTATTTAAGTCTTGTCTACCCTTTCAAAGACGAATAGCGTAACTGTCTCAAGTTTCAGGCACGGAAACCAAACACAACCATATCCAGCAACACAATGTCCTTATTGTGAAATATCTCTGGCAGAACTAAGTTTTAGGGTCACAAAAGTTTGGGCACAAGTTTGGCAACCCTAAATCACAAATTAGAAAGGCACAAAAGGCTTCTTCTTCAGGCTTTATTAGTCCACTGCTGGGCAAAGCACCCCCATAATGAGCGCAAGGTTGTGCTATCATAGGGGGTAATGCCCATAATCCCCACGCTGGGCATGCGGGTTGGGGATCGCAGTTTGGTGGAATTGTACTGCAGGGGGCGCTGCTGCCCACCCCCCGGTTTGTATCCCTTAGTCGCCTTTTAGGACACCCGCGGGTAGAATTTGGGTTGGTGCTATTCTCTAGGCCGACACCACACAGCCATGAAAGGCTTAGCAAAGATGAAGTAAGATAGCTTCAAACATTGGCCTTAGCATCTACTGAATGAAATTATTTATAAAGCGTCCAGTGGCATCTTCACTCACACTAGATGGGTGAAGGGATCACTCGGACCCTGCAGTGACTGGAAAATCAGATACAGTATTTTTTAGACGGTGTAGGCTTCCCCAGCACCTACACCATCCTGACAGTTTAGACGGCCTAGCCCACAGTCAATACGTGCGGAGCCAACCAAGCCGCAGGTTTCCTCACGATGTTTTCCTTCCTCGTGTGGTATTGCGACTACAAATTTCCAAATATACGTAACTTGGGAATTGCACAAAGTCATTGGTACATGCCCGCACTGGGGATCGAAGCTAGGTCTCTCGCTTGCGACTCCATTGTTACACCCACGGGGCTACCACGGGACCTTAAAGGCATACTAATTAGTACACCGTCTATACGGTACCTACTACGCATTCGAGTATCTCGTACACAGTAACAATCTGTTTATAAAAAATAGAAATAGAAAGCTTTTATTGACATTTTGAAATAAAAGCTCGAGTTTCAGCATTAGGCTACCATGTCAAAGCAGTGAAAGCAGTTTTAAGTGGCTGAAAATCAGCGCTGCCCAAGTGCTGATTTTCAGCCACTTAAAACTAAAGTTACATATATAGGAGAAGGGTTAATATAACCTTTATACGTCCCTTCCAGGACATTCTTCTTCCTCAGACTATATTAGTCCACTGCTGGACATAGCCCTACCCTAATGAGCGCAAGGTTGTGCCATCATTAGGTAATGCCGGACATAGACCTTCCCTAAATAAGAGAGGGTATGGGCTCGATTGCCACGTTAAGAGCTATTAGTTCTTTTTTTTTTAAATCCTGTTTGGCCAACATCCAAGTCAAGTCAGAGGCCAAGTCGATCGGCACTGGCCTGAATTGGAGGCTGCCGCGAATCACCGTCAGACGTGGAAATCTAGGGTTGAGGCCCTATGCTCCCCTAGGATTTAGAGAACCGAAGAAGAAGAAGTTTGGCCAACATAAAGATGAGAAAGGCAATAAAACAGATTGACATAAGATCCTCTGTTTCTTGCTCACCTATGAAATGAAATGAAAAGGTTTTATTCAAAGTAGCGCAGAAGCTGCGGCTTAATGAACGTCACAATTCAAACTACGTGTCCATTTCAAAATCTAGATCATTTTTCAAACTAGGTGTCCATAATGACCTTAGTTGGACACCGTATTGGCATAAAATTGTGCAAAGGGTTAAAGGCACTTGAAATCACCCAAGAAAAGTACAGGAAAGACTCAAGTAAAGGCTAATGTTTATGACTTCTGCCATTAGCAATTCTAGCCTAGCCTGCTTGATAATGATGCCGAAAAACTCTTTCCTTACAAGCTTATGTGCAACGTAAGGCAAATAAACTACTCAGAGTTTCTTTGTAACTATTTTCCTTTGTTCTCAGCTTGATCAAACGTTCATTGAATGTAAAATAATACATAAAAGCATGTTATGTTAATCTTACATGTTAATTAATGTTATCTTGATGATGTACAGGCTAATATCTGTTTTGAGTGCCTAATAAATAAAATAAAAAATAATAATATTATAAATGCGAAAGTTTACCAAGATGTTTGCATGTTTGTTACTCAATCACGCAATAACGGCTGCGCGGATTTGCAGAACACTTCGCGTACAGATAGACGAAGATCTGAATAGAATAGAAAATATTTATTTGTATCCAAACGAAATAAAGCAAAAGAATCACTTATACTATAGAGCATTAATGGCAATTTAAAGAGACATGGGTGGAATTTTTAGGCTCGAAATAGGGTTTTAAAATTTAAAGAGACATTAACAGCATGTGAATTATAGTAAGACCAGTCACTTTCTTACGATGCTCCACCAGCCCCGACTGGCCCCCGTGGTGAAGTCTGGCGTAATCTTCCTGCGATGCAGGAAGAGACGTTACCCGTGTACGGCCCCAGCAGTGGGGACGTACAAGGGTTGATATCGATGTGAATTACACAAAGACACAAAGTTTGTGCCTCGGCTTGTAACTAACGTAATCCAGTGTGCAATTAGCTGCCGATTTTGAGGCAAGGGCTTTTCTTAAACTAAATTATACCAATTGAGACTTAGAGTCGGTTTCTGAATTGAGAACTCAGTAAATAAATATTGAAGTAACGTTCTGTCACGCTCTTTACTAAGAAATTCGAAGGGACAGCACTACAGTTAACAATTTCGTCATCAGGCTGTACTAGTCCACTGCTGGACATAGCCCTCCCCTAATGAGCACAACACTTTGTGCCATCATTGGGGTAATAATAATAATAATATTTTATTTCAGATAAATCAAAATCCATATGAAAAATTACACATTATAAAAGATAATAATAAAACAATATACATAATTTACAAAATAATAAATAAGAATTTTCATTTATTCATTCTCGTGGCCTTCCGAGTGATTGGAATCAATCGAGTTAAGCAACAACAGGCGCGGTCAGGTGCAGGATCGGTGACCGTCCCGCTACTACCGCTAGTGGCATTTTTCCGAGCGCTTCCGTGCTTCGCAAGACACGTTAAGCCGTGGGTGCCGGCTGTCATGTCATGGCAGTCGTTAAGCCATGTTATAGGCCTTATGGGCGGCTTGATAACTTCTGACAGTAGGCCCGCCACTGTCTTACAATCCTCTCCAGAGTATAGCCTAACCTTCCATGCATCGCAGGAAGGTTAGGCCATACTTAAGCTTGCAAGACACCGGTGGCCCAGAAGTGGGGGCATACAAAGGGTTGTCAGGGGATGTCATAACAGTTATGACATCAGTTATGTATGACAACAGTTATGACGTCATACATAGTTACTATATATCAGCATCGCGAGTCATTAACAAATACTACACCGAAGTGTGCAACCAGCCTTCTCATCCCATCCCGGCTTGCTACTCTTTTGAAATACAAGGGTTGATATCGATGTGAATTACACAAAGACACAAAGTTTGTGCCTCGGCTTGTAACTAACGTAATCCAATTAGCTGCCGATTTTGAGGCAAGGGCTTTTCTTAAACTAAATTATACCAATTGAGACTTAGAGTCGGTTTCTGAATTGAGAACTCAGTAAATAAATATTGAAGTAACGTTCTGTCACGCTCTTTACTAAGAAATTCGAAGGGACAGCACTACAGTTAACAATTTCGTCATCAGGCTGTACTAGTCCACTGCTGGACATGACCCTCCCCTAATGAGCACAACACTTTGTGCCATCATTGGGGTAATAATAATAATAATATTTTATTTCAGATAAATCAAAATCCATATGAAAAACATTATAAAAGATAATAATAAAACAAAATACATTAAATTAAACAATGAAATGATACAGCACAATTTTTTTTTACTAATAGACTCGGTCTCGTTTCTGAGAGACTTGAGAGTGTAAGTTCATCCAGTGTCTCAGAAATGGACCGTCCATACGCTCAGCCACCATAATCCCCACGCTGGGCATGCGGGTTGGGGATCGCAATTAACTATTTACTTAGGGAAATTCTCAATTCAGAAATTGGTCCATAGGATGATGTTTGCGGAGTCAGCCTTACGGCAAATGTACCTTCTGAGTGTGTATCTTCTATTTATCTATCCTCCAATACAGAGCGACAAGATTCCTCAAATCTCAGCAAGGCATGACGGAAGGTAATATTTTAGAGCCGTTTCAGTACTCCAGTATACCAAGTGAAGGCGAGTTCTGGTGACCCGCTTTTCCATATACCGTTGTTCTCGTAATTCAAGCCTCCAGAATACTCTTCAAGTAACGATAGATACTAATAGCTTGAGTTGTAAAACTGATCCCTTTGGTAAAAGTTAGTAAGTCTAATTAATTGTCGTCATTAAAAGGTTCACGTTATTGATGCTATTACCATTGAATTATTCAATGCTATTACTAATTACTGCGAATCAATCAAAGCACCTAGTTACCATGAAACATACATACATTACTTAAACGAATATAAGTTTTGATAGGATAGCTATAACTAGAGTTATATGTTTATATGTATACTTCCCCGTAAAAGGAACAAAGGCTTATCTTCTAAACATTAAAACCACAATAGCGCCTAAAGGTCGATGTACATTGAACTAGACCGGGCTGTCTGGGGTCAATAATTAGTCTAAAATAATTAATATCTACCTATAATGTCTACCAAGTTCTCGGCCGTAGCCGTGCATTTGCCCAAAGTGGGAGATAAGTAAAAAAAAAAATATTAAAAAGGGGCCACACCGAGGAGAATTCTCCTTTTTCTGATTTCGGTCGTACTCATCCAGCCATATATTCGCATACAGTTACTGCATAGACTTAAGTGAATAATAAAAAGGGATTAATTCAGCTAGCTGTGCTGTGTTACCGCGGTGTTACTGGCCGCTTATCGATTTTCCTATGGGAATAAGATATTTTCCCGCATTAGAACGTAGCCTATGTGTTAATCCAGTGTGTCAGCTAACTCCATGTCAAATTTTATTAAAATCGCTCCAGCCATTTTGGTAGTTAGCCAGTGTCGGCTAGGTCTACCTCACGATGGGCAGGTTGAGAGAGCGGAATGGGAGGTGAAGTGAATGGACTTACTTGGTGATGGTGGATGATGGCTCGCTTTAGCTGTTGGGCAGATGATGAGCGGTGATGGATGAGCTGATGCGTCCAGCGCACGGAGAACACTCCTGCACTGTTCACTTATAGTCTAATATTGTCAATATTCACTTCACGAGAATTCGAAAGAGTATTTATCACGCGCGTATGTCACCGTGCGAATGTGTATGCAGATGGCTGGATAAATTAGTAGCGAGCGAGCGGCACGAGCGACGGCACCGGAACGACAGAATAATGCATGAATGACCACAGATTCATGATTACGTCGCGCGATCGATTCTCGCGCGAACACATTTAGACGTGAAGAAGTAATAAATACTTCTAAACTAATATTATAAAGATTTGTGAGTGTGTATGACTTACAAACCTTTATAATATTAGTGTGATTAAATTCTGATTGCGCCCGCCGCACGGCCCCGGCCCGGCGCAATGTGCATAGACCTTTAGCTGTCCCATTGTACGTAAACTGCGGATAATGGGAACGCCAAGCTTACGCCAATTTAGACTTAATAGACAGGTAAGGCGCCCGCAGACACGAAAATCGATCAATTTTGTAGAAACGAGAGATTCCTGATGACTTGGAATGGGTATAAACGTAGCAAGCTCAAGCTGAATAGGTTTACACTGAAGTCAACATTATGTCTTTGCTGTAAGAACAAATGGCTTAATAAAATAAAGGTTGTGAGAGACGCTGATTAATTAGTCTTATTTCAAATGTAAAATCACCCAACGAACTACCATGTAAGAAAATACTATCTAGTAGGTACCTATTACGCTCGCCTTTGTACAAATTTGTTTTTAGTGCAATAAAGAATTTTCATTTATTCATTCTCGTGGCCTTCCGAGTGATTGGAATCAATCGAGTTAAGCAACAACAGGCGCGGTCAGGTGCAGGATCGGTGACCGTCCCGCTACTACCGCTAGTGGCATTTTTCCGAGCGCTTCCGTGCTTCGCAAGACACGTTAAGCCGTGGGTGCCGGCTGTCATGTAATTGCAGTCGTTAAGCCATGTTATAGGCCTTATGGGCGGCTTGATAACTTCTGACAGTAGGCCCGCCACTGTCTTACAATCCTCTCCAGAGTATAGCCTAACCTTCCATGCATCGCAGGAAGGTTAGGCCATACTTAAGCTTGCAAGACACCGGTGGCCCAGAAGTGGGGGCATACAAAGGGTTGTCAGGGGATGTCATAACAGTTATGACGTCATACATAGTTACTATATATCAGCATCGCGAGTCATTAACAAATACTACACCGAAGTGTGCAACCAGCCTTCTCATCCCATCCCGGCTGGCTACTCTTTTGAAATACCTAATCTTCTCCCCGCGGGGACTCCGCTCAAGTTCGATATAAAAGTCCGCCTTACACAAAGCCGTTTGAAGACGATCTGGAGCTAGATAAAGCGTAGTGCGGAACTGTTTACGCTAGCAAGTTAACCTAGTAGGTATAGTAGTAGAGGTGGAACCGTTCCTGCGCTTATAAAAGTCGACAGCTTATCAACCTTTCACGCGTGAACTCAAATCACTTTTGGGGCGATCGGGGCGACTTTGCGAGAAAAATGTATAGGTTGATCGGCTTCGACTGTACGTACGTTGTTTTAACTGATTCTACACATGTAAACTTCAGCTCAATAAATAATTTCTTTAGGCACATATACATATCGATAGCTAAATCAATAGTAACATTTTGTTGTTTCAGGACGAATGTAAATTTTTGTATAGTAATATTAATTATTATTTTATTTTATTACAAATTTGCAAATTTTGGAAAGCACTGTTAGCCGAGGTTCGGGGTTCGAGTCCCGGCATGGGTTGATTTTTTTGCCTCTAAATAGGTTTTTATGTTTGGTTTAATATATTGATGATGATGATTGATCCGACCGATTTCGGCTATGGCGACCACTTTGACCCCTAATCACATATGTGGCGCTGGTGCGCTCGAAGATGGCTTATGTAGCCTATCTTCGCGGCGAAACTCCGTGTACACTGAGGGCACGTGAGAATGCCGTTGTCATAGTTGTATGTTATGGCAGCAGGTGGGCGAGCCTTTAGCTGGTCGCGTTTGGTGTCAAGGTCAGCTTTGCGTTGAACCTCGAACTCACGTACTTGGCTGTTTACGATCCTGCGCCATTCTGGCCGCTGTGCTGCCAAACGTTCCCAGCGGGAGGGCTCTATGTTGCATCTCTTCATGTGTCGCTTTTGGACATCCTTGTACCGGAGGAGGGGACCGCCATGATTCCGCTTGCCCTCCTCTAGCTCAGAATAGAAGATGCGCTTCGCCACTCTATCCTCCGCCATACGAGATACGTGACCGCACCACCGAAGCTGTCGACGCATTAAATAGGCCTCAATGCCACCAACATTGGCTCGTCGCAGAACTTCGGTGTTTCGCACTCTATCAGACCATCTGATCTTCATGATGGTACGGAGACATTTAAAGTGGAAGCGATCCAGAGTGCGAATGTGGTTTAATATATTATATTATTAGCAGCAGAACGCAGATTTGAAAACGTGAGGTTTGATAAAAATAAAGAAATGTGTGTGTGTGAAACAAGAGTACCTATTTGCATTTGCATGTTTTGTCATTGTACACATACAAAATTTTAATACATGAGAGCACCGTTAAGTATCATTGATATACAATATTTGTTATATAATATTATTTGAAAATAGGGGAACTGGAACAATGCTAAGAGATTCGTAACTAGGTCTGCTAAGAGTTTTTAATAGATAGAAAAACCACAAAAAGAAAATAGAATATAACCATGGTTTCTTACTTATACTTAAAACTACGATAAAGCATGTCAAAATCTAATACTAATAGTACTAATACTAATTGTTTCAAGTAAGTATGCAAAATATAGTAGTATTCCATGACATTGAATTGAAATAATTTATTCACTTAATGACAGAATACAAATATTATAATGTAACGAATTTTCAATTTTAGATTATGTAATTTTAAACATGTAATAGCATTTTTCAGATATTTTCTTCAATGCTATCTAGTAACTGTTAGTGTTAATTTAAAGAATCTGGTGCGACTGATTTCATTTTCTTTGGCCTTTTTTAACGATTCCTTTTCTCGAATGTCTTCTTTTATATATTTTTTTTGTCACTAATGTGCCCTTATGCCCATATGAGCACATAGTCGTAATTAAAGCCTCAAGAGCCTTGCTGCCTAACATAGGCGCTCAGATATCCCCATGATTTGTGTCCCAGGAACGGCCTAATTACAGTTCCAAATTACTTATTTATGATGCTAAATTGCTGTTCTAAACTAACCTCCTATCTACCTATACGTAAGATTAGCATAACCAGTTATTTAATAGCTACCTACTAACAGTTACTAGATCGCATTTACAAGCTGATTAATTTGTCTTATCAGCAAGTTTTTTGTTGAGCTTTCAAAACGTCTGCGTCCTAATCCGCAGATGGCCGGTTTTAGATGACTTTTACTTCAGCGATTGAATGATTTTTTTTATAAGTAAGCACACGTCTGCATTTTTGCTAGAGTCGCAAGTGATAAGCGGAAAGCGCAATCGTTTTAAAGACTTCTCAAGTTGATGCCGCATAATTATGTTTAGGTATAGGTTTCGTCTTCTAAGATTCAGATAGATTGACTTTTTCGTTGCTTTTCAAAGTAGTTATTTAAATCATGGTCATATTATTCGATATCAACCCTTGTATGTCCCCAGTGCCGAGGCACGGGTCTCTTCTTGCATGGCAGGAAGGTTAGGCCATACTCCATCAGGCGGGCCAAATCCGCCCTGGTGGAGTATTGTAAGATAGTGGCGGGCCTAACTGTCAGAAGTTATCAAGCCGCCCATAAAGCCTCTGACATGGCTCAACGACTGCCATTAATATGACAGCCGGCACCAACAGCTTAAGGTGCCTTGCGAAGCACGGAAGCGCTCGGAAAAAATACCTTTAACGGTAGTCAAGGGATGGTCCCATCTAGTACCTGACTCCATCATGGGCGCCAAGCTCATATTATAAGCTAGTTTAAATTTTGACGCTGATTCTGCTGAGCAATCCGTTGCCGCTTATCGCTTCTCACGCCACCGTAGATCAAACATAGGTAACCACTGAATGTCATTATTGATTTTACTTCTCTAATCGCAACCTCGAGTCACCTATCAATGAAAGAGTCCGCAGATAACTTTCTAATAAAATGTAAGCAAAAAATAACTAATCGCCGTTAGTGTATTTTTAGAATACTGGTTCTATTCTCATCTGTCTTACTTGACTGACTTGATTTCATTTTAATTATGTATTTGAGCTATCGTGATAGATGGAAATATGGAACATTTTTCAACTTTTGAACTCCCTATTGCTGGGTGACTATTACTGACCTTGTGAACTGTATGTTTGTTACTGTAATCAAATTATTGGTTTCACAGTTAATGTCCTTACATACCTACATAAAGACTGGTCTGTATCTCGAACGTATACAAATATTTAACTCTTTATCTTTCACAAAATTCCAAAAAATTCGCACTTGCCGGGCCTCGAACCCGCGACCTCTGGCTAACCGTACAGTTGGAAGAGCGCTGGTACGGTTAGCCAGAGGTCGCGGGTTCGAGTCCCGGCATGGACGGAATTTTTTGCCTCTAAATAGGTTTTTAAAATAATAATTCACCAATGTAACTGTATGTGTACTCGTCATTACGAAAATAGTTAGCCGACTCCTTCGACTTTTTATATACCAATATTTTTATGGAAAAACAACGATTTCTGAACTGACTATTTTGGTATATCTTTTTCGCGATCTCGCCACAGCCTGTACCCATAAAAATAAAATAGCTGCATCTAGGGTAAAGTACAAACACGTTGTATAACCCTAGCCAAAGCCAACAATCTGCATGCAGCCAGACATAAATAGTTACCACAACGACGAGTATTTCATAATGCAATTAACGCTAAAGGCTAACGAGCTCACAGGGGCATGTATGAGCCAAAACAGGTACCGTTCCCCGACGAGATCTCTTCACGGTCAGTGGATTTTAGTCTCAAATACTAAACATTATCACGTGCTTATAGACCTTACACTGAGTCATATGACGCGAAAAGTAAAGTATACAAAAAAGTAACAGTAGACGATATATCAACCATTGTACAGTCTGTTAGCTTTTAGAATATACCTTGGGCTCAAGAGTAGCCGTCGGTTTTTGCCGAAAGCACACGAGTGTAATACTACTTCCTGAAACTTTTTTCGCTATTTTCAAAAGTTATATAAATAATTAACTTTTTAAAAAAAATAAAACCGACTTCAAATGCGTGAACACAAAAAAAACTAAAAATTAAAAAATAATTCCTAATATCTATTACCTAATACTATAATTTTCCTAAACTATGTCAAAGTAATTAAAGTTAAACCAGCTAAATATCTTACAATAGTTATACTTATATACCTATTGCTTTTTTGGAGTCGGTGCCAGTCGTATTAAGTTTAGCCGCGAGCAAGAGCCGCGCGCGCCCGCGTCCCCCGCAGCACCGGGTGTTTTTTTGTGTTCACGCATTTGAAGTCGGTTTTATTTTTTTTAAAAAGTTAATTCTTTTTTAGTTTTTTTTGTGTTCACGCATTTGAAGTCGGTTTTATTTTTTTATAAAAGTTAATTATTTTATTATTAAATTTAAATGGGACCACCCTTGAGGTATTACCTATACGCCGAAAAAAGATTTGTTCAAATCGGTTCATAATTGGCGGAGTTATCGCGTAACAAACATAGAAAAACATCCGGGTCGAATTGAGAACCTCCTCCTTTTTTTGAAGTCTGTTGAAAATTGAGTGTCATATTAGTTCCGATATTTCTATTACATGAATATATCAGATTCTATCCGATAGTAGCCGAGGTATATTCTAGAAGCTAACAGACTGTATGTCTAGCTTCGTTATCAACCCTTGTATGTCCCCACTGCTGGGGCACGGGTCTCTTCCTGCATCGCAGGAAGGTTAGGCCGTACTCCACTACGGGGGCCAAGTCCGGGTTGGTGAAGGATTGTAAGACAGTGGCGGGCCTTACTGTCAGAAGTTATCAAGCCGCCCACAAGGCCTCTGACATGGCTTAGCGACTGCCATTACATGACAGCCGGCACCAACGGCTCAACGTGCCTTGCGAAGCACGGAAGCGCTCGGAAAATATGCCACTAGCGCGAGCTCTTCCGAAAAGTAACAGTAGTCGTGTTATTAATAATTCTGTTAACCTTTGCATCTAGTAACGAGATGATTCATACAGCGTCCAGTGGCACCTTCACTCACACTAGATGGCTATTGTAAGGCTAGAAAAAATTACGACGTCAGATTTAAACGTAAACCCGGACTTGGCCCCCGTGGTGGAGTATGTTCTAACCTCCCTGCGATGCAGGAAGAGACCCGTCCCCCAGCTGTGGGGACATACAAGGGTTGATAACGATAACGAACGATTTAAACGTCAATCAAGCACCGACTGCCGTCTCTAATATCTTTCTTGTCTCCGTCTATATTTGCCTAGAAGAAATTGCTTTCAGTAATAAGGCCGCCAACTGTACTATATTATGTATATAATTTCTGTGTACAATAAAGATTATTCTATTTATTTAGGAAGTAGTTATAGAGCTTTAGTTATAGAAGACTTAAAAGTGTTAAGTGTATTGACAAATAAAGGCATTGAATAGTGTTGTGAGGCTAGAAAAGATTTCGACGTCATATTAAGAATACTAAACCCCAGTTTCTCGTATACTAATAAAATAAATATAGCCTTTATTCCCTAGTAACATGTAATTTTCTCTTTAAAGTTTTCCCTGTCTTGAGCTTGCTGAGTCCACGTTCTACCACCCACCGCCACGATACTAACGATTCTCGAATTCTACCAATCTGTTAATCAACCGTAAACAGCTGTCCAATTATTTTTCTATTGCACTTTGGCCAACTGACAGCTGTTAACAGTAGATTAACGGCTTGTAATGTACCAGAAACCGGGGGTTAGAGAGAGCATTGATACTCATTCTGATTATTACGGTTGGGGGCACACCGCGGGGTACCTAATTGCTGTTTTCACTGTCTCTTTCTCTACACTGTATTAAACATAACGTTAAACTCATCACACCGTGCATTCCAAGAAAGTAAAACTCGTTAACTTCGTTAAACTAATGGTAGACAGAAATTACACCACTGTTCGTCGTCACGCGAAGACGTTGATAAGAGATATCTGATTTAAAGGTGGTGCCGGAGCGGTAGGACGGTTGGACGGCTTCTCAATCGGGAGGTCCTGGGTTCGAATCCTGGTATGTACCTACTAATGACTTTGTTTTCTAAGTTACGTGTATTTGTAAAGTTAGAGTTATCGTTATCAACCCTTGTATGTCCCTACAGCTGGGGCACGGGTCTCTTCCTGCATCACAGGAAGGTTAGGCCATACTCCACCACGGGGGCCAAGTGGCGGGCCTTACTGTCAGAAGTTATCAAGCCGCCCATAAGGCCTCTGACATCGCTTAACGACTGCCATTATATGACAGCCGGCACCAACGGCTTAACGTGCCTTGCGGAGCACGGAAGCGCTCGGAAAAATGCCACTAGCGGTAGTCACGGGACGCTCACCCATCCCGTACCTGACCGCGCCTGTTGTTGCTTAACCAAGTGATTGATTCCAATCACTCGGTTCGCCTAGGCCACAAGGGCTTCAAAGTTAGATTACCACTCGCTAACTGCTTAGGAACATATCGTGAGGAAACTGATGTATCTGAGGTGTTCACATACAGCGCATATTGCCGCGGGGATTGACAATTTCAAGTGCTGAGATATTTGAACACCTCCCACATTCAGGTTTCCTCACCATGTTTTCCTTCACGGTCAGCGAGTGGTATTGCTACTATAACTTCACAAATGTGCATAACTTAGAAAACCAAGTCATTATCAGGTACATACCAGGATTCGAACCCAGGACCTCCCGATTGAGAAGCCGTCCAACCGTCCTACCGCTCCGGCACCACCATTAAATCAGATATCTCTTATCAACGTCCTCGCGTGACGACGAACAGTGGTGTAATTTCGGTACACGCCCGTACTGGGAATCGAACCTGGGCCTCTTGCTTTCGAGTTCATTGTTCTACCGCCGCTCATATAAATATTAATGTTGTTTAATTACATCTAGCAAACTTGAATCCGATACAGAGCACACAACCAATTAGTGAGGTCAGTGCAGTACAGAGACGTAATTGCATCGCAATTCGCACTACACTATCAAAGGAGGTTTTCTCATCTCTAATTACAACCTCTCTCGAGTCCTCCTTCTAAAGAGGTAAGGGGACACATTTTCTGCGGCGCAATGCCGTTTCTTGGTCGCAAGAGTCACCTTAGTCGAAAGAGGTCATGCTGTGACCAGACGGCATACTATGCGGTAGACGTGGATTTAATAAGACAGTTAGGTATGCTCTTGAAGATTTGTATCTAGTTTTCGTAGAAACCTTTAAGGCACTTTGGGGTGCTAAGCGCTAGCGCCACCAATGGAATAAAAACCATAACTTATTTTTTTTTATTTGTGAAATACCTTATGGAACAAGTGTTTCTTATAATCTAGCCGCTCTCGGAAACCTGTTCGGTTTATCTGTTAGCGGCGGTGTTATGATACGTTTCTGGAAAAAAGTATACGTCAAAAATCTTTATTATTATTATTATACGTTTAATTCAGATAAACAAATCCATAGAGTTGTTAGTACGAGCTTAGTCTATGTTATTTATAGATAACTTTTTTGAATGAAAACTTACGTAATTACTACATGTTATTTGATTGGAACCAGGGGCATTATTATGTGAGTATCCAGTGAGTTGAGTGACGTTGATTTTTACTTTTCTTAAGCTACTCCGGCTGCCAAATGCATTCATTGTTTGACACTTTGGAGTTGTCTAAATTCTTAACTCGATAGAGTGGAATGCCACGTAATAGAAGGGCTGGTCGGACAAAAATCTAACTTGATCCGGTCAAAAATCAAATAATGTGTAGTACTTACGAAAATTTTAGTTTTAAAAAATAAAGGTTAATAAAGCATTTTCACTTTTAATAAAGTACTTACAGCTGTTGATTTATTAAGAATACTTATTTATTGACGTGTGTCTAGTTACTGATTATGAGCCCTGCACTATATAGGAAACCCCGTCTCGCAGATACTCTCAAAATTAAACCTTTACAGCGCTGTTATTGAATTCGGGCTACACGGACCTAATTCGGGAATAGGTGTTAAACTAGACGCAGCCGTAAAACATGGTCTAAACGGCGCTGCTATAAAATGAAGGCTGAGTGAAACGACAGGTAACTCGGGCCACAGGCGGGCGGCGATTCGACAAGATGACAATCTATAAAATCGATCCGCCGGTATCGTAAAACTTGCTTATGGAGCACATGAAACTCGACAAAAATGGCGGGCGACCACAACCCCGCTGACCTCAATCTCTCCGCGATTCATGACCGTGGCCTTATATGAATTGGAATAGCCTTTTATACGTGAATTTTTTATGCATTTTATTATTTTAACGGCCAGTTATGACCACGGCTGGAAAATACGTTTCGGACTCCGGCAGTTTTTTTAATGTAGGTGTCTGTTTAATATTGTTTATAACGACGAATGACTGACACAAATATAGATAAAAACACATTATTGAGCTTAGTGTAATAAAAAAACAGCTGTATGCCGGTGATGGATCAATGAATCCTGTCAATCACGTTATTTGGCTACTTCGTTCCCTGCGAGTTTACAGTGTCTTTATATAATTATAATTTTCACTTTCAACATATTTCTTTATATCATGTGACTTGCGATTCCAGTACCCACAGTAAACTGTGAAGGAGCTCTTTTTTTACCAACATTTTGGAATTCCTCTCTATTGGGATCAGAGTACATAATTACAACGAAACATTCACTTTGAGAACTGTCAAGTTCCCTTTTAGAACTGTGAAAAGTTTCAAATTGACCGCGGTACGAAATAATTGTCATAGGAATAGGCGGATTAAACCAGTTACGGAGAAATTAGATCCAACTCAGCTGATACAGAAGTCGGAATTGTAGTAATTATAGTAATGTGGAAGCGTAGAAGGTCTTCTCACAAACGAGGCGTTCCTGTGCAAACGTTCTTCAGTTTCAATTTACAAACACGTCGTATCAAAGTACGATCAAACCTTGATTTGCGTTTTCTAAACATATTGGCAAAGTCTCATTGCTATCGGGGTAATTGCTGGTAAATTTAAACCAACTGCGTTTGTATCGGAGTTATGGCTTGATGCACACTCATTAGAACCAAAAAAAAATCAACCGTATAATG
Source organism: Yponomeuta sedellus (assembly GCA_934045075.1). Taxonomy (NCBI): domain Eukaryota; kingdom Metazoa; phylum Arthropoda; class Insecta; order Lepidoptera; family Yponomeutidae; genus Yponomeuta; species Yponomeuta sedellus. Next base: position 1,847,392 of record OW203738.1, on the reverse strand, counting down.
ATAATACATTGTAAGCCACTGATTTCGGGCCGTAGTGTAGTAGAGAAAAAAGCAGCGGTAAAAACTCCACTCTGACAAGGTTTCCTCAAATTATCTTAAACCTAATACATACCTACTCATGACAGCAGATTGGATGTCATGACGGGTAACACGCAATCTGATTTTGATTCTATGCTCGAAAGATAATAACGCATAGTTTAAGTTTAAGTTTGAGGTAAGCACAACATGGCTTGCCCTGTTAAAGATTATGACCATATTATTAGTAGGTATCTTTAATATTACAAACGTAAAAGTTTTGTGAAAATGTACAAATTTTTGTTACTCGTTATCAACCCGTGTAGACGCAATCTTATTTTGATTCTATGCCCGAAAGATAATAACGCAAAGTTTATGGAGATCTTATCAGAGAAAAGTCACGGCTGCAACGCACTGAGGTAAGCACACCAGGGCTTACCCTGTCCTTAGCACGGGTTAGTGCATTAAAAATAAAAATAGTACGAGTATTACCCTGTTATAGTGTATGACCATATTATTTGTATCTATAATATTACAATGTAAAAGTTTTGTGAAAATGTATAAATTTTTGTTACTCGTTATCAACCCGTGTATATGTCCACTGCTGGGGCACGGGTCTCTTCCTGCATCGTAGGAAGGTTAGGCCATACTCCACCAGCCGGGCCAAGTCCGGGTCAGAAGTTGTCAAGCCGTTCATTACATGACAGCCGGCACCAACGGCTTAGCGTGTCTTGCGAAGCACGGAAGCGCTCGGAAAAAATGCCACTAGCGGTAGTCACGGAACCGACACCCATACTGCACCTGACAACGCCTGTTGATGCTTAAATCAAGTGATTGATTCTAATCACTCGGTTCGACTAGACCACGAACGAGTTTTATTACTCAATCACGCAATAACGGCTGAAGAATTTTCATTAAACTTGGCATACAGGGTCTGAATTGACACATGGCGTTTGCGGTGTTAGCTACTATAATGACTACATACCAACTAGAGCCAGCAAAGATCTTAAGAGTTCAAGCAATAAACTAATGAAGAAACAAAATTACGAATAAATTTAATTTCGCGCAGAAATAAGTGGAAGTTCTGTATGTGACATTTCAATGCCAAAGGTTCTCTGCGGTGCATGGCACGTTCTTGTTTAAATTATTTTTTATTACGTCGTTTACAGAACTTGTTTGTGGGTTAGATTTGTGTTTATGACTGACGAAACGAAAGTGATTCGCGCGAGTGCATTTTGTCTGACGCTTTTTGTAAACTTGTCATTCAAAGTAGGACAGAGGCTCTCCTCTGTAAACATGTTTAAGTCTTAGAAATAAACCACTTAAACGTTTCACTTTGTGAAGTTATAGTAGCAATACCACTCGCTAAGGTGAATGAAATGAGAAGGAAAACATCGTGAGGAAACCTGTGTGACCTGAGTGTTCGACTTCCGGGGCAAATTTTCAACACGCGGTGGACACGCGTGGTAATTAAGCCCAAACTCTCTTTCTCTCTCTCTGAGAGAAGGCCTATGCCTTGCAGTGGATCATTTATAGGCTACATAAAAAACAAAATAAAAACGAAATCCTGGCTGTTGTCTCGTTCTTGTTCTTTAAAAATGCAAGGGTAGACTTGCAGTCAATTGTACACCCTACCTGATCCAGCTTTAAGCTTACACCAGCTAGGTAAGCACACGTGGCCTAGGCGAACCGAGTAATTGGAATCAATCACTTGAGGTAAGCTACAACAGGCGCGGTCAGGTGCATCATGGGTGACCGTCCCGTGACTACCGCTAGTGGCATTTTTCCGAGCGCTTCCGTGCTTCGCAAGGCACGTTAAGTCGTTGGTGCCGGCTGTCATGTAATGGCAATCGTTAATCCATGTCAGAGGCCTTATGGGCGGCTTGATAACTTTCTGACAGTAGGGCCCGCCAGTGTCTTACAATCCTCCACCAACCCGCACTTGGCCCCCATGTGGAGTATGGTCTAACCTTCCTGCGGTGCACGAAGAGACCCGTGCCCCAGCAGTGGGGACATACAAGGGTTGTTAAGGAAGCTAGGTAAGTACTTCAAGCTTCCCCAGAATTAACTAGAACACGAGTATATTTTAACTAAGTCTAGCATAGTAAATGAGAAACATAACTTACTTTGTGCCCACGTTAAGGCGGATATTGGATCCCTATCTTGACATGGGCAAGAGACGTCAATTTACTGATTCCGATTCCACACACGTAGGTTAGAAAACAGCTGGTCGAGTATTAACAGCTATTGCACGTACCACATACATTTTCCCTATACGTAAACAAACGCGTTTATGGTTTGATTACTGTTTACTGGACGTGGGACCAACTTATTTCTCGTAGTTCTCAAAGAACACTGAAGAATAAACACTAAAGCCAAACACCGTGACAAGTATCACACAATAAGCATTCGCAGCCTGTATTACTTACGTATTCCACAGTCTGTATTCCGCACTTCGCGCTGTCATGTAATGGTAGTGGTTAAGCCATGTCAGAGGCCTTATGGGTGGCTTGATATCTTCTGACAGTAAGGCCCGCCACTGTCTTACAATCCTCCACCAACCCGGACTTGGCCTCCGTGGCGGAGTATGGCCTAACCTTCCTGCGATGCAGGAAAAGACCCATGCCCCAGCAGTGGGGACATACAAGGGTTGATATCGATCGATATCGTTTATTAAGCTTGCCTGAATCGCGGCTCAAAAAATATGTTAAGCACACTTTGTGCCAAAAGGGCTACTATAACATAAAGGATTATTTAGATGACAATGAGGTCTGGAATTAAAGCCAGTACAATATATGAGTTCTATGTTTATAATAATTATTTAAACTATGGTAATTAGGACTTTTGAAAAGACTAAGTTAGGAGTTTTTTTTGTCCATTTTTTCTCCTAAATGATCTAGATTTTGCAATGGACACCTAGTTTGAATTGTAACGTTCATTAAGCCGCAGTTTCTGTGCTACTTTGAATGAAACCTTTTCATTTCATTACCTACGTACATGGGCGGTTCTATTCGCTCTTAGGCACTGTTACTTTGGGGAAAACAATGAAATCGAGATAAAATTGTACGACAAAAAATGGTATGACAATTCTATGAATGTTACATATAGTAGAGTCTTCCTAATTGGGTTAATCCCTTGTAACGTACATCGCATTAGCCATGAATTATAATTATATTATGACATAGGCCCCAGGTGTGCTATCCATTTTAATGTATTAATGTAAAAAACATGTTACATGTATTACGGTTATAATATTTATACTTTGGCCTTTGCGTCTCCGTAATGAGGTGATTTTTACAGCGTCCAGTGGCACCTTCACCCATACTATGAACAGACTCGGATACTGCTGTGCCTGGGACGTTGTTTTAGATGTAGTGACTGATGATGTAAAGCGTTTTATAAATAATAAAACTGGAACTACTTCAACTTTGTGCTTTATTTAAATGTGTTTGTTTATTTTATTTGCAATATAAACAGAAAACTGCATAAAAACAGAATAAGCAGGTAAAAATAGTCAGGTCTAGTCGAAATGTAAAGTAGTAATACTAAAAATGAGGGGGATCTCAAAATGATGACGTAATTTTAAATTTTGAATATGATAGAAAAAGAAATATAAAAAAATGATTTATAGAGGTTTGCATCGTTACACTAGTAAGGCCTCACAAAAACACTTATTTGGTTTGACTGTGGCAGCAGTTCACAAAAAAAAGTGGTTTTACCAGTAACTTTAGAATACTAGCACTTGTTGTTGATAAAAATGCTAACTTTAGCTGATATTTTTGGTTATTTTGAAATTGTCACTGTTACTAAGTGAAAATTTGTTAGTTTTTATTTTATTTTCTAGAGTTATACGTTGAGTTACAATTAAAATGATCTTATAAGTACAGTCTAAATGTATTTTCATGGTTGTGATGATCTTGCCTGGTTACCATAACTTAAGGTATCCTAGTTTAGAACCAGCCTGGAGCCGATTCTCGCCCATGCGAACTGAATGCTTAGACGCAAAATATTCGAAGGCTTAGACATTCGTCGCATATAAATAATATAAGAAAACTCGACAGTCTTTAGACATTTATTTTCTCATTTGAATTCAATGTGGCATGGCGCAGAATACAGATTTTGGCTGTCGCTCGACTTTTTATGTAGAATTCTAAGTCATAAGCCCTAGAATCGTATACGACTTATTTGCTAATGAAGTGAGAATTGGCTCCCAGATTAAGTGACTGTGTCGTATGGAAGTATTAGTTATTATTATATTTGTTATACAAATACAAAAGTAAAATGATTCTTACTAATGAGAAACCTGATAGGATAGGACTTATGTTACACCCACATTTTGCTATACTTCCCACTGCAGGGCACAATCCAGGAACTATATTAAGCTTAAACGATACTTAACACGCCCTACTACTAGCCTCCGGGTTCCCGCACGTTAACGATGCGTTAATAGTTGTCATATGTTAACTGGTGCACTCTCACTATCGCCTCGTCGATCTATCGATATCAACCCTTGTATGTCCTCACTGCTGGGGCACGGGTCTCTTCCTTCATCGCAAGAAGGTTAGGCCATACTCCACCACGGGGGCCAAGTCCGGGTTGGTGGAGGATTTTAAGACAGTGGCGGGCCTCGCACCGTACCTGCCTTTTTTTAAACATTACACCTTTTTTAAAAACCTGTTTAGAGGCTAAAAATTCCACCCATGCCGGGATTCGAACCCGCGACCTCTGGCTATCCGTGCCAGCGCTCTTTCCAACTGAGCTAATGGGCGACTCACCGGTATCAGAGAAATTTCGAACCTCTTTACAATATTCTCTGTATTACGGCATGGTTGGAATTTTTTGCCTCTAAATAGGTTTATAAATTGTCCTTAGCACGGGTTAGTGCATTAAAAATAAGAGTATAACATTACTCATACATAAACTCACGCCTGTATAGCGGAGGGGTAGGTAGAGACCGGAGTTTGCCACTTGCCACGCTTTCGCTTAAACAACATTCATATGTCGTCGCATACACGCACGTCGGTTACGGCATTATTTTCTTCCTTGTTTTTATGTCGTCTTCTTTGCAGGCAAAATTCATTTGGTGCAGAGTATATACCTAATGGGGCATCAAGCTTGCGGCCGGGCATGCCAATAAGGATACCGGCACGTGAACTAGACTCTCGGCTCGACTGTTGCATGTCGGCGTTTAATGTCGGCTTATCGCGGTACTTACGAGTAAGTGAAATGTGGCTAACCGGTGGTAGCCCAGTGGGCAGAACAGTGGACTCGGAGACGAGAGGACCACGTTCGATTTCCAGTGCTGACCTGTACCGACGACGTTGTTTATTTTTACCTAATTATGAAGTGAAATGAAAAGGTTTTATTCAAAGTAGCGCAGAAACTGCGGCTTAATGAACGTTACAATTCAAACTAGGTGTCCATTTCAAAATCCAGATCATTTTGGAGAAAAAATGGACAAAAAAAACTCCAAACTTAGTCTTTTCAGAGTCCTTAATTAACAGAGTTTACATAATTAATTTAAAACCTAGAACTCATGCATTGTACTGGCTTTAATTCCAGACATCATGGTCATCTAAATAATCATTTACTCGTATGTTATAGTAGCCCTTTTGGCACAAAGTGTACTTAACACATTTTTTTAACCGCGTTTCAGGCAAGCTTAATAATTATATCTTCAGGGATTTTATTATAGAAGCGTATACAATGCCCCATGAAGGATGTATTAACCTTTGACAGCCTAAATAGTGGGAACCATATGAAACCTATACATATGTGTAATGATGCTCTACATTTTTTTATGGTTTGGTATAGGCTTCGTTGAACTGCGTATGTACGTACATATGTCCCACTGTAGAGCACATGCCTTCTTTCGGAGTATGAGTTTAATCACCTGTCGTGCCGACCGCGAAGTGGCAATCGCAACCCAGGGTCTGTGAACACCTGGTTTCCTCACGGTGTTTTCCTTAATTTTGTTGCGATTGCCAATTTGCGGTGGGCACGGCAGGTGATTAAACCCACACTCTGTCCGAGAGAAGGCATGTGCTCTACACCAATGTACGTAGTACAAACGTAGTTCTCTCAGTATCAACCCTTGTATATCCCCACTGCTGGGACACGGGTCTCTTACTGCATCGCAGGAAAGTTAGGTCATACTCCACCACGGAGGTCAAGCCGCAGGTTGGTAAAGGATTGTAAGACAGTGGCGAGCCTTACTGTGCGAAATTGTCAAGCCGTCCATAATATCTCTGACATGGGTTATCGACTGCCATTACATAAAAGCCGGCACCAACGTCTTAGCGTGCCTTCTGAAGCACAGGAGCGCCCGGAAAAATGCCACTAGCGGTAGTCATGGGACGGTCACCCACCCTGCACATGACCGCGCCTGTTGTTTGAATCCAGTCAATCGGTTCGACTAAGCCACGAGCGCTAGTTACGTAGTCCGTACGTAGTTCAACGGAGCCTATACCAACCTATATAACAACGTAGAGCCTTATTTATATAGGTTCCATCATTAGGTACGCAGTGACTTTACATAAAAAATATTTGTTTGTTTCCGTGACAAACCGCCGTAAATGTGTCAATTTACAACTATTGTGTTACGTTTGCCATTTTCATTTGCGTTTAGGGCCCGGTAAATATACTGTTACTGGCACGCGAATCACCGATTTAGGACGCAGGTACCCGAATTTACACAAAAAGTTTAAATTGCTGAGCCAAGAGGCTAATTAGCAAGAGGCTGCTCTGTGGTGTCAGCCTAGAGAATAGCACCAACCCAATTCTTCCCGCGGGTGTCGTAAAAGGCGACTAAGGGACACAAACCGGGGGTGGGCAGCAGCGCCTCCTACAGTACAATTCCACCAAACTGCGATCCCCAACCCGCATGGCCAGCGTGGGGATTATGGGCATTACCCCCAATGATGGCACAACCTTGCACTATGGCGCTCATTAGGGGAGGGCTATGTCCAGCAGTGGACTAATATAGCCTGAAGAAGAAGAGGCTAATTGGTGACTCAAAGGTAGTGGCAACCCAGCTTCACGGCTTAGCCCACCGTCGCAAGGTTGTCTGTCTGTCGGTCTTCTACAGGATGTAGTATTGGTTAAGGCCTAAAATTTCAATTGTTCTTGTATCATGTGACTCATGATGCCTCGCGTACCTATCCCTGAACGGATGATTTTCTTAGTGCTTACGTTCGTCCCTAATAAGTACCTATTTTGTTTAAGCAAAAGTTGTATGGTAACTTGGAGTGGGTTTCACAAGTGAGCACTCTTTTAGTCATGTTGTAGTATTGCGAAATTATTCATTAAAAAGTATGCCCATGCAATAAGCACGCACATCAAAGAATGGTCCTATGACCATTCTTTAATTCACCCATATCTCCATGCGATAAGGACGTCTCTATGAGATATGTATTCCTTTTTCGAAATACTTTCAATATACCTAACGGGAGCTCTATGTAAACTATTGCATTTGTCTCCGTAAGTTCGAATTGTTTGTTGGATGTAAAATGTATTTATACTTACGTGTATTTGTTTACAGATTCTTGCCATGGAGTTCTCAGTAGTGCAAACAATTAAAAAAGGCAAATTAAGATTAACGGCCGTGCCAGATCTGTGGGTCCACAATAAATACTCTTTTGGCTAAAGAAGTAAGCAGATAAATTAAGATAAATAAAATTGTAAAAATGAGATCAAAATATTTTTTATGTTATTTTGATCATTTTAATGTTAACTTAATTTTTGCTTTCAATTCACGAAAATGTAAATTGCCAGTAATAACAAACGACATACATGCAGACTAAAGTGATTTCAATATTTAATTATGCGCCAATCGCCCACATTTGTCAAAATTCGATTAGTATGGAAAGCGAACCACCTCAAATTAGTAATCTGACGAATTTTGGTAACTGATTTAAAAGTCGCGTTTGGTTAGTAAATATATATTTTAATCCCTTTAAAAACGATTTCTCTCTCTCTCTCTCTCTCTCTCTTCACTCCCTTGACTCCTCCGCGGTGTCTGCGGTGATAGTAAATTTTTATCTATAATATGTAAGCATAAATAAAGAAAATTAAGGGTACTACGCAGTGTTTTATTTCCCTCGTATGTTGAAAAGCAGTCACTTTCATCATCCTGCATAGAATCAGAGTCGTCACAATATCGTCTTCGTCCGAGTTTAAATCACGTGTTGTGGGTAAAACCTCCTTTTGTACAGAACCCTCACCAACTTCTACAAAACCCAATGACTCAAATGAAATCAAAATGGCCGTGAAGATGCAAGAAATATTAAAAGTAGTTGTCTTCTTATAATTGACTTCACGAAGATATCTTTGGACACTAATGATTTACAAGAAACCTTTATAAAGAAAGTAAGACTATAACAGAATTCGAGAGTCCACAATAATGCTAAGTACACTTATTCTTAGGAGAAACCACTGTAGAACAAATTCACTTGTAATTGGCTCATAAACTGGACTTGTACACCGATATAAGGTCAAGTAACAAGTGCAAATGGTTCTAAGTACATTTAGTTCTATAAATTACTATTACTGGTGTATCACACTTATTGCGTACTTATAATTACTTCTTGTAGGCGATTACAACTGTAACTTACTAGAGCAAGCTTTCTCAAGTGTATTTACACCTTTGCAACACTTTTATAGGCAATCATAGCCTTTACTGAGCCTATAATTTCGTTCTATACACGACTATAAGTCAATTTATTAGAACAGATGTACTAAAAGCCCAAACGAACTCCGTGTAACCTGTTATAAGCTTGGTAGTAAAACTTGAAACCACTATGAGAGGGGTAATAGTGCTGTAAGCCTGTAAACTATGCGCTACAGGAGAACTTTGTTACTTGGCTCGGTACCCACTTATTTAGTTACTATTTCAATGGCATCGCGGACCACTTGAAATCACTTCAGGGATCATCGACCACCGGCCAGTTCAGAAACTGGCCCTTAAATAATAACATAGAACAAGAGAATTGGCGGCCTTATTACTAAATAAATTGGTACTCGGAGAGTGTGCTTATGAACTTCATAAGCTCATACCGCCATCTCCATTCTACAATCGGAACGGCAGACGTACTGCGGATTACCATCCGCACTTGGTTGACATTACAAGCCTTCGCACTAAGCGCTTCTCTAAAAACCTATTTAGAGGCTAAAAATTCCACCCATGCCGGGATTGAACACGCGACCTCTGGGTATCCGTGCCAGCGCTCTTTCCAACTGAGCTAATGGGCGACTCACCGGCATCAATGAAATTTCGAACTTCTTTACACTATTCTCTGTATTACGTCGGGTTAGTGCAATCAAAATAAAATAGTATAAGCGCTTTTTGTCATCTTTCATAAAGCGCACAGCCAAAGTGTGGAACGCCTTGCCGTCGTCCGTTTTTCCAAACACTTATAATCTGAACCTCTTTAACATGCGTGTGAACAGGCTTCTCTGGGCTAACTCTGTCCATCCTAGACATCATCTTAACCCTCGGGCTAGATAAGAGGTCCAGAGCCCATGTTTAATTTTTTTTTAAATGGGTGCTTGATAAGATAACCTGATTCTCAAAACAGCAAAAATGTAACAACAAAAGCATTACAACTTCCAGAAACAATTATAAGATAAAACTTGAGAAGAAACTGAAATACTAATATTGGTTAGTACTTGACCCCCCAAACGTTGTTTTGCCCTATAAAAAAATCATAAAAATCGGTGAAAGCCCTTTCGGAGGAGTTCGATAACAACACGGTGACACGAGATTTTTATATATTTCATTAGACTAATACGAGATACATGTCATAGTTAAATAGATATAGACTTTATTGTAAGATAAGATAAGAATATTCCTTATTGTACACTGGAAAAACAACAAATACAAAATAATTGCAAATATACATAGTACAATAATTGGCGGCTTAATTGCTAAAAGAAATTTCTTCCAGACAACCTTGCGATGAAAAGTTGCTGAAGGAAATTAAAAATTGTAAAAATCGCTAGAGCGATTTTAATCAAATTTGGCCTTGAGTTAGCTGACACCCTGGATTAACACATGGGCTACGTTTTACTGCGGGAAAATATCTTAGGAAAAATCGATAAACCGCGGGCAAGGCCAGTTTAGCTATAAAAATGTCAATATACTCAAAATCTAAACTACACACCTATACATACAGTCTATTTATTCTTACTTGTCCTATTTAGTAAACAAGATTCTACCCTTAAACTGTGACTTTTTAGTCCAAAACTGACATATTTCAATAAATGAAGTAACCTGGAACACTCTTTTAGATAACACGCTGACAATTTTATAAACATAGTTCATGATAGTTCATGAATTTGCGAGAAATTGTCTACTTTAGGCATCTAATCTCAATTTTAAGGCTAGAATCTTGTTTACTAAATTGGACAAGTAAGAATAAATAGACTGTATATGTACTGTAAAACTATACATATGTATGTAAATAAAACTTTAGAGGCGTTTTTACTAATTACATTTCAACTAAGCAATAATAAAACAGGTACTCACCAGGTAAAAATCCTCTTCCGCTGTCCTTCTCAGTCAAGTTTTTCACAACTGAATCGTTTTCAGGTATTTTATTCCCATAGTTGAAACCTTGCACTTTTCTTTTCGCTTTGGTTCTGAACTTCGTTTTAAAACTATCACAGAGGCACGCCGACACCAACATCGTTACGAAAAACACTAAATAAATTCTTGAATAAAATAATGAATTTGATCGCATTTTAATCGTTTCATACTTGCTAGTTTGGGCAAATAATTCTTTGGCACAATAACTAAATTAAAAAAAATGTTTTTTTTAAAAAAAACAATCAAGTTTTTAGCACACGAAGTGTCAAAAGTTCCCGCGCGAAATTAGCAAGGAGCATTTTCGAAAGGAGTTTCGCGCATGCGTGCGGCCGCCGTTGCACTGAGGCGCAGATAACCCGCAAGCAGCCACCCGAGCTGACCGGCTTATTTTCTCGGCCACAAAATAAATTAAAGCAACAAAAACGCAACCGCGCAATGGCCAGTCACATCATCTATTTTTATAGTGAAAGGTATGTAGCGTTCGCGAACTTTTGATTTTTCTTCGACGTTACTTTGGTTGGGTTTTTAATGAATTCTTAAGTGGCTTTCACTAATTAGGTGCTGGTATTGCGGTTAGTTTGCAGGGAGCAGGGTGTCATGCGTTATGTGGGACAGAGCTAGCAGTGCTTATCGTCAAAGTGGATTTGATAGCGGTACCTACAAATGAGAAAAAAAATGTTTTTCAGATTTTTATCGACACTGGCGACACAACACTGAGGAAGGAGGTTACAACCTTCTGGAACATTTTCGAATGGTGACCACAATCGGCCCGTAACTTTAACTCAATTGTTGTAGGCGTCTTCTGTTCTTGGTTTTCTAGTAATTTCGACTTTCCTTTCTTAGGAGCAAACAAAGCTTATTGCTGTGGCAATTGTTATAAACCGCTACGTAATATGTTTCGCTGTGTAAATAGTTATGTACCATTGTTTCAGGCCAGAGCAAATTAAAGTAATGTCTGTTTTAAAGCTTTTACACAAAAGGTGTCGTAAATGAAAAGACAGTTTTCTCTATATCATTTTGTATAGTTTTATTGCTCTGTACTACATTGCAACGTTTCGTTGAATTAATATACGGATTCGGATTAAATATTACTCAGAACTAGATTTAAACTTAAAACAAAAACATGGCTAAACCACGATGTAAATTAATTACTATCTGTACATAATAATAAAGAACATTTAGAAATTTATAAACACATAAAACAGGCTATATAATTAATTATTCGTAATAAAATAATAATACCAAACAGAATACAGACAATAGAGCTAAATTATAACAGACAAATAGATCTCCAAAAAATCAAGAAAATGTACGTTTGTATAAGTAGTTAAATATAAATACTGATTATTGTCAATTTTAAAATACCATTCTTTATAATAAAGGTAACGGACAGACGTGTCGAATCTACACTAAAGATAATTCATCGAAAAATACAAGACATAATTATTACAATAATCAAATTACTACATAGCTGTATGTATAATAAACACTTAAAATTGCTACTTACACAATATCAGATCAAAATAATTCTAAAACTATTATTTTATTGCTTTTGTTAATTTCTTTATTTGAATGAACGGAAACATTTTGTGCAAACGCTAAAAAAATGGTAACTTGTATTGTAATCGAAAAAAAACAACGACTGAAGCTTACTGCGAATGCGAAGAAACTTGAATTAGGTACTTTTAACACTGAAACGTAACATTTAATAAAATCGCTTTAAAACTGTACACAAAAAAAAACCTTAAAAGCACTGTTTAAAAACGTGGTTATTTCAAGCCTCATCGAAAGAAAACATAAACATTTTGAGATCGCAAATAACTGCATTGCCCACGCGTTACTGTTACAAGTAATTATAACATTTAGCTAATAACTAAGGCATGGTTTGTTTATTTGAAATTATATCCACTTCAAGTACACATCGACAGAATGAGACAAGTTTTATTAATTCTTAAAATAAGTAGATTAACCCTCAGTTCAAGACAAAGTCATCAACATGATACAGGATGTAATAAATACCCAATGCACCCCGAAACGGGGAGTTATACTCACAACAAAGCAGTAAATCGCTAATAAAATATAAACCTTTCCGCACATTTATTGAACAGCTGATTTTGAATTTTTCCCGCAGTATACGTTGTTCGAATTGACAGGTATATTGTATCAGTCTTTAAGGCGTAACAGGTAAACAAAACTACAAATAGTGACTACAAGCATCACTCCATGTAGGTTACCACATTTAATTGTAGACAATAGTTAAGACGACTGTAGTAGACACTAGAAGACATTTCAAAGAAAACTGGCTAAAGCCAGGTTTTCACGGTCTTAGTACGCTCGGACCGAGTGCGCCATCCGAGTAAACTAATGCTTCTGATTGGACGGTTTTCCGTGGCAACACCAAAATAGCCAATCAGAAGCATTAGTTTACTTGGATGGCTCCCTCGGACCGAGCGCATTAAGGCCGTGAAAACCTGGCTTTAAATTCTGCTTAAAATTATTGTTTTTGGCGAAATACGAAATTCACCGAATTTCTGATCACAGATTAGTTTGACACTTTTTTGTTGTGGTAGGATGCGATTGGATGTAGTGAATGAAAGAACGAACGAATGAAATTGCGAAGTTATTTTTAAGTTGGAAGTTAGGGCATCGGAAACAAAAATAACAAAATAATTCGCGGTTGGTATTTAAATTTAATCAAAAACATGTTCGACGCCATTAATCAGAGTAATTTAAATTAAGCCTGTGAAATTAAGTATGAAACTAAATCAACCCATCAATCTGTATGTTTCTGTATAGATGTAGCCAACTATTGGGCAGGTAAAATATAAACGGGTCTAATCGAAAAGAAGAAGATGGATGGCGACGATATTATAATATTACATAATTTTACGAATAAATTTTCATTAATTTCAAAACCTATTTAGAGGCTAAAAATTCCACCCATGCCGGGACTTTAACCCGAGACTTCTGGCACGGTTAGCCAGAGGTCGAATCCCGGCATGGTTGGAATTTTTAGCCTCTAAGTAGGTTTTTCAAAATTGTCCTTACACGGGTTAGTGCAACAAAACAGTATATTCATTAATTTCATTCATACAACAAGGAAATCAGTCATTCATTCGGAAATAACCAACACTATGATCATTTTATTGGTCCTCCATGTTCGTTTGCCTTTTGGGCCTTTTAACGGATACAATAACCTTATTTTGAGATGAGGATTTTGTTACACCCTGCATTTAAGAATTAGACTCGTCTTATCGGTGTATTATTTTCCACAAACACAGGTCACAGGCTAAAAAAAATTCTGCAAATACTTTCACAATGCTGTTCTTACCTTTATTGTTTTCAGACCCAATGTAAGCCAACTGAGTTCGGGAACAGATCGCTTAATCGGAACGAGAACGACGGAATTACACGAACTTTTGAACGTACACTTATATCACGTACGTTAGGAAAAATATCAGTTACTTGAAAACTGTATGGGAGGGCTATGTCCAGCAGTGGAGTACATAATATAGCCTGAAGAAAAATAAGAAGAGAAACTGTATGTAGCCAACACAACGAAAATACTAGAAAGAAACATCAACTTTCGTCACCAACATTTAGGCTGGTAAATGTAAATCATCCTTTATGGGGCATTGTATAACTTTCTACAATAAGACCCTGAAGATAAAATAAGCTTGTCAGAAACGCCGTTCAGAAACTGTGTAAAGCACACTTTGTGCAAAAAAGACTACTATAATATTACAAATTATTTAAATGACAAAGGTGTCTTAAATGAATGCCAGGTCAATGCTTCAGTATTAGGTTTTAAAATAACATGTAAAGTCTGTTAATTAAGTATAAAGAGAGTCTGAAAAGACTAGGTTTGGAGATTTTTTGTCCATTTTTTTTCTCCAAAACTATCTAGATTTTGAAATGGACACCTAGTTTTACTTGTAACGTTCAATAAGTCACGTTTCGGGGTAATTTTGAATGAAATACTTTGATTTTATTTGAAAAATTGGGCTATGCAAGTATTAACACACAATAAGTGCTCCTAAAAGGAAGTCAAATACTGCGGACACATCGACACAATAAAATTTGTATGAATTTCAGTCAAATAACGCATTATGCATTATAAACGGATTTCTTCTAGTTTCTATAAAAACATCAACGAAATCTTATCGTGTAAATTTTGAAAAATGTAATTACGTTGTAGACTTTTAGTCCGGATCTACTTACGGGTGTGGATAAGTAGATCCGGATCTCACACTGTGTAAGACGAGCAACCGACGACGCGAGCTCCGTCTCTGCTCACCATGATTAAGCTCTGCGAATCGGAGCGAAACCTGGTCGGACTTTTCCGATATAACAACACCCGTAAGTAGATCCGGACTAAAAGTCTACAATGTGTTGTGCTTACGAAAGTTTTAGTTCAAAAATGTAATTACGTCATCGTTATTCCTGATAAGCGAAATATAGCCTTCATCACCGTCCACCTAAATTAGAAACCTAGTGTGTTACGCGTTCATTGTTGACGTAAAGATTTATGAAAGTAGATTTATGAGTCGACTTTACAATTTATTCAGTCGGATTATCTCAGTAAAATGTCAGCTTTTTATGTCTCTTCTACAGCATAGATTGGCCCACTAAACTAATAACTAACTATGACCTACACTTTAATATTCCTTAGTCACAACTTCTTTGCTAGTCTCTAGAAACGTAATTTTATTCATAAACAGCCTCATTTATGCATACACAATTCCACTAAAACACTTCTAGAGACGTTTTATTTCTGTCGTTACATATTTTCCTTGTAGAATCTCCACCACGGACTACTTTAGTCAACGTTTTTGGAGTGTTTAAAGCAATTGTGTTTCTATGAGTGAGGCTGTTAGTTTTTTTTTTTTAATAAAACGTGCTTCAAAACATTTTAGCTATATTTGCTAGTGCTAACACTTGTACAATTTGGTTAAATATTTTGCTAGTTTAGATTCGCATGAGTGGTTATACAGATTGCGGTTGATATCGGTGACAAAAAGAATATAAAAACACGAGTCACTCAGTGTTGCTAGAATAACGATTAATTCATTAACTTGACAAAAAAGTTTTTGGCACAGTGTACACCGAATAACAGCGAAAATTCTGCGTTTAGCACCGAAATTAGATACTTTAAAAAGTTTAGACCAACTTTTGAACACTAAGATATTTCATGTAAAATTGTAAATTACAAAATCAGTGACTTTATAAGTCTGCACCAAAACGATATAACATAATTTCGTTTTCAAAAAAAATCCGAACAAGGATTCCAACTTAAAAATAAGCAGTATCTCAGTAAGATTTCCATAAGCCTTTGATGGCTTTCAGTTTGGGTGACTTTTTTGTCGCCTCAAACTCGTGTCTTAGGCTGCTTATGAACTTGTCCCTCAAACTCAGTCTCGGCGCCGCCGGTTTCAGGAGGAACTGCTTCAGATCGTTCGTGAAACTCTTTGCCGTATAATTGGGTTCGTCCCTCGATTCGTCGTTGCTCGATTCGAGGAACGAGACCGACTTGATCGACTGCACGGAGTTCTTTCTTTTCTTCTGTGAATTTATAACTTTCGCCGGCAGGGAATAGCTTCTCGACACCAACGCGTACTCGTCGTCTATGGAGTCTAGAGTTTCTGTGGACTTGTTGCACACCTTGCAACATAGTTGACAATGCTCCCTATCGCTGTGGTACTTCCCGTTGCAATACACGAAGTTCTCCTTAACTCTGACACTTCTCTTTTTCGCCTTCTCCTTATACTTGACACGCTCGGACTTATCCTTGTCTTTTCTCGACCGTTTCCGCTTGCACTTGGGGCAATTATGCTTGGCTATCCTCCTAAGTTCTTTTAGAAACTCGTAGTCTATTTCGAAGTACTTGGCGTCCGGTTCAGAGTAGTAGCCTTGAGTTCTTTTGCTTAAGTCACTGTCGCTGCCTTTCTCTTCCTTTTTCACTTGTTTCTTGTCCACATCTCCGGGGTCGGAGTAGTATCTGACGTCATGTTCAAGGGGTGTGTCTGTGTGCGGTCTGTCGTACTTACAGTGGGAGCAGAAGGTGACTGACTTGTGGCGGGGCGGGGTGGGCGGCAGGGGTCAGGCCTGCACGGAGGGAACCCACAGGGTCTTATTCTGTTCCTCTTCTACGGCTGCCTTGATTTGGGTGCACATGTACGCGATGTTGACGCCGGCCGGGATCACCGCTGTAGGGAGGAGGTTGGTTTTAGAACGTTTATATTACTGGTGCACTTACAGACGAGTGCATGCTTAGTTTGGACATAAACAGAATCCGCTTCAGCTATATGGTGTTGAGCATTTTTTTTTATATAGCACCCAGCGAACTTCGTACCGCCTTACTGTCGACTCTTTTTTTTTCTCTCCGTAAGAAACATTCTCGTACTTCAAGGAATATTAAAAAAAAAAGATTTAGCGAAATCGGTTCAGCTGCTCTCGAGATTTGCGCTTACCAACACATTCAGCGATTCATTTCTATATTATAGAAGATAAATACGTCCCACTGCAGGGCACAGACCTTCTCTCAGAAAGAGAGAGAATGAGCTTAATCACAACGCGTGCACACCGCTTCCGCATTGGTAATTTCAAGCGCTGAGGCAGTCGAACGCCTCGGGTTACCTCACGACGTTTTCCTTAACCGTTAGCGAGTGGTATTGCTGCTATAACTTCACCACCACTTTATAGCTGAAGGTAATTCTGCTAATGCATTACAATACAATGCCAAAGCAGGAACGCGTCGACATCAGTTTGTTTCGTAGATGCTTTATTTTATGCTTTTAATTTCGCCGGAGGCAGCCATACTGGATTTATGTAAATCACCTCAGTGTGGGTATTTTTTTATGTATGCTATATTAATGGCTGGTTACCACAACATAGGGAATATTCCACTTTAAGACCACGAGATTGACGGCCTCGGTGGCGCAGCGGTTTGGCACGCTGACTGTAAAACCGAAGGTCTCGGGTTCGATCCCCGACCGGGTCAAACTAGGAAACGAACTTTTCTAGTTTGTCTCGAGTCTTGGATGTTATCTATGTATTAGTTGTATTAAATCTATCGTCGAGTTACCACCTATAACACAAGTCATTTAGTTGTACTTAGTACAGGGCTGACGAGATCTGTGCAATATGTCCATGAATATTTAAGATCTAAAATATCTTCTGTTTCATTATTGGAAGAGACTAGCTTGCACGACACAGGGAATCCTAGTGTGCAAGTTAGGGTAAGAAAATGACAAATACTCATTGTACCATTTTATTAATTTTGTGATGAAAATTTTATTTGATAACTAATAAAAAATATTTATTATTATTGTGTGGTAGTAAATTCGAACTATTCAAATTAATTTTCAACTCACCTGATATATAATTTCTATACTCGTTCTCCAATTTGAGCGCGTGCTCATACATCTCCTTGGCCGCCTTAGCCGACACCTTATCGGCGGGGAACCGCGTGTCCTTGACCTCCTTGATCTGCTTCGTGGACTTGAACTTTATGAGCAGCACGATGGGGTATATCTGCTGCTTGTGAAGCTTCTCTATCGTGGTCACGCTTATGTCGAGGATGCAGTGGATACCCTGTGGCAACGGGAAACAGTCTTAGATCGACGCCTTGTTTTTAGACGGTGTATTTATTTATGCAACTGAAAACCTGCAAGCAGATGCTGGATGCGGCAAGCTGAAGACAGGGCGCTATGGTGCTCATTAGGAGAGGGCTATGCCTAGAAGTGGCCTAGTATGGCCCTTAAACGTCGCACTGCAAGGTACAGGCCTTTTCTCAGAGAGAATATGGGTTTAGTTACCACCGCGGAGTGGCCATTCCAAGCGCTGCGGTATTTGAACACCTTCACAACTTCACTTCACTCAACAACTTCATCTTCAATATACATCCGAACATTAAATACATACATACATAACCTCACGCCTGTATCCCAGAGGGGTAGGCAGAGACCAGGGACTGCCACTTGCCACGATCCTGACAGATCACCTTCGGTTCATCAACGTTCATAAGTCGTTGCATGCACGCACGCCGGTTCCGGGTACTTTTTATCTTTCCCTTTGCTAATAAATCCCCTATCTGGTCGATGTATGTCCGCCTGGGACGGCCCTTACCAACCCTTCCACTCACATTCGCAATATATATCTGTTTCGTCAATCTTTCTTCCTTCATCCTCTCCACATGTCCAAACCAACGCAACATTCCTTTCTCAATTCTAGTCACTACATCCTCTTTCAGTCCACAACGTTCTCTGATCAGACTATGAACATTAAATACTTTTAACGTTAACGGTGTTCTACCGCTTTCCACCGCTGTAGCGGAGCGGTGGCAGCGGACCGCTGTGTCTCAATCGGAAGGTTCAAATCCCGGCATGAACCATGACTTTGCTCATTTGAGACTACATCGTGAGCCCTAAAGTGTTTTAAGTGTTCAAATACCTCTTGAATATGGCGCTTGAATATGGCGGTGGGCACGCGAGGTAATTAATCTATAGGGAAGAGTGGGTGATCGTGCTCCTCCACTACAACGGGAAATTTCCCGGCAGGCAGATCGTGCGACTGTGGACGGCCGGTCCAACTGTTGTTAGTCGGACGTTATATTTATGGTATGTCATTAAAACACTTTGATTGCGCGATGCAGGAATGTTGGAGTTTATAGTGCGCGCGCAGAGTTGACATGTGCTCGCCACAAATCCTATACCCTGGTGTTTTATACATAGCACATCTTCTATTACTTTCTTTTCACGCCTAATGTTCTTAAAGCAGGAAATCGGCAAAACCTGCTGTTCTAAGTACAAAATTTCATAATAATATTTTTGAACAGTATATTTTTATTATGGCCTAACCTTCCTTCTATACATGAAGAGACTCGTGTCCCAGCAGTGGGGACATACATGGGTTGATGTAGATCGATATTTTTATTAAAAACCTAGGTTGTTTCAGATTATTCGGAGTAATTTTTACATCCAAGAGAGATTAAGAAGATACTCTCTCAAAGGCCTGTGCCCAGCAGTGGGACTTTCAAAGGCTACTTTAAAAAAAGTTCTTTACGTGCCATCTCCTGTCGGAGGTAGGCAACGTAATCGGCTATATTGCTTTTTGCCAGAATTTAGGAGACAAAGTAAACGCCTGCTTAGAGATCATCGCAACCATTCACACCAATTTGAAACATATGACGTATTGCTCACACTCATATTTGAAACATTGGTGTGAATGGCTGTAGATTCTTTACAGTGAAATCAATTATTGTTTTTAGATTTCTTCTGCACGCCTTTTTGAATTTTGAACGGACGGGAATTGGCTAAACAAATTTGAAAAATGCAATGACGACGACGATGCGGAACAGGGTTCGTTTGGGTCGGGTGTGTTTCGGGCCGCGGCGAAGACGCAGTCCCTTTCCTACACCAACTTCATGATGGTGATGATGATGATGGTGATGATGATGAGGGGGCTCACCTTCTCGGCGAGCTGCGTGAGGCTCCGCGCGGGCTGGTGCGCGGCGGCGGCGAAGGCGCAGCCCCAGTCGGACACCAGCTTGGACACCAGGCACTCGCGCATCGGACCCAGGATCACCACCGGCCGGTGCGTGCCGTCTGCCGGGGGTAACGGCTCGGTTAGCGGGAATTGGCTAAACAAATTGTTTTTGTAACAGTCTTCCGAGACGACAATACTTGAGAAAGTGGCTAAACGTCGGAAAATTGTAAAATTAAACGAGTAAAATCCGTATAAATACGGTTTTTATTATGTTTTAATGTTGTTGGAGAGGCACGCGAATTCCCAAATAAAATTAAAGGTTCTGTTTCAATTGAAACCAGAGAGAAATCCTAGAGGTGGAGTATGGCAAACGAACGCGTGACCAAGAATGATCGTTGAAGTTTAGACATGTCAGAAGTTATCAAGCCGCCCATGAGGCCTCTGACATGGCTTAACGACTGCCATTACATGACTACGGCACCTTGCGAAGCACGGAAGCGCTCGGCAAAATGCCACTAGCGGTATTCCCGGGACGGTCCCCCAACCTGACCGCGCCTGTTGGTGCTTAACTCAGTGATTGATTCCAATCACTCGGTTCGCCTAGGCCACGAGCGCTCCGTCTACGTGTCCTTAAATAATGCATAGATGGTTTGTAAGATTTTATTCTACCGTTTTGTCGGCGTCATTAATATGTATTTCTTAGCCAAATTAGAGCTTTCGTACAGACAGAGAGACAGACAGACAATTATAAGGGTTCCGTGTTGAACGGAACGGAATCTCGGAAGCCTAAAAAGATTAAAGTCAAAACTTTTACTTCTGTAAACTACGTCGATTTTCCGTATTTTTTAAAACCCGTAAAATATCGATACATCAATAAAACAATGCCAGCGTCCAGCCGTTTTATAAAACAGTGGCAAAAGTTGCCCGAGGGAGCCGCTAGAAAAAGTCTAGCACTGGAGTATCACTAGAGACAAGGCAACCGCTCCACCATTTGGTAGGACAGAGGCGGAGCAGTTTCCCGCCGGAGTCGCTCCACCAGCCCAGCCCAGCTCCGTGTTGCTGAAGGAGGCCAGATCTTCTGATGCTTCTTGCGGCAGAGGAGAGAAAGGTTCAGCCTAGAGCGCTATAATACAAGCGCTCCATCCTTTGATAAAACTGCGGCAAAAGTTTCCCGCTGGAGTTGCGGGGAGAAGGGAGCCAGCTTATTAACATAATGGCCTGCAGCGCTGGAGGATCCAGAGAAAGATACTCACAGTGAAGTCGCTCCACCCTTGGGTAGGATAGCGGCGGCAGTTCCCCGCCGGAGTCGCTCCACCAGCCCAGCTCCGTGTTGCTTCTTGCAGGAGAAGAGAGAGAATTGACATAAGAAGAGATACTCACAATGCAACCTCTCCACTCTTTGATAGGACTATTCCCCGCCGGAGTAGTTCTACCAGCCTAACTTCGTGTTGCTGAAGGAAGCCAGATCGTTCTAGTCCCAATGCTTTGCGGCAGAAGAGAGCGCGTTATAATGCAAGCGCTTCATTCTTTGATAAGACTGCTGCGAAAGTTTTCCGCCGGAATTGCAGGAAGAAGGGAGCCAGCTTATTAAAAACATAATGGCCTGCAGCGATAGAGGATCCCGAGAAAGATACTCACACTGTAGTCGCTCGACCTTTTGATAAGACAGGGCCGGAATTTCGGCGCTCTAACCTTTGGTAGGACAGTTCCCCGCCGGGGTCGCTCACCAGCCCCGCTCCCTGTTGCTTCTTGCAGGGAGAGAGAGAGAGAATAGACCTACAGAGTGATACTCACAATGCAGCCGCTCCACCCTTTGGTAAGACAGCGGCGGCAGTTCCCCGCCGGAGTCGCTCCACCAGCCCAGCTCCGTGTTGCTGAAGGAGGCCAGCTCTTTGGAGTCCCGGTGCTTCTTGCGGCGGAAGAAGGAGCGGCGCGCCGTGGTGGACGCTCGCCGCTGCTGGCTGTCGCCCTCTAGAGAGCCCATAGAGCGACGGAGCAGCTCCTCCACTCTGGAATATCAAATAAAAGGTCAATTATAATGTATGCGTATTATGACCTGAGATAATCCAGTAACGGCGGACCCACGATAAACGGGTCTATAGTTAAATGTATAAATAGGTTCTGTTAATATTTCTTGACGAATAAAATTAATGAGCGAATGATGTAGTAGTGAGGTGCTCAGCAGGTAGAACACCGGACACGGAAGCGAGAGTTCCAGATTCGATTTCCAGTGTGGATATTTGTGAAATTAGCAATATTTAATTGGTATCTAGTCTACACCTATATTTTTATGTATAGACTAGATTAGATAACTAACTATTACGTATAGACTAGTTTCAAACTAGATAGAGAAAAAATACTCGTAACCGATTTGGTTATGTAACATTACTGGTTACTTTTTTTTGGTGGAAACTTTTAATGGCTGTTTGTTTTTATATCTGCTTTGTAATATTATGTTTGTTTCGTCACTAGTATTCCTAAATAATAAATAAATACCACTCGCTAACCGTGAAGAACATCGCGAGGAATCCTTAATGAAGAGGTGTCCAAAGAGCGCAAAGCTTGAAATTGGCAATCCGCATTGGACACGCGTAGTAATTAAGCATGTAGTGTCTCTCTGAGAGAAGGCATGTGAATGCTACATAAAAAAATGCGACTTCAAGATCACTGTGTTTCTTTTAAAGCTGTGCAAATAAAGCTGATCAGAATAAACAGGGAAAACACGTAATTAACGAGCAGGTAAAAATTGCCGTCAAAAGGCGAGGTAGAAAGTGAAAATCCAAAAGAGGACTAGAATGGATAAAGTAATTTAAAATTACGAGTCAAAAATTATATTATAAATTACATTAGAAAGAAATATCGAAAATGGTGCAACGAAGTTTGCACCGTTACCTCCATACAGCGGAGTCACATCGACTTTAATAACGGATTGATGATGATGATCAAAAATTATACAGCTTACGCGAGCGTTGTCTGAAATGTGTATTATATATGTGTCGTCTGGTTTCCTCTTAGGTGCTAATTAAATACGTACACTTCTTGTTATTGAAATTATATCATCAAGAACGTTAGTAGAATACAATGTACGTGAAAAATCCGTTGTTAAGGTCGATAAAAGTTCGCGGGTAAAACGTTAGTAGTGTCTTGCTAAGAAAAGTATATTGATCTTGAGTGGCTTTTTGTACAGAAGTGATCCGCCGTAAAAATACAGACAGGTTGAGGTATACTCACTTGAATTTGCTGGGTATAGTTCCCCACTGAAGTTTATTCCCTTGCGCGTCGAGCTGCCACGCGCGCCACAGCCCAGGAGCTCCATTGAATAGCGTGTTGTCTACGAATAGTACCTGGCAAAGAGCGTTAGATAACATCAAGTTTAATTACACACAACCTTTAGTTCATTTGCTTTAGTTATTAAAAAATATTTAAACAATCTTGATAAGTCTTTGTAAAGAACTACACATTTGTAAAAACAAAATATTTACACTTTACCAATTCCTTCCTAAATTCCTCAAATTCATGGAATTAAAGTAAAATTAAAGTATTTTAATTTATAAAGTGTACATTTCAATCTAATTACCTAAATAAATGGACTACAGTAACATATAAACTGTCTTGAATGTACTGAATTCTAACTATAATTAGTAACTTTATTTTTTTAAATGTAATCATAATGTACCGAATTTATCAAGCTGTTTGCACATGTCTTGGTATTATGGATCGATTTAAGAGTTTTTATGTCATTTAATGTTTGTAATTTATGTCCGTAAAATAAAGATGGGAAATCTAATTGCATGGGACTAATCTTAATAAAATATTAGACAATGTCTGCTATTTTCAGAAAAGTGATAACCAGAAAAAATAATAGATTACGCTGGACTAGGTGGTTTTGTAATTAGTAATTGAAAAGACCATCCAACTATTTATTGCTTTTAAGCATAGACCTAAATAAAAATATGGAAGTCAAGCAAGAAGCCAAAGTAATGTAATTATCTTTTAAATTACACAATAAACAACGTTCTTTTAAAAGGCATAAATACATTATTATAAAAAAATGTTATACTTTTCTGTAACAATTTTCAATTTAAATTAGTGAAAGAGACAGAGAGAAACAAAGAACGTAAAGGAAGAAAATGAATATAATTTTAAATGGGTGAACTCGCGAAAGGAGTACTAATAGTACACATTCGTTCGTTCGTTCGTTCGTTCGTTCGTTCGTTCGTTCGTTCGTTCGTTCGTTCGTTCGTTCGTTCGTTCGTTCGTTCGTTCATTCATTCATTCATTCGTAGCGGAGCGGTGCAGAACGACGGCCTCCATCGGGAGGTCGTGGGTTCAAACCCCAGCATGTACCAATGACTTTGATTTCTAGTAGCAATACCACTCTCCGACGGTGAAGGAAAACATCGTAAGGAAACCCTAGTGTCTGAAGTGTTAACGTACCTCATCGCTTGCTACGTACAATGGCCCAACTATGAGGCTAAGTGCGGAAATCTCAGGTCTAACTAACTCATTCGTTCATTCGTTCTTTCGTTCGTTCATTCATTCGCTTGTTCGTTAGTTGGTTCGTTCCTTCGTTCGTTCGTTCTTTTATTCACTCACTCATTCAGATCGCCGCTGACACAAAAAATAAAATGTAGACTCAAAGCAGTTTAGGACACCCAGTCAACTGACTTACCTCGTCCTTGTTAAACCACAACGAGTAAGGATCTATGTGGTCTCTCCCCGCCGAAGTGATCTTGGCGCAGCGGTCGAAGCCCGCCCTGATGTAGAAGGCGTCTCCAGGCTTGTCCTTCACCTCGTGGTACTGCTGCAGGTCGTGACGCACTAGCACGCTGACCTGCAGTTTACATGCGGCTCAAGGGGCGTTCTGACGGTCGCGGGGAAGATGTTCATAATATGCCACAGTTGTCTGGGCAACTATTTTGATAACCTATTTAGAGGCCAAAAACTCCACCCATGCCGGGACTCGAACCCGCGACCTCCGGCCATCCGCGCCAGGTCAGGTCGCGGGTTCGATTCCCTGCATGGGTGGAGTTTTTGGCCTCTAAATAGGTTTTTAAATTTGTCCTTAGCACGGGTTAGTGCATTAAAAATAAAAATAACTATTTCGATATAAATTCATCATGATCATCGTCAGCCATTTACGCCCACTGCAGGACATAGGGCTTCCTCATGGTTTGCTAATCTTTTTTTTTTAATCTGCTTCTGCTAGTAGCAGAATAGGCAAAGGACTCTCGTCCGTGCGGGACCAGGAGGCCGATTCTCGACCATGCGAATTAAAAGCGTAGTAGCGTAGTAGACGCAGTATATTCGAAGGCTTAGACAGTTCGCATAAAAATAAGATAACTCGACGGAATCATTTTCTCATTCAAATTCCATCTAGCATGGCGTTGAGAATACAGATTTTGGCTGTAGCTCGACTTTTTACGTAGAATTCCAAGTCTATAACATAACATCACATTTACATCCAAGCACATACATTGCTACTTACATTGGCCCCACACTAGGATACCCTGTGTCTAAGCCTTAGAGACGTATACTACTAATTTGCTAATGAAGTGAGAATTGGGTCCCTGTGCCGTCCGCATCCAGCGACTCCCCGCTACCATAACCAGGTCGTCAGACCATCTGGTGGAGCGCCTGCCCAAGCCGTTATACATTTAAAGTCGTTAAGCTAACTTGTCTAATCGTTATTATTTATTGGATAAGCTACAAAATAATTATTACAGTTGCTGAGCTTAGTGAGCTGTAGCAGCGGAGTATCTCATTCGGAAGGCCGTGGTTTCGAATACAGGCCCGGACTTTGTTTTCTAAGTTACGTAAAT
This sequence comes from Yponomeuta sedellus, assembly GCA_934045075.1. NCBI lineage: Eukaryota > Metazoa > Arthropoda > Insecta > Lepidoptera > Yponomeutidae > Yponomeuta > Yponomeuta sedellus. The sequence goes on along the minus strand of OW203738.1, from coordinate 1,821,484 downwards.
TTATACTATTTTTATTTTTGATGCACTAACCCGTGCACTAACACAAATGTTTCTTGATTTCCCAGCTTTACGGTTAGTTTGTTTTATTTGTTTATTGTGGGTCGACTGTACGTCTTTTAGCACTTGATATGATTGAAAAACCTATTTAGAGGCTAAAAATTCCACGCATGCCGGGATTCGAACCCGCGACCTCTGGCTATCCGTGCACGCGCTCTATCCAACTGAGCTAATGGGCGACTCACCGGCATCAGTGAAATTTCGAACCTAAAGAGTGTAAAGACACTATTCTCTGTATTACGTACAGGCAGCGAAATCTGGCTGAAGTTGATTGCATCACTTACAGCCCCGACTACCTACTTTGCAGTTAGGTTTTTACATCGGAATGATATCGCTGTACCCACATGATTATACTATTTTTATTTTTAATGCACTAACCCGTGCTAAGGACAATTTAAGGATAGAGCGCTGGCACTTTTTTGAATTGAATTTTTAGCCTCTAAAAAGGTTTTTACGTAAATTTGTTAAGTTATAATTAGCGTGTGGTATTGCTACATACTCGCTAACTGCCCTGTGCTCTACAATGCCCTGTGCCCTACAATGAGACGCATATAGCCTGCATTTTTTTGTTTTCGATAATTTAACCACCCACAATCAAAAGAGGAATCAAAAGATTATTCAAAAATGTTGCTTACAGAAAGTGAATTTATAGGCTTTGCCTTATTTCAGTACCACGTCGTTTAAGCAACCAACAATCAAAAGCCACTAACCTTGTCAGCAGGTTTCGCCAACTCCAACGCCGCCTGCTCCGCTGTCGCGTGCCTCAGATCCACATTATTGTACTCCAAAATCTGATCACCCGTCCTCAGACCGGCATTGTACGCGGGCGAGTCGATCTGCACGCTATGCACGTATATCCCAACGGCGTTACCCCCGACTAAACTTATACCCAGGTCCGAACAGTTTCGCATCTCTATGAGCAAGAACCTCGGCAGCTCCTTATTCCCTTGAGACTGGCGTAACGTTGAGACTTCGGTAGACGCCGTCTCCATGCGTAAAGACTGCTGGGGTCCAGGCGAATTCCTTGGCGTCGGAGAGCCAGACAAGGAGACTTCTTCGTCGTGAGAGCTTTCACCCGAGGACGAGCTGCCGGAACCTTCGAGCTCGTACTTGTATTTGTCGGGACTGAATTGGACCAGCATCGTTATGGAGTTGCCACACTGTCTTAAGACGTTAGCAGCGAGGGTGTACGTCGCCGAACGCATATTGATGCCGCAGACTTCTAGCAACTGATCGCCGACTTGTAAGCCGACTTGGCTAGCCAGCGAGTTCTCATTTACAGTAGAAACGAATACCCCGCCACTTCCAGGCGGGCAAGAGATTTGTATTCCAAGCGGTTGCTGACTTTTGTCGATATGCACTCGACGTAACTCCCCCGGGAGAGGCTTGTTCCAGCCAATGCCACAGTACTCGGGCATGGAGTTCCTAGTCCCCTTGTGGGTCATCTGCTTGGCTCCCCGTCCTGGACTCAGGACTTCCACGTGAAACGTCGGCATAGGAGAGTTACGCTCCGAGCTCCGTTCTATGGATCCGGTGCTCAGTTTTCCAGCGGAGTTCTTCGAGGTCACACTAGGATTGGACGGTATACGAAATCGCTGGTTTTCCTTTTTTCTTGGAAACGTCCCGCCTTCGTAAGTATGGTGGTAATCGCCTATGGCCCGGGCGTTTCTCGGCACCGGTTGCAGGTCTGACATATTATGAGAATGGGAGGTGAACGAGGGCATTTCGTAGCTGGTGCCTATACTTTCGCCCGACTGACTCTGAGGTATGTTAGTTGGGCTAGCGGGGTTGTATCTGCTCGAATGTGGAGTCGAATTCGTAAAAGGCCCTCTGTAGTATTGCGATTGGAGTCTAGACTGAGTCGGTAAAGTGCCCGTCATGCCTAGATTTATATTGCTGTTCAAGCTGTCCGGACCAAAGCTGTCGCTATCTGATGGGTATTTAGCCACAGTTTTTGGGGACGATGATTTCTTCGAAGAATAGTACTGGTCAAGTATGTCCTTCCCAGTATGGTTTTTGATGGAAGAGTGGTCCAGCGAAGAGGGGGACTTCCTCGAAACGAAGTCTAGGGAGCTCGGCCCTTTATTCACGATGAAGTCTAAGGAATGCGGACTTTTATTCCGATTTCTCGTCACTGGTTGGTAGTCTAGCGAGTCATCTGAAGGGTTCAACGCTAGGCTCAGTCTGTTCGGAGTTATGTCATGTTCAGAATAGTCCGTCATGACCATCTTGTCTTTCTCCAACGTACGAATCTTCTCGAAGTTCATGGCGTTAGGCGGGACGAAGGGATTGTGTATGGATAAAGGGGCTGGCTTGGGAAAATGCGCGTTCGCCGGTGAGGATTCTATGGATTTGTAGACGGAGTGTCTGGCAGGTGTAGTGACCTGTGTGAGGGGTTGGTGTCCTAAGGGTATGGGGTTTGAGTTTCGATTTGTATTCGATCGTTGCGGCTCGGGTTGGAGCTTCGTAGGTGGGCTGAGTAGTATGGAGAGCGGGGGTCGTTCCTTCCTAGATCTGGGTTGGACGATGGTCCCGGTGGGGTTTTCCTCCAGTATAAAGTTGGCGCGGGCCTTGGGCCAGGTGCCGCCATTTTTTGAGTCATTCTGCGCGTCCTTGTTCTTCCGTCGTGATCGTTTTAGAACGCTGCCCGTATCTTTTGCTGTGAAGAGAACAATATAAAATGAAAATATTACAATGTAAAAGAGCATTATCTATCTCTGTCATAACATTGAGCTATATATTTACGTATTTATTTTAGTTTATTTTGTTTTCTTAGGTAGGTTGTTTCCAAAACCCGAATCGGGATATTGTGGAATTCGGTCACGTCACATGGACTCATCAATTTATTTCAACGTAAAGAATTTGCATTCTGTTTCTGAATGTCAAAGTACAATGTAACATGAAAGTGAAAGCCGCTGCCTTCGGGCCGTAGTGTAGTGGAAAAAAAGGCAGCGAGGAAAAAATCTCCACTCTGACCATCTTTTCTCAAATCCGTTACCATCTTAAATCAGTTACCATCTATACGTATGATAAGTTTTCTTGATTGCCGTTAATAACTTTAAATGCCAAAGCATTAGTTAGCTGTTCTACATAGGTCGTGAAAACATAACAAGTGCTGCGGCCAGACACACGAACAGCACTCGTTCACGAGCATAACGCAGAGGTCAGCCATCATCAGTCTCAACCATTTTGGAGGGAGATAGATGACCCGGCCACCATCGACTCTCCTTGATAAACTATAAATAACTATAAGCTGTAAATATAGAAAAAAAGGAACGTGGTACGGTTTACTTACATGATTTGCCATGATAGCTGTCAATAACGGAGTCCAGCTCCGCTATTGCATCGGACTCTGGCACCTGAAAGGACAATTTAAACTTTACACTGCAGTCACTGCAATTCATGCCTTAAGTTATTATTATTAGCTGTGAAAACGGAACGCAAACTGAAATATTTCGGACTCCGCTAAAATATTTCGGACTCCGCTAAAGTATTTCGGACTCCGCTGAAATATTTCGAACTCCGCTGAAATATTTCGAATTCCGTAGAAATATTTAGACTTCGCTGAAAATCAGCGCTGTAGGATGCCTGCCAAGTTCCTTTTCCCAAGTTCTTGCTTACTTGCTTAAAATAAAATGTCTTATAATTAATTAAGTTTATAAGTGTAAGATAATAATATCCTTTATACTATTTTTATTTTTAATGCACTAACCCGTGCTAAGGACAAATTTAAAAACCTATTTAGAGGCTGAAAATTCCACCCATGCCGGGATTCGAACCCGCGACCTCTGGCTATCCGTGCCAGCGCTCTTTCCAACTGAGCTAATGGGCGACTCACCGGCATCAGTGAAATTTCGAACCTCTTTACACTATTCTCTGTATTACGTATACGTAATAAATAGTCTGGCGCAAATCAATATTGTAACTAAAACGCCCTTTAAAACGATACGAAATGAAATAATTTTATTTCAACGTAAAGTGTTACGTTAACGTTATTTCATTAACATTTCAACGTTACATTCTGTTTCGTACTCAACCCTTGTATGTCCCCACTGCTGGGGCACGGGTCTCTTCCTGCATCGCAGGAAGGTTAGGCCATACTCCACCACGGGGGCCAAGTCCGGGTTGGTGGAGGATTGTAAGACAGTGGCGGGCCTTACTGTCAGAAGTTATCAAGCCGCCCATAAGGCCTCCGACATGGCTTAACGACTACCATTACATGACAGCCGGCACCAACGGCTTAACGTGCCTTGCGAAGCACGGAAGCGCTCGGAAAAATGCCACTAGCGGTAGTCACGGAACGCTCACCCATCCCGTACCTGACCGCGCCTGTTGTTGCTTAACCAAGTGATTGATTCCAATCACTCGGTTCGCCTAGGCCACGAGCGCTTCTGTTTGCTGAATGTCAATGCACAATGAAAAATGTAAGCTGCCTCCACCCTCTTCCTTCCTTCAATCCTTAACGTTATTACAGGCGTAAAACATTTTTTGAACCGCGTGGGTGGTAAGTCAAATATATCTTGAGGAACCTTACTGTAGAACCGTACACAATGCCCCATAAAGTATACATTTTTTTTTAATCAAATCACTAAATTTATTTCAACGTAAAGAATTGACATTCTGTTTGTTGAATGTCAATCTAAAAGGTAAAATTTAAGCCAATATCAATATTGTAAACGCGTGTTGTTGGTAGCCAATCATTTTGTCTCTTTCTTCTCAAATGTCTCGTTCCATACCCTATGTTCATCTCGAAATAATATGTTTTAGTACATAAGCTTGTGGACCGCGTACCCAACGTAGAAATTCGTCGAAGAACCAAGGTCAAAGACGTTGGTGAGCGGATCACAGACTTAAAGTGGAGATGGGCGGGACACTTGGCTAGAAGGGAAGACGGCCGGTGGACCAGGGCAGTATCGGAGTGGTGGCCAAGGGAGGGAAGGAGGTTGGTAGGCAGACCACCGACACGATGGTCAGACGACATCGTGAGGGTAACGGGTCAGAGATGGATCAGGTTAGCACAGGACCGTGAGGAATGGCGCAATAAAAAGGAGGCCTATTCCCAGCAGTGGGTTGATGTGGGCTGATTATAGATAGATAGTACATAAGTATGAGGCATCCACTGAAAATCAGCGCTGTGGCTCAACTATGGCATAAACCTGCGGAGACGTTTGTGGTGCATGTAAATAACAATGATAAAGTTTTAAAAACCTACTTAGAGCCAAAAAAATCACCCATGCCGGGATTCGAACCCGCGACCTCTGGCTATCCGTGCCAGCGCTCTTTCCAACTGAGCTAATGGGCGACTCACCGGCATCAGTGAAATTTCGAACCTCTTTACATGGGGCATGGGTGGAATTTTTAGCCTCTAAATAGGTTTTGAAAATTGTCCTTAGCACGGGTTAGTGCATTAAAAAGAATATAATGATTAAGTTACAAGTTTTAACATGTGAAATTGATTTTATGTGCCAAATAAAGATTATTCTACTCTATTCTTCTTCTTTGTCAACACAGTACCTTGTTCTGTTTTTCCTTGGACTTGCTCCGGCCTGTGACCGCCTCGATCTTCCCGCGGATCATGTCCCAGGTGCCTGCACACAATAAACTGAGTTGCAATGCACTGCAGTGCGGTGCGAATCGCCGTTGCTTCTATTCTGGACGTCGATATCATCGATATCAACGCTTGTACGTCACTGGTTGACATAACTAGTGACACGGTACAATGGATGTGACACAAGTGACAGAATTTCAGGGCCTCGCTCTGTCGATGTCAACCCTTGTATGTCCCCACTGCTGGGGCGCGTCTCTTCCTGCACCGCAGGAAGGCTAGGCCATACTCCACCACGGGGGCCAAGTCCAGGTTGGTGGAGGATTGTAAGACAGTGGCGGGCCTTACTGTCAGAAGTTATCAAGCCGCACATAAGGCCTATGGAGAGGCTTCATTCTAGACGTCATTGTAAGAAATATGTTTTTTCGTTAAGTGCAAAGGCACGAAGAGAAGCTTTTATTATTGCCATGACGTAAGTAAGTAATTTATTTGTGATTTAAAAGACTTATACTAGACTACAACTAAATTTTCACATACATTTTTTGGTTTATAATCAAAATTATTGAGCATCCGCTGCTGTGCTAGGCTCATCACCTGTATTACAGCAGACAGCGCCTACTTCCTGCGTTTACAAATAATAATCTACACCAAATCCTAACTATGATAGGTTAAAAAATCTGTAAATTACTGTGTAAAACAATTTGAGAAAAAGTGTTCAGTGTTAATTGACCTCCCTCTACGTGTGTGAGTAAAAAAATGAATGTAAATGTGAATGCGTGAGTGTGTAAGTGTGTGAGTTTGACAGAGAGAGGGTGAGTATTTCTGCCAAAAATAAGTACTTATATTTTTCTATATAAATAAATATGGTGATATTAAAATGAAATATTTACTTACAAATCTCTAAAAGTTTCTCAGTTTCATCGTAAGATAGCGATTTGAGCCACAGTGAAACATTTATTTGTTATAGATAAATGGGCCTAGAAAGGGGAAAAACTTTTGAATAAAGGAGGTTTTATGCTTAATAAGCGGGGGACCTACAGAAAACGCCCTGCGTTTTTTAAGTATAGATGGATCGAAGGACAATTTAGAATGTTGTTTTAGTACAATGCTGAGAAGGAAGAGTTGACGTACTGACAGTACCTCACAAAACTCATAGAGAGCTTTCGTAGGAGAGCGGAAAGGTCTGAATGTACACATTTTCAAAACAGCTCTTTGTGCTACCTCAAGCCCTGGTACTTTTGGCCGCGCCTCCCCACGACAAGATGCAGTAAGAATTTATAGATTGGCAAAGAGTATAACATAACATAACATTTACATACAGGCACATACATTGCTTCTGGCCCCACACTAGGATGTGTATAGTAAGTTTGTTTTAACAATTGAGGTAAGTAAGTAAAGTAAGTAAATAGTTTATTTCCAAGAAGACAATACACATTGAAATACCTTATAAATAGACAGTGGAGGGTATGACAAAAAATTGTTTTATGTTTACCGGCAGTCCCCAAACTAGGCTAGGCCTGTATCTTGGGGACTTTATTAGTGTGCACAATTTTCGTTTAACTTAGTCGTTGACAAAACCTAAACGCAACATCACTTCTGGGAGATATTAATTTGTACCTAAATATTATAAATATTGTAGACAGATATTGGTTACACCTAATAACCCAATTATTATTAAAAATAAAAAAAAATATATATAATTTTTTTTTTCTTTTTTCTATCAAAACAAACATTTTACTTAGGGAATATAATATGCACAACAGGTTCTAGTATATGGCGGAGTACTTTAAAGACGTAAATAAGTTTTCGAACTCTACCACACAGCAGCTCAATTTGTTCCTTAAAGGAGAGGTTTTAATCAATTACTATACCTGATGGCCCTAACTTGTTCCAAGAAGCTACATGAGCAGTTTGCGGTTTCAGAGCGGGAGCATGTATGGGCTCTAAGTTTTTGGGTAGTTGTATTTGTAAATCTTATGGATTTTTTTTTTTAAACTATACCAGGACGTATGTAATGGTATGGTTTAAAAAAAGTCAGTAACGAAACTGCATTTCGCAACGCACCCTTATCGCGATATGGAGTCGACAAGTAATCGAAATCAGTTGATACGCTCGATATCACGACCGATAGCGTCCGCTCGCGTGATAAAGACACTAGTCCGTGCGTGTAAGTATCGTTATCTTTGTAAACAACCCGGTGGGAACTGGTACAGGCATTTGTGTTTGTGTGTCAAGCTAAAGTCTCTTAAATATCCACGAGTATACTAATTATTTATTTATTTCTTATCTACGGAAAACCAACAGCTGATAAACAATATAACTTCTAATAAAAACTGCATTTACACGGATTTTACCCGTTTAATTTAACTTTTTTACAATTGTCCGATGTTTCGGCACTTTTGCAAGGACCGTAGTCCCGGAAGACGGTACTTGCCAAAGTGCCGAAACGTCGGGAAATTGCAAAAATGTAAAATGAAACGAGTAAAATCCGTGTAAATACAGTTTTTATTATGTCTAGTGCTAGTGTTAACCTTAGAAAATACAATATAACAGAATCAGAATCAGAATAGTTTATTCACGAACATAGGTAAAAAGTGTTAAATACGGGTCTTAAATATATTTCTTAATGATCAATCTATGTTCTACCCATTGGGCGTATGAATATTTATGCAGGCATGCAGTAATTTTGTAACTTCTTCCACACTACACAATCTCTTGACCTGGTCCTAAACTAGGATACCCTGTACTATGGTAACCAGGCAAGGAGGGCACAAATATGAAAACACACCCAGGCTGAGCTAAGCCACTTATACAAATGTACAGCGGCTCCCAAAGAAGCGCTCGTAGCCTAGTCGAACGGAGTAATTGGAATCAATCACTTGAGTTAAGCAAAAACAGGCGCGGTCAGGTGCAGGTTGGGTGACCGTCCCGTGACTACCGCTAGTGGCATTTTTTCCGTGGGCTTCCGTGATTCGCAAGCCACGTCAAGCCTTTGGTGCCGGCTGTCATGTAATGACAGTAGTTAAGCCATGTCGGCTCGATAACATCTTCTGACAGTAAGGCCCGCCACTGCATTACAATCCTCCACCAATCCGGTGTTGGCCTCCGTGTTGGAGTATTTATTTAAATCTAAATTCTTATATGAAATTTGTTGTAGTGGGGGAATATTATATCATTATAACATTTATACAAAATTCATCTTCAGTTTTTCCCGGACCTAAGAGGTGAGTACATAAATCTTGATCTTTAGATCAAGATTTATGCCCAAGATTTAGGCCTTTAGGCCTCCCCAGTCTCTACCCGCGATGGGACACCCTTACGATAGAGGCTACATAAAAAACGGCCGGTCTGAAATACAAAGATGAACGAAGAAATGATGCGTTACCTTTCTCCTGATGGATCTTGCCCTGACTGCCGGCGGCCACGTGGTACACGTATCTCCGGTCGAAATCCGGCACGCCGTGCTCCGTGTGCAACTGTCAAACAAGACAATTCGTCATCATAATCAGCCGGTGTCAGTCTACTGCTGGACAAAGGCCTCTCCCAAGACACGCCACCGAGCCCAATCTTCAGCCCTTCACTGCACACCGCTTCGAAAATGTGGATTATGGGCATTACCCCCTAATGATGGCACAACCTTGCGCTCATTAGGGGAGGGCTATGTCCAGCAGTGGACTAATATAGCCTGAAGAAGAAGAAGAAGTCCACTGCTGGACATAGTCCTCTCCCAAGGCGACGGCCTCGGTGGCGCAGCGGTTTGGCGCGCTGGCGTAAAGCCGAAGGTCTCGGGTTCGATCCCCGGCCGGGTCAAACTAGGAAACGAACTCTTCTAGTTTGTCTCGGGTCTTGGATGTTATCTATGTATTTATTGTATTAAATCTATCGTCGAGTTAGCGCCTATAACACAATTCATTTAGTTGTACTTAGTATAGGGCTAACGAGATCTGTGTAATATGTCCATGAATATTTATATTTACTTAAGACACGCCACTGAGTCCGATCTTCGGCTCTTCCCTTCCAGCCACTGCCCACTGAAGCGACGACAGGTTTAATGCTTATTAAAACACCGGTTTAATCATCATAATCATCCAGTGTCAGTCCACTTCTGGACAAAGGCCTCTCCCAAGACACGCCACTGAGCCCAATCTTCAGCCCTTCTTTTCCAGTCACTGTCCACCGTTTCGAAAATGTCGTCTGAGAACATTACTGGTATTTATTTCGTTTTGCAGAACCCAAATTTGAAGGAAAACATAGTAAGGTGTGAGTGAGCTGTGTGGTGTCGGCCTAGAGAATAGCACCAACCCAATTCTTCCCGCGGGTGTCGTAAAAGGCGACTAAGGGACACAAACCGGGGGGTGGGCAGCAGCGCCCCCTGCAGTACAATTCCATCGAACTGCGATCCCCAACCTGCATGCCGAGCGTGGGGATTATGGGCAGTACCCCCTATGATAGCACAACGTGGCGCTGTTTAGAGGAGGGCTATGTCCAGCAGTGGACTAGTATAGCCTGACGTACCTACCGTAGCTACGTACAACGACCCAACTATAAGGCTAAGTGCGGTAAACTCAGGTCTAACTAGTACCTTGTTATCGGGCGGCGAGTGGTGGTACTGCGTATAGGGCTCATCTGTCTGCGAGCAGCTGTTGACCATTTTACCGCCGTGGAAGCCGTGGCCGTAGCTTTTCACACTGTCCCGCAGCGGAGAAAGTCTGGGGAACAAACACGCACGATTAATTTCACACTCAACTCACCGGGGCGCGGGGCACGGAGAAAAGGTGTGTCGGATGATGGTGTGACTCAGCGTTTGTAGCGTTTCGGGGCGCTAACAAGCGCCACCAACGGAAAAAAACTCAGTTTTATAATACGTTTTTATTTAAAAGTGAACATGAGAAATCTTAACAACTGTGGTAACAATATTTGGAATTTAGTCTAGAACCTGTGATCAATAGATTAGAACGTAAGTGTTTAGAATATAAGTTTGATTTTGGAACGCAGACTACTTGACAGTTGTCAGATGAGTCTGTGCACTTTGACCTCTTGTTTTTTGGTTGGAAAACGTGTAAAACGTTTGTTGGCCCAAATTGATGTGGCAATTAGATTGCCGGGCTTGTATCTTCGTGTGAAGTGTGAGATAAGTAAAGGGAGGGTTCGTCTAGGGATCCTCAAACCTCAGTGCACCCATCCCGGACGGCGCCGGCTGCCAAGTCAAGAGGCGTCGACGCGGACAGAATTTGTAAGTGTAATTTTTTATTAGTTTTAAGTATTACTATTTAAGTGGGTCCTTTACCCAACAGTAAGTCTTTGGTTATCGATTCTAAGTTCTAGACTGTAGGTTTTAAAAATAGTTGTCACTAAGATTTCTCATGTTCACTTTTCAATAAATAACTTATTATAAATATTATAAATATAGTTTTTTTCCATTGGTGGCGCTAGTTGGCACCCCGAAGCACCATAAGTAACAATCCGTATGTGTCAGCTCGCGATATACCGTGTGCGTCAGTTGGCACGCAACACTAACTCGTCAGAAACGGCATATTTCCATCCTTTTCCTCCTCCAGACAAAAGTAACCTTTGCGTGTATCTCATTGATGTGCTCTGTGAACGGTATTAGCACATCCCTATTGATCACAGCAAATACGTCGTACACATATCGCCACCGCCATATCGGTCCGTTTCCGTTTTTTTTCAGTTAGCCGTGAATGTGTCCCACTGCTGGGCAAAGGCCTCCCTCGTGACCTTTCTCTCCAGCCTGTCTCGAGCAGTCCCCTCCCACCCGGGCAAGAAGTTTGGGAGATCGTCCCGCCATCTCCGCCTTGACCGACCACGTCTGCGATATCCGTCGCGTGGAACGGATTTTGTAGCAATTTTCGCGCATCCGTCTGGACCTTTTTTTATGTAGCCTATAAACGTCCCAGAGCAAGCATGCCGACTTAAATGGCGATGGGCTGGACATATCGCAAGAACTTCGGACAACAGGTGGAGTGAAAGGACTCTACACTGGTACCCACGCGATTCAAAGAGACCTCGGGGACGACCGAGACGTCGCTGGTGTGACGACATTGTCGAAGTAGCTGGACCCACGTGGACCCGCCGAGCTCAAAACAGAGAAGAATGGAAGGAGTTGGAGGAGGCCTTTGCCCAAAAATGGGTACCCCACATAACCAACTAAATAAAAATAAATTACAAGATACTCAATCGAATCGATGAATTAAACGAGAACTTTTAATATTAGATATTGCAACGAAATAAAATTATTTAATACTTATTTATCTTATGCTTAATTGATTATTTTAAATGAATGTATACTATTGATGAAAAAAAAAACTATTGTTTAGTGTTATAATTATAATGCATGAATATCTTTAATGTCTAATTTATACTGTGTGAGGTGTGTGTGGATTATTATTATTATTATTATTATTATTATTATTATTATATAAACGTCCCATTACAGGGCACAGGGCTTCCCGCAGAGAGAGAGTATGGGCTTAATTACCACGCGTGCCCAACGTGCGCCCAGACCCACACAGATTCATTTTTATTTCTTGACTAGATGACCCGATGTACTTCGTATCACCTGTCATAAGGACATTAAATGACATGCTCCTCTTAATAACTTTATTATATTTGTATGCCTATGTACTGGTAGGACTATAGTGATCTGTAATTTAAGACTGACCACCAATTATGTAAAATAATTACCTATGATCCACAAATTAATTTGAATTTGAATTTAAAACACTTCTTTCGCTATCTTTCTTTCTTCCTTACCCTTCTTTCACCTCCCCTTTTTTATTCAAATAACTTTTTAACTTTTTTGTCTTAAATGCGGAGGAAACTCTAGCATATTTCCACACAACACTCAAAGCAAGACTGCACAGGACGCCAGCACTTACAAGTATCTAGATAGAGTTGTTGACAGCGCGAGATGTTTTAGAAAACATTCAGCAGAATCCTTCTCCCGGGAAAATGCCAATATTACGCGCGTGCGCAAGGTTTTCGCATTGTTGTAGTTGGCTGCTTCGATAAACAACAAACACGTGAGGTATGTACTTTATCGACTGATTTGAGTTGAATATTATTTTTTTGCAGAAGGTGCAAGAGTCATTGAGGTATCTCGAACACAGGTTTCCTTTCGGTTTTTTTTTTTGCCATTAGTAATAAGAACATATAATCAAGTATCATACGATTTCGATGACTATTAATTTTTCAGCTAGTCTTCGTTTACACTGCATAACACTAATAAAAATACGTTTATTCGTTAAATGAAACGGTCTGAATCAACGCCTAAAGACATTTCACTCTACTCGTGTGTATGTGTATGTTAGTATTTGTATGTCTCCCTCTCTCTGTGCGTGCACAACGTCCACCAGACACTAGAGAATGAGTTACTGAATGAAACTATATAAGTATGATCAAAGTGTTTGTAACACCGAAATTTTAATTAATTTTGTGTGTATGTGTACATCTGATTTGGTGTGTTTGTATCTGTACATACAAACCAAATTTGTCCACCATCGTGTCTGCGTGTGTTTGTGTGTGTGTGTGTGTGTGTGTATGTCTCTGTGTGTATGAGGGTGTGTCTGAGTGTGTATAAGGGTGTATCTTCGTGTGTGTGCCTGTGTGTGTGTGTGTGTGTGTGCGCGTCACCTGTCTCCTAGTCTCGCGGCCAGTGGTCTGGCGAGCACGAGCGTGTGTGTGTGTGTGTGTGTCACCTGTCTCCTAGTCTCGCGGCCAGTGGTCTGGCGAGCACGAGCGTGTGTGTGTGTGTGTGTGTCACCTGTCTCCTAGTCTCGCGGCCAGTGGTCTGGCGAGCACGAGCGTGTGTGTGTGTGTGTGTGTCACCTGTCTCCTAGTCTCGCGGCCAGTGGTCTGGCGAGCACGAGCGTGTGTGTGTGTGTGTGTGTCACCTGTCTCCTAGTCTCGCGGCCAGTGGTCTGGCGAGCACGAGCGTGTGTGTGTGTGTGTGTGTCACCTGTCTCCTAGTCTCGCGGCCAGTGGTCTGGCGAGCACGAGCGTGTGTGTGTGTGTGTGTGTCACCTGTCTCCTAGTCTCGCGGCCAGTGGTCTGGCGAGCACGAGCGTGTGTGTGTGTGTGTGTGTGTCACCTGTCTCCTAGTCTCGCGGCCAGTGGTCTGGCGAGCACGAGCGTGTGTGTGTGTGTGTGTCACCTGTCTCCTAGTCTCGCGGCCAGTGGTCTGGCGAGCACGAGCGTGTGTGTGTGTGTGTGTGTCACCTGTCTCCTAGTCTCGCGGCCAGTGGTCTGGCGAGCACGAGCGTGTGTGTGTGTGTGTGTGTCACCTGTCTCCTAGTCTCGCGGCCAGTGGTCTGGCGAGCACGAGCGTGTGTGTGTGTGTGTGTGTCACCTGTCTCCTAGTCTCGCGGCCAGTGGTCTGGCGAGCACGAGCGTGTGTGTGTGTGTGCGTCACCTGTCTCCTAGTCTCGCGGCCAGTGGTCTGGCGAGCACGAGCGTGTGTGTGTGTGTGTGTGCGCGTCACCTGTCTCCTAGTCTCGCGGCCAGTGGTCTGGCGAGCACGAGCGTGTGTGTGTGTGTGTGTGCGCGTCACCTGTCTCCTAGTCTCGCGGCCAGTGGTCTGGCGAGCACGAGCGTGTGTGTGTGTGTGTGTGTCACCTGTCTCCTAGTCTCGCGGCCAGTGGTCTGGCGAGCACGAGCGTGTGTGTGTGTGTGCGTCACCTGTCTCCTAGTCTCGCGGCCAGTGGTCTGGCGAGCACGAGCGTGTGTGTGTGTGTGTGTGTCACCTGTCTCCTAGTCTCGCGGCCAGTGGTCTGGCGAGCACGAGCGTGTGTGTGTGTGTGTGTGTCACCTGTCTCCTAGTCTCGCGGCCAGTGGTCTGGCGAGCACGAGCGTGTGTGTGTGTGTGTGTGTCACCTGTCTCCTAGTCTCGCGGCCAGTGGTCTGGCGAGCACGAGCGTGTGTGTGTGTGTGCGTCACCTGTCTCCTAGTCTCGCGGCCAGTGGTCTGGCGAGCACGAGCGTGTGTGTGTGTGTGTGTGCGCGTCACCTGTCTCCTAGTCTCGCGGCCAGTGGTCTGGCGAGCACGAGCGTGTGTGTGCGCGTCACCTGTCTCCTAGTCTCGCGGCCAGTGGTCTGGCGAGCACGAGCGTGTGTGTGTGTGTGTGTGCGCGTCACCTGTCTCCTAGTCTCGCGGCCAGTGGTCTGGCGAGCACGAGCGTGTGTGTGTGTGTGTGTGCGCGTCACCTGTCTCCTAGTCTCGCGGCCAGTGGTCTGGCGAGCACGAGCGTGTGTGTGTGTGTGTGTGCGCGTCACCTGTCTCCTAGTCTCGCGGCCAGTGGTCTGGCGAGCACGAGCGTGTGTGTGTGTGTGTGTGCGCGTCACCTGTCTCCTAGTCTCGCGGCCAGTGGTCTGGCGAGCACGAGCGTGTGTGTGTGTGTGTGTGCGCGTCACCTGTCTCCTAGTCTCGCGGCCAGTGGTCTGGCGAGCACGAGCGTGTGTGTGTGTGTGTGTGCGCGTCACCTGTCTCCTAGTCTCGCGGCCAGTGGTCTGGCGAGCACGAGCGTGTGTGTGTGTGTGTGTGCGCGTCACCTGTCTCCTAGTCTCGCGGCCAGTGGTCTGGCGAGCACGAGCGTGTGTGTGTGTGTGTGTGTCACCTGTCTCCTAGTCTCGCGGCCAGTGGTCTGGCGAGCACGAGCGTGTGTGTGTGTGTGTGTGTCACCTGTCTCCTAGTCTCGCGGCCAGTGGTCTGGCGAGCACGAGCGTGCAGCCTCGCCGGCACTCGCTGAGCAGCGCGGCCGCCTCCGACACCCGCGCGTTGCCCTCTATAGGTCGGTTGTTGATCTGGTGAGGGAGAATGTGGGTAAATTTACATAAAACCTACTTTTTCCTTTTTCGAACTAGGAGTTCTGTTAGCACTACACGTTATGAATATGAAATGAGACGAGAGGCCGACCGGCTCCCTTTCTACTATCCGCGAATCAGAGCAAAACCTTGGCAGGACACTTGTGACAATATAACAAGTACGGATATGCTTTCATTTCTTTAAAACCATGAATAGTATAAGGAAGGTACAGCGTTTAACCATAGACTCTTTTTGCATTCAGTGAAATCATCAAAGCAGTTACGTAAAATGGTGGTAATTACTTACACTGATAAGTCGATCTCCGACGAACAGGTTATCTTCTTTGGACGCAGCGCTGCCACTAGCTATTTTACTAATAAAAATACCTGTAAGAAAAAACATACGCATTAAGTAGAATTATTAGACCACGACGGTACATTTCAACCTCTCTCTTCGTGACTAAAATGTTTTGAAATCCAAACAGGTAAGCTGCGTGAATAATCATGATTCCAAACGATTTTTGTAGACCCAGCTTTGGCTTTGAGGAAGGACTACTGAAGTTAGTTAGAGTTTCCATGTGCCAGGGTGATCTCTCAGACGTCCGACAACAGCATGGCGTTTGCTTTACTGTATAACGGTGCTTCTGTACTTCAAAGAAATTGACTATTAATCGCGACTATAATAGCGCTCCTGTACCTAGAAGTTAGCTTATGCCCTGTAGCGATACCCTTAGTAGGTATCTGGTAGCTGCATGGCAGCCTGCCTTGATATAATTCGCGCTTCATAGTGGTACTTAGCACTTCCATGTCTTTTTAGTAGCATCCCTAAACGGCTACAGTGATGCTGAGCGGGAAAGTTAGTTAGCCTCACTATGAGCCAGCGGTACCTCCCAGGTGTGCGGCATTGCATGGCCTTTTACCTCGCTCAAAGCCTGCTGCACTCGCCGTTTACTTAATATCATAATGGTGCCATTGTATCTAGATGTAATTTAGCTGTACCCACCATGTGTTAACGCGATTCCCTTACAGTCCGAGAGTTTCGCTCAAGCTCGTAACACGTAGCGATCAGCTCGCGTGCCCGTTAGCCCGAGCGCCCGTCACCCCACGCGCCCGTTAGCCACGTTCGAAACTCACCCATGAAGGCGCTGACTCAGCCGCACGCAGCGTTTACTTTTCTACACGTAGAAGTGAAGCAGGTGTTCTGACCGTGCGTTTAACCTCCTACACGTAGACGTAAAGCAGGCGTACTCACCGTGCGTTTACCTTTTGACACGTAGACGTAAAGCGGGCGTAATGTAGCGCAGTAGTTATTAAAACGCTGATATAGCGATAATACTTTATTTTTACTATCTTTTTTTTTCAAAAAACTTAGCCTAGCTGAGTCTCAACACGACTGACATCTACATAGACAAAACGTAACGATATTCTTCAATTAATTCAAACTCTGCTAAGACGGCTACGCCAGCCAGCTACTATGAAGTAGTCTTGGGTAGGTCGCGAACGAACTAGTTCGGAAGAGCGATCTTTGACGCGACCCATGCGAGCTAGTTCGCGATCCGTCAGGTCAATGGGTCTTATGGGTCACCACTAGTTCGTGTTCGTTGAGAGCGCGCGCCGTCGCCGATCTTATTGTAAGGGCATAAAGTTGTATTTCAACCGTACGTAATGACCAACGCAAAACAAAAGTTTTAACTTAAATGAACTGGTTAATCTCGCTTTCCATTCGTTTTAATTCTGTCTTGTTATTTTCCGTCACCTAAATGTAGTTCTTATTCCAACGGCCGACGAGCGTCGAGCAAGGCAAGACCAACAAAAGTTGGTAGCGATTCTAGCTCCTTACGTCGCCTCGGGAATGAATGAACGCTCTGGAGTCGAGACCCAGGTGAGACCTAGGTCGGACCCGGATCGTGAAAGAGCGGTGACCCAAAAAGAGCGATCTCAGTGGCGACCTAAAATGCGCAAGCTTGTGACGGTGCAAACCTCTTTACACCATTTTTATTTCTTTTCTATCTATCATTTTCAAATATTTAAATTTTGTCACTCATTCTTCGATTTCCCTCATTTTTCATCCACTACTACTTTACCCTTTGACCAGATCTGACTTTTTACCTGCTTCTCCGTTTTTATCCAGTTTTCTGTTTTAAAGTAACTATAAATCTACAAATAAAATCACACCTGAAGTCGTTCCAGAGTTTATTTATTGATTATAAAAGCTATAAAACGTTTCAAGCTTACTATGAAGAAGTATCGTTACAGTACTGACCGTGCGCCAACGCGATCCCCCTGGCGTCCGGCAGCCGCACTAGGGCGCGGCGCGCGCGCGGCCGCTGCAGGCGCAGGGCGGCGGGCCCCCGCTGCAGCGCGGCCCGCAGCGCCGCCAGCGCGGCGCGCCCCGAGCCCCACCCGCCCGCGTGCCCGCCGCCCGCCCCCGCGCCCGCCCCCACCGCGCCGCACACGCGGTCCAAAACGCTGCCCAACACACACACATTTGAACGGTATTAATGAAATGAAAAGGTTTAATCAAACTAGCACAGAAACTGCGGCCTAACCTCCTAAACCCTGAAGGTAACAGTTACTTCAAGCCTTCCACAACTACGTAGATTTTAAAGAATGTTTTCTTCTTGTTATTCAAAAAAATGATGAGGAACATATTGGACCTAGAACAGTAAGTTTTCCGAACTTCCTACTAAATCAGTGGGTGTGAATTGAGAAAGTGATTCGTGATGTCCTATCTCCAGGACGCCAGGGCTTAGGAGATTGAACGTTAAAATTCAAACTAGGTGGCCGTTTCAAAATCTAGATCATTTAGGAGAAAAAACGGACAAAAAAAACTCCAAACTTAGTCTTTATTAAAAGTGAAAAATAGTTCTTTGCCAGAACATGAAAGGTGCCAGTATCGAGGAGACAGTATCGAGATGCGATCTACCGAGTTGTGCGAATATGTTAATTTAATCACTCTCCTTCGATCTGAGGGACCTTATATACAGTAGTCAACTCTTCCGTAGTGTCTTGGGCTGACACTAGGGCATTTTCCTCTGATCATGTCTAATGGGTGCGAAAAGAATGCGTGACGTGGTACGACGCGACGTAAATTGTTAGCGTAGTCACCTCGTAGGGCGACGAATATTGTTAAGTTAGATTATCATCATCATAAAACTTTGCGTCCGTCACAAATGATTTTACCCTTTACCAGGTTATGGTATAATAGTTCCCACCGTAAATTGAATTTTACCACTTTTGAAAAAAGTTAAAACACAATGAAAAACTTTTACGAGCTCTGACCGTTAAAAGGTTATGAAATGCCTAAGAGTTTGACACTCTTTTTAAGTGACAAAAAAGTCGGATTCGAGTGCGGCAGGCCATACTGCATGTAGGACATATAAAAAAAGTTGCACTTAAAATATTTGTTTTATCTATATACGGCTGACTACGCTTTCTGAACCAATTAGGTAATGGGCAAGCCAACTGCGTCTAAAAAACAATATCCGAGGCACTGCAATATCCGAATGGTCCCTTCACCTAGGTATTATGAAAGAAAGTGGCAATAGACGCTGTATAACTCATCTGATTATCTAGATACTAACTGGAGATACCTGCATCAAGATTGTTCATAATTTTATAAGTATAGTAGTCTAAGGTTAACACGAGCACTAGACATTATAAAAACTGTTTTTACTCGTTTATTTTACTTTTCTACAATTTTCCGACGTTTCGGCACTTTTTCAGGTGCCGTGGTCTCGGAAGCCCGCGGCACCTGAAAAAGTGCCGAAACTAAATAAACGAGTAAAATCTGTATAAAAACAGTTTTAATTATAGTATTTCTCAACGATTCGCGATACTCATACATCGTTATATATTAAACGGGTCAAATCGCAATTATTTACCATTCGAGACCACGGCAACTGTAACGCTGCCGAAACGTCGGGAAATAAGGTAATCAAGTTTTTATTTTTTTAAGTACCTAAACAAATGGACTAATATCCCAGGCTTGCTACCTGGGTGCTTAGTGCGAGTTTGACAGATCCAATCGAATAACTTTACTACCGCGTTAATCGAGCATTGAGTGAGTACGAGTAAGTTAACCGTTCGAACTGGCAAAACGCTGTCACAGTAAAACTCGCACTCGCGTTTATCCGTGTTTTGGCTGGTAAACGTGTTCACTTCTCAACGTAAACCATTACAACTCGCACTCAGCAATTTTAATTTCCATACTTGTCGCTAGGTGGCGCTTCCTCGATGCCATAGAAATATGAGTTTACGTTAACGCGATCGAGTAGTTAAAAAACTCGCACTAAGCACCCTGGCACCAGGTCTCGTGTGCGCGCCAAATGTGTGTGGTACCGACCGTATCTTCCCGTCGGCGACGGAGCCCTTGGCGACGGCGCTGACGTACACGTGGTCGCCGCCGCCGCTCAACTCCAGCCCCAGCTCGGCGCCGGCGTCCGAGTCCGCGCCCGCGTCCGCGCCCCCGCCCCCGCCCGATGCCAGCGCCGGCAGCTCCACGTCGATCACCTCCCACTCGTACTCCTGCGGGGCGCGCGACCTCGTCAGCAGACCTCGTCCCCTCGTCGTTCGATACTCATCGGTCACAGATAAATGCCCCCCCCCCCCATAGATACCGTAGTGCAAGGTATCCGAGAGACAGGTTTGCTATCGTGACAAGTGAATAACAAACGGTTCCATAGACACCGGCGTGCGGCCACGTCAGCAGACCTTCTTGCCCCCTCACCGTCCGATACTCACAGATAAACGCCCTCATGTTAGCTACCGCAGCGCAAGGTATCCTAGTTTGCTATTGTAACAAGTGATTGTGATTTGTGTAATTTATTATTATGATTATCAACAGAGTCACCGCCAGTTTCTCGTACACTAACAATCTGTTAATCTACTGTTTACAACGGTCAAAAGTTTTTTTGTATGCACTTGGGCCAACTGACAGCTGTTAACAGTAGATTAACGGCCTGTTAGTGTACCAGAAACCGGGGCTCAGACTGTTCATCATTAACAACTGTTCCTTAGACACTTACGGGCGCGCGACCTCGTCAGCAGAACTGTCCCCTCGGCGTCCGATACTCATCGGTCACAGATAAACGCCCCTATCCTAAATACCGTAGCGCAAGGTATCCGAGTTTGTTATTCTAAGAAGTGATTGTGTTTTGTGTAATTTATTATTTTGAATGCTCTATTAATAATAATTGGCAACAAGCGGTTCCTTTGACCCTTATTATTATTCTTATTTATTTATTCATAAAAAATTAAATTAAAAAAATCCCATTACACAATTTTGTCAATCTGCTAATGCAGTTTGTCAGTAAGCTCTAGATAACTATTTCTATTTATGATTTTAACTAGCTGACCCAGCGAACTTCGTACCGTCTAACGATCGATTTTTTTTTCTCTCCGCAATAAAGATTTTTTTGCATAAAAATTTTGCACATAGGCGCAATTTTTTTTTTTATTATTATTGTTTGTTCAAATAATAATAATCTTCCATCTCGTTTCCACTCACCTCGACGCCACCATCGATGGAGCAGTCCGGACTGTGCGAGATAGTGGAGTGCCGACTGCGGTTCCCGCCGGATTCCTTCTCCAGCTCCGAGTCCAGCTTGTCCTTGAGCTCCTTGAGCTCCTTGGAGGCCTCGTTGCGCTGCTTCTTGATGTCGTCGGAGTCGCGCAGAGCCTCGGCCAAGTCGCTCACGGCGCGGTCGCGTTCCTGAAAGGGTTAGAAGAGGCTCAGGGCTAAAGATGGGCGATTGTGAATGACATCCCTTTTCGAATCATCTGAATTTACTAATGTTTATTTTCGAAAACAAGATTAGTAAATTACTAATATTCATTTTCGAATAAGTTTTACTAATATTACTAACTTACTAATCCGCGAATGCGACTGTCGAGAATCGAGAAAACTGTCGACAATTTCGGAAAAAAGTGCTCTGCCTCTCTCATTTCGCTTGCTTTAGTGATAATATTCGAAAACACGACTACTGACGAAAACACGTTAGTCATTTCGAAATTCATATCGGCCCAATTTTCGAAAACGCTTTAGTCTCGCGATTTTCGAAAACACGATTCGTGGCGGAATGACACGACTTTACACGAGTCGCGCGCGTTTTGTTCGTTCAATGCTGTCTTCACTATATTGTTTTCATGCAAATGAAAGAGCACTAAATTAGTAACTTTTTTTCGAATAACGAAGAATATTTTCGAAACATTTGAATAACTACCATTTTCGAAAATTTCGAAAATATTTTTCGAAAACGCCCATCTTTACTCAGGGCCCGTTCCTGAATTGAGAATTCTTAATTAAGAAATTCCCTAAGTATAAACTGAAGTAACGTTCTGTCACGCTCTTTTCTGGGAAATTCGAAGAGACAGCACTACACTTAAGTATTTTCTTAGCGAATTTCTAATGCAGAAACTGGCCCTAAATCTCTGGATCTGAAGGTGGTTCTTAGAGAATAAATTTTCCAATCAATCTGAGCTATCCGATAGTGTGCGGGGTGCAATTATGATTGTAATCACACTATCACATCACACTAATATTATAAAGGCAAAAGTTTGTGAGTGTGTATGTTTGATAATTATTCACGTCTAAGCGGCTGGAGCATTTTAATAAACTGTAGTATGGAGTTAGCTGAAACCCTATATAACACATAGGCTACGTTTTACTCCGAGAAAATATCTTATTCTCATGGGGAAATTGCTAAACCGCGGGGCACAGCTACTGTATTCAAAAGTCTTCAAAAATCAACTGCTAAATGTTAGAGCAAAATGTGTACTGTAAGGCGGGTCAAGTTCGACGTTCACGGTTTACGTTTAGAATGAAACATACCTCAAATATTCTTCTAATCCTAGAGTGGGGCCAGAAGCAATGTATGTGCCAGTATGTAAATGTTAATGTTACGATACTTTGGAATGTAAGCATAAATCTAAATTATATATTACTAACCGACCCTGCAAACGTCATTTTACCATATGAATTATCGTCCGACAAACACTAAAATTTTTATAAAAACCGGCACTTTCAAAAGAGTTCAATAACAAAAGAGTTCAACAACACTGTGACAAGAGATTTTTTTACATTAGGAAAAATTATGAGGCTAACAGTAAAACATTATTGAGTTTGCAAATTACCTTTCTCAGTCTATCGCAGAGCGTTCGTATGCTCTCTCGCTCTTGCACGATCTTGTCTCGCTCCGAGAAAGCCCAGTCGCGTCTCCGTTTGGATACCTGAAACAAGATCGATGATGTGTCAGTCAGTTACTAAAGTTTATCTATTCTTCTCACTGTATCAGTCCAAGTCTCCCATCGCTCATCGTGGGTACCGGCTGCCCTAGTCTCTATTTCGGCCCTAGCCGCTGTTCGATTCCAGCCTTCAAGGGCTAGGGGTGAGGCCCTAGCCCTCCTCGGTTACACCCTACTCCACGGTCTTAGCCTTTACCTTGCCCTTGGTCCCAGCCTCCACCTCGGTCTTAGCAACCTCCCCCTTGGTCCCAGCTTCGTCCTCGATCCTAGCCTCCACCTTGGCCATGGAAGTTAGAACCCTGCTTCTAAGTTCTGGCCTTCTGACCATCTCGGCCCTGGCCTTCCTCAGTCCCAGCTCCCCCCCCCCCCCCCTCCCCCCCCCGTCACCTCAGCCTCCTGGTGCGCGTCCGCCAGCTCCGCCTGCAGCCGGTCGCTGTGCTCCCTGAGTCGCTGCAGCCGCACGGTGGCCTGCTCCAGGTTGTCCACGCGCTCCTTCTCCACGGCGTCCACCACCATGCCCACCAGACCTGCGACCACCGGCGCCAATTAGACTCCAACATACGAACAAAATTAGACTCCAACATACGAACAAAATTAGACTCCAACATACAAACAAAATTAGACTCCAACATACAAACAAAATTAGACTCCAACATACAAACAAAATTAGACTCCAACATACGAACAAAATTAGACTCCAACATACAAACAAAATTAGACTCCAACATACAAACAAAATTAGCCTCCAACATACAAACAAAATTAGCCTCCAACATACAAACAAAATTAGCCTCCAACATACAAACAAAATTAGCCTCCAACATACAAACAAAATTAGCCTCCAACATACAAACAAAATTAGCCTCCAACATACAAACAAAATTAGCCTCCAACATACAAACAAAATTAGCCTCCAACATACGAACATACTAAACATACAAACAAATTTGAGCTCCAACATAAAAACAAAAGAACTAGCCGTGACCTACAGAGATGCAGTGGAAGCGAACAATTTGGTTATTGTAGTTGAAAGGCGAAAGTGCACCAAAAAGTCCGAGATAAAAGACCTCTTTTTCGTCTGTCTTAATGTTTTGTTATCCCGCAGGTTTCTGGTGCACTTAGCACCTCTTTCGCAAGAGCGAAGTAGGAAGCACTTTGCCTACATTAATGAGAGCAACCTTCCTACATTATATATATTATACTACATTATATATACATTATATTCTTTACAAACAAAACGATCAAGTAGACACCTTTACGAAGAAGCATAAAAATGCTATTGTCGCGGTCCTATCCCGAACCATCTAGAATAGAGCCTTCTAGGAGCCTATCGAATAGTCGCTGCATGCTGCGTTGTAGTAAACAATAAACGCTGCAAGCAATAATGACTCGTATGTCCACTGGCATAAGGTTCAAAACTCTTTGACATGAAACTGTTCGAGCGACGTTGCCGCGTGTACCGAGTGTAGGTACGTACGGGAATGTTCGAGAAGCCTTGCCGGCGGATATAAATAGCGGCCGCAGCGGCGCGCAGTCAGTTCCGTTTGGAATAGCGAAGAGTGAACTTTGAGCGAACATACCTGCGATACGAGCGATAACCTACGACCTCAGCGATATTATTGCACTTCGATTGGACCTGCGATTGGAATCTACGTGTGGACTTCGTGTCGTGAAGACCTGCAGACCAGACCCTGCGTGAATAAATCCTAAGAAGTTGTCATTGGCGTTTTACATCCAAATCCAGAACCCTAGCCCGTAACACTATTATAGTCTCTTCCGGCGTTCCGATGCGCCAGTCCGTATAAAACATAACTATCAGAATACAGACTAAACCAGTGCACCAGGGAGTGTTACGAGAAAATATCTTAATCCCATGAAAAAAACGATAAACGCGGGGCAGGCAGCTAATACAAAAAACCATAAGTGACTTTACCTTGCAACTTATCCAACGAAGCACCGTTTGAATGCTGTCCATTCGCGAAGCCGTCCTTACCGACGCCGCTGGCAAGGCCGAGGTGATGATAGGCGGAATTGTCTTGTCTGGAAACAACACTCTTTTAAGTCACAGTGTTTTAAAGAAAAGAAAAACATTTTCTTACTTTTCTTACTCATTTTTAACGTGCCTCTAACGAACCTAACCTAACCTCTGGTGCTAACACTGTGTTGGCGACTGCAGTGCGACCTTTTTATGTTTAAATTGGCGACTTGCTGTCTTAAGATGCTCTTTGGTTTGATATTGTTTTTATATTATATTGTCACGCCGGTGTCATTGTTGCTAAAATCTGTCTGTACTGATAATGAAATTGTGCTTAATTTTTATTAAATTAGTCATTTCAAACTCGTGTTTCCATCAATAAATCAGTTGTGTATGAAACTTACTTTGTAAGACATTTAACTAATGCTTTGGCTTACTGATGGCAATCATGAAATCTTATTAGGATACGGATAGGGAGCAACTGATTCATTTGGTGTAAGATGACTTGAGAAAAGATGTTCAGAGTGGAGTTTTTTTCCCGCTGCCATTTCCTCCACTACGATACGGCCCGAAGGCAGCGGCTAACATTTTACATTGTACATTGACATTTAGCAAACAGAATGTAAATTCTTTTCGTTCCAAGGTATCCTTTAAAAATGACATAAAAAGGATCCTTAACGACTCAAACTCAAGCTTACATTGAATCCTCCGTTCCCTTCCTCCTCCCACTCAACACACACATACACACACGCCCTCTCAACACACACGCCCTCTCAACACACACACACCCTAATATGTACTTAGCTCTTCTCACACAAATCTGCCATTGTGAATGTTACTGCATGTTCGCTTTGGCGCATGTTGCCATTGATTTGTTGATCTCAATATTTAATTTAAGTTTTTGCGTTTGGCTTTCCGCTTTTACTTACTGTATAATTGTGAGTATCTGTTATCGGCCTTATTAACTGTATTTAATGACTTGTATTATCATTAAGTAAGCTCGCTTAATTTTGCATTTAGCAAATTTAAAGATAAATAAAAAAGTTGAATTGCATTGAACTTTGCTATACTGTCAAACCGTGTGGTGTGCAATAGAGAGTATTGTTGTAGACCTTGACTTGCCGAGCGTGGCCGCGTTCTGCGGCGCCTTGAGGTCGGAGCACTCCTTGAGCGCGCGGTCGCGGTCCTGCAGCGCTGACGCGATCTCCCGCCGCAGCGTCTCCGCCTGAGGGCGTCGGGGTACATGCTAAAGCTTCGATCACAAGCCTAATTATGTAAGTATCCACCGAGTTGAATAATAAGATGAGCTGAGATGAGGTGAGCTGAGAGGTTCGGGGAGCGACGTAATCGAGAGTGGACGTGCGCGGTGATTTTTACTCAGTTCATCCGTAAATTATACATTCTTATTTGTCATTGGTGGACCTTTATGAAAGTAAATTCCTTGTCACTCCCGTGTGACTTTAACGAACTAACTCCTCCTTCTGGGCGTGTTTAGAGTGAGATATCTGTAGCTCCGAGTGTTTTGTTATCACAAAAAGCGAAGAACTTGTTCTGATTGGAGCCCTACCTGTGCGTGGTTTCGAACCGGCGGCGGCTGTCAGCGTTCGAGTCCGGTGGCATCACGGCGGCACTGAATCAACTAATGAAAGTGCGGCGAATTATGGCGCTTGGTCCTGCGAGCCACTACTACCATCGATAAAATTCGATGCTACTACTAAGTGACAAACACCGCCTCGCATTGCTGCAAGCGCTGCGAGTCGCGTCAAACGAGTAAGCGGGTTGCTACGGGACTCACGCGCTACGAATTTTGCTGCAACGTCAATTATTCCAGACTCGAAGCTAACCAACTACTCTCCGCTGTAAATATGAGGTGTGAAGCATGTCGTGTTGTCATCGCAAGTACTCAAACCCTAAAATGCTATCTCTGTAACAAATCTTTTCACCACCAATGTGTGAATATGACGAACGCGAAATTCAGAGAGCTGGATAAGGGTGCGTGGCAGTGCCCCGGGTGCGATAATGTAACGAAGCGCAATCAAAGCCGAGGGGACGAAACTCCTACTCGTGGTCAATTCGACGTTCGGCCACGCCCTTCTGTTAGCGACTTTAAAGCAGCTGCCATGGAGGTCTGCGAGGCGCCCACTGCTGCTACTTCCCAACATGCTTTAGTGAGCCCAAGGGTGACCCCCGAGAGAAGCTCGTCAGACGGTTCGTCTGCGGTACCAGCGGAGCCGGATGTTTCACTTGTCTCCTCCGGAGCTCCAGCGACCATTACCTATGACCAGTTTGCAATACTACTGGATGCAAAACTGAACCAATTCAGGGAAGCATTAACGGGAGAGTTTAATATAATCTTGGCAAAATTAAGGGCCAGTTTTCAAGAGGAGCTTTCTGGCCTTCGTATGGAAAATGAAAAACTAAAAGAGGAGTTTGCAGCCTTAGAGGAAAAAGTACACTCATCTGATGTCACAAAACTTTTTGAAAGTATTTCTGTTCTTCAAGACCAATTAAACGATCGCGACCAAGAACTCCTTTCAAACGATATTGAAATTACATGCATTCCCGAATCTGATGGCGAGTCAGTTGGACATCTGGTAATGACGGTGGCAGCAAAGCTTGGAACTACATTGGAGGAAAAGGAGATAGTGAGCGCGGTGCGTGTCGGTCCAAAACATAGCCCAGTCGAGGGGGCCCCCGCACCGCGCCCTCGCCCTATTGTTGTGCGGCTAGCAAGGCGCTCGCTTCGAGATCAGCTGCTAAGAAGTGCGCGCGTGCGCCGCGGTGCTACAACATCAGAAATGGGCCTACCATCACATGAGCCGCGACATTTCTATGTGAACGAGCGGCTTACGAAGAACAACCGCGCTCTTTTTGCTCAAGCCCGGGATGCCTGCCGAGAAGCGCGTTGGCGGTTTGTCTGGACTAGAGACGGCCGTATCTACGCTCGTAAAGAGCACATGTCACAAAGGATGGTTCTGCGTAAGGGAGAAGACATTAAAACTTTTATAAAACCTTAAATAGGGCAATCTTGGTGGTTGACTTTTCTGGATTTAAGCTGTTCTTGTCAGTGTACCAACAAGCAACTTTTACTGTTAACCTAATAAAGAAGACCATAACCTACCACTTAATTGAATTGTTCATCCAAGTTAAGCCTTATGGATTGCTCCGTTTATTAACGTTATATCCGTTTTGTTTCGGACCCTACGAACCTACGCACGCGCTATTTTTTTATTTTGCTATAGTGAAAAACCTATTTGTATATTTATTTATTTATGTATTAAGTTATCACTGTAAGAGAGTCATCTTCCACGTTGTCTCATACGTTTTTATCACTATATCTAGTAAAGGTAACTCATATTTTGGTATCCACTTGGATGAGTACGAGTTAATATATAAACATCCTACAACTAAGTTTATATGTAACCATGTATTAACCTACACAACACTAACCTTAAATACCCTCTTTCATTATGATGTATTTTAATTTAGGTTTAATAAATATTCGGTCACTGAACACCGGGCAGGAAGAGCTTCAGAAAACCTTGGAAGATTTAAAACCAGATGTATTAGCCTTAAACGAGACTTGGATTAAGAAAGGTCAAGAGAAATATGTACCTGTTATCCCTGGCTACATACTTAAAATTAAATCACGAGCGGGAGATAAAAGAGGAGGCGGTGTAGGCTTCTACGTACGACGAGGATTACGTGTGCGCGTTAAACCGCATCCACCCTCAGAGCTTGAACAGATGTGGTTGGACCTAAAAATGCCAGGCATCGGTCATATAGCTGTTGGTACAGTTTATCGTCCTGAATCGGGACTATCACCTGGCAAAGCAATAGATGCCCTAAGCGAATCAATAAGCATGTTTGGATACTGTAGGCACATCTTTGTTTGTACCGATTTCAATGTTGATTTGTTGAAGCCTGGCAATGGATCTACTAAAGAACTACTTTCATTTTTTTCACAACAAAATTTACACCAATTGGTAAAAGAACCTACTCGTATTGATAAAGTATCCTTAACTTTACTGGATTTGATAATAACGGATAGCCCTGGGCTGTGTAAATCCGTAAGTATTCACCACAACCCGCAAATGAGCGACCATGGCCTCGTATTGGGGGAATTTGACATCAAAAGTCCACCGAAGGTACCTAAATTTATATGGGCACGATCTTTGGGCACAATCAACGAGGACTTATTCATGGAAGATCTACGGGCATTACCGTGGAACGAGCTTAACCACACAAAAAATATAAACGAGATGGTACATGGTTTCAATGCTCTGATTGGGTGGATCTTTGATAAACATGCGCCAATTCATAAAATAAAACTAAAAGAGAACCCTTCTCCTTGGCTAACAGAAACCATAAAATTGATGATGTCACTGCGAAACAAGGCTCTCGTCAGAGCTCGTCTAACCAAGAAGGAGTCTCATGTCAGATACTATAAAGACCTCAAAAATACTATAACGGTTGCCCTGAAACGAGAGAAAGAAGCATTTTTCACCCACTACGTAAACAAAAATAAAAGTCAGCCTATAAAAATGTGGAAATATCTCAAACAAGTATCTATACTGGGCAACAAGGCGCAAGAATACCTCCCGCAACATTTAAACAAACCAAATGAAATAAATGACTACTTCCTTGACGTACCGGGTAACCCTGAAATTGAGACGAATTTAATAGGGTTCTATCAACAACATAGATGGGGATCAAATGAATTCGAGATCAAAACTTACACAGAAGATCAAATTATTAAAATTATTTCGTCTATAGCCACAAATGCATCTGGCGACGACGCAATCTCTATACAGATGATACGGATGACATTGCCAGTAACCTTGTCTACCATAACGAGCATTATAAACAGGTCGATTTGTGAATGCACCTTTCCTGAGGTCTGGAAACTTGCCAAAGTAAAACCTCTGCCAAAAAGCCAAGATGTTCAGGACTACAAGGACCTTCGAGCAATAAGTATCTTACCAGTGCTCTCCAAGGTTATGGAAAAAGTAGTATGCTCACAGCTAACAACATTCCTGGAAAATAATTGCGTACTCCCAAAATTGCAGTCAGGTTTTCGGAGCCACCATGGTACAGCTACTGCCCTAGCTCATGTAATAGACGATATACTTACAGAATCAGATAGAGGTATGGGTAGCATATTACTGCTTTTAGATTTTTCAAGAGCATTTGACTGCATAAGCACCGAATTGTTATTGTCAAAGCTGTCTTTTTATGGAGTATCTGAATCAACATGTTTGTGGTTCCAATCATTTCTGGGAGGGCGCAAACAATATGTTGTCACTGAAAACGACCAGGGAGAAATAAAAAGATCAGAGGTAAAGTCTATTGCACGAGGCTGTCCTCAAGGGTCAATACTTAGTCCTCTGCTATTTATTTTATATACTTCGGATTTAATCCAAAACATCAAACACTGTAAAGTACATATGTATGCGGATGACACGCAACTATATTACCCTATTAAACACAAAACCACACGTGAAGCTGTACAGCTGATTAATGAAGACCTAGAAGAAATCTTTCAATGGACAAAGAAAAATGCGTTAATGCTAAACCCTACCAAATCAAAATATGTAATAATGGGTACAAAACAACAACAGCAGAGCATTATAGACAACCTACAGGACATAAAAATCAACAATCAAGCACTCGAAAGAGTACATACAGCCCGAAATCTCGGTCTCCTTCTAGATGGAGAAATGCGATTCGAGGAACACATTAATTCCAAAATAAAGACTGCTTTTTACCGACTCAAGGTTCTTTATGGCATTCGCGAACATCTGAAGCTGGAAATTAGGCGTCTACTCACGGAATCTCTGGTACTGTCAATTTTCAATTATTGTGACATCGTTTATGGGCCAAGAATTTTTGAAAAAACCAGAAGAGCAATACAACGCGTCCAAAACGCATGTGCACGATACTGCTTTGGTATGCCTAAACGTGCTCATATAACTCCTTACCTTAATGAGCATAAAATACTAAAGATGGAAGGCAGAAGAGACCTCCACCTTGCAGGGCTGGTACACAAAATAATTCATACAAAAAGACCAATTTATTTGTATGAAAAATTTCAATGGCTTGGAGAGTCTCATACCAAATATACAAGAAGCAAGAATGGCAAAAAGTTGGCAATACCAAAGAATAAGACAGCTGGCTTCAGAGGCAGTTTCAAGTTCTCTGCGGCAAAAATTTGGAATGACTTACCGCCACCGCTCCATGACAACATAACTCCATTGTCATTCAAACAAAGGCTTAAAGCCATACTGTTGGAAGCACAAATCAATGCTACACAATATATTTATAGCCGAAAGCCGCAGAAAATTAGAAAGATGAAGGAACTTGATAAGTGAAACACGACAAGAAATACCCACCATATCTATCATCTTGTTATTTTTTATTAATTTTTTATAATCCAGTTTCATTCAGTCCACCAATTCCAGTACTAGACCAATCCTGTACCAAACCACGACACGTTCCGTAACAAGAAATTTATTTATTTATTTATTTATTTATTTATTTATTTATTTATTTATTTATTTATTTGTTTGTTTGTTTGATTGATTGTTTGTTTGTTTGTTTGTTTGTTTATTTATTTATTTAACATCATAACTTATAATAAATAACAGTGTTTATCTAGTAATATCTACGTAAATAACTATATTTTATAAAAATATATTTATTAAATATGTATTTTAATTGACAACATGCATATATTATTTTTATTTATTTATTTATTAACAGTAAAATATTTGCATGTAGGCTTTATTTATTTTTATATTTAATTTCCTAGTTTAGTTAGAATAAAAGGGCCTCGCTGAAAATCAGCGCCTTTTGAATGATGTGTATTTATACACACATTCAGAGGCACAACGCTGAGCGTGGCACCTTTTGCCAGAGCCTGTCAATTTAAAATGTGTTTTTCTAAAAGTATATGTTGCCTTACCATGTTGTATTTAGATGTACACATTAGTTTTAATTTTCTTTTATGTTCCTTTTATATCTGGCAATAAACAAAAATTTATTTATTTATTTATTTATATAAGATAATATTCCTTATCTACACCAGATTAAGACTTGGATACGTGGTACATCTAAAAGTCTTAATCTGGTATGGTACGTTATCCCTTTTCTCTGGTTGTGCAATACCTAGCTATCTATAGGTGAAGTTAACAGTATCAATATCACTCGCTAACTTTGAAAAACTATGAGGAAACCCTAGTTCGTCTCTGTTAAACATTGCATAAAACAAAAATATGTTCGTCATCAACCCATATGTCCCCACCGATGGGCACGGGTCCCTTCTCTGAGGAAGGTATAGGCTTTACCACGGGGGCCTAGTCCGGATTGGTGAAGGCTGGCAAGACTAGTGGCTGGACTTACTGTCAGAAGTTTTCAAGCCGCCCTACGGTCTTTGACTTGGCTTAACGACTGCCATCTATCGACAACAGCCGGCACCATCTGCTTACGTGTCTTGAGAAGCACGGAACCGCCCGGGAAAATGCCACTAGCATCAGTCATAGGTGGTTTCACTCACCCATGCATTGAACGCACTCTATGTTGCTTAACCGATTCGTGATTGTTAAGGATCACTCAGCCGGGCTCGGTTCAAGCGCGGACTGATGCCAGACTGGTGAGCATCACAATATTCTAACATTCGTCAGTCTGGTCCATCAGTCCACTGAATAGTCTGCCATCTACCTAGTGAATCAGTCTGCCGTCTACCTAGCCAGACAGTGAAATTTCGAACACCTTTACAATAAACTCTGTATTACGTACAGGCAGCGACATCTGGCTGAAGTAATTTGCATCACTTGCAGCCCCGAGTTTGCAGTTAGGTTTTACATCGGAATGATATTGCTGTACCCATAATATTTTTTTTTTTTAATGCACTAACCTGTGCTAAGGACAATTTTGAAAACCTATTAAAAATAATATAATCAGCGATATCATTCCAATGTAAAAACTAACTGCAAAGTAGGTACTCGAGGCTGCAAGTGATGCAAATTACTTTAGCCAGATGTCGCTGCCTGTACGTAATACAGAGATTATTGTAAAGAGGTTCGAAATTTCACTGATGCCGGTGAGTCGCCCATTAGCTCAGTTGGAAGAGCGCTGGTACAGATAGCCAGAGGTCGCGGGCTCGAATCCCGGCATGGGTGGAATTTTTAGCCTCTAAATAGGTTTTTAAAATTGTCCTTAGCACGGGTTAGTGCATTAAAAATAATATAAAGTAAATGTAGACTTTTAGTCCGGATCGACTTACGGGTGTGTTATATCGGAAGAGTCCGACCTGGAACCCAATTCTGACTTCATTAGCAAATATGTCGTATACGACTCTAAGGCTTATGATTTGGAATTCTACGTAAAAAGTCGACCGACAGCCAAAATCTGTATTCGGAACACCATGCTAGATTCAATTCTAATGAGAAAATAAATGTCTAGTTATCTTATCTTATTTTTATGCGACAATTGTCTAAGCCTTCGAATATTTCGCGTCTACGCTTTCGATCCGCATGGGCTAGAATCAGCTCCCAGGCTTCGCTCCGATTCGCAGAGCTTAATCATGGTGAGCAGAGACGGAGCTCGCGTCGTCGGTTGCTCTTCTCACACTATGGGCAAGCGCGTGTAAAGTAATAGTACATTTCTGCAGAGGCCGAGAAGTAAGGGATTGCTGGACGAGTTTGGGATAGACGGCCGAGTCGTAGACGAGGCCGTCTAGAACGAGTCCTGCAATCCCTGTTCCGGCCGAGGATTGTATAATGCTTTTCTCAAACAATGCGAGGAAATATTAATATAATTACTAGGTAATTAAGAAATAATAGTTAGTTTGCCGCCTTTTTATTTTTTTAAATACACTAACATATTTGAGCACCATGTTTAACCACACAAAAACCAATACCATAGATTGTTTTTTTTTTTTTAATCTTGCAAGTATGCTTACAGAACTTAGTAGGTGGTTGGCTGTATGTAATTTTTCCTTGGTCAGTTTAATTTTAGTAAGTAAATTTTAAAAGTTAGAGCAGCGGACGGTAATGGATTTTCATACTCACTTTACTGGCTTAGGCCAGTAAAGTGAGGCGGGAGCCATAAAAGAGAAACTTTGTGGCTTTATTTCATGCTAATAACACAAACATTTCCGAGCATGTTTGAGAAAATGTATTTTTGAATGTCAGTTTGCTGACCTGCAGCGCCGTGGCCCGCTGCTCGTCGCGGCAGGCCTGCAGCGCCGCCTCCAGCGCCGCCACGCGCTTCAGCGACGCCTGCAGGTCGTCCGAGAGCTTCTCC
This sequence comes from Yponomeuta sedellus, assembly GCA_934045075.1. Taxonomy (NCBI): domain Eukaryota; kingdom Metazoa; phylum Arthropoda; class Insecta; order Lepidoptera; family Yponomeutidae; genus Yponomeuta; species Yponomeuta sedellus. The sequence continues at coordinate 1,787,541 of OW203738.1, read as the reverse complement.
ATCTCCTTGTGCACAGTGTCCCTGAAACGTGGTAAGAAAACTTACTCTGTGATTTCCTTATAAAGAAACTCTGAATCACATTTTGTTAGAGACTAGCTTGCACGACGCAGGGAATCCTAGTGTGCAAGTTAGGGTAAGAAAATGACAAAAATATTCATTGAAACATTTTATTAATTTTGTGATGAAAATGTTGTTTGTCACCTATGTGTTAAACATAATTGACAATAATAATCTTTTTTTAACTTTAATGGTTTTTTCGTGCTAATTAGATTTCTAGGGCTTCGCTTTGTACTGATGTGAGTGTCTTATGTGAATAAATGATTTATTTATCTACATACACCTGCTTGAGCACAAGGTCAAGATTAAAACTTATATCACACGAACGCGTAGCGACAACTCGCAGTGAAATAAAACTAGATGGCGCTAGCTGGTTATGGCATACAACTTTTATCGTGACGTTGTAGTTACTTGAGGAAATTGTTGGAAGTTGTAACGGTGCAAACCTCTTTACACGATTTTTTATATTTCTTTAATTCTGTTGTTTTTTTCTTTAATTTTCGGTATTGAGCGTTCTATAAGTTTTAAAATGATATGCAGAATTAAAGAAATATAAAAAAAATAGTATAAAAAGAGGTTTGCACCGTTGCAAAGTATTTAAATTTAAAGCGACATGCTTAGTGCATCGCGGCGTCGTAGAACCGCTCGACGTCGCCGCACTCACCCCCGCTCACGCCCGCTCACCCCCGCTCACGCGCGCTCACCCCCGCTCACACTACCCGGCGGCGCTCACCTCTCGCTCACGATGAGCGTGTACTCGTGCATGGCGGCGTTGCGCTCGTCGGTGAGCCGCTTGACGTCGGGCGGGGCGCGCCGCTAGAGCCGCGCTCGCCCCGCTCACGCGCGCTCACCCCCGCTCACACTACCCGGCGGCGCTCACCTCTCGCTCATGATGAGCGTGTACTCGTGCATGGCGGCGTTGCGCTCGTCGGTGAGCCGCTTGACGTCGGGCGGGGCGCGACGCTAGAGCCGCGCTCGCCCCCGCTCACCCCCGCTCACACTACCCGGCGGCGCTCACCTCTCGCTCATGATGAGCGTGTACTCGTGCATGGCGGCGTTGCGCTCGTCGGTGAGCCGCTTGACGTCGGGCGGGGCGCGCCGCTAGAGCCGCGCTCGCCCCCGCTCACCCCCGCTCACACTACCCGGCGGCGCTCACCTCTCGCTCATGATGAGCGTGTACTCGTGCATGGCGGCGTTGCGCTCGTCGGTGAGCCGCTTGACGTCGGGCGGGGCGCGCGCCGCCAGCGCCGCCCGCAGCTCGGCCCGCTCGCGGGCGCCGCCCTCCCACTGCCGCACCACGGAGGCCACCTGCTGCTTCAGGGCGTTGCGCTCGCGGATCTTGGGGCAGACGCAGTGTTACTATCGTCAAAATCTGGGTTGCCGTAGCTAAACCTTCAAATTGCCGCACTTATGGAACAACATCGCAGATCTGCCGTATTATTTATTTATTTATACAGTTTGGAGAATCATCAGCTTACAAAATTATGCTAGTAGAAGAAATAGGTTACTGAGAGCTAATAACAGATTCCCGCCTATAGATACAACGCAATCAAAAAATGTATGGACTTCATGCTTCGCGCTTCAATCACTTACAATGATATATTATAATACTTAACTATATACATATATATACATACATATCTTTCAATTAAATAATTGGTGTTTGAAACATAAAAATAACAAGTACATTTTCAACTTTCTATATTTTCTTCATCCTGTATGTTTCTGATACACTGCTTGTGCAATGAATATTATTATTTGCTTTTCATTTTGATAAGCATATCTCCTGACACCTGAAATTTTGTGCAACCCTCTAGATTTCAAATAGCTTGTTTAGCTAAGAGTGGGACATATAAAAGAGATTGCATGAGACAACTAGTTCAATTTATGTCAGCAGGAAAATTTTCTTTGGGAAATCCCGAATATCGGACACATTTTTTGCGTTTCGTTTGTAATATTTTTTGTTTTAAGCTTACGAGCACGTTGGACTTGCCGTATTATATGATACGGTAGTCGAAATCCTGCCGTTTACCGTATATTAGAAAAAAACATCCATGAATTAACGTATATTACGGCAATTGCCGTATCAATAATAACACTGGGCAGACGAGAGAGCGACGGGTTAGCGGGTGGCACAGAGGAATGCAGCTTTAGAGCTCCCCGCACCTCGGAACGAAAGGGAAACTGGTCGCGCTGGCGTGCAACGATTTAGGCACTACGCGGTGGTAACTAGCGCCACTAATGGGAAACATAAATGTTTTCATCTAATAAGGAGTCTATGGAAAAGGTTAACATCATAAATCTTAATAAATATAGTAGCTCTTTTTCTAAAAAAGAGCTACTATACATAGAGCCCAAGAATCTAGGACATAAAAGCAGTTTTGTCAGAATTCGAATGAAATCCTAGGTTGTTGAAGACGACGACACAAGAAATGGTGTGCTTAGGAAAGCCGTGGCAGCTCGGCGGTAGAAGACCGTCTTCTCAATCGGGAGGTCGTAGGTACGACTCCTGACATGTACCAAAGTCTTTGTTTTCCATGTTCCATTTTTGTCGCAGTACCACTCGCTAACAGTGAATGATACCATAGTGTCTGAAGTATACCTCAGCACTTGCTATGCACAATGTTTGACGGCCTCTGTGGCGCAACGGTAGCGCATCTGCCTACCATGCAAAAGATCCCGGGTTCGATCCCCGGCTAGGGACCAAAAAAAAGCCCAGGTCTTGGATGTTTACATCCAAGGATGTAAACATCCACTTGGATGTTTACGTATGTTTGTTATGTCGTTGTTTCTGGCTGCCACGACACAGGGTATCCTAGTGTGGGGCCAGAAGCAATGTATGTGGCAATATGTAAATGTTGTATTATGTTAATAGCCCAACTATGAGGCTAAGTGCGGCAATCTCAGGTCTAACTAGCTAACTTGGGAAAGACCTATGTGCAGCTGGTGCAAATATTTTACCACCGAATTCCTCTCCTGCGTCAGCTCGTGGCACTGCGCCTTGAGGCGTCCGTTCTCCTCTTGCACCAGCCGCAGCTGCTCCACGGTCGAGTTGTGGCTTTGGATCAGCTCTTCGTACCTGCAAAACCAAGTTTAATGAAGGAACGATGTTTTTGAAGTAATTTTTTTATTGTAGTATTTGTAAATTTGAAGTTGATATCAACCCTTTGTATGTCCCCACTTCTGGGGTCCCCTCTTCCTGCATCGCAGGAAGGTTAGGCCATACTCCACTACGGTTTGGTGGAGAACTGTAAGATTTTGTGTTTTAATGTTAATTTCACCCAAATGTTTTATAGTGTGTGTTTTGTGTAGGTATGAGATTTTTTGAGTTTTATTGATAATTTCCCCAAATGTTTTAATGTATGTTTTGTGTATGAATAAAGCATTATCTTATCTAAGACAGTGGAGGGCCTTATTGTCAAAAGTTATCAAGCCGCCAATAAGGCCTCTGACATGACTTTGCGACTGCCATTAAGTGACAGCCGGCACCAACAGCTTACCGTGCTTCGCGAAGCACGGAAACGTTCGAAAAGAATGCCAGTAGCGGTAGTCAAGGGACAGCCATCCTGCACCTGACCGCGCCTGTTGTTGCCTAACTCGAGTGTTTGATTCCAATCACTCGGTTCTCTGGGCCACGAGCGCTTTGCGAGACGTAATAGGCTCCATAATAGTACATTAAACAACTAGGGTGGTAATACAAAGAAAGGCCGAGATCGCAGAAGTTTGCGGCCCGAGCTGCAAGCGAGGGACGTAAATATGCGATCGAGAGCTTTCTTTATTACCTTCCGTGTTGTGTACATCTTTTTATGTCTACACTTGGCCAAAAAGTCACTTTATTGCCAGGTGTGGCATAAAAAAAATTACGTCTTTTCGCGAAAAACTGCCGGCAGATGCTGGATGCGGCAAGCTGAAGATAGGGCGCTATGGCGCTCATTAGGGGAGGGCTATGTCCAGCAGTGGACTATATAATATAGCCTGAAGAAAAAGAAGATTCTCCCCACGTTCGGATGTGTATGGAGACTTCCCACGGAAGTCCGATGCTCACCTCTTCTGAAAGCACTCGTACTCCTCCTTGAGCGCGTCATAGTTCCGCAGCGTGTGGACCAGGGCTTCGGAGCCGCCCTCGGCGCCGCCGCCCGCCGCGTCCTGCAGGTGCGCCACCTCGCGCTCCAACCTGCCAGCCGCCATTTATAATAATATATCTATTTATCTATAATCAGCCTACATCAACCCACTGCTGGGCATAGGCCTTCTTTTTATTGCGCCAATCCTCACGGTCCTTAAGTATTCTCTATCTATCTATCTATCTATCTATCTATCTATCTATCTATCTATCTATCTATCTATCTATCTATCTATCTATCTATATATCTATCTATCTATCTATCTATCTATCTATCTATCTATCTATCTATCTATCTATCTATCTATCTATCTATCTATCTATCTATCTATCTATCTATCTATCTATCTATCTATCTATCTATCTATCTATCTATCTATCTATTAGAAAAGTTCTTTTCCTAGTTTGACCCGGCCGGGGATCGAACCCGAGACCTCCCGTTTTACAATCAGCGTGAATTTGAACAGGTAAGCACGTTACATCGTAGGCCCCTCCTTCGCTTACCATCAGGCGTGACTGCCCGGGTCAAGCGTAGGTTACGCTAAACGTCAACTAATCGATTTACGGTAAGAGCGGCCGGTTTTTTATGCTAGGTTCTAGACTATAGGTTCTAAAGATAATTGTCACAGTTATTATCATGCGAGAGGTCCCGGGTACGAATCCCGGCTGGGGACAAAGAAAAGCCCCAGGTCTTGGATGTTTACATGTTTGTGATGTCTTTGTTTCTGGTTCCCACGACACAGGGTATCTTAGTGTGGGGCCAGAAAAAAATGTTATGGTGCCTGTATGTAAATACTATACTATTTGTATGTTATGTTATTAAGATTTCTGATGGTCACCCTTTTTAGCACTGCGTAGCGCCTTAACGCTGGGCTTACATGGAGCATGCTGTATCGCTCGCACAATTTGTCATTATTATTTATTACTAGCTTTTGCCCGCGACTCTGTCCACGTGGACCTTTTTTGCAAACCCGTTCACTCACTTAAGGGTTAAATTTAGAAAAACGGCGAAAGACTTGTTCAATCAATAGTGTTAAAGAGTATTTTAAGTTTCAAGAAAATTAGACAACATTCTTTATACCTCCAATACAAATTTTGGCAATCCTTTTCGCCCCCTTAGGGGTTGAATTTCAACAATCCGGTCTTATTCTTTGCCTATATTATATATAGACCCTGTGACCAAAACGTCAGCTTCCTAGGTAAAACGGCTTGGGCTGGGCGTTGATGAGTGAGTCAGTCAGTCAGGACTTTGAATTTTATTTATATAGATAGATAAAACGAGTATGCTTTTGATAAATGTGATCTTGAGGGTTTGATGCGTAATTAAATTAACGACATTTCAAATAGATTTTTTTTTTCCTTAAATTTTGTAAAAGAATACATTTTTACCTTTATTGAAGGATTTCGTCACATAATGATCAAATTACCCTGAATAAATACATTTTTATTTTTATTTTAAGCACGCCTTTGACATCAATACTGCAATTATTAAAATAGTAATGTTTAACTTTACAAAAAGGCACAGTTCCAAACAAAAATTCATTAAATTGATCGAAAGTTCACAAAGGTAAAGTTTTAGTACGGCAATGAATTTTGATTATACAACCCAAAAGTTGACAAAAACACGATTCGGTAATAATTTTTCGATAGAAATAAATTCCAACAATAAGACCTGTTATTTCAATTTATCCGGCCGAATGTATCGATTATGCGATAATGATCGCGAGAAGATTCGACATTTCGTGGCGAGAATTATTGGAGTGTTTAGGGTTCACCTAAGGAACCATAAAAACTCAAAGAATTCTCTCACGTCTCTCACATTCAATTCTTCTCGATATCAACCCTTCTGTGTCCCCACTGCTGGGGCAAGGGTATTTTCCTGCATCGCAGGAAGGTTTCTTCTTCTCAATTTCAATTCTTCTCACTCTCCAACCATTCCTCGTCAGGCTATACTAGTCCGCTGCTGGACATAGCCCTCCCCTAATGAGCGCCACAGCGCCCTGTCTTCAGCTTACCGCATCCAGCATCTGCCGGCAGTTTTTCGCAGATCGTCATCCCACCTGGTCGGAGGGCGTCCTACTCTACGTTTGCCGAGTCGCGGTCCTCACTCAAGGACACGTTTACTCCAACGGTTTACGGTTCTTCGCGAGATATGGCCAGCCCACTGCCACTTCAGCTTGTACTCCAACATTTCACGGGATATTATTTGTTAAAATCTCTCCAGTGGTTAAGAAGTTCTGAGGCCACATAGAATCGGACATTCTCACATACCTACATACGAGTCAAACACATTACCTTCCTTTTGGGCTCCGCCGCAGGTAAGAAAATAATAGATAATGCACAATATTGCGCCTCATCAATCGTAGTTTACAGAAATAGTAAAAAATATTTAATGTTTTCTTTAGCACAAAAACTGTATAGTTAGTGGATGAAAGGAGCCTCTCCGAACAATATACCTACAGTGTCCTGGTACCCCAATAATCAGCATGATCCTCACATTGATTGGCAAATCAAATCCTGTGTTGGCTAAATTGTAACCTCGTTTATTATAGATACGCTAACATAAACGGCATTTAACGGAACTCTCCACACAAGTACGACTTGTTTACAATAATTTAAATTGATTCAAATTTTATGGACCGCATTAATGTTAATTAAAATGTTATTATTCTCTGGAGTTATTTTAAAAAAAGCTTTTAAGATTACATGCTCCATAGTACTCAAAAAACCACCATTTGAATACAGTTCGTCGACCTAATTACTTAATCGAAGTATGTAATTTATTTGTTTATTATTCTCTAGTGTTATTTTCAAATGAAGCTTTTAAGTTAACACGCCCCATTATACTCATTTGGATGCAGATCGTAGACCTAACCTCAATTGGCTTTTAGCATGAGCCATAAAACATCTAAACTAACATGTCATCTCACAAACTTGAATGCCACTTCTGACATACCACTGGTATTGTCTCTATCACCACCTATCACTATTCACTACCTATCACTTACCACAGGATGTCAAATGTCACTTAGCTGTGCCCCTCGGTGTTACTAGCGGTTTATCAATTTCCCATGGGAATTAATTATGTTCCCGCAGTAAAACGTAGCCTATGTGTTAATCCAGGGTGTCAGCTAACTCCATACCAAATTTTATTAAATTCGCCTTAGCCGTTTTGACGTGAAGAAGTAACAAACATACACACTCACAAACTTTCCCGTTTAATAGTTATTTGTTATACAAGAGTGCAAAGTTGCTTTTTAACCGCGTGTTCAATTTTGATGACCGAGCAAGCGAAGGATTCTAAAATTGAATCACGAGCGCAGCGAGTGATTCAAAATTAGAATCCTGAGCGTTAGCGAGGGAATCAAAAGAGCACGAGGTGAAAAATAAATGCAAAAAAAAACGTTTAGGTATTAATTACTACATTATGACAGGTAAGTATTACAGAATAATCTTTAAATTATAACAAAATAATACTTAGGTATAATTAAGAAAATTTTAAAGTAACGTTGCTACAGTAATTTAAATTGAGTGTAATATTTTTTTTATTCACAAAATTAGTGCACACGATGTTCTAAATTCAATTTACTTTATCCTCTAGAGAATAAAAACGGCTTTTCCACTCAGATATTGAAGATTAAAAATACTCTTTCCGAGATGGTGGAATGAAAAATATTGTGATAATGTGAAGTGTGACAACAGGTTGTCACGTATAACTTACGTTAATTAAGAAGGTTGCCTATTGGCGCAGGCTGCTGGCCTTCTAGGCTGAAATCTCGAGCTGGTCATCTCACCACAGATTGTCACTTACCGTTGGTTGTCATTAAGCAGGTCGCCGTACTTCCCGCGCAGGCTGCTGGCCTCTTGGGCTGACACCTCGAGCTGATTCATCGCTGCGCGGTGCTGGCCGCGAAAGTACTCCAACTCCTGGAAAAGATGTAATGGATGAAACTAGACTAAACATGTCTATTTGTGCGAGCGCACTCGTGTCGTGTCGTCGAAATCGTGTTTAGTTTAGATTGGGTTCGATTTTCTTTGATCAGTGCTAGTAGCCATTTTTTTAATAACGGCCGCTGATTAGTCTGAATGCTTGAATTTTACAGGTAGATCTTCTTGTTCTTCTTTATACGCCCAAGCCACATGGACAAGCCTATAGCCACAATGCTGAGTGTAGGTCTCTTTACATGCCATTAATTTCGGTGTTGGGCTTTGCGTATTTTCCTGCCACCTTGGCCAGGTCGTCAGTAGTCCATCTCATTGGTTGCCTGCCCACACTGCTTCCGTCTCAGGTCTCCAGACTAGAACTTTGACACCCCATCTTTTGTCTTGTCTATGGCATATATGGCCTGCCCATATGTGAATCGATACGCGCAAAAAATCTGCACCGTAGCATTATTATTATTATTGAATTTCTCTATTGCACCAGGTAAATACTGAACAATAGCCGGGCTTAATACTAAAAAATTTAATAAATGAACAAAGTAGTATGGGTACAATGAAATCAATTTATTTCAACGTAAAGAATTTACATTCTGTTTGCTGAATGTTAATGTACTATGTAACAAGTTTCCGAACATTATCTTTCCAGAAGCGATTAAAAGAGCACTGTCTTTCTAACCTGTTATAATTAGTCGGTTTATGTATGTTATGTATAAATTTATATTTAGATATATTTTATTTAGGAATGCAAATTTCTCCCTTCTTCCCTTCTCCGACCATCTTTTCTCAAGTGATCTCGTACGTTCGTTAAGTACCTTCATAGCATGCTCGCAGCGTCGCGCGGTCTCCGAGTGCTGCCGCCTCAGCTGGCTAAGGTCGTGTAGCGCCTTCTCGCATTGCTGCTTCAGACTCTCGCTGGGCGGGGAGCTAAGGACTTCGTACTCGTAGGGACCGCTCATGCCGTGCCCCACGTGGCCTGGGGACGGAACTGTGGGTTAGTGACGTTGGTTAATAAAAAAAGTTAAAAAGGGTTTCTTCTTCTTTGGTCCCTTGACTTCTCCATGGAGTCTGGGGCTTTCTATTAAATTTTATCTTTTTTGGGATTTTCACTCTGTAGGGAGTGTAGCTCCAGCCAAGATTTTCCCTTCTCATTCGTCTCAGAGGGTTTATCTCCATTGAAAAATTATCAAGGCAGTTTATTTAATCTGTGGTTACGTTTTTTTCTTGTAAATTGTCCATCGCAGACCATTGTAATCAGCGTTTTTCGAGTACATTGTATTGACCCTTTAACGGGCAGAGCTAGTATATTTTTTTATTGATTTTGGACATATTTCACAGGTTTCATATATATTTATTTTTCATATATAATCTAAACAAAATATTACATACAAAAGTACCTACTCATAGTGAGGCTCATTTAACATTTCTACGTAATTACTACAGACTGTTAGAAAAGGAACTTATAATGTTTCTTTTTAGTACAAAACATACGAACATACGACTGGGTTTAAAAAACAAGTAAACAATAATTTATGTCACTAATATACCATTGCCTGGTAAAGGGTTAAGGATTTTAATAAGACCGTTCGTAAACAAACCTTTAGCGGTATAGTTCTGCTGCTCGTAGCATTGGCTGGGCGTGCGCGCCTCATACTCTATGGGGATGGGAATCGTCGGCAGTTGGGGCTTCGTGTGGCGTTCTGTGCTCACGTAACTGTGCGGTATCGACTCTGAGGGTGTAGAGAACAAGTTGAACTGTTGCTTTTTGGCCAACGAAGCAGCCTTTTAACTGCGGCGTTGTTCTAGCAGTGAAAAATTTGACTAGCTAGTTTAGCTAAGATTGGGCTACTTCGGGCGGATTGCACCATGTGGATAAGTAAGTTAAGAGATGCTTATCTAGGTATACACTCATCTGGGGATATTTTATCTAAGTAAAATATCATATTGATGAGTGCATTGTGCAATTGTGATAGAGAGTTATGTATCCACTTAGAATAAGGAAAAACATTAGATTTGTGTGTTATCTAAAACAGATTCTAACCATATCAGTATATAAAGCTTTGTAAACATATCAAGTGCCAGCATGTACCTTGATATAATGCTGCATTGTATTATGCATTTTGTCTGATATGGTTCAGTGCATAAAAAATCCGGCTCAGTGCAAATTGACCAGCGCACTAATGACTCCGTAACAAATTAGGAGGAATAAAGAGTGATGGTTTTCTTTATAAAATACGATTCCAACTCTTCCCAGGGGTAATTTAAATAATTGGTGGTAAAGGGAAAAACAAAATTTATGTTAAATTTAAGATAAGATAAGAATATTCTTTATTGTACACTGGAAAAACAACAAATACAAAACAATTGCAAATATACATAGTACAATTGGCGGCCTTATTGCTAGAAGCAATTTCATCCAGACAACCTTACGATGGAAAGTTGCTGAAGGAAATTAGAAAGACGGAAAGATTTAAAATTTCTTAAAAAGATGCAATGCACACACTTCATCCTCACAATTAATTGATATTTTCAATATCATCATTGATTCTCAATGTTGCACTGAACAGTATAAATTATTGACAAGAACATTAGGTATGCAAGTGTCAGTTATTAGGTACCTAAGTAGACTACATAAACAATGAATAATAATAATATTGGCCTTTTTGTATCTACTTAATGAGATGATTTATACAGCGTCCAGTGTATCTTCACTCACACTAGATGGGTGAAACAATGAATACTGAATTACAAATCATACAGAAACAGAAAACAAAATTTTATTTCATTACAGTGCTGTATTATAATGAAATTGTAACAAATTGAACATAGGTAGTAGGATTAATGATGCAGTTCATGGGGCATTGTATATGTTTCTGCAATAAGATACCTGAAGATATATTAAGCTTGCCTGAAATGCTATTCAAAAAACGTTTCAAATTTACTTTGTGCCAAAATTATATTTTAAACTATACTGTGGAGGATTAATCAAATGACAATTAAGTCTAGAATTAAAGCTAGTACTAATTATTGATTATGTAAACTCTGTTAAATAAGGACTTTAAAGGTGAAGTTTTTTGTCTATATACGATCTAGATTTTGAAATTGAAACCTAGTTTAACTTTTAATATTCGTTAAGACGCAGTTTCTGAGCTACTTTGAATAAAACCTTTTTGATGGAATTGATCAAAAATATTATATAAAACATCAGGAAATAAAATAAGATAGTGTACTGACCATTACTGCCATTACTCTCCAGTGAAGAGGTACCAGATGCCATAATATAACTGAAACTAAAAATAAAACAATAGGTACAGTCTACAAGAAAAGCTATACAACTAATAACATAATTCAACTATTTACTTATTCCCACTATAAATATTACCTCAAAGATGGAAATCCATGTCCATTGTCTTCACAGATTTACTGTTATATCTAAAACAAAAGCACAACTGAGTAACTGTATAATTCTAACAGGGATAACAAAAATATGCACTGAGGAGGCTTGTCCATGTAAGTAAGGATGCCAGCTGACTTGACACGTTTTCTACGCTCCGGCGAACTTGTCTGTTGCAAAACAGCGAAACCGCAGAGGCGGTGCAGCGCTGATGCAAACTTATGCCACACAGGAAGGACAGTAACAGGAGATATTAAATTTTAAGCGATATGTACTGATAGGTACTAATCTACTAACCACTGTACCAATTTACACGAATAAGCAGTCTCACTTCAGCATAACGGTGCGAAGCTAAGCAGGGGATTCACCAAAAAATCCACAATCAGCTATTTCACAGCTATAGAACAGCAAATTATCTCAATTTCACAATGTAAACACGGTGGAAAATTTACCTTGTCGTTGCATTAGTCTTGATATCCACAATATTTACAACTTCAGAGTGTTCGACGAGCTATAAATTTGAATATTAGCACCAGTTTAACATGTATTTTGCAAAAATACCGCTACTAGTTGGCCAACAATTGCATTTTCAACATTTTTAGCAAGCGATTTTTGCTCACGAATGACGGATGTTGGCAGACATTTTGGACTAGTGTTGCTAGAAACTAAATACAAAATTCCATTTTTCGAATCATCATCATCCATCAAGCATAAAAATTATTCGTTGGCATTAAAATTGTCACTATTCAGTTTTAATCCCCCAGTTAATTCATGAATGTGGCTAAACCTTTAACCCTGGAAAACTCTTATCTCAGGATACAAACGTGAGTTTATGTATGTAAAAGAGCCCGTGCCTAGTTTGTGCCCGCTTAGACAAATTCAGTGCATTGCGGCAGCCGGAACTGGCTGCAAATATAAAGGGTAATGGTTGTTTATCCCAAGCTATGGTTACAACTGGTATACATTTTAATGCTTCATATAGATTGGAATAACATTCGAGTTATTGTCTTTTGTACAGTCGCACATCAACATTTACACTTAGTTACGTTAGCTGTTACTTCGCAAGTAAATGTACCTACTTAAAGATGCATTTTGATGTTTGGTACTATAATATTGTTGCCTACTAGTGGACTGTATAAGCGAACTAAAGAGAAACTAATGTAGGTGAAAAACTGGTTATAAACATTGATGTTGACAAAATACGTGACAGTAAAACACAGAAATAAAAAAGGAGGTAATTTGTACGCAGCATTTATATTGAACTAGGTATCTCTGTGAACTTAACGCCGTAGAATCAATCAATATTTCGATTCAAGATAACACAAAAGATAATCCCAATTCCCTAGCTGAAACAACATATTTCATCATAATTTGCAATGGTTTCTCATGTTTTCACAGTTAATCTATTTTTTGGAAAGGAGAGGAATTTAAAAAAGTTTGTAATTGTATAACTAACCCTGTATAATACATTTCCCTGAAGCTTAATTAAAATACACTGTAGTTAATTTTGTGATTTATAAAGAAAATCTGCTAAAGCGCTAATAAATACACAGATTCATTAATTGTGCTTGTAGGGATTGATAGGTGACTAGTGTTTAAGAAAATAAACTTGTCGATTTTAATACCATGAATTATCGGTTCGCATAATGAAATAGCTATCGCATTGTGCTTTCTGTCTCGGTCTAGCAAATGGCAGTTCTAAGCGACAAAAAGAGAAAGGGCGACGGAAAAAGACGTTTCCGTGCTGCCAGATGAGGTCCAACCCTAAAGCAGCGTTTTGCATGCTAACTTTACAAGCCTCGAATGCCTTCTTGGCTTCTTCGTTCCATTGGATTTTTGTTTTGTCGCGTTTCTTTGCGTTATGTAAGTATGCGTTTAACGGCGCTTGTATTCCCGCGGCCGTAGGTATGTGCTCCCTGTAGAAATTCATCATTCCAAGAAATCTTCGAAGTTCTTCTACGCAAGTTGGCATAGGGAAATCGATGATGGCTTGAACTTTTGCTAGTGGTGGTTTGATGCTGTGTTGTGATACTGAGTAACCGAGGAATATTACTTCTGGCTTCCCAAGTACGCATTTTGATGGATTGATAGTAATTCCGTACTTGTCCGATTGCTGTAACAAGGTGCGAAGGTGATGACGGTGCTCTTCTTCGTTGAATGAAGCAATGAGCAAATCGTCGATGAAGGGAAACTCGAAGTCGAGGTCTCGTAAAACTTCATGTATAAAACGTTGGAATTTTTGTCCTGCGTTGCGTAATCCGGGCGGCATTCGCAAGAATTCATACAAGCCGAAAGGGGTTACTATGGCTGTTTTCTTGACATCTTGTTCGGCGACACACAGTTGTTGGTAGGCACGATTAAGGTCCAAGGTTGAAAAGACAACCTTGCCTTGTACTTGATATGTAAAATCTCTCAGTCTTGGTATTGGGTATCTGTCCGGCTTGGTGACCGTGTTAAGACGTCTGTAGTCACCGCAAACACGAAGATCGCCATTCTTATTCGGTACCACATGGAGGGGACTGACCCATGGACTTTTGCTTGGACGACATAAACCCTGTTGCATCATTTCTTTAAATTCTTTCTTGACGCTATTGTAACGATGTGGTGGTAGTGGGCGGGCTCTAGCGTACAGTGGTTGGCCAGTTGTTTCGATGATATGCTTCACATTGTGTTTTGGTCTCTCTCTCATTGATGTTGGCCTCATGATGTCAGGAAACTCAGCCAGAATGTCGTGGTAATCTGCGTGAGCGTCGATTGTTCTGACGGTTGGTACAGACGACATTTGAAGCGGCGCGTGTACGGAGAGGTTTGTTATCTGGTCAATTAAACGACGGCCTTTTAAGTCGACGACGAGATTGTGGTGTTTCAAGAAATCCGCTCCAAGAATGGGCTTGTTAACTGCAGCGACTATGAATTTCCATTTGTACGGCCGACGTAGCTTGAAATCGAGTTCCATAGTTCTCTCGCCGTAGGTAGGTATCGTAGGTAGGTTGTGTTATTTGCTGCGTATAGATTGAATAGCGTCGGCGCTGTTTGCATCTTGCCTCTTCGGGGTATTACAGAGACATTGGCGCCCGTATCGACGAGGAATGATAATCCGGACTTCTGGTCGGTGATAAAAAGACGGTGTGAGTTTGCATAAGCGCTGGCTTCCGTCTCAGCTAACGCTGGTTCTAGTTTTCCTGATCGTTATTCTTGTGTTTACTCGTTTGCTTAACGCTTTTGTTTTTCCAACTATGAGACATTCAAATCTTTTTAGTTTATGATCGAGTCTCCCATCGTTTATTTTGTTCATAATCAAACCATTTGTCGACATGTAGCATGTTTATATTATTTTTAAAGCACTAACCCGTGCTAAGGACATTTTTTTTAAAAACCTATTTAGAGGCCAAAAATTCCACCCCTGCCGGGATTCGAACCCACGAACTCTGGCTATCCATGCCAGCGCTCTTTCCAACTGAGCTAATGGGCGACTCACCGGCACCAGTGAATAATCACCACGAAGTGTTTGTGGTATATATACGAAGTTTCTATGATCACCACGAAGCTTCTATGATATTTGTAATTATTCTGTAATTTGTAATTGTCGGAATAAAAGTTTAAAAGTTACTGTACGTTATAGAAGATATAACATGGCAATTTTTAAGGTGACCTTTTATAAATAAGAATGTTAGCCTGCATTAATGTTTTAGTTTTGATATGCATATTAAATTTTGGTATCGGGCCACCGTCAGAGTGCTTAGTGCGAGTTTGACAGATCCATATTGTTGTTGAATATTATTGACTTTATATAAAATAATTGATATACCTATTTTGGAACGTAACTTCATAATGAACTTTTGTAATTTTTGCCGAGGGTAGTAAACTAACAGTTATTGCTTTCAAAAATACTCCTACCACCTCAGTCATCCGAGACCACGGCACCTGTAAATGTGCCGAAACGTAGGAAAAATGTAAAAAAAAATATAATAAACGAGTGAAATCCGTACTAAAACAGTTTTAATTTTGACAGATCCAATCGAATAACTTTACTACCGCGTTAATCGAGCATTGAGTAGTGAGTATGAGTAAGTTAACCGTTCGAACTGGCAAAACGCTGTCACAGTACAACTCGCACTCGCGTTTATTCGTGTTTTGGCTAGTAAACGTGTTCACATCTCAACGTAAACCATTACAACTCGCACTCAGCAATTTTAATTTCCATACTTGTCGCTAGGTGGCGCTTCCTCGATGCCATAGAAATATGAGTTTACGTTAACGCGATCGAGTAGTTAAAAAACTCGCACTAAGCACTCTGTAATGCGGCACTTATTTTTTCGTACACTTCTGCTCTGATACGTTATGTTATGGGTTACTTCACTACTAAAATGTAAAGGTTGATCTACTGTCGACGAACGCTTGCATTGGGTGCCGGTACCGGCTACGGAATAACTGACAGATTAAAACGTTTCGTTAAACGCTAATTTCTTTTGATCTGGCAATATTCTACACAACTACAGACGCAAAACATACGTGGCGACAGGAAAACTTATTCACACAAATGCGAGGCTTCAGTTTCTGCGTTTCGTTTTCATGGGCCCACACATCACTCTTCTAATCTGAGGCCGTACAAAAATGACACGCAATAGCGAAGCAGAGGAACAAAAACGACGCGCAGATACATAATAATGCGTATTTCTAACGTTCAGTGCTAAAACTAATCGTATATTAAATTCCAAACCCGTTTTCTGTTCATTTATTAAAAATTTAATTAGCAGAGTGCAGAGTGTGGAACTGCGAATGTTTTGATGTGCGAAGGCATGACTTCCATGCCCTGCGTTTCCTACGGGGCGGCCACAATAGGGCGTACGAACTACGTTTACTATGAATGATTTTATCTCTTTCTAAACTCGACAATCAGTGAATGACCGTGTGAAATAAACGGCGTGCGAAATTAAAACTCGACAACTGCGAGGTGAATAGTGGTTGTTTGTGTAACTTGTTATTTTTCATGGCGTAATGCGGTCATAAAATTGTCATCGGTTGTTATTGTCGATTCGGACTCGGCAGTCCCGCTTCGTATTCGCCACGGAATTTGTCTCGATAAATCGTATTTTTAGTCTCGTCTCACCTGTCGATACGCGGGCGAGAGCGATCCGCGCGACTTTCATCACGGAGTTCGTAAACAACTTGAAGGTTATTGCGAGGACCGCGGAGGTGCCGGGCGGGCGGGCATGCCGCGCTAGCATGTCGGCCGGGGGCGCGGGCGCCGTGGTGCGCCACGGCTACCTGCGGAAGCTCAAGACTATGAAGAGAAAGTACTTTGTGCTTCGCGCCGAGTCTGCAGACTGCTCCGCAAGGCTCGAGTACTATGAGTCGGAGAAGAAGTTCCGCTCGGGAGCCACTCCCCGACGGGTTATTCCCCTCAAGACCTGCTTCAACATCACCCGGAGGCTAGATTTGAAGCAGAGGCATGTTATCGCACTGTACACTAAGGAGGAGCAGTTCTGTGTGGTGGCTGAGGGTGAGGATGACCTGCACACCTGGTTGACGGACCTGTTGAGGCAGCATCAGAATGAGGACACAATTGAGGAGCTGCTGCATCCTACACGTAAGTGAACATGTGGTTTCCCACCATTTGGTCCAAACAGGAAGTTGTGTTGATCCATCTTTTCCTGCTTCTTTCCCATTCCTGTTTTTTGTTGGCTTATCTAATGCACATACTACACTGGACTAAATTTTGGTTCAGTATCAGTTTCTTTTTTTTTGTCCACAAATTGCATGAAATTATTTTTTTCCTCTTGTGAGTGTAATTCAATAAATAGTGGCTGAAATATTTTAGCTTTTTATGTTGCTACTGGTCATAGGTAAATGAAATTTCTCACTCACAAAATAGAAATAAAGCAGAAACAAATGTGTTGCCTAGATAAAATGTAATTGGAAAATTGACGAACCTGAACACATGACCCAAATTCTATGACAAACTTGTATTTTGTAAAATAGCAGCACTTTTTCATCATTTGACAATAAAAAGTATTTGCTGAAGTTTATTATACTTTCAAAACATACCTGTTAGATTCTTTATGTTATCCTTAAACAAAGCTAACTAACTATAAAAAGGATAACTTTATAAAAACAATTCCAACAAGTTTGTTTCCCAAACAGTTACAACTGTTTAACATCAAATACCTGTAAATAAAAGGTACAATGAGACACAAAACTTAGTAACCACTTTTAAACTACAACATTTGCTAATCTTGTTAAGGAATCAATCAGCAGATGTAAAAAAAATTCAAATATCTGAAAAATCCAAACGTAATATAACATTTCCAACAGGCTTTTAGTACAATCAGCCAAAAATAAGTGACCAAAAGTGTTGTAATTTAAACGCAACATCAACTAGAAGTCATTGACAGGTTTCCACTTGTTTGTCAGTGACACTGCCTATGCATCTACTTAGTGATTCAACATTGACACCAGTATCAAAACAAAAAAATATGCAATTATATTGTAAACTTACTTACATAACTAACCTGTGATGAATGTATAGTTAGCATCTAGATAGAATGGTAACAACAGGAAGTCATTAACAGGTCTCCACCTTCGAGCAACATTATACAAAAAATTTTATCAAAACAAGGAACGAAACCAGATACTACCTACCTGATTATAAATTTAAGTAAAGCTGGGTATTACAGTGTGGGTTAAACTTGGTGTCGGAATTCCTTTATTTTTTGTTATTAGTTTTTGTTAAGCACTTGAAATTGCCAATCACAGTGGGCGCAGCGCTTGATCAAGCCCATACTCTTTCTCTCAGAGAAGACCTGTGCCCAGCAGTGGGACATTTATAGGCGACATCTAAAAATATTTTTTTGTTATGCAAGCACCATATGCAGGTGTTTATGTCAAGCTTACATTATTCTGCTGCACATAAAACAAAAAAAAATCAACTCTATACCTGCAGTTGCAATAAAATTACTCACTCTTAGCCTAGATAGACTTATTAGAGATGTAAACAACTTGTGCAACTGACAGTACATTTACTGCATCAGAAGAAGGTAATGAATTAATTCCATTTCTAAGAATCAATTGTTTACGTCTTTGTTTACAAGAAAGGTGACTTCATGTCCATGGTGTCATTATGTTTACATTTCTGTTGACCAAACCAGGTTAGTCTCTTCCCAACTGGACTATTACCATGTTAATGTTTTCACCAACAACAGTCCTTTTTCCATATTAATTTTAGTTTAACTTTAACCATTGCTATTCATTGTCGGTGTACTTTAAACTTACATACTACTTCTGCAATTGAAATATTATTGTATTTCATTCCCCTCTCTCCTGCATTATGAAGTTGTCACTTAATTTACCTACTATTAGAGAATACAGACAACATTATGGTAGTGACTTAAGATGCTGTCGGTGTATTTTGTATTGGATAAATCTATTATTTTTTGTTTTAACATTTGTATTCAACAAATATAATTCACCTCTAAATAAATGTGATTTATTAGTGTCTTAGACCTTTTTGTTCCAAAATCGCCGTAACATTACTGGTAGAATGTACACAATAAAGGTTGAAGTACTGAGAACTGTACTATGCCTAATAATTAGCCTGCAACTTGGGTTTGTGATTCTATTAGTGCATTGTAGTACCATGACAGATACATGGTTGGGTCATGTGACGTATTTTTTATACAATCGACGCGTTGACGGTTGTAAGGGCTAGATGCAGCAACGAAATTAAATTGCCATGTTCATGACATTCTCATTGTAATACAATGCAAAAATAGAATCCGGGCTTGGTCATTCTGAATAAATTACTTTGGATAGATTGAAAGAATATTCTTATAGAGTTTTTACTTAACAAGAACAAGTGTCAGTTACCTGCCTCAGAAGAGATAACCCTCATTACTGATACAAGGTGTCACTGTCATTGCATGCAGGGTACTAGCCTTGGCTGTTTATTGTGCACACTGATAACTAAATAAAAATACTCATTCTCCTGACCTGATATGAAAGTGAATTGACTGTGGTTTTGGCTTAGTAACTGTAGTCTTTTGCTCTTTTTGAGTACTTTATACGGAACAAATATTAATTCTACTAATTAATCTGCCATTTAAACCCACTAACATTTAACAACTTAACAGACAGACTGTTAGTCCTGGGTTAGTTACACCTGAGATAGCCTCATAGTTAGTCTATTGTACGTAGGGGCCATCCATAAACTACGTCACACAAATTTCGTGATTTACCCCTCCCAGTCCTTGTCGTAGCTGGTCACATTTGTGAGACTCCCCCCCTCCCTAGTGTGACATCCCATAATTTTGCAATTATTGAATTCAAACAGCAGTTCAGAAATTAGTTTTATATCAAGAGTTGCGAATGTTTTGAGTACCTATTTCGTTAGTACTTAGTGTAAAGTTTGGGTTTTAAGAAGTACATTTGAAAATGTGACGTCACGTAATTTGGAACTCGTCCCACCCCCCTGTCACACAATGTCTCACTTCGGTGACCCCCTCCGTCCCTCTTAACGTGTGACATAATTTATGGATGGTGCTTAGCAATCACTGAGGTATATTCGACAATAATCAGTCACTAGGGCGCTTCGTCACATGTTTTCTTTCACTATTAATGAATGGTATCGATGCTATAACTTAGAAAAAAAAAGTCATTGCTGGCATTCGAACCCACATCCTCCTGATTTGAATCCAGTTTTCTTCCGGTCCGCTACCACCGCTCTAAGCCCTAGTTTAATACAGTTCGGACCTCCATGTAGGTATATGACACAATTTGTTGTTTTTTTATTATAAGTTTGTTATTGAACAAATGTTACACACAAATCTAATCTAAAATTCTGAAAAGCCATGTGCACTCATGCTTGTTGGTAAGCACAACATGCAACAATGTTGTTTACTATATAATAAAATTACATATGATTTATCTTTGGCCTTTGCCCTGCAGTGGGACTATCTATCTAAGCCTAATGGCGTAGGCGGACATACGTCGACCAAATAGGGGATGTATTAGCAAAGGGGAAGATAAAAAGTACCCGGAACCGGCGTGCATGCCTGCAACGACTTATGAATCTTGATGAAACTAAGGTGATCTGTCAGGATCGTGGCAAGTGGCAGTCCCTGGGATCTGCCTACCCCTCTGGGGTACGGAGGTGAGGTTATGTATGTGTGTAAGCCTAAAAGAGTAACCTCATATTTATTTTTTGAGTTTCTGTTACAGGAGATTCTCGTTAGAAACAAATTGGGTAAAACTCATGATAGGTGCAATTGGGAAAAAATGTTTCATTCACAATTAGCGTTACATCTTGTTAATTAGGAGATATGGATTCGGGAAATCTAATTTATTAATGGATTTATGTACAAGCAAAACAATGTTTGACTTATTTAGCAGCAAAAACACAGAGTAGCTTTTTACATGTTGTCATTATGTGCAGCCTACAACCACAGACAATCGTTTCTCTTTTTATGGCACAAACCATGGTTGACGTGTCTATGTACATAAACTTGCTTGGTAATGAAAACTTCCCCACCGATCAGCCATTCATAGTAAAAGTTACATCAAAATGTAGTTCCATGAATGGTGCAAAGCGTCATTCATGCTTTCCTATCAGGACGGCAACAAAAAAACTCCACCGCCTATTATTACACAATGTTTTATAAACATGTGCCAGTAGAATGGCTTAACATTGCAAAAAAAGGCGAAAAGGAAGAAAAAACCAAGATAGATTCATAAGTAAAGTTGTAAGCGAAAAAAATTGTTATCCTCCGTAGAAATACAAAAATAATACCTACACCTGGTCCCTCCTAGAGTTGATTAACATAACTTTTATGATTATGGCCAAGATAACAGTCCGAGGGAACTGAAGGTAACTGAGTTGAGTAGGTTGATGACCTCACTAATTTGTACCTATTTCCATTATAATGTGTTATTTTAATGCCACACATTGTTACCTACCTGCCATAAAGGGTGTTTGTACGGAAACAATGGAGGTAACTTCTGGCTTTTAAATGTTTTTCAAGAAGTAAAGATGTGATAATGAAGCGTATTCTATTCTTGCGTGGGTTTAGTAGCATATTTCATGATTGTGTGTCTAATGAGGTTTTCTCTTAAATAATGGTAATCATTTAAAGATGATTGAGGTACCTATTATAGCTAGTACCTTTTTTCGGTCTCTGTGGCGCAGCGGTAGCGCATCTGCCTACCATGCAAGAGGTCCCGGGTTCGAACCCCGGCTGGGGACAAAAAAAACCCCAGGTCTTAGATGTTTACATGTTTGTGATGTCGTTGTTTCTGGTTCCCTCGACACAGGGTATCCTAGTGTGGGGCCAGAAGCAATGTATGTGCCTGTATGTAAATGTTATGTTATGTTCTATGACTAGGGACTTAAGTTCCCAGCAAACGCATGTACCTGCCTGGAATGACTCGTTGATCTAGTGCTTATACACTTGACTACCAAAACACAGGTTCCAAATTGGATTCCAGTTGTAGGCCCGCTTAAGTAAGTGATTTGTACAAATACGTCACCGATTCTCGTACACTTAGTTGGACCTGAGATTTACGGGCTTAGCCTCACAGGTGTGCTAATGAACTACACCTCAGACACAAGGGCTTCCTCACGTACCTCAGCGAATAGTATTGCTACTACAACTTCCAAATATACGTAAATTTTGCGAATAAACAGTCGTATGAGAGACTTATAGTGCCGGGTGTTTATCAGAATCCTACGCGAACGATGTCGCGCGCACAGCTAGTCCAAAGTACATAATTTCTTTATTTTATTTATTTACGAAAACCACAGCAGTAGTTAATAAATATTCACTGTTATAAATTTAATTTATCTTTGGCGAATTACGGGCTTATTTTATATTAACTTAACATAATGTTCACCTTAGATACAGAAACTCACAGAGTTTAGACTTAACTGGCCCTAGAGTCTAAGGCTGACATTCAGAGACGAAAACTGAAGCTAAGACCGGTCTCAGAAATGTCAAAATGTACGTGATTTGGACATTTGTAAGACCAGTCTTTGCTTAGTTTTCGTCTCTGAATGTCAGCCTAATACTTACATAGTTTTTCAATAGAATGGTATAGGCACGACAGTGGTTGTCATTTGCCTCAATTTGGTAGTCTACAATGCAATAGTACAATGTCATCCCAGGGGTATAAGCCGCGCAAATTAAATAGGCATCTCTCGCGAAAAAGATCGAATCGAGCGAGGCGCCGAGTTAAGTAGCACGGGTTATACAATACCACTAGCCTTTGCCCGCGACTCCGTCCGCGTGGACTTTAGTAGGTAGCTACAAAATTTTGCTACCCCGTTCACTCCCTTAAGGGTTATATTAAAAAAACAGCGAAACACGTGTTCAATCGATTGTTTTAAAGAGTATTTATTTAAAGTTTTAAGAAAATTAGACAATATACTTTATACCTCCCATACAAATTTTGGCAACCCTTAGGGGTTGAATTTCAAAAAAATCAGGTCTTCTTCCTTGCCTACATTATGTATAGACCCTCTGGGTGCAAAATTTCAGCTTCCTAGGTCCAACGGCTTGGGCTGGGCGTTGATGAGTGAGTCAGTCAGGACTTTAAATTTTGTTTATATAGATAGATTGCAATGCGATTGGTTACTAGATTACCGATAGTGTGAATGAAACGACCATTAACGGACTAATAAGACTCTTTTGAACAACTGTGCATTTGAGAGACCCCCGGCTGTAGCTAGGGCAGTAGAAGATCAAGATAAAAGTTTTGTCCCACTATCGGAGTGCTTAGTGCGAGTTTGACAGATCCAATCGAATAACTTTACTACCGCGTTAATCGAACATTGAGTAGTGAGTATGAGTAAGTTAACCGTTCGAACTGGCAAAACGCTGTCACAGTGCAACTCGCACTCGCGTTTATTCTTTTTTTGGCTGGTAAACGTGTTCTCTTCTCAACTTAAACCATTACAACTCACCCTCAGCAATTTTAATTTCCATACTTGTCGCTAGGTGGCGCTTCCTCGATGCCATAGAAATATGAGTTTACGTTAACGCGATCGAGTAGTTAAAAACTCGCACTAAGCACTCGGGTAGCGGCATCTCGCTTTACGCGCAGAAATAAAGCATGATGGCGCTAGCCGATAATGAGATAAAAAAATTATAGTGACGTTGTGCTTCTCTTGCTGGGAGCTGAGCTTTGCCACGGTCGTTACTAACCCCCACGCGCTGCAGAGTCAGAGTGGTCCGTTCACCTATGTGTAGTGTGAGTGAAGGTGCCACTGGACGTGTATTGTATAAGCAGTTTATTACCTCCCACTGTAAGGCTCAGGCGTTCTCTCTCAGAGAGAGAGAGTTTCGGCTTAATGACCAGGCGTGCCCACCGCATTGTGGTGGCGATTTCAAGCGCTGTATAAAGTCATCCCATTACGTACATGCATAGGCCAAAGTTTTAATTAACCTGCTTCGCTTCTAAATTAATTATTCCCCAAAAGCATGCAGAGACAAGGGTTTGCAACTATAGTGACAAAACTCTTTCGCTTAAAGGATGATTTGGGGGCCAATTTGGGGTACTTTTGTCTTATCTTTCGTCAATACATCTTCTGTTTATTTGGTCGAAATAAGACTGCGTCTGGTATCCCATTGTGGCATTTGCTCTATTCCTCTTTCCTTCGTCTTCCTTAGGTCTAAAGTCTAAAACATTCCTTTGCCAATTCTGTTCATTACATTCTCTTTTACTCCATAATGTTCCCAATTGCGTATCCTGTCATTTAGGTATACCACAGATACTTTTCAGGGATCTCATTTGTACTGCACTAATCTTATGTACCGTCCTAGGCCTAGATTTTTCTAATGCATCGAGGTACAATGACAATTGCGTGAACATGGCGATTTAATTTCGTTGCTGCTTCAAGTCTACGCGTGCAGTGCACATACATCGAACCTTCTAGGCGTCAATGGCATGAAAAACACCCCACGTGACCTGACGGTGTGTCTGTCATGGTGCTATAATGCACTAGTTGAATCGAGGTCCTGATTCTTCTTCTATGACCATGTCACGTTTACGAACATGGTTGTGGAGACCATGCAACGATATTTTAGGATCTAGGTCTTATGGTGACACAAGATAATGCAAAGCACCTTTGTCAATTCTTCTTCTTCTACAGGCTATATTATTCCACTGCTGGACATAGCCCTCCCCTAATGAGCGCCATAGCACAAGGTTGTGCCATCATTCGGGGTTAATGCCCATATTCCCCACGCTGGGCATGCGGGTTGGGGATCGCAGTTTGGTGGAATTGTACTGAAGGGGGCGCTGCTGCCCACCCCCCGGTTTGTGTCCCTTAGTCGCCTTTTACGACACCCGCGGGAACAATTGGGTTGGTGCTATTCTCTAGGCCGACACCACACAGCAAATTATTACTCGACATTGCTCTCGTTTCTATTACTTCACAGTTTACATCGCTCGTAAACCTTTCCGACAGCGTTTCTGGTAGAATATAATAAATATTTTAGTTTTCGTGGCAAGGGGCAAACCCTGCTCTTTGCCTACAGGTGTGATTTACTGTACGATTATTTCTTTGGCGATCCATTTTTTTGCTTTATGTGACTGATAAAGTCGCTCAGTGAGCAATGGAAAGAGCTATGCTCGGAGTTTCTCTGAAGGATAGGACTTGTAACAAATGCATCCGACAGAGAACCAAAGTTATTGACATAGCTCAGAGAATTAGCGAGCTGAAGTGGCAGTGAACTGGCCATATCTCGCGGAGAACCGACAACCGTTTGGAGTAAATGTGTTCTTGAGTGGATACCGCGACTCGGCAAACGTAGTATATGACGCCTTCCGACCGGGTGGGATGACAATCTGCGAAAAACTGCCAGAAAAGCTGAAGACCGGCGCTATGGCGCTCATTAGGGGAGGACTATGTCCAACATTGGACTAATATGGCCTGAAGAAGAAGAAGAACTGATTATGTGTCACTACTGTGCGAAGTCCTCCTCTTTGTCCTTCAATTCCTTCTACTGTTTGGCCAACTCTTGCCACTCAACCACCTTGGGCTGCCGCGACGCCTTTTTCGCGTCAATCCTTTTTGCGCCTACCATGCTGCGCTCCATTGCCTGTTGGCAGTAGGACTGTAATGAAGATTAGGACCAAATGTCAATCGGTTTAGACGTTCTCAACTGATGTGCTGACAATCTAACAACAGTTAATATATTATAATAATAACTTTCACACGATGAATCATTTGACCTGGTTCCAAACTAGGATACCCTGTGCTATGGTGACCAGGCAAGGACATCACAAACATGTGATACACGCAGACTGGGCCACTTGTAAATGTACGGCGGCCCTCAGTAGGAATCGAACCCACGACGTCTGTCTTGGTACCCAAGGGACTTAACGGCTACACCAACGAGGCAGTCAAATTTAATTGTAAGCACAATCCTAAAAAAAATTATGAGTTCCCGGGCAAGCAGGGTACACAACTTAATTCGTGTGTATTGCTGCATCCCTCCGAGGCACGCCAGCAAACTACAGGGTGTTGTATCGAGCACATGTCAACTCTGTGCGCGCACTTCGTATGTTGTCCTTCATTCCTGCGCCGCGCAAGCAAAATGTTTAGCATAACATACCATAAATATAACGCCCGACGAATAACAGTCGGACCAGCGGCGACGGCCGTTCCCAGGCATACGATCTGACTGGCACGAAATTTTCCTTTATGGGAAACTGTAAATGTTTACTGCTAATCACTAGTGTTATAAAATATGTAATATCGAACCGAAATTTTTCTAAATACTGCTATTTGTTAAATATGGTGCAATCTTTAAAATAGCAAAACAAACGGCAGCTGTCCCATATAGAGTTATCACCTGGAAATGTATAGGCTATCCAATAAATTTTTCGCGACTTCGAAATTTTCTCCCGTAACAAAGTTGTTCATATTAAAAAGGAGAACTCCCTCTTTTCGGATAGTTATGGTGTTTTTGTTACAACCTGTATAATCTCGTTCAATGAAAAGTTAAAGAATCCCTTAATCAAAGTCAATTAACTGGCGAATGCTTTCCGATAACGTAATTCGTATGTTAATAATTTAGTGATAAATTCCTCCCAAATATATGACACGATTCGCACGCGGTCGTATAATGATCGTCAATTGGTACTCTAGTAGTCGGTCTCGCTTACATGGCCACTGGATGCCTTCGTAGACAAGTAATTGTTCGATATAGCCGGTCACCAATAATCTCTTTGGCCGTGACTTGACTATTACCAGAGTAAGAAGGGCAGAAGGTCCAATAAAGCGTGTTTTTATCTTCTGGCTACGTAATTTGCAATGCCATTAGCTAATAAAGCAATTGAAATGCTGGGCCAATTATTTTTTTAATAATATCCGTCTAATTTCCTACACCAAAATATAAATTTTATTTAATTTCAGTTTCAAAACAACTTTCAATAGGTGGTAATTATGTTTTTGTCTGTAGCCTATGTTTTAGCCTATAATCTATTTATGTGCCAAATTTAATCTAGATCTCTGAAACCGTTCTGGCACGATTGTGTAACATTATCCACAATACTGTAATAGCTGTTACAGTATTGTGTTTATTTCACTTTTTTTTATTGTGTACGAGAAACGAATCTCATAGAAAGAGTTACTTAACATAACACAACATTTACATATTGCCACATACATTGCTTCTGGCCCCACACTAGGATACCCTGTGTCATGGGTGCCAGAAACAGCGACGTCACAACCATGTAAACATACAAGACCTGGGGTTTTTATCCCCAGTCCGGGACCTCTCGCTTGACAGGCAGATGCGCTACCGCTGCGCCACAGAAGCCGTGACTTATACTCATGACAAGATTAAGCACCTCTTAAGGGGCATTAAAAGAGCCTGCTGCCCTCCACTGCAAACGACTTACATACAATGTTTTACCTGATAAAACATTTTGATAAAATTAATACATCGATAACGATAAAGGATAACTCTTAGTTAAATCGATTTTTTTCTAGTTCTACCATGCTCTGAATGTCATTGGTCCTGTTGAATCGGGACGACCTTCTGTGCCTTTCTCTGCTGTTGTATCAATAACCCAATGTAAGGGCGTTGACCACGAGCGGGGCTTGCCATTCGAACATATCTCGCCTTTGAATTGTGATAGCCAAATACAGTGATCAGTTCAATGTCAGTTTGCCGAATAATACTGCCGTATTTACATAATCTCTCCGCCTCTCAAAGGGTGGGCGAGATCACGAGCCATTAGAATATAAAATTGTTAGTTATTAAACGGGTGTAATTGCGATTATAAGTATGTATATTCGATTTTCGATTTCAACCCTTGTATGTCCCCACTGCTGGGGCACGGGTCTCTCCCTGCATCGCAGGAAAGTTAGCCATACTCCTCTACGGGGGCCAATTCCGGGTTCGTGGAGGACACATGTAAATATGCTTGTTATAATAATAAGAAGTAATTTATTAAATGTTTTAATTTTTAAGCCACTAAGCAAACTGAGCTGTGCCCTGGACTGCGACGTTTATAAGCTACATTAAAAAATAGCTTCTTAACAAAGAAACTCGAATTCTTATACTTTAGCCACATTTGCCAATGGCGAATTCGTCGCCGGCTTAAACTGTTGTGTACAATTGATCCCGGGCCAAGCGTGGCTAATGACAATAAAAAAATCAATTACTAGCAGCCAGTAAGCAGTTGCAGTTACTTTCCCAATCGGGTGTGAAGAAAACAAAATGATTAATTCTAAGACTTGTGGGTCATTGGGTCACTGTTGTTTGTTTGCTTGCAACAAGCTGCTTGTGGCGTGACACCGCTTGGCATTTCTAGTGCTGCAATGCTAGTTTTATTATTATTGTGATGTAGGAAGAGAAGAAGTGCTCGTAGCCGCTTTGTGCAGGATGGGTGACCGTCCCGTAACTACCGCTAGTGGCATTTTTCAGAGCGCTTCCGTGCTTCGCATGGCACGTTAAGCCTTTGGTGCCGACTGTTATGTAATGATAGTCCTTAAGCCATTTCACGGGCCTTATGGACGGCTTTATAACTTCTGACAGTAAGACCTGCCACTGTCTTACAATCCTCCACTGGCCCCCGTGGCGGTGTAAGGCCTAACCTTCCTGCGATGCAGGAAGAGTTGCTGGGACACTGCTGGGAAGACCCGTGTCCCAGCAGTGGGGACTTGCAAGGGTTGATATCGATTATTATTGTAAGAGTACTTTAACATACGAAGACACGGACCTCGACACAAACCATTTATGGTTTTAGGAGGTCCGAATCCACTAAATCCGTACCTTTATTATGTAAAACTAGATAAGTAAAATTATGAATATGTACTTTTACTGCACTTTTATTAAACAATACGGTGCCACACAATATGCCTTGAGTATTTTTACTGGTCCACCGCAGGAGGTGGAAAAAAAAATAAAAAAATATTTTCTAGAGATTTGCGATTGTAAGTGGACTGTAGATAAGTATTATTGCTTCTGATAGCCTGCGCCGCGCGTTCAATCCACCTTAAACTTCATGGTATTTTTATATAGAGAATAAACTGAAATAATAATAATAACCAACAACCCGACTGCTGAGGATTAACCGACCTAGATACCTCGTGAGGAGTTATAGTTATACATTACATAAAAAGAACAAAAAATCTGACCCTAACAATTACCGACCCATTGCATTGTTACCCACAGCGTCAAAAATTTTCGAAAGAGTTATGTTTAACCGTATCTACTCATTCTGTGAAAAGTTCAAGATATTTGATGAATGTCAATATGGTTTTCGGAAAAAAAGATCTACAATAACAGCAGTATTTAAATTTATTCAAGAAGCATTAGAAATAATTAATAACAAAAAATATGCAGTCGGTTTGCTGCTCGATATGTCGAAGGCTTACGACAAAGTTCAAAATAAAATCCTTTTGAATAAACTATATGGCATAGGAGTTCGTGGAGAAGCACACGCATGGCTTGCTTCCTACTTAAAAGACCGAGAACAGTCAGTAGAAATTGAGTTTTACAACTACGAGCTAAAACAAATTGAAAAGATAAGGTCAGAACCTATAATTGTTAATGCATCTATTCCACAAGGCAGTGTTATTGGTAGTTTATTATTTTTAATATATATCAACGATCTACCCAAAATTTTGGACGACTCATGTATTTTATTCGCGGACGATATCTCTCTGCTCACATCATGCCAAGATAGCACAATTATAAATTCAAAATTACATACTATGCTTTTTGACACGAATGAATGGCTAAATAAACACAATTTAGAAATTAACTTCCAAAAAACAAAAATTATTACTTTCCACCCATATCAAAAACGCTCATTAAACATAGATATATCGTTTAATGGGTTTCAAATAGAACAAGTTGATAATATATCATTGTTAGGATTAATTATAGATAAGCACATTAATTGGAAAGCACATATACAAAAAATTAAATCAAAATTGTCATCCTTCGCATACGGTCTTCGAGAAGTAAAAAAAACAACTAATGTGCAAACAGCCCTCTTAACTTATTACGCATACGCTTACGCCTGGCTGTCGTATGGAATTATAATGTGGGGTAACAGTACAGACGCACCGCAACTCTTCACCCAGCAAAAAAAATTGGTTAGAATAATGGCAAATATAGTGAATACCGACAGTTGTAAACCATATTTTATAAATTATAACCTACTTACCTTAACATCTATTTACATATTAGAAATTTCAAAATTTGTCAGACAACATAAAGAACTTTTCATAAAAAAAGAAGATGTCTCTATAAGACCCATAAGACACAAAAATAAATTGTTATTACCCACCTCTCGAATGCAATTACACTCTTCCAGTACACTGGTAATGGCTATAAAAATTTATAATAAACTCCCAAACCACCTGAAAGAATTAAATAACGACTACAGTTTCAATAAAGATTTAAAGAAAATACTAATTTCAAAATGTTATTATACGATAGAAGAATATTTAAAAGATAGTATAGATGAAATGAGATAAATAATTGTATAAATGTAACTTTATAAATATAATCAATTAAAATTGTATGATAATTAATTAATCAAATTAAATTTAAATTAATGTAATACATACTTTTATATAGCACTTTAAAATGTTGCGTGCCCTACAGGGTCCACAAAGATCTTATCAAATAACTGTTAAGTTATAATGTAACAACCTTGAAACTTGTGGAATGCAATAAAGTATTGAGTATATTGTTGAATTTAGATTCCGCCTGCTTAGAAGTTAATGCTTAGCAGTAACGTTTTACTTTTACTGGTTTTGCTGATTTTATAACGGGTGTTAAAGAACCGCAGCCGGATCGGTAAATCACGCATTCCCTACATCAAAACGAACATTTTTTGTTTGGCACCATGTTTGGGGATTTAACGGTTTACGAGATATTGAGGTGCAAAGTCGAGACTTTTTTTTACTTTTTTTTGCAGAAATAGAACAAGATTCGTATAAACAATATTTCTCCCATAGAAACTCCATGTGAATTATCAATATTTCAAAACAAAAATTGACTTTGAAATTTCACCGCGCAATAGTTCGCAACCCCTTCAAATGTTCCATGCCTTACATAAACATAGCTACGCAACTATCGCACGCTCGCTCGCGCGCGGCAATTGACCCGGCCGCTATCAGGTGTTTTGTTTGAGGTCTGCCGCGGTCGCGCGCACCACTTGGGTTCCTTGACCCGGGCCGAACGGACGCGCGCGCAAGTAGGTAGGTGGACTCCGAGATACCCCATTTCGTTCGATTGACCGACGTATCCCGTGTGTAGTGAGAGCTATCAATGTATTTTACATTACGCCAATATCCATGACGTATGTCACTCTTCGGTACGAAGCCATCAAATCGGGAATAATAATAATGCTGCAGGTCTACAACGACCACAGTGTTTTCCAATTTTGCTATCATTTTGGTTTTTAATGTCAGGAGAATCGGGTTCATACCTTGTAAAAATTTTAAACTTACAACATCGTGTTCGTCCATTTAACGAGATGGCGTAGGTACTTGAAGTTACTACGAATACCAACCACAAAAAATACTTCGCTCCACGACTTAACTAAGGCTACCTACCACTCGCCGGCCGAGCGGCGCTGCAGACGGCGCTACACGAAGTACCTAGGTACCTACCACACAAGTCGCTCCTGCTCCCGGCCGGGCGGCGCTGCAGACGGCGAAGCGCACTACGCGAAGTAACTACCACACACACGCCTTAAGTACTGCTCGCCGGCCGAGCAGCGCTGCAGACGGCGAAGCGCGCTTCACGAAGTACCTAGGTACCTACACACACACCGCACCGGTGCTGCTCGCCGGCCGAGCAGCGCTGCAGACGGCGAAGCGCGCTACACGAAGTACCTACCTACCACACACACGCCTGCCGAGCAGCGCTGCAGACGGCGAAGCGCGCTACACGAAGTACCTACCTACCACACACACGCCTGCCGAGCGGCGCTGCAGACGGCAGAGCGCGCTACACGAAGTACCTACCACACACACGCCTGCCGAGCAGCGCTGCAGACGGCAGAGCGCGCTACACGAATTACCTACCTACCACACACAGCCTGCCGAGCAGCGCTGCAGACGGCGAAGCGCGCTACACGAAGTACCTACCTACCACACACACGCCTGCCGAGCAGCGCTGCAGATGGCGGAGCGCGCTTCACGAAGTACCTACCTACCACACACACGCCTGCCGAGCAGCGCTGCAGATGGCGGAGCGCGCTTCACGAAGTACCTACCTACCACACACACGCCTGCCGAGCAGCGCTGCAGACGGCGAAGCGCGCTACACGAAGTACCTACCTACCACACACACGCCTGCCGAGCAGCGCTGCAGATGGCGGAGCGCGCTTCACGAAGTACCTAGGTACCTACACATACACCGCACCGGTGCTGCTCGCCGGCCGAGCGGCGCAGCAGACGGCGGAGCGCGCTGCACACCGTGATTTAGCGGCGGTGGCAACAAGAAACAGCCGCTCCTGCCACGCAGCAATACCCATTTTACCTAATATCGTTGTTAGGTAATCTAGAATCGTGTTATTAGAAACTAGCCAAGTGCTAGTTAAACTCGCGTACAGAGGGTTCCGTACAATAAGTAATCTGTGATTTGGCGGTGATGTGGATCTAGTGTCTGACTTCCACTTGGTCGTTTTTTATTACTTGTTATACAAAATAAGCCCTATAATCATATTCAGTTTTACGACTGTATGTATACCTAACCGTTCTTACGATACAGCAAAAAGAAGAAATTAATGTGTTTTGTATAGCGCCCCACCTTAATTTTTAATATTTTGTACATTTTATTATTATTATTAATCGGCAATGTTAACAATTCAATTCAATTTATTTCAACGTAAAGAATTTACATTCTGTTTGCTGAATGTCAAAGTACAATGTAACATGAAAGTGAAAGCCGCTGCCTTCGGGCCGTAGTGTAGTGGAGAAAAAGGCAGCGGGAAAAAACTCCACCACAACACATTGCTTGTAAAAGTTTCAACCGCCTAAGTATTACGGTTCCAAAGATAGGGTAGGACAGACAGAAAGGCAGACGGACCGACAGACGAACAGACCGGCGGCGGAGACAGAATAATAGGGTCCCGTTTTAGGAATATCTCAGGAACAGGAACCCTAAAAACAATACCGAGCCGAGCGAAAACAAGCCGGGGCGCGGGTGACTCAAACGAAAATCCTGCCTGCGACGCACGCCGCCGCGCCGCGCCGCCCGCCTATCAAAGGGCGCCGACGATCCGTTCAAGGCCGTGTCATTCTGGGTGCGAATAAAGGTTATTACACACTCGTTACAAGCTATAAGGAATTACCTCGTTTCTTAATTTTAAGGTTTTCTTTAAAGCAGTTTAAGTAAATGCTCGCAATCGCCGTCGATAAAAAATTACAACTTCTTGTACACCATACCCGCATCGCAGAAAGTTTAGGACGTACCCCACGGGAACCAAGTCCGGGTTGGTGAGGATTGTAATACAATGGTAGGCCTTACTGTCGGAAGTTATCAAGCCGCCTAAAAGGCTTCTGACACGGCTTAACGATTGCCATTACAATGACAACCGACACCAACAGCCCATTTTCCGATACAATTACTCGGTTCCCCTAGGCCACGAGCGCTTGGTAGATGCAATAATTTTTTATCTAATGTATTTTTTTCTTTTTCAACATAGTCACCCAAGTAGTGAAATGAAGTATAAAATCCTTGGGTAGAGAAAATGAAAATACTGGCATGCAGCCACACTGATTTGTCGACAAAATAAAATAAATAGGGTTTGATCCTCTTTTGCTTATTCAATAATAGAAATTGTCACTTGTGTTCTGTCGGAGCGAGTAATCGAAAATAAAGAAAATTTTAGTAGGCGCGGTAAGTAATTTAAATTTTACTACGGAACAAGTAAATCAAGACTTGCAACAAAGGTTCGTTCCTCCTTATACCACGGTTGCGCGTTGGTGTGCTGAGTTTAAGAGGGCAAGAACATCCGCTAAAGACGACTCGCGCTGAGGGCACCCAACGACTGCAGTAACTTAAAGAAACGATAAAAACCTATTTAGAGGCTAAAAATTCCATCCATGCCGGGATTCGAACCCGCGACCTCTGGCTATCCGTGCCAGCGCTCTTCCAATTGAGCTAATGGGCGACTCACCGGCATCATTGAAATTTCGAACCTCTACACTATTCTCTGTATTACGTACAGGCAGCGACATCTAGCTTAAGTAAATTGCATCACTTACAGCCCCGACTACCTACTTTGCAGTTGGGTTTTACATCGGAACGATATCACTGTACCCACATGATTATACTATTTTTATTTTTAATGCACTAACCCGTGCTAAGGACAATTTTTTTAGCCTCTAAGTAGGTTTTTAAAATTGTCCTTAGCACGAGTTTTTTTTTTTAATCATATTACAAAAGCAGATATTTTGTAATTTTACAATGGGTCTTCTTAGCTAAGCTAAAAAAAAATTTAATTTGTCAAATAAATACCTACTTTAGTAAAAGTGACTGCCTAAAAGTTTGGGGATGTTACTGAAATTGACGTGTCACATTCACAAACTATTGTGCGTTCACGTTAACTTGACGCGTGAGAGAATTGGTAACACTGAGATGTTTACTGTTACCATGTTAAATAAGAAATCATTCCCATTACTTGGGGAAAATAAAAGGATTGAGGGCTTGTTTAACCATCTTCCGATTAGGTCCAAAAGCTAATTCACATGTTATGTCCTTGTTACCAATTCTCTCACGCTTCAAGTTAATGTGAACGCACTGTAAAATGAAAAACTAAGTTTTTCTACCAAATTCAAGTAGGTATAGGCACTTTTCTAGCTTTGAAGGAAAGTCTGTCTCAGTGTGATGGGACCTTAAGGAACGAAAGTTTGACTCATTCATTTGAATGAAGTTCTATCGACGCAATTTTTTTTCTAGTCCGGTTTCTCGCGTCATCGGATGCGCACGCACATTATCTGCTTATCGTTTCGCGTACTCTTTGTGATAGTAAACAACCTACAATGCCTCATTAATACAGTACTAAGGAGTATCTGGATATGATATTCTGCTACTGTGTAGCAAAGGGGGAAATGCAGCTGAGGCCCTGCATCTGTACGGTGTCAGATACCCCAACGCTCATCAGCCAACGGAGTCCAGGGTGATACTGCAAGCCGTTTATCGCGTCTTAGAAAATCCGCCGGTCGTGCTCGTTGCAGAAGGCGGTGGTCCTCAAATACGTCCTGCAACTGAACAGAGAGTTCTGGATGTGGTGGCAGAGAACCCGCGCTTAGGCGTTCGGACGGCGGCGCACGTGCTGCGCCGACGGCACGGTCATCGTGCGCAACATCGGGTGTCTTACGTCACTGTAAGGTTTTGAAGAAGGATAGCGGCCCTATAAAATCAACAAGGTGCAAGCGTTCGTGCCAGGCGGTTGCTGCAGCACAGTGAAAATGACCCGGCTTTTGTGCAAAATGTTATTTTCACGGACGAAAGCACCTTCACGAACAATGGTATGAAGAATCGAAGAAACGCTCATTGGTGGGGTTCCGATAAGCCATTTCAGATACAGGAGACGGGGTTCCAGACAAGGTGGAAGTGGAATGTGTGAGCCGGTATCTTGCGTGAAAAATTCTGGATCCCGTATTTTTGCCGCCCAGAATGAATGGTGCGACCTACTTGGAACTGCTCAACTATTAGATGCCCCTGGCTCGGTTGCATCAAACGTGGTTCCAACACGACGGCGCGCCACCACAGTGTACACTACTGGTGCTGCAGCGGTTAAAGCTGTTCGAACGCCGTTGGATCGGCCGCCATGGTCCTTACCCCATTGCCCAGCATGTTCTCCCGACTTAACCCTATTGGACTTTTTTTATGGGGTTATGTTCAGGTTCGAGTGTTTGACCGCCCTTATGAGACCGCTGAGGACATAAGAGCATGATTATCGCGGTTTTTGATGACCTAAAGCGAGCTAGCACGGAAAGGGCTGTCACAACTGTTCACCGTCAGGCGTTGCGCTGGGCGCGCGTTTGCCTTCATGTAAACGGTCCTAGTATCTTGTCCGTGCTGAGCGGCCTGTTCCTGACGAAGACACAGACGTCGAGTAAGTACCTAGATATTATTTATCCTACTCAAATGTGCTTTAGACATTTTTACGCTTCAAATTTACTTCTCAAACTACACCACATACCTACATCTTACCGGCTGCCGCTGCCCACTACAACAGCAACGTCTTTGCAGGACGACTGTAGTGGCTGTGGGTACGTAATAGCAAAATAGCTCTTAACGTGGAACGTTGGGTAACTTTTATAATAATAAATAGGTAAACTCTGGAACGACTTTAGGTGTGGTTTTAAAACTGGATAAAAACGGATAAGGAGGTAAAAAGTCAGATCTGGTCAAAGGGTAAAGTAGTAGTGGTGAAAAATGAGGGAAATCGAAGAATGTGTGACGTAGGTACATAATTTAAATACTTGAAAATGATAGATAGAAAAAAGAAATAAAAATGGTGTGAAGAGGTTTGCACCGTTACAAACGTACAGTTATAAGTGCACCAATCAAACAAAAAGTGGCATCCTAGCGTGTCGCTGACTGTTCCTAATGTCGTTGTGTTTCTACTTGTTACAAAAACGTGTAGTAAACGGGTGCGGCCACGGCCCGGACGACCGAATTGAGACGGACGCGGGACGAATGAGTGAGTGAGTGAGACCGAATCGAGCTCGCGGTCGCCGTTACCTACGTCGGCACTTTGCTGCCGCTGCCGCCGCCCGCCGCCTGAGCGTCGTTCGTCGTACGATTATTGCACGCGATTGCGTTTCATTGCGCGCTAGTAGAAAGTATTTATTTTGATACCTAAAAAATTAAAATGGTATCCCAGTGGTATTGTTTGGTTAAATTATCTTAATGTGTTGTCCAATATGGCTACGTAACGGCTCTGGCGGCAGTTCTTTAACACCCTGTATAGCATATTGATGGAGATATTCTTTGTCAAAATCTGACTATTGGTTGAGGAGTTTTGAGGGTACATAGACTTTAACATACATACATACATCCATACATACATACATACATACATACATACATACATACATACATAAATACATACATACATACATACATACATACATACATACATACATACATACATACATACATACATACATACATACATACATACATACATACATACATACATACATACATACATACATACATACATACATACATACATACATACATACATACATACATACAAGCCAAATACATTACTCTCCTTTTGGCCTTTGCCGCAGTCGAGTAAAAAATACTTTAAATAAAATAGGGGTATCGAGCTATAACTTATGGTCTTTAAAATAAATGGTTTGGTCTTTAATTTTACGGACATTAACTTTAAACAAGCGGTCTGCTGAATAGCTACTTTTAATTTTAAAAAGTCTTCCGCGTATTGTTAGTAAAATTGTGCCATTGCGCTTTCGACATCCGTGTCCTGATATAAATATTTCCGGGCACAGTACATGAATACAATAAGGTCGCTTAACAAGTCTGATTGCGTCTGTTCCGATATCGACCCTTGTATGTCCCCACTGCTGGGGCACGGGTCTCTTCCTGCATCCCAGGAAGGTTAGGCGGTAGGTACTGCACCACGGGGGCCAAGTCCAGGTTGGTGGAAGATCGTAAGAGAGTGGCTGGCCTTACTGTCAGAAGTTATCAAGCCGCCCACAAGGCCTCTGACATAGCTTAACGACTGCCATTACATGACAGCCGGCACTAACGGCTTAACGTGCCTTGCGCAGCACGGAAGCGCTCGGTGGCCGCAGTCGCGGTGTATTTCCATGTTTGTCACGTCCTTGCCTGGTTACCATAGAACAGCGTAAGTATCCTAGTTTGGGATGAGCTCAAGTGATTGTGTCGTGTGGAAGTTTTTATTAATAACTAGCTGACCCAGCGCACTTCGTACCGCCTAACAGTCGATTCTTCATTATTCTCTCCGTAATAACCATCCTCGTACTTCAAAGAATATTGTAAAAAAAGAATTAGCGAAATCGGTTCAGCTGCTCTCGAGATTTGCGCTTACCAACACATTCAGCGATTCATTTTTATGTTATAGACTAGCTGACCCAGCGAACTACGTACCGCCTAACAGGCGATTCTTTTTTTTCTCTCCGTAACAACCATCCTCGTACTTCAAGGAATATTCTAAAAAAAGAATTAGCGAAATCGGTTCAGCTGCTCTCGAGATTTGCGCTTACCAACACATTCAGCGATTCATTTTTATATTATAGATATATTATAGATAATTATTTTTATATACAGTCTACCCATAGTACCCATACTGGTTAACAGAACAAAACAAATGAAAAAAATCAACATAAACAATTTACATCCTGTTTGCTGAATGTCAATGAACAATGTGAAATGCAAGCCGTAGCCTTCGGGCCATAGAGTAGTGGAGGAAAAGGCAATGGAAGAAATTGAACTGGCCCTGGATCCTATTAATGCATTGTAGTACAATGACAATTGCATGAGCGTAGCGATATCATACTGTTATTGCTTTAAAAATCTTAACCCGCACACGCATCAAACCTTCTAGACGCCAATAGTCACGTGACCCGTCCATTTATCTATCATAGTACTGTAATGCACTATTAGAACTAAGGCCCTGGTGCTGGTCATACGCTCACCTTAAGGCACGCCCCTTCCTTCTACCCTTGGCCACCCCCGTCCATCCGATACCGGTTCAGTGAGCTGGTTTGGTTTGTTTGACCGCGCAAACGTCTGTCTGTCGGTCACCACGCTATATCTCATGAACCGTTGCAGCTAGACAGTTGAAATTTTCACAGATGATACATTTCCGTTGCTGCTTTAAATATTAGTATTATTATTAAACAGAATAAAACATAAATATTAAGGGGGGCTGCGCGACAGATATAGCAGACGCGGTCGGCCAGTGCGGAAACGGCGCGGGACGATCTCTCAACCTTCTTGCCCGGATGGGAGATAACTGCTCAAGACAGGGAGGAGTAGAAGCTCAGGGGGGAGGCCTTTGCCCAGCAGTGGGACACACGGCTTGACCAAAAAAAGGGGGGGATAACAAACGTGAATTTGCCGTTTTTCGCTCGATATTATAAAGGCATGAGGTAGTTGCTTGAAATATTCAAATGTTGGATAGATAGTTGTACGGAACCCTTGCCGACTCGCGCTTGACTGGAATCTGTTCGAATTTCGCTCCGTACTTTGGCTACAGTCTATTTATCCTTAATTGTCCATCTTAGTAAACAAGATTCTACCGTAATGTACGACTTTTTAGTCTAAAACTGCCATGTTCCCATAAATGCTGTAACCTGGGACATTATTTTAGATACTACGCAACCAATTTTACTAACAACTAGCTGACCCAGCGAACTTCGTACTGCCTAACAGTCGATTCTTTGTTTTTTCTCTCCGTAACAACCATTCTCGTACTTCAAGGAATATTCTAAGAAAAGAATTAGCGAAATCGGTTCAGCTGATCTCGAGATTTGCGCTTACCAACACATTCAGCGATTCATTTTTATATTACAGAACAGGTATGGGTAACCTTTGACATGTTGAGGGCCAAACTTTAACGTGCAAATACGTTCGCGGGCCGCGTTTAAAAGAACTTAGTGCATTTTAAAGTAGTGATAATATTTTTTGCTATAGATATTAGACATGAAATAATAAGACAATGTTATTCTAGTACAATTTACTAAAATAAGAAAATGAAATTTTAAAAAAGTGGTACATTATAATTAAATCGTTTAATTTGCAATTGTTACAAACTATGAAAGCTAAATACACCGAAATCAATGAGACACTTGAGCTTGAATTTGGGAAACTAATCCATCGATATTTGGATTAATTCCACTGATACAAAGACGTAAAGAATTTTCCAAATTATCGTCAGTCAGTCTTGTACGATGTGTTGATTTATTACATTTCATCAATGAAAAGAACTGTTCGCATTTTATAAGTACTGCCAAACGCACAAATCAATCTTCTTGCGAATTTTCTAAGCTGCGGAAAATTGTCTTCTAGGATTTTTTGTAGAAATCGCACAACTCTACATCTTCTTTGGAAGTTAGGAGTGAGTTTTCTTGAATTTCGATCAACTCCATTTGTAAGTGTATTGGAGCATTTTGTACATTACATTTTGTGGGAGTAGCAAATAAACTGAAACAGTTTTCCATGTTTTTGAAGTTGCTAAATCTGTTCGAAAATTGTTCCGCCAGTAACTTGAGTTCTTCAGCATATTGAGCATAAGCAATATTTTCATACGCAGAGAGCGTGTTGAAATGGTAACTGTTACCAGACAGCATCTGTGACTCCCATAAACGCTTTCAAATGGCTGTACAAATCATTTACCAACTGTCTTTGTTTTTGAAGTATCAAATTTAAATCATTCAAATAACCTGTAAGATCGACCAGAAATGCTGTCACATATCCATTTTGGGTCACTTAATTCAGATAGCGGTTTATCTTTTATTTTCATAAAGTCTGCTATCTCATTTCTAAGCTCATAAAACTGTTTCAACATTTTTCCTTTGCTCAGCCATCTGACTTCACAATAATATGTTACGTCGTTATATTCAGCTGATATTTCATCCAAAAACGCCTTGAACTGACGATGGTTAAGCCCTCGGGATCGAATAAAGTTGATGGTTTTTACTACCACCTTCATAACATTCTGGAGTCGAATGGACTTAGAACACAAGTTCTGTTGGTGGATAATGCAATGAAGGACTATCAAATCATCTTTTTGCACATTTAATTCTGTTGCTTTTTCATTCAATATTCCGATGAAACCTTTACGTAAGCCGATCATACAAGGTGCACCATCAGTGCATACTCCAATTAATATTGACCATGGCAAGCCAAAACTTGTGAATACCTTTTGAACTTCAATAAAAATAACCTCTCCTGTAGTGGTTCCTTTTAGCGGCTGTAAATCAAGCAATTCCTTAGTAATAGTGAACTCCTTATCAACACCTCGAATAAATATAGCCAGTTGCGCTGTGTCAGACAAATCGGTGCTCTCGTCTAATGCTATGGAAAATGATTCAAAACCAGCCATGCGCTCAGTCAATGTTGTTTTTATATAAATTAGCCATCATTTCTATACGTCGAACAACAGTTCGTCTTGAAAAACTATTTTTTTCAAACTCAGTTTTCTTTTCAGGGCACAAAATACTGCAAACTTCTACCATACACTCCTTGATAAATTCTCCTTCGGCGAATAGTTTTAATGCTTTTGCCAATTTTGAGCTAACTATAAAACTAGCTTTCACAACATTATCAAGTTGTGTTCTTTGTTTATGAAACAATTGTTGCTGTTTTTCCAATTTTGCGGTAAGCTTCTGGATTTTGTCAGTTCTTTGTCCTGTCAGTGTGTGCAGCGTAGCATGCATATATGTTATATATGTTATAGAAGAAGATGTTCAAGAACTTGCGAGAAAAGATCTAGTATTGGCATCAATTGTTAATTTCGAGGTTAGATTCTTGTTTACAAAATTGGACGAGTAAAGATAAATAGACTGTACTATAGCGCTTCAGCGATAGTGCAGTACCCTACCACTAAACTATAATTGTTACATGTATACATACTTGGGATTTTTTGTCTAGCGCTTCAGCGATGGTGGAGTACGCTACAACGGATCTATAATTGTTGCATGTCTATACTTAGGATTTTGTTGTCTACTTATTTACGCGCCTGGCTGTTTGCGCGGGGAAATTTTCCATTACTTATGACGATTAAGTTGAGCTGTCCTGCGATATTTTCGCCGGTTGTTTGCGAGAGAAATGTAAACACACTGTCAATGACTTGGTGATTACTGCCTATAGGAAATAAATAGCACCTGCTGTTTGCGTCATAGGAGTTCACGGTCAAGCAGATTAACTATAATGTATAATTTTTAAAGTGACTACCTTCTGTCGCCAGTCGTTTATTGTGTTAAACAGTTTTAACAAATTTCTGACCTTTCTTAGATGACTATGTAAGAAAAAATGAAGACAAAGAAATCTAAATTTTATTTTAACAAAACAAATTGCTCATTTCGTGTCAAGACGGGACTTTGTCAACATGTCAACGGCTGGTAACGTTGCCCAATGTAAGAGGGACCCCTCCAAACATTCTTATAATCATTATCCAGTCTGTCGACTTCAAGTAGTGTGGAAACGGAGACTTAATTAATATTACAAGTTAAACATAGTTATCCATTTAAAGAAAGAAATACATTTATTCTAACAATAACACACATTACCAGTGATAGGAATGGAGCGGGCTTATTCACCTAAACTTCGAGGAACAGAGACAAAAATCGGAGACTTCCTTACGACAATATTGTTTTCCGGGACATCACTTAAGTAAATTAAAAATGTGACCTAAAGTGACTATACATAACATATCACAGAGTCGCCTTGAAAAGTGTTATATCTATTTATTTATAAAATTAAAACGGTAAAAGAAAAATAAAACACAATGTAGTTAAGAGTTTTTGCAACCTTTGTAGTTTATTTTGTACTCAGGTTTTTACAGCTGCTCCGACTCTCCAAGGTTTGCTGGAAGATATCTCTGTAAGAGATTTATTATTGCCTTTGTTGTTATTTCTTATGTAATCTCTTGTTTAATGTTTCGTGTGCAATTTTTTTTCCTACTGTGTCCTACTGCTGGGCGAAGGCCTCCCCCAATTCAGTCCAGAGTTTTCTGTCCTGGGCCACCTCAGACCACTCCGGCAGATGGTTGTCGAGATCATCTCTCCACCGTCTTCTAGGCCGGCCTCGATTTCGATGTGCGTCGTGTGTCACCCACTCGGTGGCGAGTTTTGCCCACCTATTCACGTGCATTCGACTGACATGACCAGCCCAGCTCTACTTCAGTTTAGCCGTCTGGACACCCACGTCGATTATTCGGGTCCTTGCGCGTATAGTGTGGTATTTCGGACGCGGTCTACCCTCCTCAGGCCCAAAATACTGCGCTCCATCGCTCTCTGACAAACCTTAAGCCTGGACTTTTGTTTTTTGGTCA
Source organism: Yponomeuta sedellus (assembly GCA_934045075.1). Classification (NCBI taxonomy): domain Eukaryota; kingdom Metazoa; phylum Arthropoda; class Insecta; order Lepidoptera; family Yponomeutidae; genus Yponomeuta; species Yponomeuta sedellus. Next base: position 1,744,492 of record OW203738.1, on the reverse strand, counting down.
GCGACCAAGTCTGGGAGCCATAAGGGAGGACGGGCAAGACACGTGTGCAATTAAGTGTAATAACTGTCATCTTCTATTCCAGAGCACGTGTGGCAAGTGAACGTCCAAAAGAAGGGGCTGGGAGCGTCCAAGAACATCCTGGGATTATACAACCTGTGCCTGACGGACAAGAGCTTGACCCTGGTCAAGGTTAAGGCCAATAACAGTGCGGTAGAGCAGCATCCCGCTATCGACGGAATCGAGTTTACACTCAAGAATATAAGGAGGTGAGTGTTTGAGTAAGAAAGGTAGTCAGCCAGCGGTGCTGGGTCACTGCAGAATAAGCAAGGGTGTGAGCCTGCAAAAATGATAAGAGTGTGAAAGTTTATATGCAGCGCTGAGTTATTAGGAGAGTCAGCCTATCGCGTTAGAATGTAACTAGAGTCAGATACTGCGGTCCTAGACCTGCAAAAATGTCACTAGGGAGTAGAAGTTAGCATGCAGCGTCGAGTTAAGAAGAGGAGTCAGTCTGCTGCGTTAGGGAATCTGCTTGGTGCTCTAGTTACACTAGAGTGGGATAGCTTGCGGCGCTAGATCAGATGAGAGAGTGAGCCTGTTAAAATGTCAATCGAGAGTGAGAGTTATCCTGCAGGCAGCGGTAGTATATCATAAGAGAGCAGTTGATCACCTGCAGTCCTAGAATGTCACTGGAGAGAAATAGAGAGTCTGTCTGCGGCGTTTGCTGCTCTAGTTCCGTACAAATAAAGATGCGTGATTGCGGCGTCCGAATGACACTGGAGAGACTGTGTCGGCTTTCCGCCTTAGAATGCCCCTGGAGCGAGAATCTTTTCTCTCTCTCGAGGATCGATCTGGTTATTTCCACAGGATATCTCAGAGACAAAGAGAGGCCTGTCTATTTACAACTATTGTTCACAGTTTCGAAGCGATTCCCTTAAAATTTTCGGGAATTTTATTACACCAAGTAATCTGTTCACACCCGAACCGGTGTAGTGCATGCAGCCAATAATAAAGTGAAAGAGGTTTTTCAGTAACATGCCAAGTGCCCTATTCTCCACCTACCCCTTCATATAAGTTCACTTCATGCAATGTAACTTGGAAATTACGCCAATTCGTAATCTTAACACGTTCGTAATCTTAATTATCATCATTTCCCTTCCAGATGTGGCGACTCCGAGTGTTTCTTTTACATGGAGGTGGGCCGCCAGACGGCCACTGGCGCCGGTGAGCTGTGGATGCACACGGACGACGCCAACATAGCTCAGAGCATGCACTCCACCATCCTCCAGTGAGTTGACCATCTTCTAGCACGTACTGTCTGTAGCCCTCTACGTCTGTAGCGGAGAGACATGATGCAGATGGCAAAGGAACGTGAGAGATGGTATTTGGTGGAAGAGGCCTATACCCAGTAGTGAGGAGCTGTGGGCTGATAATCATGATAAGGAATACAGTATAAGTTACAAAATGTTCTTAAACTAGTGGTTCAGTCAAACATTATATTTTTCTACTTTACGTGAACGTCTGTACCAGTTCTTTGTCAGAACTGTATTACAGTCACCAGCACCACTCCTCGAAATGGTATATTGTTGTGTGGATACACGGCGACAACGCCAACAAAGCTCTGAGCGCGCAGTCCACCATCCTCCAATGAGTTTACCATCCATAGCACGCAGCGTCTGTAGCCAACCTGTGAATACACGCGGACGTCGTCAACATAACTCAGAGCGCGCAGTCTACCATCCTACAATGAGTTGACCGTTTGCTAGCTCGCAGCGTCTGTAGCCCGCCAACGTGTGAATATATACGGACGACGCCAATATAGCTCAAAGCACGCAGTCCACCATAAAGATGGGCGTTTTCGAAAAACATTTTCGAAATTTTCGAAAATGGTTGTTATTCAAAGGTTTCGAAAATATTCTTTGTTATTCGAAAAGAATAACTAATTTAGTGCTGTTTCATTTGCATGAAAGCAATATTATGAAGACAGCATTGAACGAACAAAACGCGCGCGACTCGTGTAAAGTCGTGTCATTCCGCCACGAATCGTGTTTTCGAAAATCGCGAGACTAAAGCGTTTTCGAAAATTGGGCCGATATGAATTTCGAAATGACTAACGTCTTTCCCTCAGCAGTCATGTTTTCGAATATTATCACTAAAGTATGCGAACTGTGAGACGCAGAGCACCTATTTCTGAAACTGCGTTTGACTCGGGGCATCTCGACAGTCACTCAACTACATCTCAACATGCGAAATATTCGAAAATGGCTCGCTTTCATTCTTGCATGCATGCGTCGCATTCGCGCTATCGCGGATTTGTAAGTTAGTAATATTAGTAAAACTTATTCGAAAATCAATGTTAGTAATTTACTAATCTTGTTTTCGAAAATATACTTTAGTAAATTCAGATTATTCGAAAAGAGATGTCATTCACAATCGCCCATCTTTAGTCCACCATCCTCCAGTGTGTTGTGTTGTACATCCGCTATCTAGCTGCGTCTGTTGCCCGAAAACGTGTGAATACACACGAACTAATTAGTTCGAATGAAGATCAAGTTCGCCTACCTAATTTTAATTTTATCAGTGCAATAAATAATTTTAATAATAATAATCTTTGGTCGGTCGTCGCAGGAGAGGTAGGCCAAGAAAACGTTGGCGAGACGATCTCGACCAACACATGCCGGAGTGGTCTGAGGTGGCACAAGACAAAAAAATCTGGTCTGAGTTGGGGGAGGCCTTTGCCCAGCAGTGGGACACAAACGAGGCTACGTAAAAAAACAAAATCTTAGGTCTTCGACTACCTCAACGCTTGAGATTGCCAATCCGCGGTGGACACGGATGGTAATTATTCTCTCCCTCTTTCTCTCTCTCTCGCTCTCTTTCTCTCTCTCTCTCTCTCTCTCTCTCTGAGAAGGCATGTATTCTGCAGTGGGTCGTATATAGGCTATATAGAAAAACCTATTTAAAATTAAGTATCATTTGTGTAACTATTGTCGAAAGAAGGAAAGAAAGAGCAAAATGTAAATGACACCGATATTTCTTAACCGAAGAGTTCAGGCGGCGACCTTATCCCTGAAACTGATCTCCGTACTACCAACAATATTTAGGACAATGCACGTAAACCCCCGCAGCGCGATGAGCACCTGCCGCGAGGAGACGCTGCCGCGGCTGCGCTCCGCGTCGGCCAATGAGGACCCGCGGCCGCGCCGCGCCGCCGCCGACGCGCGCGCCCGCGCCGCCGCCGCAGGTACGTCTCGCGGATCCCGAAATGATAACGCACGCACGGCCAAGTGCCGACAAGTCACACGTTTTGGATATTTTCTGCATTTACTTGATGCCACCATTGAAAGTGTGACTTCTCGCAACAAAAGTGGCGAGAGGTCACACTTTTTGGCAATTTCCGCCTGTACTTTATGACACAATTGATAGATATGTGGCGAAATGCAAACGCACGTACGACTAAGTGCCGAAAGGTCGCACTTTTTGGAAATTTCTACCTTTATTTTATGCTCCAAATGATAGAGATATTTGGAGAAATGCTAACGGACCCACGACTAAGTGCCGATAACACATTTTCTTTAATAACGTAACGTTTACATACAGGCACATACATTGCTTCTGGCCCCACACTATCCTAGTGTGTCGTGGGTGTCGGGTGTCGTGTCGTCGTCGTATTCTGTGTCGTGGGAACCAGAAACAAAGACATCACAAACATGTAAACATCCAAGACCTGGTTTTTAGTTGTTCCCAGCCGGGGATCGAACCCGGGACCTCTTGCATTGTAGGTAGATGCGTTGCAGCTGCGCCAAAAAGGTCGTGAAATATAAATGTCGCAGTTTTTTTTAAATTGTACGTAAACTATATTGACTTGGTGTTGTCAGCTGTCAGTGACTCTATCGTTCGGCCTACACTGTCAAACATTATTGCAAAATGTATTGTGGCCTAGTAAAACTATTTAATGAAACTTAAATTTATGAAGCTTGCAAAATAAAATATAGCTCAGGCAAATTTACAAATCATTAAATCAATCAAATTTCCAAAGAGTGAAACTTTTCGGTACTTCAGTTAACTTTTCCGCACTGTGGTGGTAGGTGTGTGGTTTGCAATTACATGAAATAGTCATACAGTTTGAGCTGATTTTATGATAAATATTTTTTTATGTTCAATTAAGACTGTACTTTTGCTTCTCTTTGAGATTTTGAAAATGTTGGACTTTTTGAAATTTTCAAACTAATCTAATTAGGTATTTAAAAGTTAATATTTGATAATACCATAGACCGAAAACCGAGATAACAAAAATTCAAATGTCCGTAGTGTTGTTTTCTCTTTGTGCTTAGATCTGATTTATCAAAGTGAGATTATTTAGTGAGTTTATCATGTTAGCTTATTTTACAATCATTAAAAAAGTTATAATACAAAGTGAAAAAGAAGCAAAAGGAACGTTTGGTCTTTCAACTGAACGTGTCGATGAATTCACTACTTTTAAGTTTCAATAGCTCAAACTGTACTTAACTATACCACATCCCATTGGTGGTGGAAAAATTAAAAGACAGAGAAGTTGTTGTAATTCCTTGTGGTTTTTGTGAATTAAGGTTACTAAATAAACTGTCCATAATTTTGAATCAAAGCATTTCTACTTCGATTCAGACTTAGGGACATTGTATTTAGTAACCCTAATTTTGAATCGACGTAAAACTGCTTCGATTCAAAATTATTGACGATTTTATTTCATAGGACTGTGATTTGCACTTTTAGTGGTGCTAATTAATTTGATAGTAGTACAATTTGCACCTTCAATGTTGGAAACGATACATAATGGTGTCATTTTGCACCATTGATGGTGCTCGTTACAGTTAATAAAACTGGCAGACGATTGTTTTATCCACAGAACATAGTGTTCTGTGGTTTTCTCAGTTACTATTTGTGAGTTCATGTATTTAGCCATACACCCTATCTCTGATACGTGTTTTGAAATAAATACGATATACATGGTTTAGCTTGGCTAGTTTTTGCGTGACAATAATTCAAACATGTAACTAACACATTTACACTTTTATATTTCAGTAGAGTAGACACTGTTCTTGTCCGTGTAGACTTTAGTACTTCCTTGCAAGCGATAGCAGTTTTAGACCATACGTTGTACAGTGGACTCATTAGAGCAATAGTTCTAGCATCGAATTTTAAGTAAGTAGAGTAGAGACTCTAATCTCTACTTAAAATTCTATGGTTCTATTATCTGTCATTTGAATCGTGAACATATCAACACATTCATATTTCACTGATCAGTCCATTGAACTATTTCGTAGATAGAATGTCATGTTGTATGCGAAGATTCGATTCTCCATCTCTTCCAATTATTTCAATCCACATTTACACTATACATTCATGAGTGACGTCATTCCGCTTTACTTTTCTGATTATATCAATACGCTAGAACGAGAAAGGGAGGCCGGAGTGACTTCAAATTGCGTAGAATCGCGGTGTCTGTCTTAAAAGTGCAACAACATTTAATTGAGAGGTCTCAATACGCTAAGAATTCACTCCCTAATGAACTGAATTAATTAGACATAGGATGTATTTTTTGCGGATTTAAATTTTAGACCCCTCAACTAAATGCCATCGCGGTTCTGAAAAGCGAAAGCATTCCATCAAGGTAAACTGACAGCACAGCTTTCCATTTAGTAAAGCTATTAGTTCTGCCTTTAGTCCCAAAGCACACCGAGGAGTCACAATCCTCGACCTTAAGACCCCGCCCCAGCCACGCAACAAACGCCCTTAAGAGCGTAGCGACAAGGTGTACCAAAGCGGCCACGTCTCTTGCAGAGAAGGGCCTCTGCGTGGGCTCGTGCATAAAACAGTGTGTCTGTCCCGCCACAAACAGCGTGGACGAGTCGGCCCAGCACATCGCGCCGCTCTTGCCGCGGAACGGTAAACATAAACTGCAATGGCCGCCTTCACACCTGCCGATACAGACCGACCGACTTAACGCCCGCGCACGTATTGTGTGTTCCGACTCATTGAAACGAATAAATAAAAAACTTGCGGTGTTCAACATTGCGGTCCATACCTATTATGTGAGCGAAAGCCAAATAGTGTCTCTATGTTTCGGTAATTGCCGAGTGCATTCGAAAAAATCTGCCGAAGTGTCATCATCAGCTGTCTGAGGACTGCCCAGCAGTGGGATACAAAAATAGAGGCCACATAAAAAAAAACGAATAACCTTATTCGAACGTTTCATTCGTTGTAGGACGATGAGGGGTTAGAATGGACAAGCAGCCTTAAGCGAAGTGCTAAATGTAACAGTTGGCCAACCGAGTCAATGATACTAAAGCTGTAGCGTGCTAAAAATGAGGACATGACTGACGATGTGAACCTGCATTGGTAGTACGATGGCACGACTCACGCGTTTTGTGGCGGTGAAATGTCAGACAATGACAATTAATGTATTGTAAAGTCGCGAATTTTGACATTTAAAACGCGCGATTAGCGTCGCCGTACACTCCAGGATGATGTATCTGATTCGGCTAATCACGGCAAACAGCGAAGTAATTTTTATTATTATTATTATTTATTAGTTACTCCCAATTTGGGCGAACTATCGGTGTCGGTGTCGGCGTCGGCCGGTGTGAAAGCGCCCCTTCCCGTGACTCTGCGAACGACCCGGCTGGTCAGCTCAACCGATTTGTCAAAAACTGTGAAGCTGCATAGCCTTGTTCTCTTTCTTTAAATTTCCTTAATAATTTTCTTCATGTCGTTGTTGACTCGTGGACGATAATGAAGTAGTTTGCTGAAGAAACAAACGGTTGAAACTTGAAACACGGTCCTGAGTCTTAGTCTGTTATCAAGTCCAAAGCTTTTGGCTCCGTGATATCTACAAAAATTGTTAAAATTAATTAGTAATGAAATCGCGAGGTTATTGTTGCAAGAAGCTTTGACAATCGGTAGAAACTTAGTTTTTGACAAATCCTCTAGTATTCCGGTCGGGTGGCGAATCTAAAATGGCGCTTGGCTATCACTCGCGGGTTTCAATTATCTCTTTCAATTTCTTCTTATGTCCGACATGTTACTACAGATACTGTAATAGTATCGCCAGACGGATATAATCTATATTTATTAATAGAGTAATCTGCAAAATATAACAAATTCATTTCAGATGACCACTCATTTACATATAGCTATAGTGTGGTCTATAGATTTTAGAATATACCTGGGGCTCTAGAGTAGGCTTCGGTGTTCGCCAATTTTCGCCGGTTTTCGTACTGATGATCGAGTTCTGATTTCGAAAATAAGTGTCATATTAGTTCCGATTTTTAAATTAAGTGTAATAATAGTTCCGATATTTCTATTACACGAATATATCCGATTCTATCTGATAGTAGCCGAGGTATATTCTAAAAGCTATATAAAAGTGTAATAATACTGAACTAAAAACCCACCGTTTGGCGTGACTGCTACAGTATTTTCCTGTGGCTGTTTGTAAATAACGCTTTGGCTGAGTAACTACTTTGTTATTAAGATAATAAAGTAGTGTTATCAACAGCTTTCGTCTATGTTTAGCCTGCAAAATAACAGAATCTATGTAACAAAAAATAACTGCAGTAGAAAACTGAATGCTTAAGCTGCTTAAGTTAGAAGTGAAAATGAAAAAAATTAAAATGAATCGTAACTGAAATGAATTGTAACAATAAAATAAGTCTTGAGAGAGTAAATAATCTGTTAGTCAGAGTCCTAAGATAAGGAGTTAGCTTACTTACACTAAGTGCAACTCTGATGTCTATGCTAGGTAAAATAACCTGTGATACAGACATAAGTCGTCGAACTATGAATCGAAGTTCATTATGATCTTTGTTGATCTTAATATTTACGATTCTAAACATATTTTCTCCTCTATTTTGTAATGCATCTATGGAAATTTCAGACAAGTAAATAATTAAAGAACAATTAAGCTATTAGAAAGAGCTGTCAGTAAGCTCGTCTGTTAAAAATTACGTAGTAAATAAGTACTCATCCATTCGTAGCATTTATATAAGGCGTTATCCCTTTTTTTCTATTTAAATCAGTATGTCGCGTCATATAATAATGTTATTATTCAAAGTGTATTCAGGCAGCACACAGAATACCTATTAAGCCTAAGGAAATGACGCATGTAAAAATCGTTATAGCATCGTAATCAAGTATGGATATCACGCAACCGTACTAAGGAACCGGAGGGTCGAAACAGATGCGCAATAACAATCAACAAGTATGATTAGCACGAGTTCTGCGCCGCGCAATTTTACAAAGAGAAGGATCTCTCCAGACTAAAAAGGGATTCCTTCGATTCGTCATGTCAGATTTGAACTCGAGACAAACCAATTATGGTTTTAGGAGGAATTCTCTTAATCTGTACCTATATTGTAATCCTAAATATCTTTTTTTATGTAGTTTACATTTGCCCACTGCAGGGCTTTGCATTGCATTCTCTCAGAAAGCGATAATGAACAGGCTAGCAGCGCATGGTAATTATTGCGTGTCACAATATTTAAATTAGAAAGGTTGACTAGCGTCTTGATTTTGAAACTTTCCACGTACACATCTCTGTATGCGTAGGCGCTATGGCGCTCATTAGGGGAGGGCTATGTCCAGCAGTGGACTACATAATATAGCCTGAAGAAGAAGATACATATCTGTGCAAAAACGAAATGCCTACTAGACTTTGTCGTACAATGAAGTGGCTCAATGTCACTGTTACGTATTAGATATCGACTGAAATGCGGTATCCACTATGTGTGACGCTCATAATACGCTTCATATCTATATGGCAGAGTTAAGTAAACATCCCGCTTTCCCACACAGATGTACACGTGAAAAGTTACATAATCAAGGCGCAGTGGGATCATATCCACCAACCAATTTAGTTTCCGCGTTTTTTTCATAATTCTTGTGATTAAAGCAGAGCTTCTATTTGCATCTATCGAGTGTTTACGAGCGAGCTCAAATGAATCATGCTTGTTTACAAGTTGTTGGCGCACGATGCAAGTTCAATGCAACCGTCAAGGTTGCCTAGTGCCAGTGCTTAGAATAGAGCTCTCGTTTCTAGTCGCACCATCTTGTGACGATGCTTTTCTAGACCAGTGTTCCGGAAACTCTTAGGTTTGCTTTGTTTTAGGTGCTTAATTTAAAATTTACGCTTTTTTTAGGTGCTTAATGAAAAAAACAATGAGTTGGGCATCACATATTTTTTTGTCATAAACTAAACTGTCTTACTCTAATGTTGTAGACTTTTAGTCCGGATCTACTTACGGGTGTTGTTATATCGGAAGAGTCCGACCAGGTCTCGCCGTAACACCCGTAAGTAGATCCGGGCTAAAAGTCTACAATGTGTTGTGCTTACGAAAGTTTTAGTTCAAAAATTCTAATGTTGTTTAAGTTTCTGTTTATGGTTTTTTTGTGCAATAAAGTGTACCATAAAAACTAATAATTGTTTAAAAAACATACTTGGCCTTTGCATCTACTTAATGAGATGATTTATACAGCGTCCAGTGACAACTTCACTCCCACTAGATGGGTGAAGGGACCACTCGGACGATGCTTTGCCTGGGATATTAATTTAAATGGAGTAGGCTTGCCCAGCCTGCTTAAAACATAAATAATAATTGTTTAGTGCTTTTTAATATCTAATCAATCTATTTTGTAAACAGTGCAAAGGGTAAACCTACTGATGACCGCGGCACACAGTTTGGGGAACACTGTTCTAGATTATAGATTGTCTTGTCTTTCCTCATAGATTTTTTGTCGACTTCAAATTGTTTTAAATTAGTTTTACTACTAATAAACCAAACTACTAATTGGGTAGAAAAACTAAAAGTCACAACCATGGCTAATCTTTTTCCCTTCGAAATTATACGATTCCCCGTGAGGTAAAATAATTACTACCTTAGAGTTAATGTTTACTATTCATGAAGCTCTTTCATGTAGCCTAGCCGAACCGAGTGATTGGAATCAAACACTTGAGTTAAGCGACAACAGGCGCGGTCAGGTGCAGGATGGGTGACCGTCCTGTGAGTGCCGCTAGTGGCATTTTTTCCGAGAGGTTCCGTGCTGCGCAAGGCACGTTAATCCGTTGGTGCCGGCTGTCATGTAATAGCGGTCGTTAAGCCACGCTAGAGGCCTTATGGGCGGCTTGATAACCTCTGACAGTAAGGCCCGCCACTGTCTTACAAGCCTCGAACTCGGAATTGGCCCCCGTGTTGGAGTATGGCCTAACCTTCCTGCGTTGCAGGAAGAGACTCGTTCCCCAGCACTGGGGACACACAAGGGTTGATATCGACATTCGCGCAAACACCTAAGGTAGTAAATTATTGAAGTTAAAATGTCCTCCACGATTGTGACTTTTCGCTTTTCAAAATGAGATTTCTACAAATTCCCTCAATTAATTCCTCGGCTCCGCTTTGCGAATTAGCCTTAGCCCTTATTTCAGAAGGTGATGAGGGTGGTGAAAACAGTATCAAGCCAGGTTTTCACGGTCTAAGTACGCTCGGACCGAGTGCCCCATCCGAGTAAACTAATGCTTATGATTGGACGGTTTTTCGCGACAGCACCAAAATAGCCAATCAGAAGCTTTAGTTTACACAGATGGCGCACTCGGTCCGAGTCCACTAAGGCCGTGAAAACGCGGCTTCATTCTGCCCCCACCACCTTAATGATGGTAGTGGCAGGTAAGAACAGATTTTGTAAGAAAAATATCTGTCAGATTTTCAAAAACAATTTTTATCATCTTTTACTAAACAATTGAGTACCAGAACTTAAGGTCCTCCTGAGTGATAGGGCACGCAGGGCAGATCTGTCAGATAAGCCAGAATTAACAAGTTGTGAGATAAGGCCTACAGCAATTTTAGTTTTATAGTGATATAATATTTTGAAAACATTTGTTTTAAGACGTTGCCTGTTTCTGCTTAACTTTATGCATCTTACGTGTCTTTGGATGGTAATAATTTATTGTATGTTATTTTAAGGCATTATGCGCTTATATCTTGTTTATTTATGTACCGACAAGACTGAATATAGCTCATAGCATTTATCAAATTTATGGAAATTGGAAATCTGAAGATGAAAATTAAGGCATGCTTACATTCATACTCTAATTTAATTCAAGGTTAGCTAGAAGAAAATATTCAATAGTATTAGGCTCGCCCTTGTACAAATATGCTTATTGTGCAATAAAGAATTTTCTAATCTAATCTAACCTAATTTATGTATTCGATCTTAACATTAGGATATTGATTAAGTTGTACACGCGCTGTATAGATCTACCAAGATATCTGGTAAAGTGTAGGACGTTCAAGATAAGATTTTTTTTTGTGCAATATTTGTATTGGGTACTATATAGTGTCTCTTATATCTTCGCGTTTTATATCTTGATAGATCTGTAAGGCTCAAACCGTATGTAGTAAATTCGAAAAGTGCATTCAGACAGATGTTTACAAGACGCGCCGGCGGCCGTCAGTTCCACTTCACTTACGCTTTTTGGGTGCTAAATATTTAGGTCTGGTTTAAATTTGCCTTATTTTCGTGCTTTATTACAGTTTGACTTGGCGTATTAAATTTCGCTAAAAATAAGGCACTCATTTTAATCCTTCTTTAAATTTTTTATTGAATATTCAACACGACCTTACTATTTTGACGCGACACGCAAACAGTATCGTCTGCGCGGAGATTATGAGACGCGGCGCGTAATCATCTGCGTCTGAACGTAACTACATTATAACAGTAACGCTGTAAGTGTTGCCAACCTTACCATTGTAATATCAAACCTGAACGCCTTCAGTGTGGTCGCAGCCTCTCACCTCACTCACCACACCGCATTATGTAACGTTGTACATGAAGTACGTACATTTATACAAACTGCAAATATAACTTATTCAGCAAACATATAGTTTTATATTAAAGGGTCCTAAACGCGATTGTTTATTAGGTAAAACGTAATCACCTTGACTGCCGACGTTACGGCAAATCGGCAACGTTGCAGTTGTCGCGTTGCAATCATTATATTATTGTAGTAAAGGCAGGTGGTCTACCCCCAAGTCACTGTTTGTTTTTCGCAGCTGGCCGACACACAACTCTCACTAAGTCTTCGGACAGGTCCAGTGATAAGGCGCGTAATTTGTATTTACTTGGCACTGGATTCCACGTACTTGAAACCAATCTCGACTTTTTGACTTATAATACTTGACTTTTTTAATTAATATATAACTATGTATGAGCGTCGGGAGTCATTAAGAAATACTTCAGCAAATATGTACAACGTTGCAATCTCGGCAGTAACCCCGCCCGGCCGGGCCCAACTTTCATGTCCCCATCTCATTCTTCCAGCCAACCAGCCGAATAACTCACTAACAGACATCAAGGACAAAGAGAACCGCCACCACCACCGAACAGCGTCACTTCCCACCGGCTGCTTCACCCAAGAGCCGCTGAAGATAGTCCATGAGCGGACGCGTTCGGCACCCTTGACCGGTGACGAGGTGGACTGCGTTACCATAGAGAAGGCGGCGCGGCACTCGTCCTGTAAAGCCGTCAATGGATTCGAGACACTGAGTAGGAAGTCGGGACAGTGGTCGCGGCGGGCTAGCACGGGGACTCGGCTCTCGAAGCTGTCGCCGGCGCATATTAAAAGTATGTTTGTGAGCGAGCTTTGGACTCCCGTATCGTTTATTGACAGTGGGATTCAAATCAAAGTATTTTTATTAAACATTACATACGGAAACCGTGACTTATTGAACGTTACAATTAACAAGAATTTGGATGTGCACACTAGCTGGTTTTTCTTATAGTCTTTTAGCTGTAAGGAAAATGTGTCACAAAATTCGTGAATGTAAATCCGTGTTTTTATTCGAAATACTTTTTATGCTTCTGTATTCAACCTTTTCGGGCATACGGGCCAAGCACAGTACATCCGTATCCTGTCTGCTGCCACCCACCAGTCGGCTCTACCCACTCACCAGATCGAAAAAACATAAGGCTGCTTGTACAACTGCCAGTCGCACATATTGTTGGAAATTGACGAGTTCAATAATATTCGATAATCAAGTCACGATTTTAATCGTCTAACAGTCAAGTTCGATACTAATTTGATAGAGAGAGGATTGCGTTACAATGTGAAAATTTATCTGCTATTATGGACTTCCGCAAAGTAACGCCTGATTCAATACGAGATAGGGGTTTGGAATCGTACAGGATTTGTTGTGCCTCAAGCTTAGTGAACTCTTGCAGCCTCCACCAACCCGGACTTGGCCCCCGTGGTGGAGTATGACCTAACCTTCCTGCGATGCAGGAAGAGACCCGTGCCCCAGCAGTGGGGACATATAAGGGTTGATAACGAAGCTTAGTGATCGTAGGGGTCAGCCCCTAGATCCCGTCCAGCAAATCCTGTACGTTTCCATTAACGTTAAATTTGCATAGAGTTTGAAAGTTAGACGGTTGCAATCGTTCAGACCCTAGTCTTATACTTACATAGTTTTTCAATAGAATCATATAAGCACGACAATGCTCGTTATTTGCCTCAATTTGGTAGTCTACAAAGCAATAGCAGTACAATGGCATTCCAGGGGTAGAACCCGCGCAACTTAAAGAGGCATCTCTCGCGAAGAAGATCGAATCGTGCGAGGCACCGAGTTAAGTAGCACGGGTTAAACCATTGAAATGCGATTGGTTACTAGACTATTGATAGTGTCTATGAAACGTCCATTACCGGACTATTAAGACTCTATTGAACAACTATGTATTTTAGAGACTCGCCCCTCTGGACATTGTGCTCATAGCAAGACCACGGAGCTTACTTAGCAGGAATAAGGTTTGCTGGAAGAGAATACTACTTGCAGTAAGCAGGCCCTTGTACATTTACTCATGTAATTAGTGTAATAATGAATTTATAACAATAGGGTCGTGGTTCCAAATGCTGTCAACAAACGATGTGCAGTCCAAATGTCGGTCGATTTTTTTACTAAAACCAACACGTACATTATTACATTCCGCTTTTGTCGTCTGTTATTAACTTTCATTGGGTTTGCATGTGTGTGTGTGTGTTTTTTTGTTATGTTGGTGATTTTGGTCCTTATTCTTAAGTTCTGTTACTTTTTATGCTGTGACATCACTGTTGTATCACTTTTCTTGTGCCTACTTGTTTGCTTTAGGTTAAGTTTTTTCCGAAATCCCCATGAGGTAAGAAATACCATAGATAAAAAGTTAAACGACTCTTTAATAGCCATTGCCTACTTTAACCGTAGTATGTACAAATCTCATAACGACAACCCTTTTCTTGTTAAGTAAAATTGCATAAGATCCTGACATAACTTTTGTGGATAATTCTACTGATCACTAAGTACAAAAGTAACTTGGTCCACCATGAAAACGGAAACGGAAAACCGATATAACAGCACCACCTGCTCCATAATCTTACACTTAACTACTAAACCAAGTTTATAGGGCAACTGACGTTATTACACATTTTCAGTGTTGCCAAAAACTTGTTAAAATTACATATTTGTACGAGTCGAAATATCCCTTAAAGTTGGACCGGATCTGTCTGTAAACTTGTACCAGAATATCATAAAATAAAAAAAATAAACAATTTTGTAAAGCTTTCATTTCTATTGCAACGTGAGAATTTAGTACAAATATCTACCTAAAGTAGCAGAGAATCTAGACCGGCCTTTATTCCAAAAAAAAACAGAATCTGAATTTTTAACGTTAAAGAAAGTAGACACTTTCTTTTATACCAAGTACGAAAATACCTACTTCTGAAAGATATTAACTCCGGGTTCCTCGTACACTAAAAATGTACAGGTTTACAGTTTCATAGAACTACATTTCATGGCATACTATGACAATTTGATGTACATTGCAAAGTCCATTAACCAACTGGTTAACAAGTAGGAAGACTCGGCTGCGCAATGTACATCGAATTTTCATAATAAACTATTAATTGTAGTTGTATGACAAGCGGCCCTGATAACAGCTGTCAGTTCTGCTACGGTCTATTATCCACTTAAGTTAACTACAGCGTCACGATTTCAACCTATAATATTCCTTAAATACTTACGAAGTTGAGACTACACAAGTACCAACGAAAAAAACCCGTCGCCCGCTCGGGGCGGGCTTTTTTGCGCTAGCATTGTAAGCTTTAATCTTAAAAGTATTTAAGGTTTTTTTTAGTTTGTATCGTACCGTCCGTAGGTCGCCGGTCCGTTGTGATGTGGATAGCCCTTTAATTTACCTAGTAACGCTGACAGTGGTTTCTTGCAAAGCAATTTGACCAAGTGATAGCTGTTAACAGATGATTATTGTGCGCGGAACAGAGACATACGGTCTTATTCATCAAAACAGAACCCTTAAAATACTCTTTAGAGGCAGTTTAAATTGCCTGTGGTAAAGGAAAAACGTATCCCCAGATTATATAAACTGTCTCTGATGAGTGTTTCAGAGGAATCGTGTTTTTCTTCTTCTTCTTCTTCAGGCTATATTAGTCCACTGCTGGACATAGCCCTCCCCTAATGAGCGCCATAGCGCAAGGTTGTGCCATCATTGGGCGGTATCATCGTGTTTTTATAAGACCGTAACTATGTTTCAGATGTAGACCTAAGTTTAAGTGTAGATTGCCGTTGGAACTTCGGATTCTGTTTGTTTTTGCACTGTAAGGCCGGCCTTACCGAGCGCTGTCTCTCGATCAGAGCGTCACGGCCATCTTTGTCTGCAGACGCGCCGCAGATGCGCAACCGCTGCGACAGTATGCCCTCGAGGACGTGTCCGCCGCTCGACGCCGACCGCGCGCCTGCCAGATACCCGGAGCTTGGAGAGAGTGAGTCAACCATTACATAAATATATAATCTGTTTTTGAACTAAAACTTTCGTAAGCACAACACATTGTAGACTTTTACCCCCTTATTCAAATATTCATAATAGTCTGCTAACTTAAAGCATTGCTAATTCTCACTCTGTCTTCTTCTATTGACATAAGTCAGAATGAAAAAAAACACTCTTTAGCAGCTGTTTTAAGTTAGCGGACCATTATGAATAAGGGGGTTTGATTAAGCTCTGCGAATTGGAGCGAAACCTGGTCGGACTCTTTCGATATAACAACACCCGTAAGTAGATCCGGACTCAAAGTCTACAATATAATCTGTTCGTGTGGGACAACGGTCAACGAAACAAAAGCCAAATTGAGTTGCTCTGAAAAGATAATATTTTGATTACACACAATGCTCAAATGTTTTACATCAAATACGCACTTAAGTATAGCAGTTACCTGAAAATAGAAACAACATTTAGAGCTATTATTTCTCAAACTTTTTCACAATAAAATTGATCGTTATTGGTTTTACTGTCTGTCCACGCTACATAACATCTCAATATACCTAATCCAATCTGTCAATCACATAGAATAAGGTAAAGCGTTTGCGCGGCAAATTCAAATGAGTGTCATGATCCGAGGCCTTCATTTACAAATATATAAAAGACTCGTGTCACAGTGTTGGTTATCGTATTCCTCCGCAGCGGCTTCACCGATTTTTTTATATATATTTCATATTTTTTAAGAATAGGTCTCAGGCTCATCAACGAGTCTGTCAGCGCTTGCTACTTACAATATCCCAAATATTGGCGGTTTTGAATTAATAATTTCGATATCAACCCTTTACATGTCCCCACTGTTGGGGCGCGGGTCTCTTCCCGTATCGCAGGAAGGTTAGGCCGTACTCCACCACGGGGGCCAAGTCCGGGTTGGTGGAGGATTGTACGACAGGTGCGGGCCTTACTGTCCGAAGTTATCAAGCCGCCCATAAGGCCTCTGACATGGCTCAACGACTGCCTTTACATGACAGCCGGCACCAACGGCTTAACGTGCCTTGCAAAGCACGGAAGCGCTCGGAAAAAATACCACTAACGGTAGTCACGAGATGGGCACCCATCCAGTACCTGACCGCGCCTGTTGTTGCTTAACCCAAGTGATTGATTCCAATCACTCGATTCCGCTGGGCCACGGCCAAGTGCGGAAACCACAGGACAAACTAACTAACTAGGCCACGAGCGCTTCGCATTGATAATTTCACTAAGTACATACTTAAGTAGCGTTCTGTCACGCTCTTTGCTGACAAATTTAAAGAGACAGCACTACAGTTAAGTATTTAGCAAAATTCTCTATTCAGAAACTGGCCCTATGAGGCTAAATGATAATTCTAGGCTTAACTTTGTATACGTATGTGTGTCTTATATGAATAAATGATTTATTTATCTATCTAAATGCGGAATTATCAAGGCTGACCAACTTGACACCCTGGGCCGCGTTTCAAAAAACTACAATACAGTTTAACGATCGATATCAACTCTTGTATGATGTCCCCACTGCTGGGGCACGGGTCTCTTCCTGCATCGCTGCAAGGTAAGGCTATAATCCACCCGGGGCCAAGTCCGGGTTGGTGGAGGATTTAACAGTTTAACATGACAATGCATTTGCGTAGCCGATTAGTTCAACGATAGCCGATTATTCTTCCTACTCGTTAATCTGTTGTTTAATTTTATAGTAGGTACAGTTGTATGAAACGGCGCCCTGCCCGGGTAGCACGAAGGCAAGAGACACGTGTATTGTGGCGCAAAAATATCAGAATTCGACAATTAACGCAGTGGAAAGTCGCGACTGTGACATTCAAAGCGCGCGACTATCGTCGTCGTGCTACCCACGCTGAACGATTGTCTGTCGACAGGCGGCGACATGTCCCGCGACGAGCCAGACTCGACGACCGAGTGGCACCGCACGCCGCGGATACCCGAAGAGCCCGACTACTGCGAGATGAGCCCCATGGATATCATGAAGTTAGTAATAATCATCGTCAACCCATTATATCCCCACCGAGGGGCTCTCCCTAAGGAAGGTATAGGTTACTCCACCTCGGGGGCCAAGTCCGGATTGGTGGAGGCTGCAAGAGTTTCTGGTCTTACGGTCAGAAGTTTTCAAGCCGCCCTAAGGCCTCTGACTTGGTTAACGTCTGCCACCTATCGACGGCAGCCGGCACCAACTGCTTAACGTGTCCATGCGAACCACGGAACCGCTCGGGCAAATGCCACTAGCGTTAGACATAGACGGATGGATGGATGGCGCTCTATGTTGATTAACCTTGAGAGTGATTGTTTAAGATCAATCAGGCAGTCGGGGCTACGCGCGAAGTAATAATAACTCCCACACAACGTACCTTGAAATATCTGTGTGATTTCCATTTTTATTTACAACAAAGTGTTCTCTATCCATCTATAACTTGACAACGAGCACAACGTCACCATAAAGTTTATCCCGTTATCGGGTAGCGGTGTCTCGCTTTACGCGGTGAAATAAGCAAGATGGCGCTAGACGATAATGGGATATAACTTTTGTCGTGTCATTTTGCTTGCGTAGCTGGTCCCCAACTAGGATACCCTCTGCCATTGTAAGCAGACAAGGATATCACAAACATGACAATACGCCCAGAGTGGAACGGGCTAGTTGTCAGAAGCTATCAAGCCGCTCATAAGGCCGCTGACATGGTTCAACGATTGCGTTTCATGACAGCTGGCACCAACGGCTTAACGTGCCTTGCCAAGCACTGAAGCGCTCGGAAAAAATGCCACTAGCGGTAGTCACGGGATGGTCGCCTATCCAGCCCCTGACCGCGCCTGTTGTAGCTTAACTCAAGTGTTTGATCCCAATCACTAGCGGTGGTCACGGGATGGACGCCCATCCAGCACCTGACCGCGCCAGTCGCTGCTTAACCCTAGTGATTCATTCCAATCACTCAGTTCCGCTAGGCCACGAGCGCTCGCACTTACTTACTCTACAAATTTCCCAGCATGATCATAAAGAAGATGGGGGGCTCGGCGGGGCAATCTCGCAGTTCGTCCCTCGCGGCGGAGTCACCACCCCCGGCCGGCTACCTCCCCATGGCGCCGGCCGAGCGCGCCCTATCGGCCTCTAGTGGCTCTGTCTGCAGCGGGACGCCCTCTACCGACCCGCGATTTAGGTGAGTACTCCGGTCGGCTACCTCCCCATGGCGCTGGCTGAGCGCGCCCTATCGGCCTCTAGCGGCTCTATCTGCAGCGGGACGCCTTATACCGACCCACGATTTAGGTGAGTACTCCGGTCGGCTACCTCCCAATGGCGCCGGCTGAGCGCGCCCTATCGGCCTCTAGCGGCTCTATCTGCAGCGGGACGCCTTATACCGACCCACGATTTAGGTGAGTACTCATGTCGGCTACCTCCCCATGGCGCCGGCTGAGCGCGCCCTATCGGCCTCTAGCGGACGCCCCTCTACCCACCGGCAACGGTAGAGGCCGGGGTACTGACCTGAACCGCGGGCCTTTCTTCTTAACTTCTTTGCCTCACTTACTTGTTTACACGACATTTTGGATCTGTTTACTAATTGATTCATTCTTTTTACTAAACATATTATTTTTTTTATTTTACTTTATTAGGAACAACAAGTGTAACAGGAGTAGTAGTTTACTAATTAAGTAATAACTAAAAATAAGGCCAGTAAATAGTTGTACACAGTCTACCAATTAAATAATACAATAAACGCCTTAGCAGAGAGATGTCGCTGGTCAATGCTTTAAAAAATGGTTGATAGCCAAATATTGTTTGCGTTTTAGTATTTAAAATACAATTGTGTTTATTTTGTCAATCCACAAATCAAGTGCAGTACACAAATGTTAGATGAGACAGTACAATTTGTGGAAAGTCTGGGTTTTTACTAGATCATGTAACAAATTGCATCCGTTCCCGTTAGCTTGCCATGTGCCATGATCCTGATAGACTTTTTCTACTTCAACAACATTCATTTGTTGTTTCATCATGCACTCGTTTAGTCTATCTGTATTTCTTTTTCGGTTTGTTTTCGTTAAGTACGTATGTTGTAATAAATTCTTTCTAAAACGTGCCTGATTTTACTTTCTACCGACTCCTCAGACTACAGATTTACCGAAGTTGTACTCACAATTTTAGTGGTACAATCGTAGATAGAACATCCTTTAATGTACATTAGAAATCATAAAAAACTGTCAAGAATATACAAACGCGACGAACGTCAGACGTAAAACATCAGCCTTAACACGGATTGTGAATAATACCGCCGCCATTTTTTTCTGACGGATTTTATGCCGCGTAATTTACTTGGAGAATTATTTTCGCGTGATTTTTTTTTTTTTACTCAAGTGCGATTCGTACACTTTCCATACCTCACAGGTTTATTCGGAAAAAATCGCTCGCTGTAAAATCGTAAAGCGTGCTAAACCTAAAAGTCAACATCCTCCCCGCAGCGAGTACCAACTGGAGCCGGCGACGGCGCACGTGACGGACGAGGAGAGCCGGCCGCCGCGCGCCTACTCGGTCGGCTCCCGGCCGGCCGCCGCGCCGGCGCCGGCGCGTCTGCGAGCCTACAGCGTGGGCGCGCGCACGCGCCGCGCCGCCCCCGCGCCCGCGCCCGCCCCCGCCGCGCCCGCAGAGCTCATGGAGCTCGACTTCAGCGGCAACTCGCCCAAGACTAAGGTGAGCCCAGTAGCCCGCCGCCGCTGCCAAAGAACAGTCGCCTTGCACGATTTATAGCTCTTTCCGCGGCCGCCATCTTGAAATTTTTAAATTTCAATCGTTCGCCTTTTAGTCGGGTATCTTAAGGCGCGTTTGAAAAGCGCGTAAACACGCGAGCCGAGTCTGGCTCCGATCGTGATTCAGTGATTCAGCGCGCCACGTGCTGTTTAAACAACTACGCTCGGCGCGGCTCGGCAAAGTTCGCACGATCCCTCGCTTGTAGATTTTTTCGACACGGATCAAAGGCGCGCGCGCCATCTTCGGCTCGGCTTGTGTTAATACGCGCCATCTAAACAGATTATACAGAGCGCGCACCGAAGAGCACGTATATCCACGGACGGCTCGGCTCGCGTAGGATCGTGCTACCCCGCGTCGTTTAAACGCACCTTTAGGTGCACCACATTGTTTCAATGTCGCATTAAAATAGTGATGAGAAGAGTTACAGAACTCTTCTCATCACATCACTATTTTAATGTTTCTGAACTATTGGCGCTGCCGTGCGGACGAGTTCCAACCAATCTCTACACAACACCTCGATGGTCTACAATCTATCAGTTTTGTAGCCAGATTTTCCGACGTATACCGGGCTTGGCTTCCAATTATAATGTCTGATTTTCTTCTGTATGTGATTGTAAAATAAGCCATAATAAATAATTACCATGTTACTCAAGCGCCATCATGAAATATTAAAAAGCAGTGTTCTAAAACATTTCGAACTTACGTATGAACGTGCGTTTCCATCGATAAGCTAATAAGACTACATTCAACAACTGATAAAGAAGGACCTAGATATTTTACCTACGATATAGACCGTGGTCATACCTTGCGAGACGGCGATGGGCTATTTTTGACTATGCGCCTATACCGGGGCTCCTTCGTGCTTTGCACTCCGCGGCAATCACATAAAGAAAATTCATAGTAATGTTCTCGACGGCCATCTTAAAATTTCGAAATTATTCTCCTTCGTAATCGGTTATCGAAGCTTGCACCATTGCATTAAAACGATAACTTCATCTGTTTATTTTGTGTGATGTATTTTTGCCAACGTGCCCTGACAGGGAGGTGGTGAACTGGGAGCCGTGACCTTATCACGGCAACCGACTAATCGTAAGCAATCCGTCGGCCGATCGCTAAAGCGGTGTTCCCCGCAGGTGATCGTGGCGAGTACGCCCCCCTCGGCGGGCTTCGTCCCGCCGCCCGCCCGCAAGCCGCGCGCCAAGCTCGACGAGTACGTCGACATGTCGCCCCGCGCCAGCGACTACCTCGACATGACGCCGCGCGACCGCGACCCGCCGCGCGTCTCCACCACGCCCGACGGGTACGTCGAGATGAACTACGCCAAGCGCGCCCCCACCCGCCCCGTCAGCATCGCTTCCGCCGCCAGAGCGGAGCCCCTCGCCCCGGAGCCGCCGACCCCGCTCGGCTCCCAGACCCTCTTCCCGCTCACCCTCGACAGCCCTCCGTCCCCGCCCCGGGGGGAGGACCGGGAGGACCGCGAACTCCACCCCGCCGACGTCTTCGACGACGACCCGCCGCACCACCCTCTCGCCACCGTCCGGGAGATCTCCGAGGAGAACCCGCGCCGGAGCCCCGAGGCGGGCTCGCCGCCGTACTACGTGAAGCTGAGCCGGCCGACGAGCCGGCCCATCGCCGCGCCGCCCAAGTCGTCGGAGTCGGACGCGGACGAGCTGTCCTGCAACCCGACGGCCACCAAGACGTGGGCCGGCGAGCCGAAGGCGCCGCCGCGGTTCGGCGAGGAGCGGAAGAGCTCTTCGCCCGCTCCGGCGCCGGCGCCGGCGCCCGGGCTCAACTACGCGGCGCTGGACCTGGACCCGCGTCCGGCCGCCGCGCCGGCTCCCAACCGCGCCTACACGCAGATCGACTTCGCGCGCAGCGAGAAGATGCACACCGCTGACGCTAACTAGTCCCCCCACACACGCGCGGCGACCGGCGCCGGCCGCGCGAGCCGGCCGCCGCAGTACGATCTTCCTTTTTAATAGTGTACAATTATTAAGTCTCTCTGCCATTCGCGAAAAGCATGTTGGAAATGTATGAATTTTGTAATACGGAATAGTTAATTATATTTTTTACATGCGCGAGGTCGTACGTTTTACTAACCAAATCACTATATTGTTATAGTTAAGTAATAGTCAACTGCCATTTAAATCTAAGTCTAGTGTCTAGCGGCGTAAGGTTGAATTTAGCGTTGTAAATATCGATTAGTTAGGCTGTATTTCGTAACGTTTTGGATATTGTCAAGTGGAGCTTCGAGCGCTGGCTTTTGTGAGGAGGTCGTCATCGCCAGTTTCTGTAAACTTGCTGATTGTTACACTCGGTTTTGCGTATCTGCAATTATGATTTTAGCTCGGTTGTTTCTTGAGCAACGCTAGTGCGTAGCGTTGTAGCGTAAATACAGCGCTAGTGGTAGAAACACTAGCGCTGTATTTAAGCCAATCTAGACCTTATTACACTGTCGTCAAAGTCGCATTATCCTCGCGTACCTGTTAATCGTACAAACTTGTATCTAATCTTTGGTTTTCGTTAGAAATTGGGGCAAGTGTGTTTCGCTACCATGACGATTTAGCTGAGCGTTAGTGTGAGGGAGATGGCATGCGATGTGTCTGTCTCTCGTTCTTGGATGCACTGTATACTATGTAGTAATGGAAATTGAATGTCGGAAATAATCACCGGGTTTTGATAACAACTAGAAATTTACCAATCTAGTGACCCCTATCAATCCATAAGTAAAAGTCAAAGGAAAACATAAACGAGACATCGTATTATCGTTCATTCAATTCGGTACTAGGTATATTAAAATGCAAGACCTGTAGCAATCAGCGATGTTATTAGTCTGTGAAACATACTACACATGTTATATACATGAAAAATTTAATATAGAAAACGTGGCACTGCAAAGCATCGTACGAGAAACCATCTTAGGTACCATTTAATTTAAATTCAAACGTAACTATCCTCGCAATTCTATTGTTGTCCTAACTAATAAGCTTTCTGGCGGAGCGCGACGAAATGTACTCGTGTCATTGTTTACATAAACTCACTTGTACTGCGCAGGGGTTCTATACTGTTCACCCTTGGCATGGCTATTATGAAAGGTTAAAAGTATTTTGAATGAAGTTATTCTATAAAAAGACATGAGACGTCACAGGAAGCAGTTGACTAGCTGACGTTTTTTAACTGTTCCGGTAATATTTGACATTCAAAGAAATTACGACAAAGTTTCTTTGCGCTGCCAGAATGCTGTGTAACTAAACTTAACGGTATTTAATCCTAGTGCTTGCTTCTAAACTACTCTTGTATTTATTATTTATGTAGCATTTTTTATGTTATTTTTAAATAATTGGAAGGGATATTTTCTTAAAGTTATAACTGTTATTTTCGAGCAAGAATCCCCACTGTCTGTTCAAATGTTAAGTTCTTACTTACTGTTTCGGTATATTAATCTCCTTGTCGTGAAAGAAATATAACTATTAGTATACTACTTAATAGCAAGCGTACATTCTTAAAAGTTACCATTTATAATTAAATAGATATCAGTATACACGAATATAATATAAAATATCTACAAAAATATACATAGATCCAACCAGTATATCAAATATCAGTCTAAACGTTATGTGTAGTACAAGTATGTATTTATATGTATATTTCCAAAACTTTGATAAATAAAAAACAATATATACATAGTGAACGCAAAATTACAAAGCGTAGTGTTTGCATATACCTTTTACATTTAAAGAAATATAGGTAATGGTATATATTATTATGAATAATAGAAGTACATTTATGTA
Organism: Yponomeuta sedellus; assembly: GCA_934045075.1. Lineage (NCBI taxonomy): Eukaryota > Metazoa > Arthropoda > Insecta > Lepidoptera > Yponomeutidae > Yponomeuta > Yponomeuta sedellus. Next base: position 1,720,105 of record OW203738.1, on the reverse strand, counting down.
ACGCGACGGTTGTGAGAGGGGCCTAATGTGTAGTTGACCCAGATTTTATTGTTTTGTGACGAAAGCCGAGCGAGTTATTTACCGATAGATACACGACATTCAAAAGAAAGTAAAGAAATAATCTGATAGTGGTGACGTTCGGCTACATACAACGAGTTTGTAGCCGAAGGTCACCACTTGGCGAATGCATGTTAGTACAATGAATTAGGTTTCCTAACGTCTTGACGTGATTTTTATTATTTTAAAGACAAATTGCAATCCATTGTGTTCTCTAGAGTTACTGTTGTTAAATGAAATACATACGCTAAAATTTTTAAGTTTGACTTCAATCAAGTTATCGTTTGTTACTGCCCAACAAAAACTATTTATATTTTTAATTAGGTATAATCTGTGTTCATATTTCACAGATAACATTTTTTAATGGGACAAAAATACAAGTGAAATTACATGTTGATGTGAAATAAGAAAAAAAAGGAAGTTGTAAGCAGTGTTTCCACAATTTTATTATTTATATTTAGCTATTACTTGTTGAATAGTCAGGACTTAAATATAAATAATGTTCTTAGTTTGTCGTTTTTATATATACGTGTATGTCACAAACAAATTAATAGGTATGCTATGAAAAATATGTTGTGTCTGTTGATCAGTGCAGGTGCCAATTTAGTCTATACAATTCTTCCAATAAGTATATACTTTTATAAATATGATAATAAATATATATATACCTACAGCCATAGTATCGAGGTTCTCTCTTAACGTTGTATGAAAAACGGCAAACTAGGAATCGAAGTGCGTAACCGATGTGTTCAATAAAAAACTGTTTTTTCTATTATATAAAGTATCAAAATATTAATCCTGATAAATATAAATTATTCTTTACTTATTGTTGAGCTTGTTTTGACAGAGAGTTTTGTGTCAGGGCCGAGAGAATTCTAATATTGAGATAAACTCCAGTTGGTGTTCATGTTGTGAGGACGAGTCTATTTCAGATTCATTGGCCGCCTTCGTTGAAACTTTTTCGTTATTTTTTTACCAATATCAAACTGATTGTTTTATTCCTTCAACCTTCGTCTTTAAATTCACGTTTAGAATTGTTTGCATTACGTTTACGATCAAAAGGCTTTCCTTATATTTTCGTTCGTTCATAAAAATATAGTTTTTGATGTTGTAAATATGATGTTACAGTTTAAATATTGTAGATTAGTACATAGAGTCCAGTTTCACAATCAAGTAGGGGCTAATTATAACGGGCTGTGGTGTCCTTGTGCGTTTAAGGTTGAGTTTCCTCTGACGACAAACCCGCTACCATAAATCTAAGATAGTTTTTATTTTCTATGAGCTCATGAGGTTAGACTCTTATACTATAATAGATTTATACAAAAATAGTTCCGATAACAATGTTTCCTCAATTTTTGTTTATTGTCAAGTGCAATTCCGTGAAGTGCAATTAAAATACAGTAAACTAAAGAGAAATAGGTAACCAAAATGGATGTAACATTCCGAAATCTTCAAGCGATATAGCTAGTCTCAATTATTAATGTGTTCAGCATATTTTATTCTTTAAATAGCTTATAATGGCATCTAGAAATATGTTCAGTTTCAAATTGTCTGTAGAAAGAAAGGATTTGGTTCCGAAACGTAAGCCGATTTCAACTCCTAGTTCAAATAATGATATGAACTTAAACGTTCGCAATTTTTATATCGGTCTAAACCTGTGTATTTGAGTAACGTTAACAATGTGTATTTGTATGCCCTTACCATGCTGGAAACTACTAGCAGAAAATTGGTTTGAACAAGGTGTTTAAAAATATAAATGTATAATTTTATTAAATCCAAGGATTCATTAACATTTGCACGTCTTGTTAAGAAATGGCGGGAGGGTTCAAGGTTATGTAATGGGACCTGTATAAAAATGCTTGACTGAAGCAACACCAAAATGTTATTTTAGTAATTTCTAAGTTATTGTCCACTCCCGTAGAAATGTTCTAAGCAATCGAGGGTATTATCAAAATGATAAGGTCTGAATATCAACATTACACCGCATTATTGCTTAAGGTGCCTTGCGGTACTAACAAGCACCGCGAAGGGAATAAAAGTCATAACTTTATAATACGTTGTTTTTCCAAAACTTTAACATCATAAATCTTAACCACTTAGTCATACTATATTTTAAACTTTCGCGACTTGTACACATTAGTTAGAATAAAATAACAATAAATTACTACGCGATTAAGCCCCGAAAATATTCTAACTATTAGTCAAACTAATTTTCAAAAACCTACAGTCTAAAACCAAAGGATCAAACACCTAGGATTTAATCTATTTCGGTCAAAAACGCCCGTTTTTAGCGGAAATCGATTGAAGTCCTAGGTCGTTGATACTGCGTTCTACGCTGTATGTTCTAAAAAGATTCTAAAAGATGTTTGATGTTGACTTTTCGGCAAAAACGTATTATAATACAAGTTATGATTTTTGTTTTATTGGTGGCGCTAGTTTTGACCACAAAGCGCCTTAAAGAAATATGGTGTTATTTATAACATCTCGATTCCTATAAAACACTCCTCAAACGGACTTCAAATTGTCTGTGGTAGTCTTTATTAGCCTTTGTCCCACTGCTATGCAAAGGCCTCCCCTATGGATTTCGACTCCTCTCTGTACCTGGTCAACTCTTCATAGTTTCTTTTACCATAGACTATTTAAACTGTATTTGAGGAGTGTTTTAAACAATCATGTTCTTATAAATAAGGCTGATACAGTGTTCAAGTGTTAAAAAACCGACGCCCGCCAAGAAAGCCACGTCACTGGATACTAATATAAATCAACGGTTTAGGATATACTGAGGTTCAAAGTCCAACTTCCTTTTCCATATTTTTGCGTCTCTTCCCTAGAAACCTTTTGAATTTGTTTTCTAAAACAGTTAAGTTTCAGATGACAAATTCAGAATCAAAACGCGCTTGGTTAACATTTCGTAAGACACAAATGTTTCTTGATTTCCCAGCTTTACGGTTAGATTGTTTTATTTGTTAATTGTGGGTCGACTGTACGTCTTTTAGCACTTGATATGATTGAAAAACCTATATAGAGGCTAAAATTCCACCCATGCCGGGATTCGAACCCGCGACCTCTGCCTATCCGTGCCAGCGCTCTATCCAACTGAGCTAATGGGCGACTCACCGGCATCAGTGAAATTTCGAACCTCTTTACAATATTCTCTGTATTACGTACAGGCTTACTTGATATGCATCCAAGACTTGCGCATCAAGAGTACTTGCGGGACAGGACATGTTAGTATGCTATAGCCCTGAATTAATACTTCGCATTAATGTTGTTTAATATGTACGATTTAGTAAAAAAAACATTGCTTTCGAAAACTGCTACTTCAGCTGGAGTAACGCTCTAAAAAATGTATTTTTAAATAAAAATTAATAAAGAAATTTCCCACTTGGACAATGGAAATAAACTTAGCTTCGTCCAAAAATAGATAAATATCGTTCTTATAATTAGATCGCCAGGCGACAATAAGTAGCATTATATATAATTTTTAAAGGCCAAGGTCCAGTTTCTGAACTGAGAATTTCGATAAGTAAAGACTTAACTTTAATTTCTCACAATAGTGTGATAGAACGTTACTTAAATAAGTATTTACTTTTTTTTTATGAAATTTGAAATTCTTAATTCAGAAACCGGCCCTATGGGCCAGTTTCTAAATTGAGAATTTGGCTAAATAAATAGTTAAGTGTAGTGCTTCGAATTTCGTAGAAAAGGGCGTGACAGAACTTTACTTAGGTATTTACTGAAATTCTCAATTCAGATATCAGCCCAATGTATGCCACTGGATCCTTAGCAAATATAAAAAGTTTCTTAGAACTTGTGAAGTTTTCTGTTAACGCTGAAATGTAACGTAGGCGTAATTTTATTTAATTTCCGCCATTTCTGAGAATCACTGACGCCATCGAAAAACCAAATTTTTTAATATTGTCACGCTATTGTAAAACTTTGCAAGAGTTTTTTGTTTCTACGCCTCGGTTTAAATTTTTGAATTAAGCTTGTTCGCAGTTAGGTAGTGCCTCGCAGATATAGTAACCACAATGTAATTGTATTTTAACAAACTATTTACGTTTAATTCCACACAGCATTGCATACCTTATGTTGTGTTCTAAGTAGCTGTAAGTCTAGACGGGTATGGAATAGACCTGTAGATTAATTTGTAGAAAACTGTACGGTTCAAAAGAATCTCCTATTACAATATGCAGATGTTTTTATTTTAATTAACACTTCTAAATGTTAAAGTACCACTCGTGTTAAATAGAAGAAGTGAGTTATTTTCATAAAATTCCAGTTTATTTCAAAAGCACAAATCATATATCGAAGATATTATGGCAAAGGTCACAAAGCAGATAAACATTAAATATATTATGAATACAAGAAAGAAGAGGCATATTCTAAAAGGAGCGAACGGCTTCATTTACATTAGTGAAGACTTCTACTTCGGACATCGAAAACTAGTGTGAATGCGCCTTATATTTAAAACGAAACTTTGACTCCTTAGGAATAAAACAATATGGAGTCATGGAAATCAAACCATACTAGTCCCATTGCAAGTTGAATAGTTTTTTGCATTGAAATGTTCCTGTACTGGCGTAATAGTGTTAAATTAGTTGCGTTAATGTAGGTCTTAACTATTGAATGTAATGAATACATAAAGGAGTGTATGGATAGTATACATAGTGAGAACTAAACTGGGCTTGAATTAACTTCCAACTTACTTTTATTATGCATCTGTGACTATGACGTTGTAGCTGTTGGATGAGTCGTGTACACACTGCACACAATGTCTTAGGAATACATTGAAAATAAATCAGCGCGGTCGCTAGAGTTTGGAAATTATATTTTTTTACAAATGGTGCTACAGATTTGTGTTTCGTAGTCAAATAATAGAGCGAGGGCCGGTGTCCTGCCATTGTACATAATGAATGGAAATGAAGCCGGAAAGCCGGGTCTCCTAGGTCGCGATTCTGTTATTGCATTGCAGTACAATGACAGACAAGTGGACGGGTCACGATACGTGTTTTTTATACCATTGGCGCCTAGAAGGTTTCATACGTGCCCATTCTTAGACTTTAAACAGCAATGATAATTATGAAATCGCCACGTTCATGCTCTTATCATTGTACTACAATGCATTAACAAATTCTAGAGCCTGCTCGTATTCTTATGAGCCATTACACACTACAATCGGTTTTCAATTCGCAAAACGTAGTTCTTAGTTTTGCTTCCCCTAGTAACGAAAATGTTTTGCGCAAGGAAAACCTGATTGTTGTGCGTAAAGCAGAGTCCAGACGCGTGTACCGTGTAATGTAATGTGTAATGGAACGCGAATTCTGCGTGTAGACGCACTAGGAGCATTACATGTAGCGCTCGTAGTGCCGTCTGCACACAAGATTTGCGTTACATTACTCCTTAGATTACGTTACACGTAACAGGCGTCTGGACCTGGCTTAAAGTTTTTTCGCAGGAGGCGCGCCTTAACTGTTACATTTGGCGCTGTTCATATCACAATCTGAAGTAACTAGGCGTAAGTGACAGACATCTCACAAGAATACATGAAAAAAATGTAAGGAAAATACATTAGGTCGTAGTTTAGCTTTTGTAACTAAATCGTATTGTTTCTCTTAAGCCCGGCAACACTAAATTGTAGGTTAGTGCTGGCACTTTTGACTAAAGTTGATATTTTAAATGTAGTGTCACATTGCATATGATAATATATGTACCTATCGTGTTATCCCAAATGTTCATCGTGTCACGAGTGCCACGGGACGTTATTGAAATCTTAAATCCATTTTTGGTATGTTACATTTTGTTTACTTTCATATTATTATGATTATATTGTAAATAAAATAAAAGCTTTGGATTTGCTGTACAATCTTTTTCTTCAAATTTACCTTGTAGGTACACACGGATGCATATCCGATAGGTAATTACGCTGGCACTTTGAAATACATTGTAAAGGTTGATTAGCTGTTTTGTGTACTCTTAAAATGTTCTTGCATGATACTGGAAAGAAATAATTAGATATTTCAGAAAGTTATATTAAAAATACTGTTTATTTTCAAAAAAACTCATCCTTACACTGTCTTTTCAAAAAACACATTGAAATGCAATATTTATACAATTAATTATTAACTAAGCAAACGTACACATAAAACTGGTTTCATTCAACAATATAATGAAATAAAACAAATTCAATTAAAACAGCAATTTTAAATTAAGTAACCTAACTAATCTAACCCGGGGTCGGTTTTCAATTTTTGGATCAAGATGGATCCAGGCTGAAAAACCGCCCTTACACCAGCTATAACAGAAACACACCCACTTTAACCAGTGACTGATTGGAACAAATGCATATTAACATTTACATACTGGCACATACATTGCTTCTGGCCCCACACTAGGATACCCTGTGTCGTGGGTTCCAGAAACAACGACATCACAAACATGTAAACTTCTATGACCTGGTGTTTTTTTTGTCCCCAGCCGGGGATCGAACCCGGGACCTCTCGCATGGTAGGCAGATGCGCAACCGCTGCGCCACAGAAGTCGGCTGGCGTTTTAACAAGCGCCACCAATGGAATAAAAATCGTGACTTGTTTTATATACCTAATACGCATTTTTTTCAAAAAGCATACACAGAAATGTTAATAATTATCTATGATAACAATTTTTAGAATATACAGCCTAGAAGGTAGTATTAACATCCTAGGACTTAAATCGATTTCCGCTCAAAACGGCCGTTTTTGGCGGAAAACGATTCAAGTCCGTTGTTCCAAACTGTAGGATCTAAAAAATAGTAGTCATAGTATTTATTGATGGCAACTCAAATCGGTCCTAATTTGGACGACTATTTCTGCCAATGACGTGTCAGTCATGGGAATGACACTTCGACTTTGCTCGGTTTAAAAAATCCTATCAATAAAACAATTTATAATTTTTAATCCATTGGTGGAGGGTTATAAGACAGCGTTGGGTCTTGGCCTCCGTGGTGGAGTATGACCTAACCTTCCTGCGATGGAGGAAGAGAACCATGCTGCAGCAGTAGGGACATACAAGGGTTAATATCGATCCATTCGTGGCGCTAGCCAGCAACCCAAGGCGCCTTAACATAATTATCAACAAAAATGAGAATGAGTTTCTACACATGATTGACTATACCGTTGTTAGTCAAAAACTAACTCTATACTTTTAGTACCTGTATACAAGGTGCCACAAAATCCCAATATAAGTATATTAAGTAAGAACGGAAATGGCGACGGCCTACTTGTCATACCATGGTCCATTCATCCATCCATTTCATACCCTGGGGGAGGCTGGACATAAGCCTCCCCCAGGGTGCGCCACAAGACCCGATCTCCCGTTTTCGACATACCATGGTCATACCATGGTCGCGCTGTTTTAATTTGCGTGAGGATTATGTCCTACGTCTCCGCACTATAATGGGATTTTTCGAAGAAAAAGTAGTGACATTTCACGTGGGTCCACTTTTTAAAGTCATGTAATCGTTGTCGATTAAAATTGCGCCATCTAGTGGGCAAAGTAGAAACCTACTATAATTTTCAAATTGTAACGCCGCCACAGGCGCGCAACTGTTGGATGTGGAAGTGTGGACCATCAGAAAACCGTTTTTTTTATTCTAGGCCCAAAATTGGAAATGCAACACACATGAATAGGTTGCTTATAATAATTATGATAAACACTAACGGTATTATTTACAAAAACTCGATCCCTCTAAAACACTTCATAAAGTCGTTTTACTTGTGGTTACGTGTTATCCTTGTAAAATCTCCACTAAAGACTATTTTAGTGAGCGTTGTTGGAGTGTTTGAAGGATTTGGGTTTTCATGAGTAAGGTCCTAGAATTTTTGTATTTGTCGCTATTAGAGCGCACTGGCACTCGCATCGTAAAATAAGTTTTTTAACTCTGCGCCGCTCGGCCATTGACTATTGTAGAAACGTCCTTCCACGATCTGGGCTTGGCTTTCACAACAGTAGTCTTCTTTTTGACTACTCTCTTGACTGTCACCTTTTCGTCCGATAGTAACTTCCGTCTCGGCACCATCTCCGGCGAATCTTCGAATATATCTCTACTGGTGTTAGCATCACTGTTCTTGGATACCTTCCCTCCTTTCCTATCGCCGATGATTTCGCAAATGGGACTGTCGAATGATACTTGTCGCGGGCTCTTCCTAGTTTTCTGTCCGGAGGTCTGTGTGGCGATGTTGACGTGATTCTTTTTGATTGGGGGTGTGGGTTTGGGCGTCAGCTTAGCTTTTTTGGCACTGAGAAGCGGCTCTACGGATTTCCGCTTTGTACTTCTAACTACTTTGGTCTTCTTCACGAGTTTCCTTGTGGGTTCTATGCTGCCGTTAGGAGTCTCGTTTTCACAGTTCTCGGATTCTGATTCGGAGTCTTTGATGATCACTTTGGCAGGGCGACCCCTTTTGATCTTTTTAGAGTCGACGTTTTCTCTCTGGGTTCTCTTTTTGTCTAATTTCTTAAGCGGGGTATCGTCCTCTTCACTCTCACTCGGTTCTACGACCACTTTGGCTTTGCTGGTCTTGCTCTTTTTAGCAGAAGTGAATTCCAGTTTGCTGTTGCGCGTTTTTCCTTCGCTCTTGAGGTAGCTTTCAAAGAGATTGCAGCATTTCGTGTAGTCCGGCGCGTCTTTCGGTTTCAGCGTGTTGATGTATTCGAAGAATTTTATTAGAGCATCTGGTGACAAAGATATGGGACTGTTTAGAGTTGGAACTATTTAATATAACATTATTTATAAGCAACTGAATGTGGTGAGTACTGGAAATTATGACACGCTCATATAACATATATGAAAATACCGTCCAACCCACACGTAAATACCCCTGACAAGGATATGGATTAAAAGAATTTTACACATTAACTGTAGTGTGTGGAGGCAAGTTCTCTCAGTCTGATTTGGCAAGAGATGGCGACTAAAAAAAAAATAATGTTTTATTCCATACTCAACAAGAGTTAGTTGGGTAAAACGAGGCTCGAAGGACCAAATTTCTCGCGAAGATCTTAGCTAGGGATTTATAAACTTGGTATAAGTGCTAGTTACGTTATCAACCCTAGTATGTCCCCACTGCTGGGGCACGGGTCTCTTCCTGCATCGCAGGTAGGTTAGGCCATACTCCACCACGGGGGCCAAGTCTGGCTTGGTGGAGGATTGTAAGACAGTGGCGGGCCTTATTGTCAGAAGTTATCAAGCCGCCCATAAGGCCTCTGACATGGCTTAACGACTGCCATTATATGACAGCCGTCACCAACGGCTTAACGTGCCTTGCGAAGCACGGAAGCGCACGGAAAAATGCCACTAGCGGTAGTCACGGGACGCTCACCCATCACCCACCCAGTGAAGGCCTAGTGCTAGTATAATGATTAAACTTTTAAAAATCCAGTCTCAATTTTTAGCACCAATTGGAATTAGCTGAATAAATTGAATTTTTCGTGAAATAATTTAATTTTAAACAAAAATTTATAATTTCTTATCATTCCTCGACAAAAAAGCTGCTTCACGATGCATTTGTCACGCTCAGTCTGCGTATCTGTCTATTGATAAAAACCTATTTAGAGGCTAAAAATTCCACCCATGCCGGGATTCGAACCCGCGACCTCTGGCTATCCGTGCCAGAGATCTTTCCAACTGAGCTAATGGGCGACTCACCGGCATCAGTGAAATTTCGAACCTCTTTACACTATTCTCTGTATTACGTACAGGCAGCGAGGCAGCCAGAGGTCGCGGGTTCGAATCCCGGCATGGGTGTAATTTTTAGCCTCTAAATAGGTTTTTAAAATTGTCCTTAGCACGGGTTAGTGCATTAAAAATAAAAATAGTATAACCGTCTATTTATGATAAGTCCTCACCAGGCACGCTCCCGAGCTTGTTTATATTGGCCCGAACATTCTTCATGAAGGCCTCCTTCATGTCCTGGACGGTCTTGGGCGTCTTCAGAGACTTCTCCCAGGGCAACTCGCCGACCAGCCACTGCAGCATATTGTAGCCCAGGATCTCCAGATCGCCGCGCATCGTCGCCACTGGAAACAGGCGTTTACACAAGGGTTGTAACTAAACCCAATTTCTACTTGTCGATGCGAACCACTTTTACTTCGGGGAAACTACGATATTGGGAAAAAAATATTAGATTTATCATACCCCCGCTTTCTAGTATACTAACAAGCCGTTAATAAATTGTATGTAGCTGCCAAAGTGCATAAATAAAACATCGTTAACAACAGATTGTTAGTGTACGACAAACTGGGGGTTACAGTGGTATTTAAAGTACGTTTAAGCCGTACAGCTGATTATTTTCGTGATTTTGATATTTTCTTCAAAGTCAAAGTTGTTACAACTGCAAATTACAAAATTACAAGTAAATTACAACTGCCTACTTTCAGTACATGCCAGAATCATTTCCAAACTCACCTCCCAGATGGGCATCCCGACTCGTATACTCAATTGTTCCATTATGTGCACACTTCGGGTCGGGCTTGAATTCCTTGTCATTCACCCGAGTAGCGAGGCCAAAGTCCACGAGATAGGCCTGGTTCTCTGTTCCTTTCTTGAGGCCCATCAATATGTTGGCACCCTTGATGTCGGCGTGGACGTAACCGCGGCTGTGGATATACTCCAGGACATCCAGCTAAAAGGACATTTTCGGGTGTTAGTGATGTGGGACAGAAAACCAGACAATTAACACAACATGTTGTGTTAACAACATGGCTGGTTTCCTGTGATGTGTCTTGTTGGTATAATAAATGTCTTTCTCTCTTTCTCTCTCTCTCTCTCTCGCTCTCTCTCTCTCTCTCTAGTCCGAAAGACGGGCTAAAATTGCGAAGCATGGCCTAGTCCTAAGTTTTTTTGCCAATCAGAAAACATGACTGTGTTCACTGCGTCTCTGTAATATGTCCATGAATATTTTATTTATTTATTTAATTATAAAAAAGCGCGGTTTCTTTTTGTTGTTTTGTAATTTCTCCTAAGCGAAGTAAATAAATAAAGAGGTAACTCAAGACTTAGGCTTTTTTGACGAATCTTTCCATTAATTTGGTTTTTGTAATGCCTTTTTCCTTGCTGGGATAAGGTAGGATGATAAGAGGCTTAGTAATTTTTAGTTTGTTGTCTTTTAGTCCGGATCTACTTACGGGTGGTTATATAAAAACACCCGTAAGTAGATCCGGACTAAAAGTCTACAAGGTGTTATGCTTACGAAAGTTTTAGTTCAAAAATTTTTAGTTTCTTACAGTTTGTTACCACAATATTTAAGTAGTGGGCTTTCAGCACACCTAACGTGGATCATGGATTCACTTTTATTGCAAAGTGTGGTATGAAATTAAGCCCAAGGGGATACATAAAATATCTGATTAAATTACACATCATAGAAGCATTGAATTTTAAGAAGCCAAATAAATATTTTCTATTTTTTTACTTATTGATTTAGGACTGCAAGTAATGATTGAACGAGCTCATCCAGTTGTATGAAAGTTCTTTAGAAACATACCATTTGCAATCCAATCTGGAACACTGCAGCCGCTGGAAATGACCTGCCACAGTCCTTGAAAATGGTCCACAAGTCCTTCCCATAGCGCTCCAACACCAGATATCTGTATTTTTCACCCTTATAATCATGTGAGCCATTTCCGTAATATGTTGGCATGCCGACGCTTGACAACTTTTTGTTCTTTGTGAACTTAGCAACTGCAACAAAATTTTCAAACTAAAACTTTCATAAGCTTACTAATAATAACTAGATATTTATATAAAAATTAGTGCATCAACAATAGTAATAAGCACTTATCACATCACACACACACACACACCCTCACACACACACACACACAAGCACGCACGCACATATCACATGATCATTAAGATCACTCAACAAAAATTTTAATCTCGATTTGCTTACTGTGATACCTGGTTGGACTCTGTCTTAATGAGTTTTGAAGATGGTAAAGTCCTTTCCCACTTTTACGAAATTACATGTACCTGATTGGATCCAGGCTCACAAGTAATAATGTAACAGAGTTCATGAGCTAAGTAGATTTTCATTACATTTCCATTTATAGCAATCTTGTTCCCATAGATATATTAGTGAACATTTTGGTTTACTTACTATCATCTTTGTTTGCATTCCTGACATAGAAATGTTTCTCCACAAAGAGGGGTCCGTTTTCATGTGGTTCCTGAATGAAATAAAACATTTCAAATTTAAACACTGATTGACAAGCAAACGATCAATGAGCAAAAATTCTACCATTATAAAAACATTTTACACAGAGGTTGTACTCTTCAACAGCCCAGGCAGTACCACAATCTCCCATTTTTACACAATATTTTTAACAACAGAGTACCTTACCCATACTTTCTGAGCAAAATAAATTCCATATACCTCATCCCAACAAACACTATTCACAAGTAATTACATTCAGCCCAAAGAAAGCTGGAACAAAGGAGTTTAAACATGCATATCTGACTCGCCTACAGAGTCTGTATAACACATTAGAAAACTGAACTCAACATAGACATTGATAAATTAGTAGTGTGGAGATCAAAATGTTGCAACTGAATTTTCTTAGTCTGTTTAGACTACCTAAAAAACTTGTGATACTTCATAAATAGATCTCATTTTAGTTAGCCAGATAATAAATTACTTTTGTGACTCTTTGCTCGGAAAATTTTGTACTGCTTCTAATTGGGTGTCAGGCTAGTTAATAAGTTTTACAATATTGATAACCTAACGTCCATTGGCTGTGTTTATTAAATAATATGTAAATAACCATTATTCAGTTACATTTAGTGCACTAATACACAGACGGCCTAACAGTAATTCAAGCAATACCAATTAAAGTTAGAATACTCACTATTTTCACCACAAATGGGAAGTTTCCCTTCGAGGAGCTTTCATGGTCGCAGGCCGAATAGATTTCCCCGAAGCCGCCAACGCCGATAGACGGCCCAATACGCCACTTCTTCTTGCCTATCGTGTCATGTATCACTTCGCCAGTGGCTATTGGGGCTGGCATTTTGTAGCCATTGGTTTTTTTCCGAGGGGCTGGCGCCTTTTTCACTCGACCGGACATTTTGGTGTGAAGGTTAGGTTACTAAACTACTTTCGGGGATGAAATATTTAATGGGTTAATTATTTCAGTAAACAGACTCTAAGCATATGCAGTGGAAAATTCAATAAATTCACGCTTACGTTAAAAAAGGGACGCGCATTCGTAAGTTGTTGTCGAAAATCACAGACTACAAAGTACAATGAATCGATCACTTGCTTGACAGTTGCTAAGGGATGGGCAAAATTTTATCGATATATGATGAATAATCCACACAAACTACTATTCCACACATCACACAACTACTATTTTTACCCAACTGCGACAAAAAGAGAGAATTGAGTTTTGTTTTTTTGAGTGCGTTAAAACCACGTTAAAACAGATGTTTACTAGTCGCGCCGCGCATCAGCTTCATTGCATGTAAAGAAAAGAAGACGCATTACTCGCACCCAGATTCATGCTTACGTGACATGTCCGTGCGACTACTCTGCTCAAATAATGCGGACCATGTGGACACTCTCCTGTGCCGGGCTAGGGGTCGTGTCTCTTTGTACTTAGGTATCCCTTTGTTTGGTTGGACTTTGAAACGACTAAGTGATTTGTCTATTTTTTCTCCAAAATTATCTAAATTTTGAAATGGAAACCTACTTTTCTTGTAACGTTCATTAAGCCGCAGTTTCTGTGCTATTTCGAATAAAACCTTTCATTCATTGCATCAGCAGCTGTACACAAGGCATGCAAGTTGTTTTGCATAGGCATTGTATACGATGTAAAGTGAAAGTTAACACATACAACGCATTATTTTTAGAGTACAGTTTCAGGTATTTATTACGTTTGTTTTCTACCGCTATGGTTTTTTGGTGGTTTTCTACAGTTTGTTAGTTAGGTACCTATTCTGTGAACTTGCTAATCAAGGAAGCGAATGTGGTTAGTTTGAAATAGTTTGATAACTATAAAAACTTTTGGTACTACTCTGAGGGAACTTATCTCTACAAAATGTAACTTAGTTTTTAGTCACATAAAATTATATATATATATATATATATCTTGTTGGATGATTGTTGAACAAGAAGTTTCCAAGTGCTTGCCTACATGTCTCCCTCTACGGTTCCCACCCACGCAATGTTCCTATTAAGTTATTTTGGGAGACAATAACGCACGCCCCAATAACGCACACCCCGATAACGCACGCCCCGATATTGTACAGCCAATAATCCGAGTACCTGTACACGGATTACTAGCTGTACATAATTGGGGCGTGCGTTATATGGCTGTACAAAATCAGTACGGGCAATAATCCGTGTACCACCATAGACAAGAAATAAATAAAATACACACAAAACCTCACGCCTGTAGGGGTAGGCAGAGACCATGGACTGCCACTTGCCATGATCCTGACAGATCACCTTCGCTTGATCCACGTTTAAGAGAAATAAATAAATATCCATGGACATATTATGAATCATGGACAGATATTATTGGACCTATACTAAGTTTGTACAAACAAATGACTTGTGCTAAATCGACGATAGATTTAATACAATAAATACATAGATAACATCCAAGACCCGAGACAAACTAGAAAAGTTCGTTTCGTAATTTGACCCTGCTGGAGATCGAATCCGAGACCTTCGATTTTACAGTCAGCGTTCCAAACCGCTGCGCCACCGAAGCCGTCAAAAGTCAGAAAATTACTTGAAAGAGAGGTGCCTAGTTTACAGAAGCTTCATTTACGTATTTTGAAAGCTGCGTTCAGAATAAATATAAACCCGCGAGACATCTTTTTTAGTTTACGTATCAGATTCATTACTAGGTATTTTAAAGTATTTTAGTCGTATGCTGGGAAAAGACTAAACCTTAGACAATATCAGCCAGTAAGTATGTTCCCAAGTTAGAACTTTTTCTAAAGAAATAGAGCGGCGCTCGGGGAAAGACTATTTATAAATACAATTTTTTTTTAAATTGAAGACTCGTTTAGTTAATATAGTGTTTTATTTGTAAGCTTGTTTATAGATTTTTGATCTCACGTGTGCACGTATGGTTTAGGTCACTTTGTTAATATTCTCGATCTACACTGCTAAGCCGTTACCTTGTATGTTATTGATTGTTTTGTTTTACATACCAAAAAATAAAAAAATAAAAATGGAAGCGCTCGTGGCTTACTCAAACTGAGTGATTGGAATCAATCACTTGAGTTAAGCAACAACAGGTGCAGTCAGGTGCAATATGAGTGACCGTCTCGTGACTACTGCTAGTAGAATTTTTTTGAGCGCTTCCGTGCTTCATAACTTCTGACAATTAGGCCCGCCACTGTCTTACTATTCTCAGTCAACCCGAATTGGCCCCCGTGGAGGAGTAATGCCTAACCTTCCTGCAAAAAAGCAATGGAGACATACAAGGGTTACTTACAAATCATATAGGCTGATGTTTTAGCCCAAAATATCAAAACTACTCCTTAACTTTTTCCACATTTGAAATTAATTTTTATCAAATTATCATGAATGAGCATGATGATAAAGCTAACTGTAGTCCTATGTGAACGGGGCACCGAAAGGGACACTTATTATTGTGTCGTACAAAATCGTGCGTGCATTAAGAGGACTTTTCAATGACAGCTGTCACTTCATTTAATTTACAAAAAACTAGATGGCGCTGCAAGGAGAAAAAATGTCACCATCATACCGTATCGTTAAAATCTGTGATAGTCTAAACATCTCTTTGTAGTCTATTATCTAAGCTAAACTTTGTTTCAAAACGGTTGTTTGAAAGTTATCGAAGTATTTTTACTCTGTTCATTAGATACGTACGTGAATTTTATTGTGTCTTTTACTCATGGCTAGCCCATGCATTGTGATTTTTTGTAAAAATATAGGCACTCACCGTTTCCCTACCGATGAAGTACGTAAATTACAATGTATTCAAGCGGTAAAATATGTTGAGCCCAGATAGAACATTTTTTTATATGCTCAGCCCATTTTCTCCAAATAGACTTCGCAAGAACCCCAACATATTTCGATTGAACATGCCAGCAACTTGACAGAAACCACAGAATAGGTCGTAAAGGTACAGTGATGTCATGTCAACTTTGACATACTATGTGACGTCAGCACCATCTATCGGTAACTTGAGGTACTGTTTTTGGTTTTTTATGACACTTTGAAAAGCCTCATTAGTCCGTAAAGCTGAAGTACACAATGGCCCATGCTGGCCCACTGCTCGCCATTGCCAACTGTAGGCCACGATCACTTGCTGTTTACACAATGGCGCGTGGCTCATTGCTGTCTGGCAAACCTCTTGCGATGGACGTGGAAGTAATTGCGGCCGCAGCTATTTATTTATTTTATTTATTTACAAGTATTACAGAAGTATCTACAACAACAAAGTTATTAAAAAAAATGGCTCAGATTAATATAAATCAATAAACTTGAAGGTCAATTGATTTATCTTCATTGTCCCGTCTTACGGACATTTTGGGCGATTTATAATTCAAGTAGTTCTACAAAAAATCATCGCTACAAAACAAGTACCCTATGTCTATCCCGGTCAGCGGTCGGTGACGAACTAAACGATGGGCCACTGTGTAAACAGGGATGAGCCACGCTACGCCACAATTCCTTTGAAGTGTGCCCAAAAAACCGACAACTGTCCGATTGCGCGCCACGACAGGCAACTGTCCGCCGCACACCATTGCCCCGTGTACACAATGGCAATGGCGAGCAGTGGGCCAGCATGGGCTATTGTGTACTGGCCGCATAACGATATTGCGCGACCCGATAACGTACGGACAATAATGCACACCCTAATAATTGGTGTCCCGTGGGCACGATATATCAGGACGTGCGTTATTGCCTGTACATTATCGGCCCGTACATTATATAATGACCCATTTTGCTATTTTTGCTGAGTGCTGCTCTGTGGTCAAAACTTTCAACAACATTTGCGCGCGCTTATGCGCGAGAATTCTGACTTATGAAAATAATTAAATCAGTGCAGTAGGTTTATGAAAAACAAATTTAATAAGTACCCATGTAAAGAAAGTGGCAAAAATATTTTCCTCTGAAAAATATTTTCCGGTCGTCTATCACTACGATGATAACAAGTAAAACAATACTACAATATTTGTAGACGGCTCATATCAGGTAAGTTTTGTTTGGATCACTGCGTTTGATGCTTCACTTTCAGCTAGCTCGCTGCAGCATCATCCGAGTAGGCTCTAATCAAATCTCTGCTTTGATTTCGCCATTGTACCCATCTACAATCTATAGCTGGTCAACCTCTTTAATTTGGCTATACATTAATAACTCAATTGTTTTTATTTATTATAAAAACAAAATGTTTACTCAATGAATGTCGATGAACTTTTTTTTAATAATTCCTTTTAATTCCGAAAATGTTTCCAATTCAATTCTATAGTCTGTTAGCTTTTAGAATAAACCTCGGGCTCTAGAGTAGGCTTCGGTTTTTGCCGAAAACACACGAGTGTAATACTACTTCCTGCTCTGTATAAAACTTTTCTTCTCTATTTAGAAAAGTTACGTTTAATTATGTGTCATATTAGTTCCGATATTTCTATTTCACGAATGTATCCGATTCTATCTGGTAGGAGCCGAGGTATATTCTAAAAGCTAACAGACTATACCACAGTATGATTTTATATGATAGGTTTCGATTGTATTCAATAAAATATAAATTAAAACATAAATATATCATTGTCAAAGATTTCTACTGAATTTGGGCCAACCAATCGGTAGGTAAATTTCAGAGCCAGATAAATTTGGCTAAAATGTTAAAACATAAAAAAATTGTGGGATTGATTACCGTGGAATGAGCCGTGGCTGAATTACCGTGGATGATGTTTAGATGAATATGAAACTTGTGATCCAAGGAAGTGTCCTCTGAGTCACTGTATATGTGCTCAGAAGCATTTTACAACTACAAATATGTCTCAAACTAGGGAACTTTTTATGAGGAAGTGGATATTTTTAAAATCGGTTATGAGAAAAAGGATGAGGAAGAGGATGCAGAAAACTTCTCTCTCTCTCTCCCTCACACATCGTTTCAACAAAACTCATAACTCTCCTTTGTATTAAATTCCTGTTAAAATATGAGGAATCTAAAATATGAGGAAATTCCTCATTTTGAGGAAGAGGAATCCTCATCAACCCTATCTCAAACTTTACCCACCAACCTCGAACGAACATATTGTTTTAAAGTTCAAAATATAAGTTGAAATGTCACACCCATCAACATGAAATGAGCCACATACAACCAACCAGCAACTTAACATAATTATAATTTAATTACAATCCCATAATCCCATTGGTAAGAGCGCTGGCACGGATAGCCAGAGGTCGCGGGTTCGAATCCTGGCATGTGTGGAATTTTTAGCCTCTAAATAGGTTTTTAAAATTGTCCTTAGCACGGGTTAGTGCATTAAAAATAATGTAATCTCATAATGTTTATGTTCATGAAAGTAGTAATAAAATCTAGTAATGTTATTTTTTTTAGATTAGGTAATTACTTCTATAAATATGGATTTATTAATTTTATGAATAAAGTCCCTCCATTTCGGTAATGTTGGTATTTTCATGCACCTAGTATGTAATTTTAATAGACAGTATAACTATGTTGGTATAACTTGAAATAAAAAACAAGTTTATACTCAAACATTAATATTTTTTTAAATCTTCTATAATCAACATTATCTTTTTATACAAAATAAATAATATTATCATCACTAGCCTTAATTACGAATAAAACTATGCACTAAATCTACAGCTCAAACATAAAATAAACTATAACAATATAAGAAAACCTTTATGTGATACAACAGTAGCTGATTTATTAACAGATATTAGAGTTAGAGAAAAGATAAAAATGCAAATAATTTTAGTCCAATTCAGTGACACAAAAAGAAACTGAATAGGAAATTAAGGTGGGTTATTACAATCCTTCACGTTTTACCTGAAACAATGTAAATAAAAGAAAAAAAAACCTTGCCATAACTACCCATATTACCGACTAACTAATCAGGTCTGGATTAAATTTGGGTTTATTCCTGAAGTACAAGTAATATTTCTAAAATAACCTGTGGCCGATGGTTCTGTTGCCGGTGTTGAAATTATTACTGGTAACTTTCAGAAAATATTCCCAATATTACCGCTAATGGCATGGCATATCAATTGGTCCTGTGGTGTCAGCAACGCTGTGCACCACTGCGAGCCCTCTTTACCCACCTCAGAACAAGTCCTCTTCTTCCTCATCATAACTCATCGCGTACCAGTCCCGCGCCACGTCCTCATAAATAGCTCTCTTAACCTCATCCCCGTACTGTGGATGTAGGATTCTGGGAGAGCGTGCCCGGAACTCCAGAGGCACATCGTAGCACTTGCAGACACAGCACGCGGGGAACTTGAACCAGTCGGCGAAAATGCCGCGGCACTCGTTGCGGGGATCATAGGCTAGGAGGCGGTGCAGTCGGTATTGTTGCTCGCACCTGAAACAGGAAAAATATGATGTCGATTTCAACCCTTGGTATGTCCCCACCGCTGGGGCACGGGTCTCTTCCTGTATAGCACTAAGGTTAGGCCATATTCCACCACGGGGGCAAGTCCGGGTTGGTGGAGGATTGTAAGACAGTGGCGGGCCTTACTGTCAGAAGTTATCTAGCCGCCCATGAGGCTTCTGATATGGCTTAACGACTGCTATTACGTGATAGCCGGCACCGATGGCTTAACGTGCCTTGCGAAGCACTGAAGCGCTCGGAAAAAATGCCACGAGTGGTAGTCGCGGGATGGTCAGATGGTCACCCATCCAACACCTGACCGCGGTAGTTGTTTAGCCCAAGTGATTGATGCCAATGACTCGGTTCCACTAGGCCACGAGCCCTTCAAAAGATGTGATAATATTAATAGATCCAACAGCTTATCACGAAAAATATATTTTTCGCTAAATCTTACAAAAATATATACTACAAATTATATATACTGCCGCTCTCGTGAATCTGAAGGGGTACCTAGTTAAGTAGTCTTCAACTCACTGAATTAGCACCATGTTTGTCACGTATCCCCCGACAAACCCCCCGCCACTGGGAAAATCTGGTACTTCAGTAATGAGCCAGCTTAATATTTTCGATTAATTATTACTCTGTCCATAATTTTTTTTTACCTTCGAATAGTTTACTTTCTTAGGTGAAATCGCTAGCAACTACGAGTATAGACTTGGCGACAAATAGATTTATATTATTACCTGCATCCTTCTCTGCAGTACATCTGCTTCTTTTCGTGGACGCAGGTCTCCAAATGGATGTACTGCTCAAACGGGTACATATTCAGCAACGCCAGGACCTCGCCGCGAGTGCTGTTGGCCCAGAAGGGCGCCGCCATCTCTTCTTTGGACTCGCAGGCGTTTCTGGAAGGGGTTTCAGCCGATTTCATGTAAGATATATTGTGTCAACAATGTCTACTGTCCTGTTGTACTCCATAGGGATAGTAGATCCTAGGATTGAAGATACTGGGTACTAGATACTTAAGTGCTTCAACAGCTTTGGGGCTTCTAGGATAGTCGTTATTTATGAAACCAGATAGTATGAGGGTGGCCCGCGGTCTATACAGCTAGGTTAAGAGTACAGACGGCGGACGGCCAAGTAATTTCCTTTTTGTGTAAAGTAAAGTGATTACTCTCTATCAGTCACAATCGAACTAGAAATTCCTAAGTTCAATCCAAGGATCTTAGGAAAACAAGAAATTCTGGCTAGACTGTTCCTATTATACATGTAGTGGACCTGATCGTTGATTTTAGTTCATCCGCTGTTACATTAGCATTTCGCATATAAGCATAATATACGCTATTATGCAGAGCACTACAAAAAACATTACTTGGTGGTTTGACCCACTGAAAGTAAAATTGGTTTCAGATCACTCTCAACTTTGCACTTACGCTCCCCGTAATTTGATGACGGCTGGCCGTACAGATTCTTGGTGCTGTGGCTTAGGATGGAACTCCTCTTTCTTATCGTTCACATTAGTATCTACTCTATCGTTTTTGAACTTTTCGTGCTCGGAAAACAACAGCGTAGGTGGTAGAGTGGACGTGTCCGTTATTATTGCTTTCCACCCGTATTTATTGGCCTCTGTTGTTGTAAAGTCATCAGTCGTAGTGATATCATCTGTAGTAGTGGTTTCTGTTGAGTTTGCTACGTTCTCTGTTGTCACTAAGACTTCTTTGTCTGTGGCAGTATCGTTCTTGGGTTCTGAAGTTAGAGTTTCAGATTTGGCAGTCGCGGTGATGAAACTTGAGTAGATACTGTTTGTTTCGATGCTTTGTTTGATTACGGCTTCAAGAGTGATTACATCTGGGTCTAAATTGTTTATTTCCACATTGGCTATACTTTCCAATCGTGTCTTGTACGATATACCATTATCTTCATTTAAAGTCTCGTTGCTCGTGACCTCTGTTGTATTTCGATTAGTAGAGTTAGCTGATTTAGTGTCGTTTTTAAAATTAGCAAGTGGTTTTACTTTCAAAGTATCATTATCGTACTTTTTATTCTTGTCTACTGTTGACGGGGTTGTCTGGATGGGCCTGAAATGAGGCTTAACCTTCAAAGCACGCTCCTTTGTGTACATCAATTTAGTCTTAATAATATCTTCAGCGAAGTCAGCATTCTTTGTGTCGTCTTCTTCTCCTTCGTCTTCTATGAAGTTTTCTAACTCTGCTTTTAAAACCGCTATGTGACGCTCCTCACCATACATTCTTTTCATGAGTCCCTGGAAGTGAAGATAAAACACAGATAAATAAATGCAAAGTAACTTTTTATCGTGACCTAAGATCAGAATTACATTTCCCATGTTCATAGGTTGGATTGCCCGACTCTACAAAACCTGGGCTTTATTACCTTATTCTAGGCTGCGTAATATTCACCCAATATGTAGTTAGGCCATGTGTCCTGTCTAGTGTATAATAAAGAATACCTACTCTTATCTTCTCTTGTTTTAATCAGTCTTACTAAAATGTTAATTGTAACAAAGTTTTACGTCATTCCATTTCTCACCTGATTCTCCCGCACGAATCTTCGTATCGCATGCCATGGATATCCTTGCCCCGGGGTTGTGCAGTAGTTCGTCTTCGTTAGGTCGCAGGGTGCTGAGGGCGCGCGCGCCCGGCTTGACCGGTAGGGGCGCGCGCACGCCGAAGCATAGTCGTAAGCGCAGGCTTGCCACGCCGACCATGTCACCTACTTGGCGGGAAGAGAAGGGCTTTGTTGAGTCGAGTCGAGCATAATATTGTACTCCAGCCTCCTCACATGGCAGGCGTGAACACTAACACACTTATCTGCTCGCATATGAAAAAAGTGAAATGACAGAAAAACTCCTGCCATGTTAGGTCGGTAAAAACATTAAAATTGTACAATTGGTGACTTGGTGAGTTATCTTTTAAGGAGAATATCTGCGATGGATGAATACACATTACTCATCCCTCAATAATATCTGGCCTTTTTAAATTCCAAGCCCCATTCTTAAATTGCTAAGCTGCATTGCATATTTTTCTGAACGGGAGACAATTTGTTTAAATGTGTTTTCCAAATACAATCCTTTCTTATTAGTATTAAGCCCGCCTTTGTACAAACATCTGTTTGTGTAATAAAGATTATTTCAATTAAATAATTATGTGATAGTATTGGAGCTCTACATGATGTAGCGACAAAGAAGGTCAAATAGATCGGGCACTGACAGTCTTGCTAAGTGGCGTTGATGTAGCGTTCTACACACTTTTAAGACAGACAGGTGTCGATTAATTTCCAATCTCTCATCGCGTAAAAAATCTACGGTAGACTGACCAGCTGCTAATAATTCCATTAGAATGCAAAGGTTAGTCAAACATGGACCCGAACTAGCAAAAACTGCGGTTAAAACGAAATGTGTTTTTTCGATCGTGAATATCGAGGCCATTCGTATCTAGTTAAGCACCTGCCCAACGGAACGAAAGTAAAATGGACGCCCACCTCGGCTCGCGACAATCATCGTCTGTTTAATGAGATCCTCGCATTTTCACTTTTAGTTTGTCGAACTTTCTACACGCTCTCTTTGTGTGATGCGTCTTGGAAGTGAAGGGCTAGTGCAGTAATTTGGACCCAAGCGTTGTTACGTTTTGAATGAAATATCCCTTTTCTATGTCCACAAAGAACGTTTCTACTAATTAAAACTTTCTAGGCATCTAGCATACATTTTTGATTGGTAACTCTCAAATTATGTGACCCTTCCGGACCCTTTGTAATAAAAATGCAACTAACTCAAGAAATGTGCCTAAAAAAATGTTTATGATGACGTGATATCGGCCAAAAAATCACTACGTGTGGGCATGCTGTACCGTTCTCCGTGGTCCGTCCGTCTTGCGTGTACGCGTAAATAATGCAGTTTGGTGGAGAAATACAAACAAGGAGAAACATAGCGGTGATAGATGGCTGGCCTACAGAAGCTGTATTCAATTTATATTCTTAACATATCACACTGACGTTTCTTCACTAAGCTCAGGAAATAATGGATTTGAATAGTGTGAGTTTAACTTCCATACTTAGTAATCGTTTGCATCACGACAATTAACAGGTGTAACTTAAAGATCACCGTGACAGTGGCAGCCCAAGCGATAGCTATCTCTATTCATAGAGAGTTAAGCAACCCATGACGTCATAACACTTGCTCCCAAATACCATCAGTCACTTTCACTCGGATGCCTGACCGTCTGTCTGTCATTTATAATGTGTATTACTTTCTTATTAGTAGCTGTTGTTTCTTAACCTTTTGGGAAGTCTTGGCCGTGTCATGCATTCTACTTATGCCTTTGATTTAGTAATCGATAACTACTAAAAAAATCATGGCGGTAGGATGTGGATGTTCAGTTTCTATTTGAACATCAACATTGTATTTAACGACAAAAGCAATTATTCCTCAGTTACCAAAATTTATTGAGAAACCGTGGTCAAAATTGCAGAGGATCAATTACGTATGCAGATGGTTGGTATAATGTTTGCTCAAGTTACGGTGAAAATCCGACGGCCCGGCTACTTTCGCCGACTCTATGAGCGTCGATAACTAGGTCTTGACTCGAATGATGTAAATCACGATTTTCATGTTTGCCACTGCGTTATTATGTCGCATAACTCAGTCTGATGACCGACTGGTTATGTCATACTTATCATGCGTTCACCACATCAGCTTTCTCTCTTTGCCTCCCTAATTTGTGCTCTAGATGTTGGGATAGGCTAAGGAGTTTTTATGCCTTTTTTATGGGTAATCTATCAATATATGTTTTCGTGTGTCTTCTTTTGCATTCGAGTTGTGGAATTTACTTTATCGTCGCTAATTATTATAGTCTGTATCTCTGAAACAGATTTTCTACGGTATGTTTTTACACAAATTAAGTAGGTAAGTTAAGTTGTCTGGGAGTCTGGTTAAAAATCTAAGTAGGGTTATTTTTAGTTTCATCCAAAATAAAATTACCAGATATCAATAATCATCAAACATAACAGAATTTTGAACTTCTGCTTAGTGGAAATGATAATTATCGACACATAAGAAACGGTTTTTAGGTTTTGCATCATCTTAATAACAAGTATATTATGCACGGTGATTATTCCTAGGCTTGGAATATCCACGTCTTATAAACCTAGAAATAACACTTCGATCACTTTAGCAGACTCTCATGCATGTATCAACTATCTATTACTTACTTAGGTACTTACTACTTTATTGCACACGAAAAACACATAAAAGAAATAGAATGCAACAGAATACATGTACATAGGCGAGCTTATCTGTGTAAGAGATTTCTTCCAGCAAACCTTGGGGAGTCAGAGTGGAGGATGTAAAACGGGTCTATATCTATATTATTGCAATATTTGTACCTACTAATATTTATTCCATATTATGAAATTAAATGAAAAGGTTTTATTAAAAGTAGCGCAGAAACTGCGGCTTAATGAACGTTACAATTCAAACTAAGTGTCCATTTCAAGATCTAGATATTTTGGAAAAAAATGGACAATAAACTTAGTCTATTCAAGGTCCTTAATTCATCCTTAAATCCTCATGCTCATAATACCACTCCCCAATATAAAATTACCCTAATGTATAAAATAGTCTCCAAGGCGCAGGTACAAAGATTTTACGACAGCGGGCGGTGGTCAATTACGATGGATATTCGTAAATTTCCATTCATAAAAATAATTGCGTCTGGTGTGGGTAGGGTCTGAGTAAGAAGTAATTAAAGTGGGCGAGTGAGCAGCGTCGCACGGCCTGCTTCCCACGCCGCAGCATGGCTGGCTCTCAGTCTGTGGCCGTTGTCCTGGTTTCCCCGAGGAAGCTCTTTTACTCTCTACCTTGCAATCTTAGATGTCGTACTGTTAAATTATAGGATAGGTGCTAACAGGTTTTTTTTTTGAGACATTTGACTCTTGTAGTGAAGTGGCAACTACAGGATGGACCTAGACTAAAGTGATCCATTCTCTACACCTGGCTTCTTGTTCTACAGCATTGAATTATTCACTAAATCAAATTCAATCGATCTATCCAATATTCCGAACTCGTTTATGGCTAAACTTTTCGCGGTGATTGAAGTTCTTTTTGGAACAGGTTTCGATATTAAATTGATTTAAGACTCGTGTTACACCTTGTAATGAAATTGATATTAACAACGTGCCGCAGAAAAATTAATATGCTAATTAGGTACACGTCCATATATCTTTTCCCAGGTTAATGAGTACAATAGGTATTTAGCCCACTTTTGACAGGGTGAATGACCGCATCTTCTAAGACAACATTAAACAATCAACAGTTTTATTATGTTCGTATTCTAATGCCGCTGCAAACGAGGAAATGCATTGTTTATTATGCAGATTTAAATACTTTATTTTAAGGCTTGATAGTTAGAGATTTTCTTTGAAAATCAAGATCGTCTGTTATGTCTTTTTAAAGTTTACTCAACATTATCAACTTTACCAGTTTGTTTGGCATATTCACTATTAGTGTCTTTTGAGGGAAAGAAATATGATTTCTTCAAACTTTCTAGGTACCAAGAAACAAAACAAACCAACCGAACTGCATCCAAAATAACTTTTGCACAATTTTCTGGATCCACAGATGAACCACAAATCCTTAGAAATTAGAGAGAGCGCACCCTCCATTAGCACTTTTAACATAATTAACACTCACCACAAACAGAAAGGCGATCGTGCGCCGCATTTCGCAGTTGTCTAACGCACTTTCACTCCTACTACACGGAACATTGTGAAACGACCGCCGGGTGCCGCGGCTGCTCGCCAACTGTCCGTCCACCTTTCGCAATGTCAGTGTCAAGGACTGGTGGATGCAGAAGATGCACTTGTTTTTGTTATGGCTCCAGGTTTCATAAGGTTCCAGATGGTCAAATATGGTTTATAAATCAACATTTCGTATTTAGGTTCATCGATTGGGGTGTTTCAAAAAAGCTGTTAGATGGTGCGTTGCTGTTTTACTTAACTTCTGGTTGTTATTAGTGCTTGTAGTTGATCCTTTTTCTTTTTGATTTGACACGTTTGTGTACTCTATTCTAATCACAAAACACTTTTTTTTAACTCAATTCTACCATTATCCACCAACAATTCTTTGTTTCGATGAACATGTTTCAACAAGCTCACTGCTCCTACATAATCAATTTCAACTCTAATGTCATGTATTAACGCGTCTGCGTTTTCGACACCCACTTCATTAGCGGTGAAGTCTCAATAATAATGTTCGGCTGCTGAACCCGCCCCGTCATTAATCATTGTTAATTTGTGTTATTTCAAACTATTAGATCTTTGGAATCGCGTTACATTGCAGATTCACACGACAGAAGAATTAGGTTCCGCTTGCCCGCAAGAAAGAGTATGTGCGAATGAGTAGGTCACTCGAGTAATCGTTTGCCAGCCGCCGTCTGCAACGGTCCTTATCTTACTTGACGGCAAACCGATATGTAAGACAGAGAAGGAGACATGCGCGTGCGCCTGACCGTTATCCCGCGACGATATCTTGAATGGAGGCGTTTTCTCCCGCGCCAAAACAATGGCGCCCGCCCGCAAATTAACTTGTCGGTTCGAAAATCGAAAGGGTCACCTTTTTAGTCAACTTAATTGTTAACTTTTTAAATGATGATGATGAGGCATCTTTTATTATAGTTAATGAGAGCTACGGAACTTAATTCGTTTTTATTCATGTTTTTTATATTAAATGTAGGGATTTTATTTCAGCTTCCATAAACATCAAAGTATCAGCAAACACGTCATTGTTGTCAGCAAAAAATCGTAGTACCTTCTGTACCCTCGTAACGTACCTAAGTCACGTGTGTTCCAGTTAAGACAGAGTACAATTTGATATCTCAAGTTTTCCTCGTCAAGCGCCGTGGGTTAAGTAGAAAGTCATCGGTGAAACTTGTCGTGTAATTGGCCGATAAATATTGGGCTCTTATGCACTTTCCTTTACCTCGTCCTGCGAATACTTTCACAAGGAAATGTCTGTTATCAATGAAAGCCACTGTCAAACCTGTTTCTGGCTGCCCTAGGCCACGGCACTTATAGATGTATCGCTCTTGTTGATTTAGCCAACCAAGCTTTCTTTCGATGTCTTCGCTTACTTGCAATATTGATAACGCTGTATAAGAAACCTTAGAAACGTGTACTGTATGTTGCTGTGATGACATGTCAACAATTAACAGCAGATGTAAAGACGCGTTCTTCAGGGAATATGTTACAGCTATTGTTTTAAACATAAGCAAAGATAACGTTAGCTGCATAATAAACGCTAGTAATAGAATGCAAACAGATGCAGTTACAGTGCTACACAAGAAATAAGTCTCGCCGATGCTCGCTCGATGTACCTGCGCAGATGACTAAATTTCGGATGTGCGGCAAGTTGATCGACCAATCAGATAGTTTTATTTTATGGCAGGCCGCGCGCCTTTGTTGCTATTGGTTGATTCAACGTCATCGATGCAGGTGACTGTTAGTTTAGCAATATTAGCGTGAGCGAAATAGGTATCGCTACTGCGGCAATCAATTCTGCACCTTAACCGTATCGGTTAAAGATCATGTTGAATGTACTTATAGCTTCGGGTACTTTACTCTTCTTCCTAGTCTGCGCGAACGTAGATTCCCGAAGGGACTTTTATGATGTGTAGTACTGTAAAACCATAAGTTTGCAAATAGTCGGACATCTCAATGTAACTGGATACTGAATGCTTTCTTATGTTAAATGCCTTTGTTTACTTCAAATCATTAACTAGTGTTATTTCAATGAAGTGTAGAAAATCAATAACTCAACAGCAATTATAATAGCAACTCATAAGTGTTCAAATGAGACTTATTTTCATAATTAACTGTGCAGCTTGAGGGGTTTAATTTTAAATTCAAACAATAGGTGAGTTATTTATTTTTATTGTTCTAACATTGAATACAATATGGATTGAGCATCTTAAAAATGTCGTCAAAGTGACGGGTCGCCAGCTACCGTTGAACTAACACGTTTCGCAACTTTTTCCAAAACACTTCACTATTGTGCTTATCCCACGACAAGTATATCTTTGTCTTCAACAAAAATTTCATAGTAGTGGTTAGGTATTTAGATTCTATATTACCTACTCTAACTAATACTAAAGGATCATACGCTGTACCATCCTCAAGAAAAAGTCTGTGATACTCGGCTAGCTGGGTCTCCCATCTACACCACTGAGATTTAGCAAACCCGTTGCTTATCACTAACACTATGTACTTGCTCTCATTGATACTATTCAATATAGATTCAGATATGAATGAACCTATCTCAAAATCTCGTTCATAAACGCAAAGATGTAAGAATGGTGGGTTATTCTCTAGTTGAGATATCATCTCTATAACGAAATCTCTGTCATCATTGCAATAAGATATGAAAGCATCGTATTTGAATGTCCTTTCTTCACACATATTTCGTGCTCTGTTTGTTTTTTTGATGAATCGTCTTCCTAGCGCTAATTTAGTCAAAAATAACCAATATTTTATGTAAATTCTAAACTTCAATACTATAACAATCAGCATGACAACGATCAAAATCATTACTATCGACGGCGTTGTCCATATGATTAACATTACGTTTGTGATTTTGTCATACATGATACAGGTTAAACTCTTGACCGACCTTAAATATTCAACCACTGGTCTATCCTCCCACAAATCAGGAGTACTGCATTGGAATTTGGACTTTGTAAAGAACTGTTTTAAAGCATAAGAAGCGTTTACTTCTATCCATGTGTAGGTTGAATACATGGCACTACAATCACATATAAAAATATTACCGATTAGATTAATTTCGGTACCGTTAACTTGGTTTTGCATCAAATAGTTGATATCTTCAAGCATACTGTTCGAAAAATATGATATCTTATTATTGGTCATGTAGATTTTCTGAGGCTGTAATTGTGATCCATAAAATAAGGGCATCGGCCATGCTACGAGAAAATTTTCACTGAGATCTAATACTTCTAATTTTTTTAGCGGTTTTAGTGTCGTTGGTGAAATTACGTATAGAAAATTGTTTCTTAGTATTAATTTTGTTAGATTCGGCATCATTTCAAAGATATTTTCGTCATCGCTAAAAAACTTAATACCACAGTTCTTCATTATTAAAACATTTAGATTTATTAGTCCGTCAAATTGTATTCTTGTGAAATTGTCATTTGCTGTCAAGGGGTTGTTTGCTAAATTAAGAATATTTAAATTTGGCGTATACTTAAATGTTCTTGGTCCTATGTGGTATATTGTTCCGTTCTCCAAATTGAGGTATTTCAATTTTTCCAATCCTCGAAAGGTGTAATCGAATATCGCCTTAATTCTATTGTAAGAAAGATTGAGTATTTCAAGCTCGTTGCTGTTGGTAAATGTATCACTGCCTATTTCAAAATAACTTGGATTTACAGTATTGATGGTGTTGCCTGATAGATCTAGCAGCTTTATCTGCGATGATACATGGCCCTCATGTAATCCTGGTAAGTAGTTACCGCTCAAAAACAACGCTTGTAGTTTCGGGAACTTAGTAGGTTCGAATGCGTTTGGTCCAATATAAACCGCCGAAACTCGTCTCAAATCTAAAACATTAATGTTCTTCATTCGTGGAAAGCTGCTGTCTAATATTACTTCGAACTGATTCTTAGCTAGAATCAAAATTTCTATGGTTGAATTAGCTATAACTTGCAATAGTTTTTTTGGTGGATATTTTCGAAACGATAATCCTGTCAGATCTAAATAGTACAAATATATTTCCTCGTCAATGATTTTCGCCAAGAATTCTCGTACTATAGTTGCGTTCAAATCGTTATCTCCGATATTTAGTTCTCTAAGCATTTTTAGTGGTAAAAATCCATTTGGGTGTATATAATCTATTTGGCATAAATTTATTTCAAGCCTTCTTAGTCGTGTTCCTTCCATCGGTGAGAACGCTTCCTTTGGTATGCTATCAAATATGTTCTCTGATATATCCAAATTTTCAAGCAAAGGCAGTAAGTTCGGTCTTAACGCTTGCGTTAAATCCAAAATGTGGGTGAATCCATTGTTCACCATTGTCAAGTTTCTAAGGTTTGTAAGCCCTTTAAACATTGTGTCGTAGATAGTATGTAGAGCAGTGCTGTAAGATATGGATAGCTGTTGTAAACCGCTTAGGTTTCTAAATACTCCATGTTCTATGTATTTTAAGCGATGATTTGCTTCTAGTTGTAGACCTTTTAAGTAATACAGTCTGTCTAGTTCTCCAACGCGTATTGACTCTATTACAGTCATCCTGACTTCTAATACTTCGCTCATCTTCTTCACCTGAAATGTGAAATAGTTCGTATCAGAAAATTATGTTAATTTTGTGTATCCGAAAATCTGAGTTACTAATTCTTGATTAAAAGGTAGTGTTCCTAATATGCCTTCTACGAGATTAATTTCCTATGTCAATATTTATTGATCAAGTGCGTAGGTGTGACACGTGTAATCAAACCAGTGTTGCGTATCTATAAAAACAAGTTCCGATTTCTTTCCAATTTAATGGTTTCCAGCAGTAACTACCAAAGGAAAAATAATCGTATATCTTTTACAGAAAGTTTTTGCAAAAAAGGTAATATTACACCTGCAACATTCGAGGAATTTACCCGTTATCGCGACAAGTTTCGTCGTCGTTTCGCCCAGTGTTTGTCGTGGTTCGCGTGTTTCTTGAACACAAAGTTTACATTGATTTCTATTCTTATCTACAGTTTATCGTGAGAAACCGATGCAAATCATTGTCTGCCCCCACAGGTGCAGCTCTATAACACAGTTATTAATTAGCTTAGTGGAAACAAATGTACCTTGGGAAACTTCTTGCATTCATATCCCCCAAAACAGACCACCAGATTCTCCGAAGCGCTAGCCCTGCAAAAGCACCCAGAACTTCTGTCAATTCCTAGGTCAATCGGGAGAGAGGACAGCCATGTTTTCTTAGTATTCAAATAGCTGTTTGCTACGTCTGCATAAAATAAAGTTTCCCCCTTAGTGTACTGAGCGTAGCATAGAAGCAGCCACAGGTACCGGGAAACTGACATCTTGTGGGTTGTATTAGGATCTGGAAACAATATTAGGATAGTATTAGAAGGCGGGCGAATAATAATATGTAAAATGGGTCTTCCCATACATGTCTGAAGTAGCATGAAATGAAATCAATTTTATTTCAACGTAAAGAATTTACATTCTTGTTTGCCGAATCATCATACACCCATTATGTGCCCACCGAATGGTACGGGTCTCTTCCCTGAGGAAGGTATAGGCCATACTCCACCAAGAGGGGCAAAGTCCGGATTGGTGGAGGATTGCAAGACTAGTGGCTGATCGTACTGTCAGAAATGTACAAGCCGCCTTGAGGCCTCTGTTTGAGGAATGTCAATGTAAAATGTAAGCTGCTGCCTTCGGGTCGTAGTGTAGTGGAAAAACGGCAACGGGAAAAAAAACCCACTATGACCATCTTTTCCCAAGTCATATTAAATCTAAAACATCAGTTGCCACCTATACGTATGAGGATATTTCATATTGCCATCAATAACTTTAGATGCCAAAGCTTTAGTGAATCGTTTCTGACTAAAGCAAGGAAAACATGCGAACTAACGAACTATTTACGTGAAGCTTTTAAAACTATTTACTTAAACGCTATAATACGTATTTGATCCAATGCAATAAAGATTGTAACAATTTGGTTGCGTCTAAAGTCACTGACGAAGTCGTTTATTAAGGGCATGCCAAAAGATTATACGTAAGTAAATGCTCTTGTACTGATAAGGCGAACAAATATTTAGTTTTCGACGTCAAATTAAATTTAAGAGGGAATTTAAATGTACACAAAGCACGTGGAAAATATCTCTGTGTTAATCTACGTCACAATGATTGCTACTTTCGTGATTTGAAAGAAAAATGGTGCGTAAGTAAATCATAGGTAGGTACTGTGTGTCAGAGAGTGAAATGATTAACACTAGATTACAAACAAGAAGAGGATGTCCTTCGTTTTTGGTTTTTGTCTTCGTCATTATTACAGATTATTAACGAACATTCTAGAACATGCACCCTGCGTGAAGTATTAAACTTATATAAATTTGTTGATGTTGATTCTTAAGTCTTGTATTAGTGGTTTTGTGCAATTTATTATGTATCTATATCCCACTGCAGGGCACAGGCATTCTTCCAGAAAGAAAGAGTATGGGCTTAATTACTACGCGTGCCCACCGCGGATAGGCAATTTCAAGCGCTGAGGTAGTTGAACGCCTCATACACTCAGGATTCCATTGCATCATGGGAAGTAATCGGAAGTAACTAATAAATACTCGAAGTAGGTTCAAATATTCACCTTCACATTTATGTAATCCTTTCTATCTCTTGGGTTTTTTCATTTCTATTTGTCACTAAAGACTCAACTATCTCATTATCACTTCTGATTAACAACTCTTGTGTAAACTTGCTTCGAAAAAGCCTTAATTCTAACAGATACGAGTACTCTCACGGATGTATCTTCAACGGGAAGCAAGGTAAGACTGCCATCTTTTGTTTGCCGAAGAATTTGCACAAAAGTTTCAGAAACTGCGATTGGTCCTTTCTGTTTAGTTTCAACAATGAAGATAGCGTGATATGACAACGATGTAACTCCTAATTGGGAGGCACAGAGCTTGTTTGCTTGATCATTTAGCGTGTTACGTTTTGCTACCTCTGATATTTTGAACTGGATTTGTCTTGTGAAATATTTTATATAGAAGTTCTGTGATCATTTGCAATCCTACAGTGTGTGTGTAGTTTTCTATTTCATATTTACTTTTTTAGTCGGCTTTTCATTCATAGCAAACATTTACAAGATTTTCTGGATTTTAAAATAGCGCCTTGTCGTTGATAGCTTCTTCTTTTTACAGAATACAGAATTACTGTATGTATATTCGGAAATGGTGAAGGTTATGCTCCCCAATATGGGCTAGGTATGTAATATAAGATAAGAATATTCTTTATTGTACACCAGAGCACATATGTACTTAAGTTTATTACGTGAAACACTTCGAAATCGAAAACCACCCGTGTTTTTTTTATTGCGTGTCGGTGGCTAACCATCCCTGTTTATTAAAACGTAAAGAACATTAGTAATTTAAATTTGGATTACGTTACTTGATTTTTTGTCGGAAGAGTCCGACCAGGTTTCGCTCAGAGCTTAATCATGGTGAGTAGAGTAAATCCGCATTTAAACCAAAAATGTGTGCCTAGTGCTTAAGAAAGTTTAAGTGTAAAGAACATGATATTTTTTCACAAAGTAAAAGTTGTCCGTATTACGTGTAGAACGTTTTCGATGTATGTATGAGGATTGTGTGACAACCAATAATGTGTTTCCTTCGTTTCTGAAAAGTTATATTTTAGGACGTAACTGACATGTACAATACTGTAGCTTACAGTTCCTGAATCCTTACGAAGGTGGGCGACGCGTCGCGACGTGGCGTTTCTGGGATATTTTACCACTTCTAGAGTAATAACAATCTGTTAACCTACTGTTGACAGCTGCTGTCAGTTGATTAAAGAGCATAAAAAATAAACATCGGAACACACTTTTACAGAATAATCCTCGAAACTATTCCTCTTTACTGCTTTCTTTTTTTATGCGTTTGCATAAAATTTTTACCACATGCAGCAACCCACTTAGTTTGCATAATATTCATTTCGTCATGACATCATCATTTTCTCCCAACTTTCTAAAGAAACAAAACATGCAGACTAAACTGTTAAAATAGTCATAGCTTTTTTGGATGTAGGTGTATTAAAGTCCTTAAAGAGTTTGGTCCTACTATAGTGCTCTATACTTACTTAGGGGGTGTATCAAACTGGGGATTCTAATTGTCAATATGAACAAGGTTTTGATGAAGAAAAAGCTAATAATAAGCTGTTCCATACTGTAGTTACCATATGCGGCATTGGAATTTACAGAATATCTGCTCCGGTATTATATCTATCTGAGATAGATGAATAATTTACTCCTAAATCATGTGACCGTCCCGTGACTACCGCCAGTGGCATTTTTCCGAGCTTCCGTGCTTCGCAAGTAGGGTTACCATCTGACCGGATAAAGCCGGTCTAGACCGGATTTTTACGTGTTAGACCGGACTCCGCCCGGATTTTACGTCAGACCGGATTTTTGTCATACTTGCATGTCCTCCCGCCCGCTCAAGCAAGCAAGGATGTGTTTAAAGAAGGATCTGCAATTTGAAAAAATCACAGAAGCTCTTTTGAAGAGTTCTGCCTGCTTAAGAATTTTCTGAACACAAACAGTGATTTATAATATCTTTTATTGGTGTATCTTTTTTAATACAATTAACGACAGCTCCAGAGTTTCAGAATTTCTGAAGATTTGTCAATATTTCTTTAGTATTTTGCCACACAACGCAAATGTGGAGAGAGCGCAAATATGGAGAGAGTTTTTTCTCTCATGACTTCTCAGTGGACCAAAGAGAGAAACAGACTTTCAGTGAGTGGAGTCAGTGAAAGCCATATTGCTTACGCAATATAACTATAAACACGTGACGTGTGAACAATTTTATTGCGAAATAGCTGGAAAAAACAACTTTTTGCATGCAGTAGATTAAAACTTACTCAAATACTATGATTTTTATTTAACACAGGTGCGTGACCGGACTTTTTTTTCAAAATCAGGATTTTTGACATTTCAGACAGGATTTTGCATTTTTAGGCCTGGTAACCCTATTCGCAAGGCACGTTAAGCTGTTGGTGCCGGCTGTCATGTAATGGTAGTCGTTAAGCCATGTCAGAGGCCTAATGGGCGGCTTGATAACTTTTGACAGTAAGGCCCGCCACTGTCTTACAATCCTCCACCAACCCGGACTTGGCCCTCGTGGTGGAGTATGGCCTAACCTTTCTGCGATCCAGGAGGCGACCTGTGCCCCAGCAGTGGGGACATATAAGGGTTGATATCGAAATCATGTAAATCAAAGACACAGACACGTAGATATACAAAGCGAAGCGGAGCATATACAATGTATACACTTTTTCTGCTTAATCTGTGGATAGCTGATAGTTTTATATAACGAGTTCCATGTTCTTCCCAAAGTAAAAGTTATTCATATTCGAATTCCTCAGTTTTAGGGGTCCGTAGCAGACAACGTATGTCTGTGTGTTTATGGCTTAGCTCAGAGATGATTAGTATTAGAAAGCTGAAATTTGATACCTGTAGACATACATATTAATCACTCCGACAAAAAGGTAACATTAAATCTTTAAAAAAAATCTAGGGTATCTTCCCTACACCTAAATTAAGGATGCAATTTTTTTTGGCCTACACCATATTAAGGTGTAAGAAAACTTTTTCAATTTAAAGGACATTGTTTTAGGAGAGTTGCAGTTCTCAACCATACGATGCACGTCCGATCAACCAATCAACGTCAACCATTTAGCGAAAGAGTCTCGAGATTGAACTGGGAATAGGCGGCACACTTGAAGAAGGTAGGTGAACCAAGGCAATCACAAACACGACGGCGGACGGTAGGATAACCAGCAGCCCGATATACTCGTAATTTAGTCGGCGGAAGATTCGTGGATGCGAATGGCAAGGGACCGTGAGAGAGGGCGTTTTGGGAGAAAAGGAGAAAATCCAGCAGTGAGCAGCGGTAAGTTGATGATGATGATGAATAGATACAGACGTTTAGTTACACCCTGTACATACTTAGTAACTTCGCTGTAGTAAATGTTGCCTGGGGCCTATTTCATAGAACTGGGTACTACTCATGGTTTACTATGACAATTCGCTCTACATGTAAGTCGATCGATCCATATTTGAAATGAAATGAAAAGGTTTTATTCAAAAAAGTAGCGCAGAAACTGCGGCTTAATGAACGTTGCAATTAGGTGTCCAGGTGTCCATTTCAAAATCTAAATCATTTTGGAGAAAAAATGGACAAAAAGACTCCGAACTTAGTCTTTTCAAAGTCGTTAATTAGCAGAGTTTACATAACTATTTTAAAACAGAACTCTTGCATAGTACTGGCTTAAATTCCAGACATCATTGTCATCTAAATAATCCTTTATGTTATAGTAGCCCTTTTGGCACAAAGTGTACTTAACACATTTTTGGAACCGCGTTTCAGGCAAGCTTAATATCGTTGTCGTCGTCGTCGTCAGGCTAACTAGTCCACTGTACTCGTAGCCCTCCCCTAAAGAGCGCCACGTTGTGCTATCGTAATTCGTAGGGGGTAATGCCCATAATCCCCACGCTGGACATGCGGGTTGGGGATCGCTTAATATATCTTAAGGGATTTTATTTATAGTAAGGTTTTATTAATAAATAGGAAGATTCGACTACGCAATGTTCATCGAATTGTCTTAATAAACGATGAATTGTATTTCTACAAAACAGGCCCTTGGTCAGGTTTCACTGCAAAACGTTATAAATCAGAGCAATAAACGCGGACGGGAGGTGAAAGTAGTCGTTAAATATGTCGTAGGTTTGCATAAAAATAACCGCATTTATTGAATTCCCATGTTCTGATGCCCTAGCACGCATTGCTTGGCGAATGACTAACACTGGCAACGAGAGTGAAGACGAAACTCTGTTAATTAAGTTAAAACCTGTTATAATAATATTATAATATTCTTTCGAAAACAGGTTTTAACTAATGGAGTCTCTATAAATTATTAGCAAAGGGAAAGATAAAAAGTACCCAGCGTCTGTGCATCGAACGACTTATGGACGTTGATGAAGCGAAGGTGATTGTCAGGATCGTGGCAAGTGGCAGTCCCTGGTCTCTGCCTACCCCTCTGGGAAACAGGCAGGCGTGAGGTTATGTATGTATGTATGTATGTATGTATGTATGTATGTATGTATGTATGTATGTATGTATGTATGTAAGGGTGTATGTATGTATGTATGTATGTATGTATGTATGTATGTATGTATGTATGTATGTATGTATGTATGTATGTATGTATGTATGTATGTATGTATGTATGTATGTATGTATGTATGTATGTATGTATGTATGTATGTATGTATGTATGTATGTATGTATGTATGTATGTATGTATGTATGCATGTATGCGTGTATGCGTGTATGCGTGTATGCGTGTATGCCTGTATGCGTGTATGCGTGTATGCATGTATGTATGTACGGAGTCTCTGTTAGCTTCTTCACATAATCTATTAATTGTGAAACTAAAAGCGTGGACGTTCATTATGTAAAAATTTTGTTTTTGTAGTGAATTATTTTTTCACTGTCTTGACTTTTAGACCTTTTCGGCAGCATCAATAGGGGTATACCTACTTACTCAAAAATATTTAACTTCTAAAAACGTACCTATCAGTTTGTTTTTTCTTATGATAGTATGCAACGCAATTACGTTTCTTACGTAGTTACCTACCGGCTATTGCCGGAAAGTTTTCCCCTGATATCTTTTATCTGCTAGTCAGGGCCGGATCTACCTAAGGGCTGCTTGGGCTGCAGCCCAGGGCTCCGACGTTACAAGGGGCCCCCCGATCCCGCTTAAAACAGTAGGCGATAATTTGAAAAAACAGTAGCGCTGCTTAACGTAACGTCTGACGTGATTTTGTTTTTTTTTTCGCACTTAATAATATATCATTATAGAAACAGTTTTTTGACATGGCTATTAGTTGAGTACTTAGATAGGCCCCTAAGTAGTTTTAGCCCAGGGCCCCACAAATTCAAGATCCACCCCTGCTGCTAGTAGATTTTCGTTTCCCGTATTAACACCTTTAAATTTTTATTTTTTTATATATTAAATGATTTATTAAATTGCCCAATTTTTAGTTAACACTAATTCGTTGTCCAATAACATTTTTCTATTCTAATTATGTTCTAAATATATATTAGATTTGGATAGAAGGGATAATTACGAGTATGTGTCTTGAAAATGATGTAGGTTGGTAGGCAGACCACCGACACGATGGTCAGACAACATCGTGAGGGTTGCGGGTCTGAGATGGATCAGGTTCGCACAGGACCGTGAGGAATGGCGCAATAAAAAGGAGGCCTATGCCTAGCAGTGGGTTGATGTGGGCTGATTATAGATAGATAGATAGAAAACGATGTG
Source organism: Yponomeuta sedellus (assembly GCA_934045075.1). NCBI lineage: Eukaryota > Metazoa > Arthropoda > Insecta > Lepidoptera > Yponomeutidae > Yponomeuta > Yponomeuta sedellus. Next base: position 1,681,350 of record OW203738.1, on the reverse strand, counting down.
AACTTCCCTCTTGTATAGATATAAAATGCCATGTGTAGTTCTTGGTCTTACTTGTATGTTCTAAAAACAGCTAGACTTCAGTAGCTACATTTTATAAAGCCTAATACGTCCCACAGCAGGGCACAAGCCTTCTCTCAAAAAGAGAGTCTCTTAATTACTGCGTGGGACATAAGATCATTCTCTTTTTATGTGTCCGTACCGCGGATTTGCAATTTATTATTATGTATATAATAAATTATATACATAATTTCATGTCGTGTGGTGTCGGCCTAGAGAATAGCACCAACCCAATTCTTCCCGCGGTTGTCGTAAAAGGCGACTAACGGATACAAACCCAGGGGTGGGCAGCAGCGCCCCCTGCAGTACAATTCCACCGAACTGCGATCCCCAACCCGCATGCCCAGCGTGGGGATTATGGGCATTACTCCCTATGATAGCACAACGTGGCGCTCTTTCGGGGAGGGCTATGTCCAGCAGTAGACTAGTATAGCCTGACGACGAATAAATTATATTATGTATATATGATGCTGGATGCGGCAAGCTGAGGACAGGGCGCTATGGCGCTCATTAGGGGTGGGCTATGTCCAGCAGTGGACTAGTATAGCCTGACGACGATGTATATATCTAGGGCACAGGCCATCTCCTAGAAAGAAAGAGTATGGGCTTAAATTAACCCGCGTGCCCACCGCGGATAGGCAATTTCAAGCGCTGAGGTTTTTGAACACCTCAGACACACAGGATTCCTAGTGATGTTTTTCCTTGACTGTTAGCGAGTGGTATTGGTTAGAAAATAAAGTCATTGGTACATTGAGTAGCTGCGTTCTAACGCTGCGCTAGCAGCTAGATTTTCCAAAAACGTATTACAAAATATTAAGTGTGTTGTTTTTAATGCACTAACCCGTTCTAAGGACAATTTTAAAAATCTATTTAGAGGCTAAAAATTCAGTTGGGAGAGCGCTGGCACTCGTTCACTCGTCGCTGGCTGGTTAGCCAGAGGTCGCGAGTTTAAGTCCCGACATGGGTGGAATTTTTAGACTCTAAATAGGTTTTTAAAAGTATTACAAAATGTTCCATTCTTTCTAGTAAGCTCCTTAAAACATTTTGTATTGAAAAAATAGCAAACAATAATTGAATATTATTCATCTGGTAAGCACCTCAATTTTCTGATTTGGTAAGTACCTTAAACGTGCCTTGTACCTTCATTGTCATCACCATCAGCCACTTGACGCCCACTGCAGGACAAAGACCCTCCTCTTGGTTTCCCAAGCTTCAATGCAGCTTGAATAAAAATAATGCAGAACACTGCTCCAGCGGTTATAGCGGGGCGTTAAAGCCACTAGCCCATGCTAGCCCTGCCAGAGCGCTTGGGTCGACAGAATGGGAGCAGACGCGACAGGCTTCAGATCCCCGTAATGAGCCCCTCCACATGCCGCAGGTTTCCGAGAATCGAACCCCATATCGTCTCGAGGACTAATTAGCTGGGAACTCGCTGAATCTTGATGAGCCCCGCTTGAAATCTTTAGTGCTTATATGTATGAAAAGTGCTGGTGCTGACTTAAAATAGTGCATGGCACTTGTTACAAAATATATATTTTAACAATACTTTTCTTTAGGGCGATAGAATTTAGGGTGTGGTTTAAAAAATTGAGTTTAAATGGATAATTGTATTCAAATAAATGAGTTGTTTGTGATATTGGATGGACACCTAGCAAAAGTGTCCTACCTTTAGTAGTAATAGTTAATACTTTGTAACTAGTTTCCCATTTGTACCCTGTTACTCTCTTAATTTATTTAGCCATTCCGGTATACGTAGGTTGTCTGGAAGATATTGATTTTAGCAATAAGGTCGCTAATGGTACCTACTATTTACCTTTGTAAATATTCTTACCTTTTTCTTTCACGGTTAAAAGCATAAGACTCTTTAAAGGTTCGACGGACACATGGACTTAACGGACGGACGGTCATAATCACGTCATAATAATTCGGTCTCGCAGCTGCCAATAGTACCCTAAAGAAGAAATAGTACTTGGCAGTAAAACACATTTTATTCTTAACTGAACTAAGTAAAATCTCTACATTGGAGATGGTAATGCTAGCGACAGATTCTTGATGAGGTCTTCAATCTGGATCAGATTTTCCTTAGCTTGCTTGCAGAGTTTTCCCTCAGGCAGTTCTGGCGGCTCGTTCCGCAGAAGTAGGGCTGATTCCAGTAGGATCTTGCGGGCTTCCTGAAAGTGGTTGCAAATGATGTAAGGAACAGCGGATAGTAAGGCTCGCTACAGTCTTACAATCCTCCACCAACCCGGACTCGGCCCCCATGGTGGAGTATTATGGCCTAACCTTCCAGCGATGCAGGAAGAAACCCGTGCCCCAGCAGTGGGGACATACAAGGGTTGATATCGATGAAAGTTGCTGGGTACGTAGGTATCAATCAATCACCCTGTTCTCGTCCACAGCTGGACATAGGCCTACCCCAAGACACGCTTTTTCCCTCTGTCCTCGGCGATCCTCATCCAGCCACGCAGCGTAGGACGTCCACCGGCTCGCTGGACTAACTTAGTATTATAGTTCTTTTGAAATTATTTACTTTTAGTAAAGTTGTTGAATATGATACAAGCCCACGCAGGACGCGACGCAGGTTTTGGCTCGCAGAACTTGCACCTCTAGGAGCGGTGTGAAGGGTCTAGAATCTATTTCAATTCCTAGTTAGGTTGTATGCTTATGATTTGATCTAGATATGGCGTGAATTAAGAATAAAAAGTCAAATACTGCTGACAAATAAAAATTTGAAATTTTAGATGTATAGCTTTTTCAAAAATTCAAGAAACAGGAAGGGAAACTTTATTACTTATATTATCGAAAATGAAGACCTTTGATTAGGCACTAGCACAATACATCTTTTTAATGAAATGACTGTAGTTTGTATTTTTATAATGCTTTTAAGTGCAAGAAATTAACACATTTCTACACTTTTTGGACAAAGTTGTACCAACATATTTTTAACCGACGGAGGGGTCTGTGTAATAATTTCATACGAGCAATATACATCTGATGTCTACTACTAATAATTATTAATTTGCTTTCCCCAAACGTTTTTCCCATTTTTCTATGATTGGTATAATATCTAAATCAAGAAGAATTGTCCAGTTCCGTGCGTGCCGCTTTTTCTGGCATGGATTCCTGGGGGTGCTTGTCTGCCGATAGTAACATTACCATTTCACAAACATAGCGATCTACGCAATTGCAATTGCACACCGGGAGTCGAACCTTTGATTCGTAAAAACCTATCGATGACTTGCCGTAACGTGTCCCAGGAGCACCGCTGGTCCGTCGGTCAAGGACTGCCTTCTGCCAGTCTCAGCTATAGCCGCGTGTAGCTCGAATAGGATTCCTCCGCGGGATCTCGTTTCAGCTGTCAACAGTAGCCAATAGTCAACCTTTGGTTTTACGAAAATCGTAGCGTAGTTTTAAAGGAAAAAATTGCAAGGTATACGCGTCGAATATGAGTATTTTCTGATTTAATCACACTAATATTATAAAGGCGAAAGTTGTGAGTGTATAATTATGATATTAAAGATACACCCATCTGTTTGTTCTAATTCGGTTCATAACAAACCGTAAAGCGTTCATTTTGTAGCCTTTAAGGACAGTAAACTGTAAATATTATTTATTATTAGTATTTATTCAAGACATTTAAAGAATACTATTTAAATACAATATCGACGTAAAACGAAGGTTGACGATGTAGGGGACCGGATCTCGAGACTAAAGTGGAGGTGGGCGGGGCACTTGGCAAGGCGGGAAGACGGCAGGTGGACCAGATCAGTCACAGAGTGGCGGCCGAGAACGGGAAAGCGGTCGGTGGGCAGACCAGCGGCCCGATGGTCAGACGATGTGGCAGAGTCAGTGGAGGGTCCTTGGATGAGGATGGCGAGAGACCGTGAGGCTTGGCATAATGGGGAAAAGGCCTATACCCAGCAGTGGGCAGCGGTGGGCTGATGATGATGATGATTTAAATACAGAAAAAACCTTCACTGAAACCTGTACAGGTTTGCAACACTTCGTGATTTGCTGCTGTGTTCAACGAAGTAGTTACTGTGTTTTTCCACCATTCTCTCACCTGGAGCCAAAGTCTCGAGCAGATCGCAAATCTTCTTGCAGAGCTGCGTCTTTAGAAGCAGTCTGTCGGGCATGACTCCGGCCAGGCCCAACTCGTGCTCTTGGCCAATAATCTGGGCTAAAGCCAACCCAACGTCGGTCATGTAGTAGTGGTTCGGATGGAGGTAAGAGCTGCAGTGCTCGATGAACCTGAGAAGATAGGAAAATTATACAATACCACCCAATCTATCAGGACACATTTGCCCACTGCTGAACTGTCTTTCTTGTGTCTAAAGGCACGCAACTTTTTTCGTCCATGCGTCATCCAGTCTTCGTCGGTAGTTTGATCTAGCGAGCTGGCGGTAGCAATCCTTTATATGTCCCCACTGCTGAGGCACGGGTCTCCTAAGGGGTCATCACTTGAGAACTACTTCACCCCAATCGGCTATCGGTTCTTTTTCGAATTGCCTCATGGAGAACATTTAAGTGTTATAAAGAGAAGTTACTAAGGTTTTAATGAAAAAAAGACGATGCAAAGAGCATGCATAAGAGACATTAAAATAAAGTACTATACTGTTCCGACCACAATACCTACTACAAAACGAACCCTGTTTTGAAATATAAATTTAATTCCTATACTTTGTCTGAAACGGCTATATTTTTTTTTATTGCCATCAGTTAAAGCCGAAACGTAGTTTTTATCACGTTTGTCCTTTCTTTATATTGCTTACTAAATAATGTAGTTAAGGACTCGTTATTATACGCACCATCTCTCCACGAAGGAAGGAAATTATTCGTTCGAAGATAAACAGTGTAGACTAATTACCTTTCGCAAGCATCCGCATCGCCTTTCGGCATGATACTCATCTCCCGCCCTATGTCCTGAAGCAACTGCTGGATGATGGCGTCAGAGACCTGGTCCCCGCAGGCGCTGCAGATCCAGAACTTCTTGTCGAGGTTTCTTGTCTCCGGGTTGGGATTCGTTGTCTTGTGCAGAATTGGGATGATGAAGGTCTCCGGGAGTAGGTAGCCCTTGCAGTTTCTGTTGCATTTAAGGGTACTTTACAGTTTTGGGTAAATCTAATCTGGGTAAATTAGGGGAATCTTAAGGTTACAGAGGAGAATCTAGTGTTGAAATCATGAGCATAATGTCGTAATTGTATGTTTTCGCAAATAAAAAAGCCTCCCAGTTGTGTGTTTTGATATATTCTAAACAGAGCCTTGATAATTTTATCGCTTTGGGCAAATATTATAAATGCTGGGACTAATCTGTTATGTGTGACAATCTCTCTGCAGCGTAACGCACCCAACTCAAAATAACATGTTTATCTTGAGTGACATTTGGTGTCGTTTTATAACTTCTCCAAAAACACTGAATATAACTTACAACTTTTTCAAAAACACAGCTATTACTGACTTTCATTTCATGAACAGAAGCCGCTGCGAAACATTGTACCTACGAGCCTGGCAAGGGACCGGATGGTTTGGGGTTTGTTTATGGGATGATTAGATAAATTACCATAGAAAGATACATCTTTACTTATACGCTGACTCTCATCCAAGCACGTCCTGTCACGAAGAAACATTTATCTTGTTTAGTCGACGTGTGTCCAAAAAAAGAACACTCACTTCTTCTTACACTTGACGGCACTGTACATGGTCCCGAACTCGGTGACGTCGGCGCAGCGCGGGCAGGAGCACTCAAAGAACCAGGAATCGGCGAGGTGGTGACGTCGGGCCTCGGTGCCCCACAGCGGGTCTGTGTAGCACACGGACAGGTGGGATCCGCCCGCGATGGGGACTCCGGCGCAGAGAAGCTGGGGAAACGTTCTAATTAGTTAATCATCATCAGCCTTTCGACGCCTACTGCAGGCAATAGCCTCCCTTATGGCTTTCCAAGCTTCCCGGTCTTGTGCCGTCCGCATCCAGCGACTCCTCGCCACCGTAACCAGGTCGTCAGACCATCTGGTGAGGGGCCTGCCCACGCTGCGTCGTCCGTTCCGCGGCGGCCAGCACAGAACCTTTCGCCCCAACGGCCATCAGTTCTCCGAGCAGTGTGCCCCGCCCACTGCCACTTTAACTGAGCCATTCTTCGAGGTGTATCAGTAATTGTGGTACTTCTGCGGATCTCCTCATTCTTAAATCAATCACACAGTGAACTCCTGACATAGCTCTCTCCATTGCTCTTTGGGCGATCTCGAGCTTTCTTATGAAGCATAAACCTGCATTATAGATAAACCTACATAAACCTATTAACTTTGACACCTTGGAAAAAAGTGTTCTTTTAATATCTTGTTGAAAAATGTTATAGAAATGCTCTCTTAAACATAGTTCGGATGCTTGTTCCATACTTGCGCAGGTCGGACGGTGAAAGAGTTAGAAAAAACTTTGTGTTCCTGGAAGGGTAGCCAAGAGCGTTTCGGAAGTAAGCACGCCTAGAGCTGGACGATGTCGAAATCAGGTAAAAACGGGAGCGGCGATACTTGGGAGAGAAAGGACGGAACATCAAGCATTTTGTATATTCATTAACATGTCAAAAAAGGATTTGAATAGAATAAATTAAATATAACAGTACCCTTATAGGTGGAGATAATAATAATATTAACTTCCACATGACAGATCACTTGTCGCAAAGACAAATGTCGATGGAGGACATCACAAATATACGCAGAATAAATTTTCATCAGAACGAGATTGGGATATGGGAGCCTTTACATCCCATAATCCGAAAACGGGTCGTTCGATCGCATATGTGGCTCGCTCGAGGCTACTAATGCTATGTAAATAATGAGATGAAGCTTAGATTGATAAGAGTAAGAATTTCACAAAATTCTTTTGATGTCTTGAGATGGGGCGGTCTTCGTATGCAGAACTTCCGGAAAATGTAGATTAGGTGTATTCGTATGTAGAATACACCTAATCAATATGTCTTGTGACAGAGATAAAACCTATACCTACCCTACACTAGGGTTTCTTTATCGGTTGGGTAGGTATGTGTGTACGTTAGGCTACTACACTACTGACCTACTCGTACGTTATTGAGGACTTTGAGGTAGCAGCAAACTTTTAATAAAATCACAATACGGCACTCAATTTTTACCAACTCATATGTCAACTTTCAGAGGTTGATTATTTAATTTTTATTTGATTGCATTCGGTGTCAGAAATTAATGATCAAATGGTTCCACGGGTACTCACAAAGAAATGGTGTAATGGAAAATAAAATGATTTTTGGGCATTAAAATTGCTTTCTGATCACTCACAATTTGTCCGTCGGAGGTGAAGCTCTTGTTACAGTTGGCCCGGCAGCTGTGCTCCGCCATCGACACCTTGTCGTACAGTGCCACGTACTCAGGCTCCGTCAGAGGCACCTCATGACCATTCACCTGGGAACATGAAGGGCTTGTTAAGTTATCGCCTTTTTGGGTCCTCCATGTACGTGCGTTTTATGAAACGTTTCACGTACTTACGTTATGCAAGAAACTTTAATTGAACTCCATAGTCTAATATAAAAAATATTCTCTGACTTAGGTCTTAGGCATAAAGGTAGGTCTTGGAGAAAAGAAAATCTTGCAGATGGACATACCTATAGCAATGGCATATACGCGTAGCACTGAATCTTATTTGAAATTCTGTCCTGTGTATAAGCTTAACCATGTTTACCGGGGTTTCGTTTCGAAATAGGTAATTGGTTCAGTTCAGGATGACCACGTAAGTCCTTCACTCTATGGAGTTGTCTTAATTAGCCTACTCTGAACTGTCAAATACATTCTGGTACTTTGGAGTCATCTAAATGTTTAACCCGATAGAGTGGAAAGTTGAGACACAAGGGCAGGTTGTCTTTAATTATACAAATACATTTTGGTCTTTTAAACGAGTCGTATCAGTCTCTTGTACAGGCAGGTTACCTGTATAACCCCGCAGCACTTCATAATCTCGTCCTCAGTAAACTTCCCCTCCAACTTGAACACGTTCCACATGAAGTCTTTGATCATCTTCATATCGTGGTTCCACTTGTCGGTGCCGCGTCGCTCGTCGCAGTGAGACTGCAGGTGTTGCAGCTTCTCCCACAGCTTGGGGTTGTGGTCGCGTTGGTAGAGGCAGCGTAGGATGGTCAGGCACTCATAGTTCGGATGCGGCATACCGAACGCTGTTATGTTCACCTGGAAAAGAGGTGAAGTTAAAGACGTAATCGATGTGGAGAAACACGATCCCACTTCTGATTGTTTTTGTTGTATTGCGATTAACAGCAGTTAGTAGTAATGTAATTGTTTTATAACTTTCGGAATCATGAATATTATGTCCATATGTCTGTATTTTCTGTTTAGTATTTAACAGGGTATACTTCAGGGTATAGTTCAGACCACGACATTTGATTACGCTGTGTGAATGATATTATTATTCATTACATACATGTCATCCACTTATAAACTCATGGCTGTAACCCACATGGTTAGGCAAAGACCAGGGTTTACCACTTGCCACTTATTTACTGACTCTTTTATGGCATAGGCCTCCCCCATCTGCTTTGTAAACTAATGCTTCTGATTGGCTATTTTGGTGTTGTTACGAAAAACCGTCCAATCAGAAACATTAATTTACTTGGATGGCGCACTCGGTCCGAGCGTACTAAGACCGTGAAAACCTGACATTAGTCCAAAGAGAATAAACACATAGAGTGACAATATCCATACTTTCTAACGTAATTCGCAATTTAGTTCATAAATATGCGATAGGTGACGCTACTAGTTTTACGACTAGGAAAAACACTACCTATTCTCTTTGCTATTGATCGATTGATCAAAACCTCAGAACTCTGAGATCAAAACCGATCTTACCGTCTTAGTTAGCTTCTTCTTCAAAATCCTAGGTAGTTATATCAAAATATGGTAGATGGGGCGCCTTCATTTATAACACGGCCTTGTGTTCCTATTAATTGAAATTGCTAGAGTATGTTTGAATTCTGCTTATTTAAATAAATCGACAATGTATGCGTATAAATACAATTATCAACAAACTATTGGCTCACTTGCCGTCTAAATGGTTTGTCAAAGTACCGATAGATAGCGCTACATATTTTTAGCTAAATCGAACCTCGCTGACGAGGGTGACATCTATGCGTCAACGGGCATTTCAGCTTTCTAGCTTAGTACGATTTTTTGCATGGGATTGTCACTCTACTTCGTTTATATGCTCTTTGCCTTAGTCTAACAAGTCAGTTGCAATTTTTTTTATGACCTCAACAGCTAACCAACCTTCTCTCCCCTCTGCTGCGTGTAGTAGCACTCTGGCTCATGCTGCTCGCTCTGCGTGCAGGTCTCCGAGCAGAACGGCCAGCCGCACTTCTCGCAGCGCACCGTGCGACCCTCCTCCAGCAGCTTGTAGCAGCCGAGGCACACTGGCGGGGTGGTCTGGCGGAGAGACCACGATAACTTACCATTACAGGGCTAACAGAGGTAACTTGTGTCAACAATGAAGAAAAGCAAACTGACACGTTATAATATAACATTGTTAGAATATTTTCGGGGTTTAATCACGTAGTAATTTATTTCTTTTTTACCTCGAAGTTTCGACGACGTTACAGTCATCGTGGTCACGAGAAGACTGTAACGTCGTCGAAACGTCGAGGTAAAATAGCAATAAATTACTACGCGATTAAGCCCCGAAAATACACGTTATAAATAGTTCGGGAATCGGAATTCGCATTTTTTTCCGAGGTTTTGCCGAACTAAAAATTTTCTTTTGATAGTTTAAGAACAAATGTACTTAGTTTTAAGAATTTCCCCTGTAGTTGTAGTATGAGACGGCATAACATGCCAAATGTAATAGTTCCAGGCCAAGGAAAAGTACCTACACTATAAACTTATTATTCCTTTCAGTGTCGAAATATTTTTTTTGCAACATAAATGTCCTTAACGGTTTAGGGACCGCTGATCTACTAAATATTGATATAAATCAATCTACCAGATTTTAAAATTGGAAGGTCAGCATTCTATTGTATTGTATTGTATTGGTACTTAAGTTTTGTAAGTCTCGATGCTATAGGAATGCTCTAGGAATGACTGCACCAGACCCTTGCTGAAAATCAGTGCTGTAGGATATAAGTCCGCTGCAATTATTGAGCCTGGGGCCGTTTTACCAAAGCAAGGATATGGCTACAGAACACGTGGGCATGGATCGTATCCTCTTATTGTGTTCTGCCGCGTTTGTGGTTTTCTTTCTATTGTACGACTGATTATTATTAATATTTATTAACTACTCCGGCGATTTATTAATGTATTTCCTTTTCTCTTGAATTGAGTTCAAAAAAACGACCTTACCTGAGCGGGCCCAGTTATTAGTGGATTCTCCTTGAAAATCACGTCCCCGGTCCTGATTCCCCGCGTGGCCTCAAGGTACCGTCCGACGCCCTCGTCTTGGCACACCCTGAAATCAAAGTCCTTGACAACAAAAGAAAGCCATATCATTTTAGTCTGTACCATGTAAGCGTCGTAAAGTGAAACTCTTGAATATAATATTTTTTGTACATTCACCAGAACATCACATACATACATACATACATACATACATACATACATACATACATACATACATACATACATACATACATACATACATACATACATACATACATACATACATACATACATACATACATACATACATACATACATACATACATACATACATACATACATACATACATACATACATGCATACATACATACATACATACATACATACATACATACATACATACATACATAACCTCACGCCTGTACCTATCCCAGAGGGGTAGGCAGAGACCAGGCACTGACAGATCACCTTCGCTTCATCAACGTTCATAAGTCGTTGCATGCACGCACGCCGCACGAACATCAAACCACACCAAACGCACACCAGAAAATCAAATCAAAAAGGCAGCACTCAGCAAATTCGAGGCAGCACTGAAACTGCGACTTAATTAAAGTTACAAGTAAAACTAGGTGTTCATTTCAAAATCTTAATCATTTTGGAGACAAAATGTTCAAAAAAATTCCAATAGCAGTAGTCTTTTCATTACATTCAATCAACATCAACAGCGTGATGCTTAAGCTACCAGGACACTGGTCTGGTGAATGTTGGTGAGCCCGTCGCTAAGCTTTTACCTATAACTAGGCATATGGATCACTTAAATATACCTCAGCTCGGCTGCCAATACCTCATCGGCTTTTGGACTAATTGGTAATTGTACAAATAATCCCTTTCGAAAACGATTGTATTGACATGGTAACAAACCTGGCAGGAGCACACGCGTGCTTGTGCTGCTTCCAATGTTGCTTCTGGTGTTCCCGCGAACAGTAATGCACCGACTGACAGCCGGAGCATTTCTGTTTGGCCGAGGATCCGCACACCTCGCATTCGCCTTCCGAGCTCATTGCTGTCTGCGAGGTTACAAAGCACTTTACTTGTTAAGTATGCGAAACCCGGTGCCTTACACAAAGAGACGAACGGAGACTTGCAGTGTTTGAGAAAAAATTGCTCAGAAAAGTTTTCGGATCAGTTAAAGAAGGCGAAGATGCATACCGCCAACTCGTGATCCTAGAACTGGAAGCACGTATTAATCGCGAAACCATTGTGAGATTTCGCAAGTCGTAGAGACTAGGATGGGCGAGTCACTTGGAACGGATGCCAGACACTAGAGCAATGACCATATCAAAAGTAATGACCATATGGACGCCACAGCAAAAAAGACCTAAGGGCACACCAAAGAAGCGGTGGTATGACTGCAGAAGAAGATCTGAGGGCGATGGGGAAGTTTACCAACTGGAAGAACGTCGTTAAGCGTCGTGATATTTAAAAGAAAACTATTGAGAAGGCCAAGACCCACAACGGCACCACCAGAAGAAGAAGAAGACTTCACTGGCGATGACTTGGGTTTTTTCAAGAGGGGCCTGGCTGTGAATGATTTTGCAGTAGCGCTAGGTGTAAGCACATTGAGCACGCACGATATGAATAATGCGATAGGTTAGAATTCAATATTATGGGCTTTACGAATAAACGTGAAAGTAATTAATTGACCTACAGATCCACTAAATATAGGTAAGTAAACAAAACGAGTTATTAAAATACGTTTCGGACGAGTCCGATAACAAACACTGACACATGAATTTTATATATTAGATAAACTCCATGTACATACAAAAACCATCTTATTTCAAAGTTCAACTGGATGAATCTAACTTTATACTTACCACGTTTATTTATAATCTAAAGTATTATAAGATTGAGTGTCTTTGTAAGTTTTGCTAGTCGGTATCGCTTAGGCGCAGCATTTGGGCTGGTACCTACCTACTCTACTACACATTGAAATCTTCACAGAACATTATAAGAAAAAAAATTACTTAGTACATTTTAGACGAGAGCTGCTGAATATGTCTCCGATCAGCGAAAGGTAATCTTGGTCGCTTTCAATGCATTCTGATAGGTATAGATGATGCACGTGCAAATATTAATAAGATATAACTCCGCTTTCTATATCCTAATTTTTAAAAAGCTTATGCACATTAATAATAGTTTATAAATATTGTCTCGGCCAAAGGTGATGAAGAGAAGATGATGAGTGAGGATCCGAGACTTGATAAAAAAGAGGAATTTAATGATCTAATAAGTAAATGATTTACAAAAATAAGATAACTTGATGACTGGACTTTTTTACTAACCTGAATTTCCACTCACTACACATACAAATGTGTAAAAATATGTATTTCACTAGCTACGTAACTTAACTAAATCTCACTAACAAATGAAGACCACACTCCACAATACAAATATTTCTTCTTTTATTGCAGAAAACCACAAAATAGTCCGTATTCCTCTAAATTTCACAAATCCAGTGCAACCCGGCCGCGAACCGGCGCGGCACACATGCGGAGTGTATCTTTGGATCAACCTGGTACTTATAAATAGATCACGGAACATTCGACACTACGCTTACTATGAAATTGTACCTAAATGAACTTTCAAAGTATTTCAACAACAAAGTAACGTGTTGACTTTTTATCGAGCTAATCAAATACTAAGGGCCAGTTCCTGAGTTGAGAATTTCACTAAGTAGATACTTAAGAAACGTTCTGTCACGCTCTTTCCTAAAAGATTCGTAGAGACAGAAAGAACTACCGTTAAGTACTTAGGAACTTAGCGAAAATCTCAATTCAGAAAGTGGGCCTAATTGAGAATTTCACTTCAAGTCTAGCCAACTTTCAAGTCTCAAATTATAGTTTTTATCTCGCTAGCCAAGTACCTATTTAGACTAGTTACTCAGGATCCAAAGTGGGATGTGATAATGATGTACACAGTTGATCACAAACCTCTCAACCCTTGGATGTATTAAGCCCCTTTTATACAGACTCTAGTTAGTATCTTTTCAAACCAAGTATCCTGTGACCCCAAGGAAGATAAATAAAAGCACTTGTAAAAAACAACATCTGTATTTTGAATACAAAAATAGTTATTTTATGAATTTATACAATCACACGATTTCAATAGTTAATTTTGTCTTTTTAGTGGAAGGAATGAACAGTAATACATCGATAATGTAACAAATTGTTTTATCACAATAAACATTTATAAACAAACTATAAATCGCATACATTACTACAAAGCAATAAATTTGATAAAAGAATGTAATGGAAATGAAATAATTAATAGTAATTAAATGTTAGCTATAATGTTACTTATGTACTAATTATTTAGTTCAGAAAAATATATTAATTGATCACAATAATAAGACCACAGATTTTAAATACTTATAAGAACGCAATAGAAAGATAGGTAGTTGCAAAAAACAAAATAAATACAAGTTATTTCTAAGAAGTTCTACATACTTGGCTACAACCCGAGTTACTAAAAAAACCGTTCCTTATTGCATGTAACAAAACCACCATAAAATCCTGTGTCTCCTAACATTTAATTCCAAGCAGAACGTTAGAAAAACACTTCGACAATTCCTATCTCACTCTGACTCAAACAGGACGACCAAAAATTTGCCACGAATCGACAGGACGAAATCCTCTCCAAAGAGCGAAGACCTTCTCGTTTCTCACGATATCTTGCCAATAATCTGCTCCCAGGTTTTGATTTTTTTCAGGGCGTCCCTGGCAGCTGACGCCATGAGTCCCTCGGGAGATTGTGGAGGTTCCAGGCCGAGGATTAGAGCAGCTTCTGTCAGGTAACCTACGATCTGGAAAAAGGCCAATGTTATTTAATAAGTTGAATGTTTTTGGATTTATTCGTGAATTACAGTGGGCGGCTACCGTGGAGATGAAGAAAAGTCGTAGGAACGTGCAATACTGCGTGTTTTTACTAGTGTTTTTATATAAAAGAAATAGGTACTTAAAATTATTAGTATAATAAATTTGGAATGCGTCCGATGTTAGGGACGCGAGTATCGATAGTCCGCGCTTACATGTGCATATACTAGGTTTTTTGAATTTAGGGCACGCCACTGTCTTTATTCTTCATTGACGTGTTTCCATGTATCGTCACGGGTCTTTGTGCTGCTGTGATACTCGTGACTGTCTCTCAAAAGGGGCTGGCTGAAAACCAGCGTTGAGATTTTATCTGTAGCACATGCTGAGCCCAGTCACCTTTTTTATATCCAGGACACACATTGCCGCACTTACTGATTGAGAATTTTGATCGAGAATTGCATGTTTCTTGAGGCAAGTGGATTTTAATCAAAATTGGGTGTAAATCTTAATTTCACCCAAATATTTTAATGTGTTTGGTGTATGAGTTTTCTTTTTTTTGTGTTTAGTATTAATTTCATACAAATGTTTAATGTGTCTTGTGTATGAATAAAGCATTATTATTATTACATATATTTAGTGCATGGCAAGATCGCAAGGATGCTATAGGCGTATTCTGTGACTTATCAAAAGCATTTGATTGCGTTGACCATAAAACACTTCTTTTAAAATTAAAGCACTATGGTATAAACGGGAATAGCCTAACACTTATGACATCATATTTAGAAGGAAGAATTCAAAGAGCTGATATAAATAGAACTAAATCTTCAGGGTCAGAGGTCAGGATAGGAGCACCACAGGGATCGATTTTGGGGCCGTTCCTCTACCTCGTATATGTAAATGATTTGCCATTCATGGTTCAAAATATGTCAGAGATAGTATTATTTGCAGATGACACGTCACTTATTCTCAAAATTAAGAGACAAGAAGATGACCTTGATAATACTAATGATGCTCTCTCTCAGGTACTAAACTGGTTTACGTCTAATAACTTATTGTTAAATTCAAAAAAGACAAAATGTATAAAGTTCACTCTACCAAATGTCAAAGTAGTTGACAGCAAAGTTATATTGGGAAAGGATAAACTAGACCTTGTCGAAGAGACTGTATTTCTAGGTATCACAATTGATGCAAACCTTCAATGGGGCCCTCATATAGAATAATTGGCAAATAGGCTTAGCTCTGCAGCATATGCTGTAAAAGAATTAGGGAACTAACTGACGTCGCAACTGCCAGGCTTGTTTATTTTAGATAATTCCATAGTATTATGTCCTACGGCATACTATTGTGGGGACGGGCAGCGGACATTGAGACCATCTTCGTATTGCAGAAAAGAGCGATCAGATTCATCTATAAGCTAGGCAGTAGAGATACGTTAAGAGAATTCTTTAAAGAAACAAACATCCCGACAGTTGCCAGCCAGTATATCTATGAAAATATTATGTATGTCAGGAAAAATATTAGCAACTATAAAACTGCAGGTAGCCAACACAATGTAAATACTAGAAATAAACATAAACTTTTGATCCCAAGATTTAGGCTGGCAAAGGTTAATACATCCTTCATGGGGCATTGTATACGCTTCTACAATAAAATCCCTGAAGATCAAAAAATGTGTAAAGTACACTTTGTTCCAAAAGAGCTACTATAATGTTAAGGATTATTTAGAAGACAATGATGTCTGGAATTCAAGCATGTAAAATTCACGAGTTTTGTAGAATCTGTGTAAATTCTGTTAATTAATTAAGGAATTTGAAAAGACTAAGTTTGGAGTTTTTTTGTCCATTTTTTCTCCAAAATGGTCCAGATTTTGAAATGGACACCTAGTTTGACTTGTAACGTTCATTAAGCCACAGTATCTGCGCTACTTTGAATAAAACCTTTTCATTTCATTTCATTATAGAACACGTGCTCTTGGAGTTAAACTAAACAAGCACACATCTACATACATAAATTAACGCCTGTATCTCAGAGGGGTAGACAGAGAACTCTATCGCTTCATCAACATTAGTCATTAGTCGTTGCAAGCAGGTATGCCGGTTTAGGATACATTTTGTCTTTTGCTAACATATATACATTTAGGATATTATAAAATAGTTACCTCTTTAAGACGATCTCTTAGAGTCTCTTTGCTGATAGCCTTCTTCTCAAAGTCCCTCGTTGTCAGGATCATAAGCGGCGCGTGGAGTTCATACAGCGTTATACCTGCAAAGAAAATTAATCTTTGGTCTTTCTTTTATATCCTAAAGAACTGGAGATGTTTACTGAACTTATTCAAAACTATATCAAGATTGTGTCCGCGACTTCCCATGTCCGTAAAGGATTTATAGGTTAGGTAAACGGCTCGATAGGATATTGACAGGTGGCAAACTATTATTTGTCTGTAACCAGTACCTTCACTCCTTTGGATATAGCGGTAATATGTGCCACTAAGAAATAAAACAAAAATCGTCTTTGCAAAATAACAGCAGCTACTATTTTTCACTGACACATCGCCATGCCAGCCGCAAACTGAAAATGTTATCTCTCGTCAATTTTCTCCTTCCTTCTCACACCAACTCGTCTCCACTTTCATTTCTTTCATCATCTGTGTTCCATTCCACTCGGTCATTGAACGTTTAATTCCCACATGCATCGTGAATGGTCTCACCTCTCAGTCGAGAGTAACCAGGCTCGATGACGTCGAAGGCCTGCATGAGGTCCCGGCAGACGGCCACCTTCCGCTGCAGCTCGGCCGCAGGCATCTCGTGGATCATGTACTCCGCCACTTTGCCGTACAGCTGGCTGGAGACAAACGGAGTACTTGGGTCGGGTCTTGTTGCCAATATACCTATCTAACTGCGACAAGATATACGAAACAATGGGGCGCGATAGATAGAGAACACTTAACTGCACGTAAAAAAAGTAAATTGCACAGATATTTCTCGATTCTAGCTTACAAACGGCGGCCTTATCCATAAAAGTCATCTCTTCGCGAAATACGCGAACTATGATAGCTAAACAAATGAGAACTGTCGTCATTAATCTTATTAAGTTGCCTGCATCAGCTTGTGTTAATATTTTTTATAACCTAGGTCGGCTATCAAAAATCAGATGTTGAAATGTACATGAATATTAAAGAGGTATATTCTAATCAGCTGAAAATTTTCCACCTTCATAATCGAAGATGTTTGCTTCAGAAGAGCCTGGTACCGTCTTGAACTTCGTTCAGTTTAGATGCGATAGCCGCTTACACAAAACGGGACCAGGTTCTTCTGAAGCATGATACATCTTCACAAAGTGCATGAAGTCGTACGTCACCTTCACCTGTAAATAGCAAAATATCTTGTTGCATTCTTCTAGTATTTCACTTAGTACTGGGAGCTAACCGCCACATACCTGAGTGAATGTTTAGCGGACAGACACAAGTAATGCGAGGCGTGCAGAACGTTGCGGTATTTGTGCAGGAACCCTTCGAAGCCTTTCACGTCGTTTGCGTCTATTAGCTCGAACTCATCCGTTAACCTGCAAGGGAGCGTTTCCTGAAGTTATTCGTTTGTCTGTTACACCCAATAATAGTGTTTGTATAGTACCTATTTTGTGTGATTCCATGACCAGACGGACAGTGCTGGTGATGACAGTCTTTAAAGACTATTGCTGCAGTCGATGATTTATCGTAGTTTTAAAGAACACTGTCTGATATCAGAAGTGGGATAAGGTCTACATGAATACCCGTAAATGCTACAATTTAAGGGCACTGGGCAGCGTTTGTGGTGCGAATGGACACAAAAATCAATTTTCTGTTTTCTTCTTCGTAGAAAAGTTTACGAAGACACTTTTCAAAGGCTACGGATTTATTGCAATGGCAATTGTGTCGGTCCGATTTCAGAAGTTTGGCTCTGAAGAAATTCTTTAAAATGCGTCAACTTACGGACACTTTTCGGGCCGTGTCTTTGGTGTGAATGTACCCAAGAAATATTTTTTTAAAACCTGACAAAGCCTACGTTATCAGAAGATCAGAAGTGGGATTAACTCTGAAAAATCACATGAAAAATTCTTGACAAGAAAATTTATGAGTGTCTCGCCGTGTTGCTAGACTGAATGGGATTATACCTAATGATAAGGATGCTTATATGGGTGGGCTAGGTCGAGCAAACGATCTTTCTGATCCTTCCTGATATTTTATCGACTACCGTCATCTGTTTGTTTGTTTATGGACGGAAGCCGATTGGAATGAAACCCCTAAGTTTTGTACCCTACTTAAAAATTGTAGATCTTAATCTTAACTGAACTTTTAAACATGAAATTTAAAACCCATACCTTGTATTTGTATACTTTTTGTGTATACACTAATTAAAATAAATAAATAGAAATTAGTTCTTATGTGCAACTGTCGAGTTTGTAAAAAAAAGTTTATAAATAGTACAACCTATCGGCTGGAAGAACGAATTCTTCCTAATACAGTTGTAAAATTAAAACGAGGATTCGACCCTATCATTGTTACCACTGTTATAAATAAATCATTTTGAATTTTTTGAATAACAAGTTTTTAGTTGTGACGTTCCTAAATCAGAAGTGGGATTAACTTAAAAGAAATCTGAAGAGAAATTTACGAGTGGCCGTGGGAGTGAATGGGCCACTTTGAAGTTGGAAGTTTTTGTCAATTTGGTAACCTGTTAATCAGCAGCCTGACATGGCCGTCGGTCATCCTGTAGCCGCAGTGTTTGTCGCAGGCCCAGTCGGCCCGCTCGAGCGGCTTGGTGGGCTCCACGTGCCCGCCGCAGTGCGGGCAGCGGAAGGCGCTGGCATGCGTGCCCAGCTCCGTGGGATCGCTGCAGCGCTGGCACTGGCACGCGAAGAATTTGCTGTGCTGGATGTGCTCTTGGCGTTTCATCGTTCCCTAGGGGGTGGGGAAGGTTTGTTATTTATTTGTTACAAGGAATGGGGTTACTTTTGACCTGTGTCTAGCGCGTAGTATGGAGGTTGGGAATGTCACCCAAGTGCGGATGGTTACTCGCAGTACGTCTGGTGTTCCGATTGCGGAATGGAGATGGCGGTAGGGGATTATGGAGTTCACGCACGCAAGCACACTCTTTGAAGTACATCTTGTAGAAGTAATGTCTATCTTTAGCCATATAGCGTCTAATGATGACAGTTCAAACGTCTCGGAGAGATTGTGTCGATTCGTTTAGCATTGTATAGTCGGTCTGTTGAGCGGAAGGTTTGAGCGATTGTTCTTAATAAGCTTGTGTTTTTAGAATGAAGTTACGTACATACATACATAACCTCATGCTTGTATATACTTAGGCAAATGTAGTTATTATTATTAATTTTTTTATTGTATCAGTAAAGATTGTACAATTGGCGGGCTTAATACTAAATAGTATTTTATTTTAGCCAACCAACAGGTGACGTGGAGAATGTGGGGGTAGCGAAAGAAGAAAGAAAGATATATTTCACACAATCTTCACAATATTCTTATCTTATCAATCACACAACAAAATACAAATCAAAAGAAAACACAATGGGTGCGTTCCGAGATGCGATGAAATCGATTACAGTGCCAATCCATATAAGTGCAGTAGGCACAAGGACACTATTTCGTGCGAGATACTTTGGGACTACTAAATTTGGTCGGATTCGATTTCATCGCATCTCGGAACGCATGGAAAATAAGCCGAAAAAAGCAGGTAACGACAAAAAATATAAATAACACAAAAAGAACCAATAAATGCTATAATCAATACATGAAAAAGTGAAATATCGGAAAGTTTTAAGCATTGAGTTTATTATTATATGTTACATTATTCTGTGTCCGGCCCATTTTGGGCCCGACGCAGAATGTTGCAACCGTGCTAGTAGGCAGTGCCCTAGAGCCGTAGAATTTCGTTAGGACGCGCGTCTCTATGCCTTCAGAGCTAACCTTTTTTTTATCCAGGAGGAACTCTATTACGGGTACCACCGGCTCGGGTGAGCGCGGTGGTTGTCGGACTCCCCGCCCTAAAACTAACCGTATACCGACTAAAACTCCTGGGGTGTTCCTCCGCACTCGCAAGGGACGGGGCCACGGGAACGCTTGCGCACACTACCGCGATACCTTCCGCTGCAGGTTGGGTTAGGTTACCTTCAGAGCTCCAACGAGGAGGTGCGCCGCCCTCCTCTAATCCCATTGGACCACACAACAATGGGATGGAGGGGGCGGCGCGTTGGGGCGTATGGTGGCCAAGGGGTTCGCACTTGGCCACTATGCGCTCCAACGAAGAGATGCGGCGTTCACTCGCCCCGTCGTTCGGTCTGATGCGATGGGGCAGGGGCGCCGCCGAAGGAGTGCCCGAAAGGGCGCCAGCAGACGGGGTCGCGGAAGTGTGCGTAAGCGTCCCCGTGGCCGCGTCCTTTGCGGTGCGGAGGAACACCCCAGGAGTTTTAGTCGGTATACCGCCCTTTTCAGGGCGGGGAGTCCGACATAACCACTGTGCTCCCCCGAGCCGGTGGTACCCGTAATTGGGGTTTCTCCTGGGTGAAAAAAAAAAAAAAAAACGGTTACCTTCAGAGCTAACCTAACCCAACCTGCAGCGTGTAGGCGAAGCAGAGCGAGATGAGGTCCCCTCGCTTGTGCTTCCACGTGTTCAGAGCTAACCTGCAGCGTGTAGGCGTAGCAGAGCGAGATGAGGTCCCCTCGCTTGTGCTTCCACGTGTTCAGAGCTAACCTGCAGCGTGTAGGCGTAGCAGAGCGAGATGAGGTCCCCTCGCTTGTGCTTCCACGTGTTCAGAGCTAACCTGCAGCGTGTAGGCGTAGCAGAGCGAGATGAGGTCCCCTGGCTGGTGTCTGGTGGCGGCGCGAAGGGTGAGCGGGCGCGCGCGCGCTCGCTCGGCGTCCGTGTGCGTGGTGGAGGGCACGCAGCTGTGCGCGACCAGGCACGCCAGCGGGTACAGCGCGCGCGCGCTCGCGCCGCCGCCGCCCACCTCGAACGCGTTCACCTGGACGGGGGGGGGAGGGTCACTTGAGGGTCAATTGAATAAAAATAATAACTTGTATTTAAAAACCTATTTAGAGGCTAAAAATTTCACCCGTGCCGGAATTCGAATCTCCCGCAATCTCTGGCTATCCGTGCCAGCGCTCTACCAATTGAGCCAATGGGCGACTCACGCGAATGGGTGAAATTTTTAGCCTCTAAATAGGTTTTTAAATTTGTCCTTAGCACGTGTTAGTGCATTAAAAATAAAAATAGTTAACTTGTATTACGAGTCTAATACGTTTTTCTCTAAATGGTAACATAAGAAATCCTAACAACAATTTTTAGAACCTGGGATCAACAATCTAGGACTTTAACCGATTTCCGCAAGAAGCGGCCGTTTTTGGCGGAAATCAATTCATGTCTTAGGATATTCCTCTCCAGTCTGGAGGTTGACAGTCAGCTATTTACCGCAGTAGCTGATCAGTGCATTTGTGGACCTCAACGGGATTCAACCATATGCAAAGAATTTCAGCTCGTGACTGGATAACATTCTATTCTCAGTGGAAAAGTTAGTAATTTGTTGACATTTAGCATGTATCAAAATTAATCACCAAATACAAAATAACACAGAAACTGAGACTGAATAAAAGTTAACTGCGTATCCATTTCAAAGTCTAGATTATTTCATTTGTAAAAACAATTTCATTGCAATTTCAGAGCTGGAGAATATATCTCTACTCAAGACCTACCTAACTGTTATTTTAGTACCTACTAATATTTCTATTCCATGAGCGTGAGGACTTTAATCGATTTCCGTCCAAAACGATCGTTTTTAGCGGAAATCATTTATGGTCCTAGGTTTTTAATACTACATTCTAGGTTATATGTTCTAAAAATAGTTAACACGGATATTCAGATTTTATGTGCTTACCTATTTCTTGAAAAAAACGTATTATAAAACAATTTATGATTTTTATTCCATTGGTGGCGCTAATTAGCGCCCCTAAGCGCCTTATGCATAAGAAGACTAATTGTATTTTCGTCATAGGGTATTTTCGTCCATCCGTGTTCCCCAAAAAAAATCTAGATTATGAAAAGTTTTACTTGTATTTAATGATAATTAAATTATAATTAAATTATCACTTTAATGATAATTTAATTATCATTAAACTTTAATGATAATTAAATTATCATTAAAGTTTAATAAGTCACAATTTCTGTGTAATTTTGAATAAAATACTTTGATTTCATTTAACAAAAACTGGAAGTTTACTCTGATTCGAGAGGTAGTGTTCTAAACATATCCACCCATAAACATAACTCACAGTCAGGCTCTTTCATAAAAGCCCACTGCTGGGCCTAGCTATTTCATAAAAAAATCCCGCGGACCTCTACTCTTCCAGACCTACCCATCTGGTCCTTAGCTAGACTTACATGGTCGTCGGCCCAGCGACTATTATTTGAACCACCGCAATAACAATGTTATTTACCACCGAATATTATTCCCTGCAGCTAACCTGATAATAATTTTTCTTTCCTAAAAAATCAGACCTCCTTTCCTCTTGACGTTTACCGAATGACTGGCGTTGCTACCACAAAATTTAAGCTTGTCTGGGAGTGGTGTAACGCTAAGGCCGTTGTTGACCGTGCAAATAAGACCTACACCACGATTGCATCCCTAGGGGACGGGAGACAAAAGCTCTCGCTTTAGACAGACTAAGGCCAGCTTTTCACGGTCTTAGTACGCTCGGATCGAGTACGCCATCCGAGTAAACTAATGCTGATTGGACGGTTTTCCGTGACAACACCAAAATAGCCAATCAGAAGCACTAGTTTACTCGGATGGCGCACTTGGTCCCAGCGTACTAAGACCGTGAAAACGCGGCTTTATGCTGCACGCTGGTTGCCCAAAATTGTATTTAGAATAGTGATTTTCCATCAACCCGGACTTGGCCCCCGTGGTGGAGTATGGCCTAACCTTCCTGCGATGCAGGAAGAGACCCGTGCCCCAGCAGTAGGGACATACAAGGGTTGATATCGATCGATCGATTTTCCATCGATCAAATAGGGGTATATCGGCGATAGTCCAAAATAGTTAAAAGTATCCGATTACACTATATTTATTTTTAATGCACTAACCCGTGCTAAGGACAATTTGAAAAACCTATTTCGTAATCTGTACGTAATACAGAGAATAGTGTAAAGAGGTTCGAAATTTCACTGATGCCGGTGAGACGCCCATTAGCTCAGTTGGATAGAGCGCTGGCACGGATAGCCAGAGGTCGCGGGTTCGAATCCCGGTATGGGTGGAATTTTAAGCCTCTAAATAGGTTTTTCAGTATCCGATTATACAAACAATAATTACCTCCAGCACGCCACAAATCGTGTGTATCTCCTCCTCGTCATAGTTCAGCCCCCAGCAGTCCCGAAGCCTCCTCACGACATATTTCTCGTTCAGCGGCCAAATGTCGCCTCTGGCTTTGCGTAGCTCATTGTGTGGCTCCATGGTGCTCAGGGCTTTCCATTTGTCTGGATCGTGTGTTTTTAACAGGAGACATCTGGAATAATGATCGGGAAAGTAGGTACAGTTTGTCTATAAAGTCGTGAAATGAATGTTTCATGAACTAAAATTATTCCTGTGTCTGGCAACACCTAACGTCAGTAGATCAGCTGTCATCAAGTTCATTTGTGAAATAGTTTTTCTTTCGTATTTTTTGTTGTTTTGATTGTACTGCGATAAATTTAGAAATAAATACGCAAAACAGCATAAAAAATGAGTAAAGTGAATAGAAGTGGTACTCGGGAAGTTATTTTAAAGTTTTCCAGCGATGTTTCGCGGAGTTCCAAGCTGGGCGAATTTTATGGGATTTGGATTATGTTTATGGGCGAACAGCGTCTATGACGGGTATGTAATCGTGTTAATGTTTGTTTGTAATCTCCCTCAAGTTACAAATTTACGATTTCGAGACAAAAAAGGCATTGTTTACATTGCACATTTTTAGGTTAGATTGATATTCTATTAGGTCCTAATATAGTATGACCAAAAATGTTGATACATTAGGTTGTGGTAAAACTCAATTTATTCAAATTTTCTACAAATTTTGAATTTGTTTAATTTCCTTTATGTCAATAACTTATAGTTTCCATTCCATAAGGTTTTTAATTTTTTTCAGGAAAATCTGAGAGTACAGTTAGGCGGATAGTCAACGAAGGTTTTCAGAATGACGGAAAGTTTGAAACTCCTGGGAAACACAGGAAGGGCCGACCAAAGAAAGAAATGGACGACTTCAATATTTGTGCACTGCGACAAAAAATCCAATTCTTTTACACAGTGCGAAAAGAGGTAGCATTTTTTGTTTTAAGTTGTATGTTTTTTGTGTATGCCAAAAACTACAACATTTATTGTACTAAATTTAGAGTAAAAAATTGTGGTACAGTCAGATATACAATCAATGGATTTTTTTATATTTCAGGTCCCAACTCTCAGAAAATTGCAAGTGATTGCGAGAACTGATCTGGATTTTCACTGTAGTCTTGAAGTTCTCCGTAAAATTCTAAAAGCAATAGGGTTTACCTACAAGAAATGCCAAAGTAATAGAAAGGCTCTAATTGAACAATCGCATATTGCTGCAAAACGAGAAGAATACTTGGCGATCATTAAAAAAAATCGAGATTTGCCCGAAGAATTAAAAAAAGATATAATTTATCTTGATGAGAGCTACATTCACTCTTCATATAAGGTAAAAACTTTGTTCTTATTGTGTACTTGTAATTTTTGTTACGTAAAATGTTCACAAACTTTCTTTATCCTATTTATTGCTATATTGCTATTGTTTGACTGTTCATTCGGAACAATCTAACTCAAAAATTTGGGACCAATTATTTAAAACTTCGTCTTGTGGGTTGAGATAAACCGGCAGTAAGACTCCCGGGGATTTCAACTAAAAAGCCTAGGTCGATGAGACCTCGGTGTCTTTATTAAATAAATCGGTCACATATTTTTGACTTATTTCTCATGGTAACGAAAACATGAAATAATTGGCGAAGCCGTAGGCGAACGCTAGTTCACAATGAAAAAGAATATTTGTTTTCCCACCAGGTCACAAAATGTTGGCAATCTCTAAACATCGAAGGTGTTACAGAAGACATTTACAAAGGAAAGCGTTATATCATAGTCCATGCTGGAAGCGAAAAGGGGTTTGTGCCAAACTGCCTCCTTATATTCACAGGTAGAAATAAACTAGAAGACTACCACTCAGAGATGAATGCGCATAACTTTACTAAGTGGATTAAAGAAAAGCTTATACCAAATCTTCACGAACCTTCAATCATAGTTATGGATAATGCGCCCTACCACTCCGTCGTGACAAATAAGGCGCCCACCTCTAACTCCCGAGTAGACGAGATAAAACTCTGGCTATTAGAGAATAATATTGATTTTGATCCTTCACTCAGGAAGCCAAATTTACTGAGTTTAGTGAAAAAAAACAAACCTCGGCCCATCTATGCTGTTGATGAACTTTTAGGAGAATATGGTCACACAGTGGTACGGCTTCCCCCGTATCACTGTGATTAAAATCCCATTGAGCTCATTTGGGCTAACCTAAAACAAAAAGTAGCAGCACAAAATGTTGGGTCAAGCGATGTGAAACAACTTACTAAAGAGGCCTTTACCAGCATTACGCCTGAAATATGGAAAAACTGCTGCCATCACGTTGAAACGCTAGAAAAAGAGTACTACGAGCGAGGACGTCACCTGTATCAAGATATAGACGAGTTGATTGTTCGTTTAGGCGATGGTAGCAGCAGTGGTGACAGCAACTGTAGTGACGACAGCGCAGCTGATGATTGTGACAACGAAATGTTTCTTGACGTTCAATATTTGGAATCCGATGATGAGTGAGAGTGATTAGTCTTAATTTTTAAATATAATAATTTTACTGTATAATGTGTCTTATTTCCCTACTTATTTTACTTGAAAGAACTGCAAGTATCAAAATCACTTTGGTTACACTATTTAGAGTTGCTATCTGCATGTGAACAGCGCCATCATTTAATTTCACGACTTTATAGACAAACTGTATACAAAAGTGACACAATTTGAAATTAGAATTAAGTCACACTATTTTTATTTTTAATGCACTAACCCGTGCTAAGGAACAAATTTAAAAACCTATTTAGAGGCTAAAAATTTTTTAATTTAAAAATTTAAAATCCCGGCATGGGTGAAATTTTTAGCCTCTAAATAGGTTTTTAAATAGAATTAAGTCTTTAAAAGTCAAGTGGAAAACCTGGCCGGGCCCTAATTCTTTCAGTTTTTCAATAGAATCATATAAGCACGACAATGGTAGTTATTTGCCTCAATTTGGTAGTCTACAAAGCAATAGCAGTACAATGCCAGGGGTATAAGCCGCGCAAATTAAATAGGCTCCCGCGAAGAAGATCGAATCGCGCGAGGCGCCGAGTTAAGTAGCACGTGTTACACCATTGCAATGCGATTGGTTACCAGACTACCGATAGTGTGAATGACACGACCATTACCGGACTAATGTGACTCTAGTAATTCTTAATGATTCGCGATACTCATACATACTTATTATATTAAACGGGCCGATTTGACCCGTTTAATATATATCTATTGAACAACTATAACTCTATTGAACAACTATGCATTTTAGAGACTCGCCCCTCCGGTCTACCCTTTCGTGATGCAGGCGTGAGTTCATGTAATATTCGTAAGAGGAACAATTTAATTTGTACAGAACATTTATCATTTGCTTTAGAACGATTTGGTGATTGTAACAATGGTGTTACAATTCTGAAAGTTTTAATAGGCAGTGGTAAAGGGTGCGACTTTACCACGTACCGTTTAAAATGCCTTTGCGGAGTGTTTTAGCAGTATAATGTACGTACACATATATGTATGTATGTATGTCGTATAAGACGGCCTCAGTGGCGCAGCGGTTTGGCACGCTGACTGTAAAACCAAAGGTCTCGGGTTCGATCCCCGGTCGGGTCAAACTAGGAAACGAACTTTTCTAGTTTGTCTCGGGTCTTGGATGTTATCTATGTATTTATTGTATTAAATTTATCGTCGAGTTAGCACCTATAACACAAGTCATTTAGTTGTACTTAGTATAGGGCTAACGAGATCTGTGTAATATGTCCATGAATATTTATTTATTTATTATTTATGTATGTATGTACGTAAACATGGGTATGTATACCTAAACGGTGTCATGTAAGTATGTATACATAACACCGTGAGTATGTAGCTTCTTTGTCCACGTCTTGGCCACAACGATCTAGATTCTGATTAAAATGGCCACGATGTTAATTTGGTATCTAAGTCTCAGTTTCTGCGCTAGATTAAATTGACTATGATTCTTATTGTTTCTATTCTTTCTATTTATTACCATTACCATCATATTTTACTATCGAAAATTTATTACGATTTTAAGTGAATCAAGCAGTAATTATTGTCATTATTATATCGTTATAAATAAACTGGAATGTTAATAGAATTATGATTTATTTTACGGCAAAATTATTTTGATAGTGAATGTTTCATGCATGTGATATTTTTTTGGAAACGAATGGCTTGTTATTATAATATGATTTTTACATTCATCGCGGACACACATCGACCAAATAGGAAATATATTAGCAAAGGGGAAGATAAAAAGTACCCGGAACCGGCGTGCGTGCATGCCACGACTTATGAACGTTGGTGAAGCGAAGGTGATCTGTCAGGATCGTGGCAAGTGGCAGTCCCTGGTCTCTGCCTACCCCTCTGGGATGCATGCGTGAGGTGATGTATGTATGATTTTTATTACCTCAAAGGCATGATGGCGTGGTAGCAGTCCTTCAGGTCGTCAAGATCGTCGTAGTTGGGCGGACACTTCCTGAGCACCTCGCACTCGTAACTCGAGTGTCCCGTGTACTTGCCCAGCCCGTGGCATTTGGGG
Organism: Yponomeuta sedellus; assembly: GCA_934045075.1. Classification (NCBI taxonomy): domain Eukaryota; kingdom Metazoa; phylum Arthropoda; class Insecta; order Lepidoptera; family Yponomeutidae; genus Yponomeuta; species Yponomeuta sedellus. The sequence goes on along the minus strand of OW203738.1, from coordinate 1,653,060 downwards.
CCACACAGGGGCCACTTGCAGCCTTTACACCTGGGGGTAACAAGCGGGCTCATTACCAAGCGAAGTTATCAGAAGTCTTTATGTAGGTATGACGACCTCTGTGGCGTAGCGGTAGCGCATCTGCGTACCATGCTAGAGGTCCCGGGTTCGAATCCCGGCTGGGGACATAAAAAACCCAGGTCTTGGTTGTTTACATGTTTGTGATGTCGTTGTTTCTGGTTCCCACGACACAGGGTATCCTAGTGTGGCGCCAGAAGCAATGTATGTGCCTGTATATAGGTAAATGATAATGTTTTGGGCGCTCGCGATACAGGTTTACCTAGTAGGAGGCCCGCTGTGTAAAAATGCTCATGTAAAAACTTATTTGGCAATAAATATTTTCGGATTTTTTTTTAGGTACTTCGCGGCCCAGTAATACTAATAACTTTCGCACTACACGATCTCTTGTCCTGGTACCTAACTAGGATACCCTGGCTGCCCGCCTTGTCTGGAAGAAATTGTCTGTAGCAATAAGGCCGCCAATTGTGCTACGTACATTTGTAATTATTTTGTATTTGTTGTTTCTCCAGTGTACAATAAAGAATATTCTCATCTTATCTTAACCCTGTGCTATGGTTACCAGGCAAGGACATCATGGAAATACACCTAGGCCGGGGTCATGTGTACAAATTACCATTATTACCATTTCCACTGATTTCATCAACCAGACGTGATACCGTTATCGCTAATAGCTGTTTTTTTAGTTTTTGTTGCAGTAGGTACCTACTCGTTGCTGAGTGGAATGAACGAATGCAAGGGTTTATATGCTTTCGATTGGCTGCAAGCATATTGAGAAAAACGCAGCGCATATGGGGAAAGAAGCTTGCAGCGCAGGTAGGAGCTTGCTGTTAATAACAAGGACCCTGTTACAAAATGATCTTCGTCCGCTCTTGACTACCTTTAGTACCTCAAATATTAAATTGAGTACATAAGATAAGATAAGAATATTCTTTATTGTATACCGGAAAATTGATACAGAACAGCAGATACAGAAGATAAGATACAATTGGCGGCCTTGTGGCTAATAGCAATTTCTTCCAGGCAACCTCAAATCGGAGATTATATTGTATACATACACAATATACCTAATAGGTATTTTCTAAGGTTAACACGAGCAGTAGACATAATTAAAACTGTTTTTATACGGATTTATGCTCGTTTATTACATTTTTACAATTTTCCAACGTTTCGGCACTTTTTCAGGTGCCGTGGTCCCCGGGTCATCCGGGTCCCCGGGTCATCCGGGACCACGGCACCTGAAAAAGTGCCGAAACGTTGGAAAATTGTAAAAATGTAATAAACGAGCATAAATCCGTATAAAAACAGTTTTAATAATATAATAGGTACTAACTAGCTAAGCCCGCGAACATTGTTTTCCAATATTAATTAGCCTACGACGTATTTTCAGAACTACCGAATAATATACCTACACAAAAAAAGATCATAATAATCGCTGAAGCCGTTTCGGAGGAGTTCGATAACAAAAACGCGATTTTTTATACATTAAACGGGTCAAACGGTCAACGTCGCGAATTAAGGTAATTACGTTTTACCTAACTAAGTACGTCAGTTGTATATAATTATATTAGATAAATCTTTATCGGCACCAGCTTATTGATCGATCACTTACTGGGCGAGGGGCGTGTCGTCGAGCTCCCGGTAGCAGGCCAGGCAGACGAGGCCGCAGCCCGAGCACGGGCCCACGGCCAGGGCCTCCGCGCGCACGATCACCTCGCCCGGCCGGATCTCGCGGCTGGCCACCAGGTATCTGGAGCAGCCAACAGTCATTGGCGATGAAGCTGAGAACAGCCTATATCGCACCAAATCCTGAACGATTCCAATCATCTAACTGTCGAATCAGTATGGTTTCCCAACGTTCACGTAAGACGACGTTCCAGTGAGAGTGTAAAAGTGAAGAATAGGAATAAAGTTTGTTATCCTTCACACTGATGTGACAGAATACTTAATGTGAGGGTAAGTCTGGCGTGGGAATTTCACAGTTAGCTTTGGTGCGCGTGATTAGTCCTTTAATACGCATTCTGTATTACGTGCCCCTGTGTGCTGAACGATTCCAAATTTATTGCTGTCATAGTCCATACTTATTACGGTCGCAAACGTCTGGATTTTGGTGAGCATAATATGAGGTTACCGCAGGGCCTCATTTTACAAAACTACAATTCATGATGTACTGTGATCATCCTATGTTCATTGCACAGCCGAAATTACCACGAATAAATGAGTAGGAAGGCTTACTAACAAGCTGAAGACAGGGCGCTATGTCGATCATTAGGGGAGGACTATGTCCAACAGTGGACTAATATAGCCTAAAGAAGAAGAGAGCTAAGGCCGAGAAGGCTTACTTTACTGATCAAGTAAGAAATGTTCGTCAAACTGTCATGATAAAGGACTGTAGTTTTATAAAATATGCCCAGGTCATTTGGCAGACCAGCAGCCCGATGATCGGATGATATCGTTGAGTCGGAGAAGAGTCCGTGGATGCGGATGGCAAGATACCGTGAACAAGGACAATAGGTTACATAAACTCAAGGCTGTATCCCTTAAGGGTAAATAGAGGCTAGGTTTTGCCACTTGCCATGATCCTGATAGACGTCTTTCGCTTCATCACGATTCATTAGTCATGCATGTAGTGCATGCAACGTCTACGACTATGCAGGTTGAGAGGGAATTTTGGGAAAACGCAGAGGCGTTTTCCCAATATTCCCTACACAATCTACACAGCAGAGGACAGTGATGCGCTGACCATGATAATGAAGAACATCACGAAGAAATTCAAATGTCAAATGCTATATACTGATCAACCAACCGAACGACGCTGACGAGATCCGCACGGAAGACGTTAACGTTCGCTTCACTATGATGTTAATGAAATTTCAATGAAGTGCGATTGCTTTCGCTTTTAAATTCTATTTCGACTAAAAGTCTTACACTTGCGATTGATTGATCTGTAGTCCATTATGCAAAGTACAGAAATTGCTTCAACAGTAGCCGGGTATGGGTAAGCAATAAGAATAGCACTACACTGACCTGCCCATAATCTCTGAAGTCTTCACCTCATAGCATGGCTTATTGCCATCGTCCGCGGCCGGCGCCGGCGCCTCTTCCGCTTCGTCCTTTAACACCGTCTGGGTTTCCTCAACGTTTTCCTTGTTCCTGACCTCATCGCCGCCGCGCGCCCGCCTTTTCTGAAAACCAGCGAAACGCGTCTTGTTATTCCGCCGAAAACGCGAAACATCTGCTCCGGTGATTCATTTCCTCGGAAGTCTGAGGAAAACATGATACATTTGATGTCTTACACCGAACAGACGTCGGAACATCCGTCAAACTGAGGATAAATCTTCGGGATTTTTATGAATGGATGGTGGAGGCGGGTGGAATACTGTGTCTCCGAACTTGTCGAGTTATGAATGAATCGATGCGGCCGAGTCTAGGATTATTTCTGTACCACTTGAATCGTCAGTGCCAATGGAGAATCGAAAAATCGCTCTCATAACTGATGCCAACGATTTATAGGATCGTGAAATCGCGTGGGTCGATACAGCTGCCCGATGCTCTCGGGATCGATTGCTTCTAAGTGATATTGTTCTTTCGGCTTCCGCTTAGCTACAATTGCTGAAGCATAGAGAATTTTAATTTATACAGGAATAAATTACGAATCAAATTGATTAATAGCGGAGTTTTAATAGCCTCGAAAACGTTTCAGACTGCGTAGTCTGAGAAATTAAATTAACCTCCTATAGCACTTGAAAACGATCTGCCTAATGTTACGATAGCTGAGATCAATTTATTTATACCTACCACACACAACATCTACATACGAATTAGTTATCTGAATAATTTATTTTCGTTGCTCCGAAACAAAGCTATTTTATTAGCGCGGCAGTTAAAATTTTTATCATTGTTACTTTTCCGTTTGAAGTATTTATAAATATTATCTGTAAGTAAAAATATTTTAAAGATTAGTGACACAACTCACAGTCTCTGCCAATTCCCATCAACTGTTCGTAACAGCTCATTACTATTATAGAACATATATTGTTAAATACAAATCACGATAGAGCAATTCTGCTTAAAAATTTCATCGGGCCCGATTATGGCGCGCTTCCGCCGATAAGTTATGCTGATGATGTTAATGTTAAAAGGATTGTACCGATTTAACGCACGTCGTAAACGTCGTCTACGTCTGAAATACCCCGTGTGATGTTCTCAGCTCTATAGTCCGCAATCTTTACGATGTAACACATGACAGCTGCCAAATTAGCACGCCGCGGTCGCTTGTGTAATAACTCTATTATCCGTCTAGATCTCTAATCTTTATAATGAAGTCAGACAAAACTTTTCTAGGCTATTTTTACAGCTAGTCTCAAAACTAGTTGCAAGCTTCATTGTTTTACTTTCGTTGAGGATAGAGACACTCACAAATAAAAATATTTACAAGTCTCGAAAGTGAAAAATCAAGTTACTGTACCTACTGTTAAAAAAAATTACAAGATCTTCTTTTTTCTATAGAATTCTTAAGTTCTTTGAAAAGGCTCTGGACTCATAAACATATTATTTTACCAGATAACTTTTGTTTGCGCATTCTCCATGGATTAATTTTGTTTCAATTGTTTCGTAGACTTTTCTTTGATCAATATCATTTATTTAAATGTTTCGCTTCTTCTATGAACCATCTAATCTCAGTCTTCTACGTTTTCGTTATTATAGCGTCTGTAAGTTATGCAGTCAACACGTTTTCTATCACGCTCCGCATCTCTCATCGGCTGAGGGTTCTTCATTAATGTGGTACCCTGCCCTTCGCGCCCTTGGAATTTTTTAACACAGAATGTGCCTCACAACAACGTTTCCAGACGCATTACAAATCCTCATAAAAAAGTTTCTAAATAAAAACCAAAATATAACTTTGCGCCAGTAACATTTGACTGGGTGTAGAGAGAAGACCTGTCGTCGCACCCGCCGAAGTGTCTATCGACAGCGTCTATATCATATTTACCAGTCTGGTGATATCCGGATTCATTACAATAGTTATTAAGAGGTAGACAACCAGACGTAACAGCTAATGGGCGACCAGACCCTCCCACTGAACTCATTATTGTCATTGCCATGTTTTTGACCTCAGTCTGTCCTTTTTGACAGGCGTTCATATCGGACCAAGGTGGCGACATGGGACTGGGCAAAAAGTAGCTTTGTTGTTGCTATATTTCCATTTTTGATTCTAATGGCATCGTCCTAATGTATTGCGTCTCTTATTTATGATAAGTATTAAGAATACATATCTATGGAAAATCCTCAGGAATTGGAAAAATGTAGGTACTCTTATATTTTTCATCTTATAAGTTTCTCAATTCTGTTGTATCTCCTTAAATAAATAAATATAAAAACCCGGAAATAACAAAGACAGTTTTTCTACATGTTTAATCAATTGAATCACGCATTACATCCTTTGTTCAAATATCCCGTGCTGGCAGGCATTCTTTAGTCACCAGTTATTCCCAAAGATACAGCTAGTATTTGCTGTCATTTGATATTTCACTAAAGTTGTACTTCTCTGCAATGACATGAAGGTTGCCCTAAAAATCATGTGTGATGGCTAAAATTACAACGCAAGCCATAGTAAGACGCGACTAAGACCCGGTAGGTACCATCAGCCCTTGATATCAACATAACAAGTTCATCTATTCCTAGTTGGCACGACCGCTTGGCAATGCACGCCGACTATGCTGCACATTGCCCAGAATTACACAAATTATTCATGCCATTTCATATTTCCATGAAAATGTGATTTGGCATGTTACCGTCGGGCCATGGTCGTGTTGTGTCTGGGCGTGGACCTGGCTTTAGACATGATGCAACTGATTGAATGCACAATTTTAGGTATTTTGAAATTTGGCACGGCACAAAAATAAACCGTAATTATGATTAGGTAATCGACTGAAGAATAGTTTTACGCGGTCCGTAACAAAAAACAAATACAACAGAAAGACACATTCGTCCTTTTCATCATACGTATCAACCTATCAATAAATATATTAGACACAGATGCCGATGCTTATCATACTCTCTCAGAAACTGAAATGGATATATCTAATTACGGACATAATTAGCAGAGCTTTCGGTCGATCCACTACCAATACTGCCATGGGTGGGCCTAATAAACTAAAAATTACACATTTGAGCCGGTCGGCGCGGACAGTCAGTCAGTGGTCGACCGACCAACGGCCAGATGGTCGGTCGATGTGGATGCCGCCCGTGGATGCGAATGGCGAGAGAATGCGAAGAATGGCGTGATGAGGAAAAGGTGTATACCCAGCAGTGGGTAGAGGTGGGCTGATGATAATAACCCGACATTTTATTTCTATTGCATTTATTTGTCGATCGACAGTGCGTGCAAGTTGTCAGACCGGCGCACGCGACGAGCCCGACAGCCGAGGCGCGAGCGCAGGGCGTGGTGCCAAATTAAAATGTGCTCGCAACACGAAGCTCATTAACGGGCAAATTAAAATAAACGTCCTTTTCTTGACTTTTCATTATTCATGTTTCTGGTACTTACAAATATTCACGGTAAGTATAGGGACCAGCGTCACTGTTATGGAAATACGAGCATCCACTGGGATGAATTACGATATCAACCCTGTGGAGTGTTAAATAATGTACGCGTAAGACCTCAGGAACTACGGGAAAAATTAAATTTGGTGATAAGCCCTCTTTACTTTGTGATTAAGCGCGCTTTACATATCCACCGACTTAACCACGCCGTGGACAGCCGGGCGACTAGAAGACTACCAAAATAATTCGTGTGTAATAAGATGTGTGACGATCCTTGGGCTAGTGACTGGCTCTTTTAAAAGTATTGAACAAGTTCAGTTGGTTGGAACGATACCATAGTGCTTAATTAACTAATGACCTTCTTATTATTAATTATTGAATAATTGACCTTCAATGGCGCAACCAAGCACTAGCTTAAAGTCAACTCGTAATTCTAAACACAGACACTTATCCTAATTTTAGATCAAAGTGTGATAGTGAATAGTAACGAAACTTCTGACAAACATGTAGCCTGTGGGTAGGCGAAAACAGGATTACTAAAAGAGATAAGCTATGATTGATGCGATGACAGCTAGCATCTAGATTTTGGATGCTGGAAAATCTATTTCAGAGAATCCATATAATTTAAAGTTGGCACATCGCACAACCATACGCTACTAAACTCCGCTTATAAGAGAAACAAAAACTATTCCCGTAGTAAAGTAATCCTTGTTTACATTTAGCAAGACGAGAAACAACGAAGCCACAGAACAATAGTCCTCAGACAATTCAGTCTCAAATGCCAACGCGCGTCCCATAACACGGACAATATACGGGCGACTGGCTCTAAAGGTGACAATAAATCGACTCCCAGTGGGACACTTCACTTTCGATGAACTGCCATCACATCAATCAAAAGTTGCGCCGCGCGAGCCGCTATCCTGCCAATAGACTGTGTGGTGCCAAAATACCAAAAGTAGCTGGCATGCTTTTGTTGGCACGGGGCAAATTGCACATCGGTCTATTGTGTGTGGCAACTGGCAGTGTGTTTGTTTAATCAGTTTTATTGCATTTCTTCATACTACAAAAACAATGCAACCGAAATCGAAAATTTACACATTACATACACGAACATACCTTGCTTCTGGCCCCACACTAGGATACCCTGTGTCGTGGGAGCCAGAAACAGCGTCATCACAAACATGTAAACTTCGAAAACGTGGGTTTTTTTATCCCCAGCCGGGGTTTTTGCGGATTCAAGCTCTCTCGCGGTAGGCAGATGCGCTACCGCTACGCCACGGAGGTCTTCATGAATTTTAAATAAAATAATAGTGATATTTTCGTACCTTCTTCTTATGCGATTTCTTATTCATGTCTGGTCTGGAACCTTGTCTGCTGAAACAATAACACATTTTTTATTACTTTACAGACACAGCTGTTGGAAACGAATCGGGACGCGTCCAAAATTAACAAAAGTTTTTCTGTAGCTACATTAGTTTTATGACTTGCCGAATAGTGAAATCCCTTAGAAAAATATTACATGTTCACGAGAAAAAAACATGAACACTTTGTACCTATGGTAGCTTATTCATATATCGTCTACTTCTTCCTACACTAAGTAGATGTGGTAGCTCATAGCTAAGAAAGTAGTAGAGGTCTTTAACACCATCAAGAAACGGGAGCTAGAATATAATTATATCATGTAGGTACACCAAGTTGAGTCTTCGTAACTTATCTATCAATCATAGACTGCAATTTTCCGGCTACCCAACACACGACAGTGGTCCTAACATAATACCAATGGGTACTTTGTCCTAGCAGCCTCGAAAACTAAGAAGCCGAGGCCGAATCCTCCGATCAGAGACGGCAACTAACGAAGAATCTCATAACTATATTCCCTGGGACGTACCTAATACTCGCAAAAGACTCAGTAGTACACTAGCCTGGCCTTTGAGATCCTTATAAATAGTTTCAGTCTGCGCAATTTGGTAACAGATAGCTATTACCACTGTTAGCTATTCAAATTCTGAAGAATGAAAGAATATCTGAATATCACCGTTTGTTGCTTTTGTTTCTTTCCGCTGACCTCCCTCAGTTTCCCGACTCGGATATGTTGTTTTAAATCGTATGCGGCACACATGCCCCCCTTTTTTGACGCAGCTAAATGTTCCATTCAAAAGAATCGAGGCATACCATCTGGTAACACGGTTGAGAAATTGATAGTGTCTTCACTAATTTTAGTTTAAATTAAAATCGCGCGTTGATGGGTTCCTCTTTTATTTCAGAGCAGAAGATAAATTATAAAATCCAATAATGCTTATGTGTGTATGCGGATCAAAATAGCACATTTCGGAGAACGTAAAGAAGACTTTTCGTTTTGCAAAAATCAAGATGTTAGGTGTTGTCAGATCCGTCTGTGAAATGAGAAAATTCGCCTTTGCCCGTTTCCAATACCGTTATGGCACTTCCATACTTACATATAAATAAAATAAATAAAAAAAAATATAAATAAATACATAATAACTGAAAAAAATACTATTACCTACTAGTGGATCTATTGCGAGATTGATTTGGAAACCAACCTGAATTAAAAACTGTCTTATCTTATTAATAACTGTCTTTCTTGAATGTATTTAAAACAAATTGGTCAAGTGCGTGTCGGCCCACGCGCAGTGTAGGCTTCCATAGGAGTGCGTGTCGGCCTACGCGCAGTGTAGAATTCCATAGAAGGGGTTTTTTTACCTGGTTTGCTGAACTAACAACTTTATCAAAGTAAATCACAATACAATTTTTTTTATCAGTTGGTCGCCTGGTACTCGTTAGCTTGTAAGGCCTACTTAGTCGTGATAGTTTTGCTTTGCCCTAAATTATTTGACTTTTCAATACTTAACCTTTTGGCCGGGAGAGAGAGGGACTCCCTATTCTAGTAAAAATTTGCGGGTTAGAACTCAATATTTCGCAAACGGAGCCCTAAATCTAAAAATGATATACTACATTTTTAACGAACATTCCCATGATACCTATCATAGGTACTATGGTCTAAGCGAGAAAAACATGCATCTCTAATTTAGGCGTAAGGAAGGTACCTTAATTTGTTTAAGGTTAGTTTTCTTGGCGTAGTTAATACGCATATACATATAATAAGCAAATTTTCAGCTTCAGTACCTAGCGTCTTTGGGCTAATCTGCGGCAGTCAGTCAGGCGGACGAGCATGGCCAAACTATAAGCATTCCTTGCTGACTACGGAATCCTAAAAAGTTACGTAGCACAACGTACGTACTCTAAATTCTATTCTCAGATCAGAAACCGGCGATAAGTTCGCTAATCCACATTAAGATCCAGCCACACGACATAGTCGGTAGCCCCATTCCGTGTCTGCAAACTTCAGACATTAGGTATCATAAAGAGCTAACTGAGACGTTGATAAACGGCAACTAGGCCCCTACATCTTTGTTCTGCTTTACAGCTGTACGGCTCATAAAACTATTTTAACGATTCTCTTTGACTGGCGCGATGGGCTTTCCATCTTCAAGCTGGACGTGGATTAGCAATAGTCTTTAGTGTAACCCTTTGTCTGAAGAACAGTTTTAGTATCATAGACAATTTCACAGTTGTTGAGGGAAATGTGTTTACATATCCGGGGTCGATGAGGGTTTCATCGGCGGGTTTGCTGTGTCTGAAATACTTATTATGTAAGTATTTCATAATGGGCAAAGGATGCGTAATGCGGAAATATTACAGAATAAAGGACATGCGATCTCTTTTCTATGAATATCGGAGATGAAGGAGATGGACACAAGGATAATTTCTATTCTCCAACCTTCGTTGGAGAATAGAAATTATCTAGATCTTAATTTTATAAACTGAAACTATCGTAAGCTCAACACATAATCGAATTAAATAACATAACATTTACGTACAGGCCCACACTAGGATACCTTGTGTCGTGAAAACCAGAAACAGCGACATCAGAAACAGCTACATCACAAACATGTAAACATCCAAGACCTGGGGTTTTTTATTGTCCTCAGCCGGGATTCGAACCCGGGACCTCTCGCATGGTAGGCAGATGCCGCTACCGCTGCGCCACAGAGGTCGTCTAGAATAACTTACTTGATTTTCCAGATTTAAATATCAACATCTTAGCTGTAGTCTTCTTGTAAGACGTGAATTTAAATAACATTGTGCTTTTTCTTATACTCTATGTATTGCTGATTAAGCATAAAATGCAACTTACCTACTGTAATAATGAGGCTACTCGCATCATTCGCATCGCATCGCAACATTACACTGAAAATTATCCCTGAGAATTGTGTCATAACTTTTTAAATACTCTGTACGGAAAAACCTGACTTCACAAAGTAAGTACTTACACGTTTACATTTTCGGCAAGTCGTGCCATCATTTCTTTTTCTGTATATTTGAGGAAATTTCAATTGTTATTCGTTTCGGTGCGTAACGGCTGCATCGCATAAATCGAAGTTTACTTTGAATGTTTGCCAGTATGCAAATAAACCGGGGCGACCGTTTAGTTAACAATAGTATGCTTTTTGCTGGTTTGCATTATACTTTATGCTTGAAAAAGTTGATGCAGAGCCGGATTAAGAGCTGTGGAAGCCCATGATTACGATTAGAACAAATTATATTCGCTTTTTAGCGGCAAATGTTCTTCGACAACATTGCGTGTTGGGGCCCCGGGCCTGCAGCCCCGGTTGCCCTCCCCAAAATCCGGTCCTGAGTTTATGCTTGGCCTTTGTACTGCGATTCGCCACAATGATCGTACCGCAACAGTAGTGATCTCGAAGCTCGGTGCCACACTTTTACAGGATATGTTTAAAGGCCTCTTCTTTCGTTTCGCCGGCGCCGAAGGACCATTGAAAGAGTTGTTGTCCGTCTTTTTCTGGACATGGTATCAGCGCGGCTACCACATCCAGATAGACGCAAATCCACGTGTTGCATGAATATAATATTAACTAGCCGGTGCCCGTGCCTTCGTCTGCGCAAGATTAGTGGAGTTTCATGTAAATCCGTTCGGCCGTTATTGCGCCATTGGGTAACAAAGATCTTCACAAACTTTCACAATTATGAATTTTCTACAATAAATCGTTTAGCGCTTTAAAGCTTCATACTTTACCCACCAACCCATATTTCGCAAACCGACCGTTAAATCATAAAATAAGTACTTTTCCTACACGCACAAACAATCCAACGATTCCCCACACTACGGTGCCGACGAGAAAAAAATGGTGTAATTTAGTGTACCTATCTTAAAAACGACATATCACACCATTTCTCGTTTCTCGGCGTGATTAATTTCTATGTCAAAATTCAGATTCATAATAAAATTCAAATTCATAATACTTGCCGTCTCTGTGAAGGCCGCGGACACAGACGGACAGACACAATAAGGGTTCTAGTTGACAAGAGATCCCTGAAAACCTTTATGACAATAATGGTTGACGTCACGTCTTTATATCACGCCCTCCAGTATGTATAGAGTTTTATTTGCTGTACCCAATAGCCAGTTAAGTATGTCGGGGGTACGCATAAATCTCTAACGCGTTGCCCGCCCATTGGCATCGCATCGAGCAATACAACCGCTGGAACTGAACTCTCCGTTTGTTATGTTTTAGGTACTGCATGGATACGCAAAACTGAAGACCTAATCTTCAGGTTCTGTATTGATAATTAGCTGGAAAAAAGATAAAACTTTGCAAACTAATTAACCGAGCAAAAAAGCCTTGCAAACCTATTAAAGAGGAGGATAGTTACCTATGTTCATGAATAAATAATTCTTATTCTTAAAAAAAATAGTACCTTTAACTATTAGACAAATCCTATGATTATTTATCACACGCCACCATTTTGTGAGTGTGTATGTTTCTTACTTCGTCTCGGCTGGAGCGATTTTAATAAAATTTGGTATGGAGTTAGCTGTCACACTGGATTAACACATAGGCTAAGTTTTACTGCAGGTGAGATATCTTATTCCAATGGTAAAATCGATAAAGCTCGGGGCAAAGCTAGGAGTTTAATGTGTATGTTTATCAATGAAATAAAAACGAACAATAAATCTTATCGATATCGGTTCATCCGTTTAGATGCTATGATGCCACAGATAGACCCAAAGCATCAAGTTTATGACAGCTTTTTTTTAAAGAGATCTTTAGCGACTTAACCAGCATCGCCAGTTGTAATCCCAGTCCATTACCCTATTCTTTATTACTAAATTACCCATATTTTACTATGAGAAACACTGGCAACAGCCGGGGACTAATACCCGGACAGTTGCAGCTGCATTAATAGTGCACTAGGAATGCATTGTGATGAGTTGATGACACTTGAAAGCTGTGAGCACTTTCACTATTGAGCGTGAACCGGGCTGAATGCCAGCAGCGGGGCTTCAGGATTATTCGGCGCCTTTTCGCGATTTTATAGCATTTACATTCTTTGTTCTTTTCCTCGACATACGGAAACAGCTGACAGCATATCGACTTTTACATGCGTGCATTAAACTGACGGACGTCGATCGTAAATACCCATAACGCCAAGGTTGAAGGAGCAATACTACCCTAAATGTGATGCACTTTTGTCTCGATACGGCCAATGTAAAGATGAGCTTTATAGTTTCATTTAAAAATAATTTTCACTTAGTTTGAATTTATATTAGCCAGGATTAGGTCAAAAGTGTCTAAGGTACCTATACTTTGATTAAAAAGGCTACAATTTAAAATATTTTATAAATATTTCTTCAGATGACTTAGGTTGTCGTAAAGTTGATCTGAAAAGATAGTCCGAGGCGTTTCTTCGACGCTTCCTCTCAACAAATTGACTCTTTGTTAATATGGACGGCCAATGATCGACACCTAGTACGATCCGTCATATATTGTATACGATTGTCATATAATAAATAAAATAAAATTTAATTTTACCTATAGGTACACTAAGTAGTAAATCTGTTTTTCGAAGTTTTCTTAAAAAAACGCATTGAAATAGGTGTACCTAATGTACCTAATGTTGCAAGTGTCGAATCCTGGTCTCTACCTACCCCTTTGGAGTACAGTCACGAGTTTATACTGTCCGTAAAACTTATTTTATGTGAAACTATAGGCTTAAATCCCCTTTTCGTCCATAAGTATTGAATCTGATCGAGCGCGCACAGTGTTTTATTTCAGTTTTGTTCTAATGGAATCGGCCTAGTTATTGGGATTAGGGCGGCTTTACGGTAACGTAAAATATTGATTTACGGTGAGTATTGGTTAAATTGAGATATCGACTTTATTGGGCCCCAGGCTCCTAAGCCCAAGCCCAAACTATTAAATAACGAGACTACTAAAACAACAAATTAGGCATCAGTCAGCCTACTTTATAGAAAAAAAAAACTGGTATCTATGGTAAGAACAGGTAGGTACCTACCAGGTTTTATTATAACCTAAACTCCTAAAATTAATACCCTGCAGTAAGTCTAGGAATAATTGAAACTGAATTCAGTAAATTAAAGAAAGCCAAACGATCAATAAAAACAAACCTTGGCAAACAACAGTTATTATAAACCAAACTTTCCACTCGCACTGATTAACTTTTTCCACCGCACTGAGTTGTTTTCCCGCCAAAATATGCCTTGGTTTTGACGTTGGGCGCGCTCCGCTCTGTGTCTCAAACTAAGAAGAAACGTTGGCTTGACACAATAAAATTTAAGCATATAACCGACCATATGCCATGCCTTTATCCACACAAAGATACAAGAATAACTCTTCTGCTTTGACCAACCATTTGCTCATGGAAATAAAGCTCAAAATAGTACGGTTTCTGAGCGAATTAAAGTTGTCGCAGATCAAATTAGAAACAAACGTAAACAAATATTTTGGTTTAATATTGTAGTAAGGAAGATAGGTCTAATTTGATTTATGGAAAGGGATTACAAGGTCTTTGCCAATACAATCTTAACAGTTGTTTTAGTCTGTACATTTTTTTGCTGTCCATATTTTGTTGTAGCTTTAGTCAATTTAGTCTTTAGTCACCTATGAATAACTCTAAAAACATTCAGGGAATCTGACTTCCTGCGGAAGATAAAGAATTTTGTATTCGGTCCAAATATTGCGAAACTGTAGCAAAATACGAGTATTCAGTCATCGGAAGTAATGAACAATAAATTAATTAATAACATCCACAGAATGCAATTATCTACTTGTCCTGGTGCTAAACTAGGATTCCTTGTGATATGGTAACCAGACGACCAGAAATCACGAACGTGGAAGACCCAGACTGAGCCATTTGTACAACGGCAACCCCAAAAGGGAACGTAACCTAAGATCTCTTTCATGATAATTAAACGTCTTACCGCTAGACTAACGAGGCAGACGAAATTCCTCTTTTAAAGTGACTTAACGTTGGGTGAATACAAGCCTGGTTGAAATGACATTAAAATATCAATCATCCAGAGATATTTCGGAGGAGAGATAGATAGAAAACACTTTATTGTACATAAAAAAATAATTTACACAGAATCTTCTTAAGAGTACAGATGACGGCGGCTTTATCACTGAAAGTAATCTCTTCCAGACAACTTTTGGATCGACTGGCGAAATACATTGAAGAAGGATGTAGATGTACAAACAAATAAAATAATTTCAGAGGTAAGTATGTATATTTCAATTTTAGCTAGATGCTTAATTAAGTTTGTCACTATACAAATTGCAGTTAATAGTTACATACAAGTAAGACTTCATAGAGCATCCAGTGTAACTTCAGAAATTTGTGAAGTGACGGCTCACTCAGACATTTTTTAAAGACGTAGAGAAGGGTGTGGCATACAGGCATAGCACTACTATTCATAGTTTATTATGAAATGGAGCCCAGAAGTGGACAAACATTGCCTGATGAATGACGGATCCTACAAGTGACCGGGTGCTGCCAAATCAAAATCTTTGCTAAGGGTTGGCCTAGACCGCTGCCAGAGACGCTGCCTGTTTCATAGGATTACAATTTACGGTTTATAGTCTTTTTTTTTTAATGCACCTAACCCGTGCTAAGGACAACTTTTAAAAACCTATTTAGAGCGAGACTGAAAATTCCACTGCCGGGACTCGACCCGCTACCTCTGGCTAACCGTGCCAGCGCTCTCCC
The DNA here is from genome assembly GCA_934045075.1 of Yponomeuta sedellus. Taxonomy (NCBI): domain Eukaryota; kingdom Metazoa; phylum Arthropoda; class Insecta; order Lepidoptera; family Yponomeutidae; genus Yponomeuta; species Yponomeuta sedellus. The sequence goes on along the minus strand of OW203738.1, from coordinate 1,637,352 downwards.
AACTGAGCTAATTGGCGACTCACCGGCATCAGTGGAATTTCGAACCTCTTTACAATACCTCATTGCTGCCTCTAAGTAATACAGAGTATTGTAGAGGTTAAAAATTTCACTGATGCCGGTGAGTCGCCCATTTGCTCAGTTAGGAGAGCGCTGGCACGGTTAGAAAGAGGTCGCGGGTTTGAGTCCCGGCATCAGTGGCGTAGCGTGCCTTGTCGGGGCCCCGTATAAAAAATTTGTTTGGAGGCCCTTATATGGGGGTAAAGATTTTTCACAAATCTTTACCCCCACGTGTTGCCAACTTTTGAACGCACGCTTAAGGCGGGAAAAAAAGGAATTGCTTTATAGAATTTTGTCATTTGTAAAATAAAATAATATGAAAGTTTTTATTTTTTTTCCTTACACACTTTGGGGGGGCCCGTGGTGGCCCGGGGGCCACGTATAATTGATACGGCGGTAGCTACACCCCTGCCCGGCATGGATGGAATTTTAGCCTTTAAATAGGTTTTTAAACATTTATTGTTCACTAAGACAATTATAGATGTTTTACCCACAGATTAAGAAGTAAACTCATTTATGCATTGTACCCCGAAATCTCTTAGCGTGTCGATGGCAAGCCATTCGTGGTGAAAGGATTTGCCAATCAGCAGCCTCTAACTGTCATATGAACTAAGGATTGCAGTTCTATGAAGCTCGACCCGGGCAGACATCACCAAGCGATTTGTCGTGGTCCGTCGTGTGGGAGTCAGGTGACGTCACATCTAACTGGTAAATATATCTTGGGTCTTGTCTTCACTTACTATCAACTGTGCTACCACGTAACTCCTCCACTATATGGATATGTGTGATTTAGCCTACTTCCAACTGTGACATACATATTTTGACATTTAGGAGTCGTCTAAATTATTAACTCGATACAGTGGAAAGTTATGTGATACAAGGCCAGTGCGAGCATATAGTCAGGTCTTATGCTCGTATTCGACGCAAAACGTTGTAACGGTGCAAACCTTTTTACACCATTTTTATTTCTTTTTCTATCTATCATTTTCAAATATTTCAATAATGTCACACATTTCGAAATTGCCCTCATTTTCATCATTACAAATTTACCCCACCTTCGACCAGATCTGAGTGCTCAGTGCGAGTTTTTTAACTACTCGATCGCGTTAACGTAAACTCATATTTCTCTGGCATCGAGGAAGCGCCACCTAGCGACAAGTATGGAAATTAAAATTGCTGAGTGCGAGTTGTAATGGTTTACGTTGAGAAGTGAACACGTTTACCAGCCAAAACATTTTACACGAATAAACGCGAGTGCGAGTTGTACTGTGACAGCGTTTTGCCAGTTCGAACGGTTAAGTTACTCATACTCACTACTCAATGCTCGATTAACGCGGTAGTAAAGTTATTCGATTGGATCTGTCAAACTCGCACTAAGCACTCTTACTATATTGCCTGCTTTTCCGTTTTATCCAGTTTTTCTGTTTTATTATAAAATATACTATACAAATATAAATATGTACTTGTTTGGCGAATTTGTGCTGAAAACGGCTGATTTTTTTCGAATCGTGTCTCCCGTGCTATGAACATAAAAAAATAATCCGTTTTCCATAAATTAATTTTTTTCAAATTCAAAATTCAAATTCAAATTCAAATTCAAAATTCAAATTCAAATTCAATTCAAATTTGAATTTGAATTTGAATTTTGATGCTTCAATTGTGGCTTTATTGCACGGGAGACACGATTTGAAAAAAATCAGCCGTTTTCAGCACAAATTCGCCAAACAATTCACAGATGGCGCTTACAGGCGCGGCCATAGAAGAACTGGAATACGGCTGTTCAAAATTAATCTGTTTTATGCAAAATTTGATAGACGTGTCCCCGTTCTTGTATGTGCTCGCCTATAAGCGCCATCTATGAGTAGTTTCGTGAATATAATCATGTGGGTACAGCGATATCTATCATTCCGATGTACCTAAAACCTAAATGCGGTTCGAGTCCCGACATGGGTGGAATTTTTAGCCTCTAAATAGGTTTTTAAGAAAGCTTTGTGACTTTGTGCTGAAAATGGCTCCTTGTCTAGCAGTGGGACACAGTCATGGCTACATAAACAAAAGGCTGTATATGAACACAGTGACGTCCGCAATGAATGATCTACGATAGAGTCGCTTGTACCTCAGGTAGTAACGATGCTGTGCAAAATCTGATCCCGATACGATCTCTCAGCTGGCTGTCCATCAATCGGCACTAATCCGCGTTGTCGCCTCGACACTCGTGCCTTCGTGCCCGTGCACGCGGTATCGCACAGAAGCTCCACTCGCAGTTTTGACTTTTTACCCAACTGCGGCAGAGCCCAGGAGGGTAATGTGTTTGGCTCGTATGCATGTATATATTTTGCGTGTATGTATGTATTTATGAGTATATGTAGGTATCTATGTCCGATTCTATATTACTTCATAACTCCTTAACCAATAGTTAGATTTGGACGAATGATATCTTAATCGATTCATCGTGTTCGCGAGGCTGTATGAAGTAGGTAAAAAATCAACAAAAAAAAACATACAACCGGCTACTATTGTTTATTTATAAAGATTTCGCACTTCGTGTTCGATGTAATTTTGCTTTTTTTTTTCTTTTACCTCTAAATGGACTTAAATAGATAGATAGAGAACTCACGAGATAAAGATGTTATGGGAAAATCGACACAGTGAGGTACATACAGCTAGTAAACTAAACAACAACCTGGAGGCTGAGCATTAACTACTACAGTCTATTTACTCTTACTTGTCCAATTTAGTAAACAAGATTCTAACCTTAAAATTGAGATTAGATGCCTAAACTAGACATTTTCTCGCAAATTCATGAACTATCATGAACTATGTTTATAAAATTGGCAGCGTGTTATCTAAGCAAGTGTTTCAAGTTACTTCATTTATGGAAATATGGCAGTTTTGGACTAAAAAGTCACAGTTTAAGGGTAGAATCTTGTTTACTATATTGGACAAGTAAGAATAAATTGACTGTAAGGAGGCGGCAAAGCTACGAGTTAGACGGAGTTTACACGTTCATTCTGGCGTCAGTCAATTCCATCAGTCTGGTTAGATTGACAGCAGACTGATTGTCTATTCAGTGGTCTGATTGACTAAACTGACGGATATTCGAATATTTTGATGCTTCATCAGTCTGGCATCAATCCGAGCTTGATCAAGGTCACGGACTGAACTGACGCCAGACTGAACGTGTAAACTCCGTCTTACATTTTCGTATTTGGGTCTCGTCCGCTTAGTAGTTATTGCTCAGTAGTCCGGCTATTTATGTTAAGGATTTATGAGGGAATATAGAATCAGACAATAATAGAAAGCGTTTATTGACATATTAAGACAAAGGGTCAAGGCTCAGCATTATGCAACCAAGTCAACGCAGTGATCTTGGCAGCGCAAATTTTCAGCGATTATCCACAAAAAACATAAAACTACACACACACCTACGAACTAAATCCATTACCCTCCTTTTTGCCTTCGTCGCAGTCGGGTAAAAAAAAATATACAGATATTTCGTAACATTTCCAGACAACCCTTGGATGAACGAATAATGTTTCTGGTTCCCACGACACAGGGTATCCTAGTGTGGGGCCGTATGTGAAGCGATGTATGTGCCTGTATATAAATGTTATGTTATATGCATGACAATAAATTAACACATTGTTAAGCGTACGATAAACTGGGGATAAAAGTCGTGAATGGCCTGAATGGTTAAGCGCTAAGCGAGTTGGCACGGTATCTTGAAGCCGCGCGGGTTCGAATTCGGTTTCGTCCTGAAATGTTTGCTTCTTAGCTCGTTCTAGGCTTCTGTTGCTGTCTATATTTTGGCCACATCGCAGCTGGCACTGGATTATCTGGTGACCTCTAATTTCTCACAATTTTCCACTGCGAGTAAGCGACAAGTCGGCGGAGAGACGCATGCGCTGTAGAAACAGCGGCGGCCGATAAACAATGGTCTATTTGCATACAGCCAGGCGACCGGAATCAGTTTAAAGGGGGGGTTAGGGAAAAATCCCGGGATGCATGAGGGAAAAGATGAGATAAAACTTTCGGGAAGTTAAGCTTGTGAAGTTATATTAGCAATACCACTCGCTAACGGTGAAGGACAACATAGTGAGGAAACCCGAGGTCTGAGGTGATCAAACAATAGTCACTCAGCGCTTGAAATTGCCCATCCGCGGTGGGCACACGGGGTAATTAGGCCATACTCAATCCCTCTGAAAGAAGGCCTGTGCTCTGCAGTGGGACGTTTATTGGCTACAACAAAAGTGTGCGTGGGGATTGAGTGAGCCCTTTAGAAAAAAAAAAGGAAAAAAAATGCTTTTCATTTAGTAAAAGTAATCTCTGTTTTTGTAAAAACATAAAACACACTTAACATAGGTTAAGTGTGCTCGCTCAGTTCTTACAAACTAACTACAATACCTATAATAATAATTTAATATTTCACAAACTAACTACAATATAATAATAATAATATAATATATATACTAGTCTTTAAAAACCTATGCTAACTTACATTTCTAATTTGTAGATCACCTATTACCGCGGTAAACACGTACAAAACAAATCACTGACGTGGCGGGTTTTTATATAATATTTCTTTTGCAAGTGCTCACTTAGTCCACACATTATAAGTTAAAAATGTTAATACGTCTAGATTTGTAGTACATATCACAGAAACATTAAATCAGTTCAACTTGAAGTAAAATATTTCACTGCTAATCCACCATCTAATATTGTATGTTCGTGGTCTGTTTTTAAAGATATTCAATTGTAACCTTTCTAAAGTATTTTTCATGTCGGGTGACCACACTTCATTATAATATTATGGTCATATCGAAAATATAGGACATTTTAAAAGAAAATAAATATGTTTATTGAATTCATCTCCTTTATTGCACCTAGAATTTTGCCAATGTCAGGTTTGCCACAATTCATGTCAAAGGCTTGTTTTTCCACAGCCTTGTACGTAAAAAAATATAACTAACGAGTAAAATTCTCAATTTAGAAACCGCCGTATAACAAGTGATTTTTTTAAATATATATGGTTCGAGGTGTGGTCATAAATAAACTAAGGTATACAAAATATCAAAATCATCTTTAATTTATTTACTATTCAACAATATCTTTACTTGTGTACTTATTACAAGTAAGTATATAGGTACTTGGATACAATATTTAATAAGGCTTTACATAATTATGATACGAAGCCCAGAGATATTTAAAGTATTTCAAGCCAAATCACTTTCTATAAGTGTAAACAAAATAAATAGTAGGTATATTTTTTTTTACAAATTGTGGATAATTTTGGTATTGGCAGTTAGAACTCTAATATCCGTACGAATGATGAGCGAGCTACAATATGTGCAATTAAAAAGATAAAGCAACAATTAATATCAAAATCATTTAGAATTACAACACTTCCATTACGCAAACTTTTCTGATATTTTCATAAACCAATATTTCCTATTATTTCCCATTAAAAATATTTCATGAATTAAATTATTCTACGCATATTAAAACATACTTAAATAATTAATAATTAAGCGGTGGTAGCTCAGTGGGTAGAACCATGGACTGGCAAGCGAAAGCCCCAGGTTCGATCCCGAGTGCGGGCATGTACCAATCAATGACTTTGTTTAATTTCAAAGTTATGTACATTTGCGAATTTGTAGTCGCAATACCACACGCTAACGGTGAAGGAAAACATCGTGAGGAAACCTGCGGCTTGGTTGGCTCCGCACGTATTGACTAGTCTTTCCTGTGGGCTAGGCCGACTAAGCTGTCAGGATGGTATAGGTGCTGGGCAAGCCTAAAAACCATGTCCCAGGCACTACAGCGTCGGAGTGGTCCCTTCACCCATCTAGTGTGTGAGTGAAGATACCACAGGACGCTGTATAAATCATCTCATTCAGTAGATGCAAAAAGGCCAATATATAAATAATTAAGTATGTTTTAATTTATGTCGTTCAGATCTAGTTTATGTTTTAAACATAAACTAGACCGTTATACTTTATACTACAACGTCTATGCTTAATACATACAGAAAAATATAGGCTTTATATATATGAAGCCTATATTTTTCTCGTAGTTAGACTGACTACCGTTCTCAACTTCTTCGTTAATATTCCGAAAAAACCGTGTGTACTAGAACATGAACAACATTCGAGTCTCGCCGAAAATCTCGGCAGTACGTTACTGACACTTATGCACACTAGATAAATCTTGTCGGATTCGTAAGCCATCGGTCACAAAGAAGTTGTGCGAAAAAGACGCGCCTTTTCATACAAAATGTACTGTAGGGACGGAACGAAGCTCACACAGAAGAGACTGGGCGGACACGTCGCTTCTCTGTGGCCACTAGCTTACGGTTATCCCAATTAGTACGAATGTTGACGGTTACTCGATTGCAGTCATTCATCATTTGGTACGCGTAACACAGAAACTGATAAGTACATACCTTGGATATCTGTTTCCGCGGAAACGCCATGACATTTTTGTCCAGAAAAAGTAGAAATTAAAGAGTAAGTTTTGCTCAGACTTTTTGTCTACACAGACAAAAAGTTAATTTCTTGCACTTACAAGCATAACGAAAATAAAAGACTACAGCCATTTCATTACAAAAATGTATTGAGCTTTGATACAAGTAAAAATTTAATTTTCGCTAATACAAACTGTACATTGCGCGCGATCTTTCAAACTACCCTATTAGGATCGTTTTAGTGTCTACCGCACAAAGTAGAGCACAACGCGGCTACCGAGTCAAAATGGTCCCAAATGTCATAACAATAAGAACTACAGCACCTACTTCATAGCGCCTCGTCTATGACCTCCATCGGCGGCGGGGCCGTGTGTCACATGTCGTAGCCATAGTGCGGGCCCCAACGCTCCAGATCCTTGAACAAAGTATCATTTATATAATATAATTATTTATTTATGTTATATATATTTATATAATCCCCAAAAGATCAAGCATGAGCTGCTTAAGTAACTTAGTTCATATGTAGATTGTAACCATAATTTAATGGTGTTAAATAAATGCTTATTTCATTTTAATTTTTCATATAGGTAACATACTTTAACCCGCGGCTACGCCCGCGTTAGTAATCATGCCACGGGAATGCATTACTTGGATATTAATTATCCCATGTCTGAATTCAGATCTTTGTCTATCTTTACACCACATTTCATGAAAATGGGTTCCGTAAATAACAATCAGCTGCCATAGCATATCTCAACCTGACATGCTGCAGTGGTTTACAGATCATCTGTGGTGGGCTTGTGATTCCGTCTACCAGTTGGAATACCTCACCTTGCTTAGCGCTGAAAGCCGCTTACACTGGGTACAGACAGAGTATCAATGCCCAATATCTCTCAGAGCTCAGCAGTACATACTTTTCATGTATGCTAATGTTTTATTTTAAATAGAAGTTTAATGCTTTATGTAATCTTCTATAATATAAAAATGAATCGCTCAATGTGTTGGTAAGCGCAAATCTCGAGAACAGCTGAACCAATTTCGCTATTTCGTTTTTAGAATATTCCTTGAGGTACGAGGATGGTTCTTATGGAGAAAAATAAAGAATCGACTGTTAGGCGTTATGAAGTTCGCCGGGTCAACTAGTAAAATTAATAAAATACCTTGATCTCCATGATGTCGGTCTTGAGGCGCAGCTTGAGTATCTCCCGCCAGATGGCGTCGCGGTGCTCGCGGTTGGCCACGCCCATGCGCAGGAGCGTGTTGTCATTGATGCGTACGAGCGCGCGCCCCGTTATGTCGTGCTGGGGGACACGGATAAAGGGTTAAAAAACACAACAGAGAGTTAGTTATTTCAGCGCAGATATTTTATTAGCATAATAAATTGACAAAGCTTATTAAAACTATTAGAGTTAACTTTTGTTTATTTACCCACTTCAAGTTACGAATGATATGCAATTATTATTGTAGTATTCAACCAATGAATTAGTTTAAATTTAATGTACAAGCTACTTGAAAGCTTTTGAGATGTTATTTTATAGGAACATACATTCTCCATCAATCCCTGTTGTTAAATGAACTACCTAAGTAGTCATAACAACAAATCACATTTGTAATTGTTTATTCTTTAAGCTGCAGCTTTTTAGCATCATTTCATTAGCATTTTTTCCATGTTTCATTTAACTTTTAAAGATAATTGCAGTCTAATACAGTAAATACAATTAATTTACATTCCAGTTTATACATCTATTTTTTATGTTAAATTTGTAACAGGGGTATCTTCTAGGGGTGCCACGGGTCCGGAATGCTATTATAAATCATGTAACATAATAAACAATTTTGAAAATCAGATCAAATTAATTATACAATTAGCTTTCTGTGGCCCCAAACTCACATTTTATCATGTATGTTGGGGTACCAACATCCAACACCTATGTGTAGATGTTGGATGTTGGTAGAAATCACACTAGACTCATTGCTATTTGTAAATCTGTAACTGTCAGGGGAGGTATTTCCCATATGAGCCCTTTTGAAATTAAAACTACTTTTTTTTTTTGTTTTTAAATTTTTCAGATTTGAAAATGGATTTCAAGTAGGTAGGATACAAGTAGTAGGTAAAGGGAGTTCCAAATCTATCTCACCTCGTGGAATAACTCTCCGTACAACTGATAGTAGTCGCTGCAGTGCCGCCGCAGCCACTTCTGCACATCCGCCTCGGTCCACAGGTGCACAGCTTTCGGGCGTGTCGCTTTGGTCTAGAAAATTCAAAGGGGTCTGGAATATTGCTGTATGCTCTAAACAATATCAACTCTTGTGGATATGAGTTGTAAAAAAAAGCATCAAACTTATTTATACTTGAGAAGGCATATCTTACAAATTGATAAATGCACTCAATTGTGACGGAATTTAGCCAAATTAACTACGTACAGTGGCGGGTATTAACTTCTAGGCCGGTTGCCGAAAAATCTAAAAGCCTTCAGTAAATATAGCCCAAAACCCGTCTCGGTGGTGAACCTTGTTTCTACGTAGCGATAAGGTGGACGCCTTACCCTCGGTTTGTTAGTTTGTTCAACTTGACTGGCCTCTTCAACCATATTGTTATGCTAGTTCTAAGCAGTGTCGTTAGCAAATAAAATGTATTTTATCACTTTCTGAAATGAAATTCAATTCACCTCACAGCTCTCACAAGCAACAAGTCTACACAGAAAAGAAAAACAATATTTTACTTTTTCCTCATGATTTCCCAAATTCCAACGCCGCAAGAGCATAGTTCCAACGTTTGTTACTATTTGTATGTGTTTTAGTGGCAACGTTGAAAACTCAAACACAGCTTATGGTGTTGGCTCTTGACGTTTTGTTTTCGATGCGTTCACATTTATATTTCTATTTACCCGACTGCGAAATCAAAGACCGGTTTCGTTTTGGCGCGTGTGTGTATTTGTAATGAAATAAAGATGTCGTTTGTAAATGAAAACTCAAATACATTCTTATGGGAATGCTCCTTGAGTGAGTCTCAATGGACTATGTAGCGCCTCCAATTTATTGCAACCATAACTTTACTAATAATGCTACTTATAACTATAACAAATTTGGTGTTTATATAGTTATAAGTACCAATATGGATCCTGTAGGGCATAACAACATTTTGCATAATACAGTTCATTTATTCATCTATACAGTCTGTCTTACATAAATTACATTGTTATCATATAGGTCGTACGATGAAGCGAGTCACGCTTTTTGTGGCGATGGAATGTCAGAAATTGACAATGAAGAATGTTACTAGGTATGCCAAATCGCTTGAAATGCTTGTCTCAGTAACGCCTGTATTTATACAAATACATTAGTTTTTGTTGTAGTCAAAAATACCCAGTAGTTTTGATTTTATAGGCATTCAAAGTTACGAAAAATATCGTGTTGAGTCCCGCTAACAGAGTCACATGACCGCTTGTGACGTCATGACACAACGCGCCGCGCGGGCCGCTACTAATTTATCAGGAGATTTTCTGATTTTAAGCGCTGTCTCCTGATCTACTGTTTTATTTGTAGAATTAAGTAAAATCTCCTGAATTTTGACAAGTAGCCACTACATTTCTGCATATTCTACCTTTGCTAGGTTATTGAACGAACATAATGAAAGGGAAAGTTTTCATTCATCGACTCGATATGCGAATATTTCTTATCTGTGTTGTGCTACGAATGCTATCAACAGAAAACGATGTCATAAAGGAAGTCGCGAAGATACACTGTATAAAGATAGTGGAATCTGGTATTTTTTAAAGAATAAGTGGTCTGTTAGGTGCTTCGCCTGACGGGCTTTCTGGGGACTGCGTTATAGAAGTAAAGTGTCCAACCAAGGCAAACACTTTTATTACGTATTATGGTAAAGATAAACTAGGCAAAAAATATTATGCTCAGATACAAACACAAATGAAAATCACCGGAAAAAGTAAAGCCCTATTTTGTATTGCACACGTTGACTTTGAAACCTCAAGGAATGTTGATGTGCATGAAGTAGTTTATATTGAAAAATATTGTGATGATCTTTTTGAAAAATGTGTAAAGTTTTGGAAGGAAAATATTTTTGACAAAAATAATAAAATATCATTATCCTAATGTAATATGGTTTTATTAAAACTCTATAAATATCCATATTTTTCGCATTTTAACGTCTTTTGAAACTATAAAAAACAACTTTTCCGGCGAATTAGTAGTTGTATTTTTACATTTAGGCACAACACATGATTTCCTAGTATTTGGATTGGACATTTTTAAAAGTATTTAGGTATAATTTCGACGGCACAGGCGCACGACCAAAGAGTATATAAACACTACGCACGACTACGAGCGGACTCTGAGCGTGTTGTGCGATGACGTCGTACGGTTACAACTTGTTTTACTTCTAAATCGGAAACTTATTAACGTATCGACGTAATTCTTTCACTAGTATTTTTTATTTTTGACAGAGAATATGGAGTGCTTATAATCAAAATTAGTTAACATTCTTCATTACTATACTGGAAAGTTGCGACTTTTGACAGGCTGTAGCCTACTATCCGCGGAACACTAAAGGCTGCTGTTACGTAGAGCATGCTTTCTCACTTGTATTTTTTTTGTGTTTAGTTTATTATCAAGAAAGTTAGTTTACAAATTAATTATTTTGAAAAAGCTTTTCTTTATTAAAAACTACGTATATGATCACCTTAACACTTTTGAATCTCGGTTTGCTTCAAACCCCAAGATTACATTAATCAAAAGTTTAATAATTTCATTACAATAAAGCCGCGTTTCCACTATGCAAGTATGTTGCATGCAAGGTGCAATTTTCATGCAAATCGTATAGCGGAAACGACGACTTGCAAACAAGTTGCAACTTGCATGCAGTTAGGTTTGAACTTGTACGCACAACACTCAAGTCAGCTCATTTGCATGCAAATTGCAAGCGCAACCGCTCGTGTATAGAGGGAAGTGTGCAGGATTGCCTTATAAAAATGACTGCTTAGAACTTGCCTGCCTTATAAAAATGACGATACGGAGAAAACAATGGTATTTATATTTTTATTATTACTTATAATTATGTATAATTATTTGCACGTATTATTTGTATTTGCTCTGCACGCAGCAGCAACGACAGCACGTATTTCACTCATGATCAACATTGTACAAGAAAGAACTAACTTGTATGCCACGAAAATTTTGTATGCAAGTTGAAAACTGGTTTCCAATTCAAGTCACTTGCACACAAGTGTGACGTCATACATGCATGCAAGGACTTGCATAGTGTAATCGCGCCTTAATAAAGAAATTTGTGCAAGGAGGCAGCGTACTACATGTAAATAGCCTTGGAGTTTTTCTGTTCATTCCGGGTTTGATAGTGTTACCCGCGCCAGTTATGATAAAAGAAGCTGGCATGGCACAGACATTTTGAAACACTGCTTTATACTGCGTCAGGTTAACTCGTCAACTCTTCTCAACAGGTTCGAGTTTTCAAACAGAAGGTCAACGAAATAGTATGTTCGCTCTAGTGGTTTTCGTTTTATTTTGGGCATCGGTGCTCAAAGTTTTGACATTGAACGCGCCCGTTACAACAATAATCAAGAAAGTGTCTAGAAAGCCACAAGCAAGCGATCGTTTAGTCAACAACAAAACGTAACGGCGCAAACCTCTTCACACCGATTTCTCACTTTTTCTTAATTATTGTGTCCCTCCAAAATTTTGTCACCATTGTAGATTTTTTTGTCAAGAAAGTACAACTGACAATTTTTACCTCTTTTTCCTGTTTCTTCAAATCGATTCAAATTCTGATCTGGTTTTTTTGTACAAAAAAAAAGTGTTGTTGAAGTACTAATACATGTTCATTATATTTTATCGAAAGAAAGCCCATTCAAAGTACAACTACCTACTACTTGTGGCTACGTAGACACTTCCTTATAATATTTTTTGACGTGACGTTTCGTTCGTTTGACAATTTTGACATATTACATTACATTTTCTGCGAATAGAGCGATTTGTTTGATTTATTCGCAAGATAATTACTAAATCTTACGATGCCACTGTGAATTCGCAATAATGTCACAGAATTTACAGAAGAAGCCCTCGAAGGGCATACTGAAGACTTCTCGCAGTGTGGACAGCCACGAGAACTCGCCTTCCACCAGTCGTGCTAAGCGAGCGAAGGAGCAGAGGTTTGATGAGATGAATATTATGGAGACATTTCACCCGGCCAATAAAGACTACGGGCATATGAAAGTCGACGAGCCTAAAACGCCTTACTCGGAAGCCGTAGACGGTGATCTTGAACCAACGGACGAGTTAGATGCAAATATCCTGGCTGCGAAGCTGGCAGCTAGTATGAACAAGCCACCGAAATGCACTGAGGAGTGCGACAGTGACGAGGACATGAACGAGTCGCCGGAAGCGCGAGAGAGGCGGCGAGAGTTCGAGAAAAAGAGGAAAATGCATTACAATGAGTTTCAGGTTTGTTTTGGTTTTGAGGTTATGTTTTAGCATACACTTCCTTTACGATTATTTAGCTTTGCTAATCAATGAATTAATGTTTCCTGTTGTGTTGATTATATTTACAAATTAGCTAAAATTGTTAATATTATTTGGGTTTCTATCCTCAAAGGTTTGCTGGAAAAGAATGCTTCTCGCATTAAGCACATCATTATACATTTACTCATGTAATTAATGCAATAAAGAATTAAAATAATAATATAGTAAATAGAAGACGATTGCTTTGAAAATATAGGAAATTTCACTGCCCTTTTCAAGATTGTGAAAAAAGTGGGTATTGAATCTTCACAAAATTATATGTGCATCAACTTAAACTTAAGGTTATCGTATAAGGGCGGTGGTAGCGGAGCGGTGTAGAACGCCGGCCTCAATCGGGAGGTCGTGGGTTCAAACCCCGGCATGTACCAATGACTTAGTTTTCTAAGTTATGTACATTTGTGAAATTATAGTAGCAATACCACTCGCCGCCCGTGAAGGAAAACATCGTAAGGAAACCCTAGTGTCTGAAGTGTTAATGTACCTCAGCGATTGCTACGTACAATGGCCCAACTATGAGGCTAAGTGCGGAAATCTCAGGTCTACCTAACCTAACCTAAGGTTATTGTATTACACAGGGTATCCTGGTTTGCGGCTGGACAAGTGATTGCTGTTATTATACTTGATTTTTCACTTCCAGGCCCTCCAACTGGCAAGACAGCTGATGGCTCAAGAGGAGGAAGACGACGAGGAAGAAGCAAAGAAGACCTGACTCGGTCCAGGCCGGGCCACTGTACATAACTCGCGCTTGACGCTTACAGACCTAGCTTTACTGTTGGATACTGTATAACTATTTACGGACCTTATGTATGGACCACTCGCCACAGGTATACTTTTTGTTTCATATCTGATTCTTGGCATAGACCTTCCTGTCAACCTCTTCAAACCCCTGCCAATAGAAACAGTTGCAACGGAGTAGTAGAACTCTGGCTTCTCAATTGAGAGGTTGTGGGTTTGTTTTCTAAGTTATACTAGAAATACCTCTGGTTAACGGTGAGGAATATCCTAGTGTCTGATGTGTTAACATACTCTGCACTTGCTATGTACAATGGCCCAACTATCAAGCTAAGTGCAGGAATCTGAGGTCTAAATAACCCATGCCAATATCATGCACTGTCCTCTTGCCAACTATCCTTTATCACTGTGTTGTCCATTTGACTGTTCAAAATTTAACTTACGTTTATCTTCCCATATCTGAGTAGGCTTGTCTAGTCCCGTTTTTATTAATTTGTCAAAAGTTTTGATTACTTAAAAACTTATCTAGGGATAAACCTACCACAAGGTTACCTAAATAAAAAGCTCGTAGTTTGTGATGTTACTATTATTGCAAATAATATACCTTCAAGATTCAAACATACTTTTTCATGTTTTATTGATGAATGATGATGCAGAAGATGTTTGCCTGGATTATGATAAGTGGAAAATACTGTTCTCTGCCTATCCCTCCAGGATACTGGTGTGAGTTTATGTCCATATTCAGAATTTGCTATTAATTTATTTTCATATGGTCATAGGAGCCATTTGAATTCTGCTCAAACAATTTCTAATAGGTGCAGAGCTTGTGATTTGCATAGTTATTATGTCAACTGTCTACCCAATATTACCAGGAATCAGATCATACAAACATTATTCAATCCATGACATCACTCTGCTTATAATCATCTGAAGTATACCTTCAACCTACATTTTGTTTCTTGGGAATTAGGCATGATATTTAGCATGCAAGCCATGATATTACTGAAATCCCTATGGAGGTAAAGGTACAATCAAATAGAAATAAAAGAATACTTGTGGCCTCTTTCTTTTAAATACCAGTTGCCTTAGGATAGAATGCAACAACAATATATTATAGTTAATGCAGCCATGGTAAGACATATTGATTAGCCATCTTTTGAAATAATAAAATTAACTAATGCTTCCTAGATAGTCATATGGTCTTGTTGTGCTGTCAGTATTAATAATGTACTCTATGTTGTGCTGGTACAGATTTTCTTTATGAGAAATGTTATGAATATTACGAGTAGTATGTATTGGAAATAACTTTCGAATGAGTGAAGAAAGAAAAGTTTGGTTTCTTATGAATTTTGTTTTAAAAGTTTGGCTAGATTTAAACATAATTATTAGTCTGTATTACAATATTCATCGATATCGTTATTACGAGTTTTAAATGATAGTGCCCATGGAATTAACAGATAAATGCAGCATTTTCACAGGAGCATTTCTTAAGCAAGATCACAATATTTTGCCATACATAATTATGAGTATCTTAGGTTTCCTATGAGAATTACTCTAAACAGAAAAAAACTGTTTGGATGTAGATTACTTGGTTCTTCAAAGCATAACTGGGTTATGCTGGACAATATGTACTGTTATGTAAAGAAGTGTGGTGGTTGTTACATTGTAAATAAATATATACGCCGTTCAATCCATATTATAAAATAATTATAGTGACAATGTCTCAATTATGATCAAATCTGCATACTTAAAAATTTGTTGTCAGATGAATGTAAAGTTAGTTACCCTTGATTGCGTGCCGTGTTCAAGGGGCTTGCAATATAGTATTCTGAACGCAATATTATTGTTTAAAAGTACTTGAGAGTGTTATAACTTTGTAATCTTCTCTATTGTGTTCATTTAGAAACTAAATAAAATTAATATAAATTTAAAGTAAAAACATATAAGTAATAATTACTTTCGAAACTTAAATATATTGGCCATAATCACTATGTGCCAATCGTAAGGCTGATATTGGTAAAGTCGTTGTAAAAACTGACCAATCAGAACGTAATTCAAAGCTCGCGAGAAATCACGAGTTTGCACAGTAAATTGTGATAAACAAACTGTTAACTTTGTTATGATGTTGCTATGAATTGGGCTCGACGTACGAACAATCCTTGTTTGATATAATTTCACAAGAGAATGTATAAAATTAAAACTGCAAAATAGCAAAAAGTATCAGGGGATCTACTATGTAAGTATCCACTGGGTTGAGTGGCGTCGATTTTTACTTTTTTTTAAGCTACTCCAGCTGTCAACGGCATACATATTTTGACCCTTCAGGATCGTTAAGATGGACAACCCAACACAGTGGACGGTTACGTTGTAGGGGGCTGGCCTTTGATGAAATTCCTAGATGTGTAGTATCTACGCTAACTGAAAGCGTGCTGTTGAAACTACGCAGAAATTAGCCTTGTGTTCGGCGCTCTCCTACGCCATTCAAATATTATCATACCTTATTGTACACAAAACATAAAAGAAAATTATTTACATAAAAATTAACATGCGCAAAGGCGAGCTTATCTCTGAAAATGTATTATAAAACAGGTGAAATGTTTTCTCTGTTTTGAAGTTATCCGTTAAGTGAGAAGTAAAAAGAAAATGGTGCAAGTAAGAAGTTACCCGTTATGGGAGAGTTAAGGGGTTTCCGTACTACCCAGTTTTGATCACTGCCTCCATACTTCTGACGTTAATTTGGTATACAAACCAAAAATTTTAACTATTATTTAAAAAAAACAGAGCTTAACTGTATCTATTATTAAATGTGTTGGGAAAAGGGTTAAATGCATGCCTTTGTGTAATAAAATATATCTGATGCATTCTTAAGTCTCAAAATCATTAGCCCACCTCTGGCCTCTGCCATGATATATGCGTTTTCCCTATACCCAGCAATGGGTTATAGAGGAAAAGGCCCGGGTGAAGACATTTTTTTTAATCAATATTTCCGACATTTCTCTCTTAACTGAAACGCATAATGAAACATTTTAATGTCTAAGACGAGTAAGGCTTTTGCTTTTCACCGCGCGATTTTTAGAGTAATTTTATTTAATCTAAGTTTTGCTTACGTTTGATTTTGTAAAATCTCCACCACAGACTATTTTTCGAGTCTTAAGGAATTGTATTAAAAAATAAATTTTTGTCAATACCTATTTTATTAGTTCCCTTTTAAGTGCGAAAGGTTTTTGTTTGTGTAGTACTTTCACCAAGTTTCCACTGGTTTTCTAAATAACGAATGCTTTGATTTTTTGTCATCCATGAATTTAAATGTTACTAATATACTTTTAAGCTTCTAAATACTCTGCATATCCCGCCAAACCTAATCGTGCGAGTGACAAAAATACAAATGCGCAAGAACAGACGAGCAGAACAATTGAATTGAGCAGCAGAATTGAATTGCTTTTAGCGATAAGGCCGCCAATTGTATTATGTACTTTAGTAAATACTTTGTGTTCGTTGTTTTTGGCGATGTACAGTACCTAATGAATATTTTTACCATAACAACCTTTATGTTTTTGTTGAAAAGTCGCCCATTACTTAACTGAGCAGAATGCATATGTGTAAAGTTCGTTGTGCTGTCGACAGCACCTACGTGTGTTCTGTATTCTTATGCTGCTTGAAATTAATAACTAAACATTGTGATAGTTAACAGATTAAACTATGTAGTATTTATATATGTATCGTCAGAAACACACGGAATAGGCGCCACCAAAAATGGTTTTGTTCCAAAATCACTTTTATACATAGCTTTATAAGAGCTGACAGGTCGATGGTGTGAACCCAGATGTGGCTGACTGTACTTGTAAATGAATTGTGTAATGATTAATGTGCAACTAAAATATCTACTTGTAACAACAAGTTTTGAACGACAAATTATTGATTCTAAGTCTGTTGTATAGAGTCTACTAAAGCTCCTCTGCCTGCGGTTGACTGGTAGAAAATGCTTGTAGCATTAAGTCCGCCGCATTGCCATTGTAAACTATACTTATGTGCAGTGAGAGTGTTAAAAAATAAATAAAGCCTTTAATAGACCTGTAAAAACTCATTTAAAGATGTTCCACGCACTGCAAAGTTCGAGTGATCCCTTCACCCATCTAGTGTGGGTGAAGGTTCCGCTGGACGATGTATAAACTCATTACGTAAATGCAAAGGCCAAAGTTTATTTGTATAAAAAGTACTTAAACGCGATCGATAGCTAATGGTTAACCTCCTAAGCCCTGGAGGTAAGTCACTTCAAGTCTTCTAAAACTACGTAAGAACTTTTTCTTCTTGTTGTCCAAAAAATTATGAGGAAAATATTGAACCTGGAACAGTAAGTTTCCTGGACTTCCTGCTAAATCATTGGATGTAAATTATGAAAGTTATTCGTGATGTCCTATTTCTGGGACGCCAGGGCTTAGGAGGTAGTCAATCAATCTATGATCTATAATCG
Organism: Yponomeuta sedellus; assembly: GCA_934045075.1. NCBI lineage: Eukaryota > Metazoa > Arthropoda > Insecta > Lepidoptera > Yponomeutidae > Yponomeuta > Yponomeuta sedellus. The sequence continues at coordinate 1,619,077 of OW203738.1, read as the reverse complement.
ATCCAAACGAATGAGTCTCGAATGGCTCATGGGATTATGTAAAATGAAATTACTATGTAAGATCTATAGATCAAAAAATACAACGGCCCCTCTATTCTCGACACGAGTGTTTTCTTTCTACTTGTTGAATTTACAGTGAGTTTATCAAAAAGTACATATCTACTCGTCAATATCGTCAAGATCGGAGTGGAATCAACTCGTCAATACTATCAACGTTTACTATTGCAACAAATTGAAAAAACATACATAAACAAATGTTCCTTACTAAAGTTACCACTTCACGGTATAAAAATTATTGGTGACTGTTTCGTAGTTGTTTACATAATATTATTACACTATTTTTATTTTTAATGCACTAACCCGTGCTAAGGAACAAATTTAAAAACCTATTTGGAGGCTAAAAATTTCACCCATGCCGGTATTCGAACCCGCAACCTCTGGCTATCCGTACCAGCGCTCTACCAATTGAGCTCAATTGGTAGAGCGCTGGTACGGATAGCCAGAGGTTGCGGGTTCGAATACCGGCATGGGTGAAAGGATGATGGGCGTTTTGGTCCTTATGTCCAATCAAGATGAGTCATATGTCGTTGGATAGCTCTTTTCAAGTGAAAAAATAAATTCTATGAAGACGAATCCGTATGAATTGTCCATTTTGAAATATGCTCGTCGGAAAGTACCATTTTTTGCTCTAAATAGAAATTAGAAAAATTCATATCTCTGGTTTAACTCAACCGATGCTCATGATTTTTACGAAAATCACATCTATGCATACTCTGTCATAAATCATTAGAGCGAGACAGCGACATTGCGCTCTCTCTCCCACTCACGGTCACGGGTAACGCTGGAATTCGGTTTTGACCCCTCTCGCGCTCCGGGACACGGCGCGGGGGCAGGTATGTTAGGGTGAGGAACGCTTGGCCGCTTGCGCAGGTAGTCAGTCGTTTGCTGATATTGTGTTAAGTGCTACGTTATTACGCTCCTCATTGTTCACATCGACTTTGACCTTGGCATCATTTTGGACTCTGTTACCCGTTTTATTTGTTGACCGTGGCTTTATATTGGACTTGGGTGCTTAACGATTGGATTGTTTCGTTGCAATGGAACGTTACCGTAACTGTGTAATGTGCCGAAGAGGGCTATACCGAGGCAGATATCAAGTACGCGTTCTGTCGGAAGCCTTGACAAGAACACACGTGGAGCTAGTAACATTTCTATACGAGAAAACGCTGCTCTGGAGGTTTGTACCTATTGCACTTTTTTTTTCCACTCGATCCTCACTGAACCTTCGATATAAAAGGAAACCAATTGAAATCATGTGCAACTGCATCCCAGATCTATTCTAGTAGTAAATGAGGTAACGAAGACGTAAAAGTGAAAACCGATTGATAAGTGATTCTGGTCGCTTAAAGAACATTCAAGTGATTCCTTTTTCACTTTTACGTCTTCCACGATGTATTTACCACCAAAACAAGGCCTACACAAAACCACAACCAATTACTGTGGTTGCGGTTTTGTGTGGTTGTGTGTATGCCTTGTTTTCGTACACACAACTACAGAAAACCGCAACCAGATCTCTGAGAAATCTGTGAATCTGTGGCATATATTTGACGATTCGCACACCTTCTGACAGAAAAACAAATCCCTCCCACAAATGACCCCCAATGCGTTATTTTGTTAGGTATTTTTCGGAAACCAAAGTTGTTTTTCTTTTCCTTACATTTTCATATATCATTTTCAGGTCGTGTTTGACAACACCCAAAGAGTATGTTACCGATGCTGGCAAAGAGCCGAAAATGCGACTAGAGGTCATGCAAACCCTCAACCCGAGCCGGAGCCGCAAGAACAAGCAGAACCGCAAGAACAACTACAACCGCAAGAACAACTACAACCGCAATTAGAAGAAATGCTTCATATTACTGAATATATGAGAGCACCTAATACCGCGACGCATTGTATCTTTCATGGCTGCGCTAATGAAACCCGCCATCGAATTCCAAATGTTGTTAAAATCCACGTATTTTCTCAACATAAATTGTATATCCCCGACAGTGCCAGAGTATGTCACGATCACCTTAATGGGAATGATTGGGATGATTTGCCCCAACATTGCAACATTTCCCATGACTTTACGGCTGCCCACTTCAGGGATGTTTGTGACCTAATGCGAAATGCCTTAAACTCACCCAGATTACGTTTTAGCGACCGAGGCATGAATGAAGAAGAAATGCACTTTTGGACTGGACGTACTAATGATGAATTTAATGCCATCTTAGAGCAAAATCCATTATTAAGAAATAGAAGTGCAGATCCCAGAACCACTTTGAGCATTTTACTAACGAAACTACGCACAGGAGAACCCAACGCGAGACTTGCGACGTTGTTTAACATGTCTCGGAGAAAACTCGAACACCAGTTGGCCATCGAACGAGAGTGTCTTAGCACTGACTACGTTGTGCGACACTTGGGAGTGGATCACATGAATAGAGAAGATATATTGGAGAGAAACTTGAGGATTCCAAAAGCACTGTATGGAAATGAAGACAACAATAAAGCCATTATTATTTGCGATGGTACGTATATTTATATATACAAGAGTTCAAACTTTTTGTTTCAGAGGCAATCCTACAGTTTACACAAGTTCCAAAACTTGTTGAAACCATTTTTAATCGTAACCACTGACGGATACATTATAGATGTTAAAGGACAATACGCTGCAACAAAAACTGATGCGCAGATAATGAGCGACTTAATGACTGACGAGGAAAATCCCCTTCATATATTGCTTCAGCCGAATGACGTATTTATTTTGGACCGCGGGTTCAGGGATAGTCTGCAGCATATAGAAGCATGCGGCTACGAATTTCACGTCCCCCCGACGAAGAACCGGGAAGAGTCACAGCTCACGACTTCTCAAGCAAATGATTCCCGGCTGGTGACAATGTGCCGATGGGTAGTGGAAGTGGTTAACGGGCGTTTCAAAAGAGATTTCAAGCTGTTGCGCCAAAAATATTTTAATAACACAATGCCTAATATGTTCGGGGATTTTATGATTGCAGCAGCAATTACAAATCACTTCCATAGGCCTATTGTCGATAGCCAACACGCAGAAGCTTTTTTACAAAAAATTGTTGAAAGAAGGCAAACCCCAAACGTGTTATATGATTATGTAGAAGCAAAAAGATTAAACAACAGAAGAGCCAATTTCCAGAGATTGGAAGCAAATGACATTCAAGACTTTCCACGATTGAGGGAACAGGACGTGATTTTGCTGTCATTGGGGACATATCAGTTAAAACTGGCAAAATCATATTGCAGCGAGCACCTCAACAACGGCTTATATCTTATAGAAACTTATAGAGAAGCTGCTTTGGAGGATATCCATGAATATGGGATCCACGAAGATGCGTGGCTGTTGCGTGCACGCATACAGTCCCGACATGTACGATCAAAACAATATTTTTGCTATATATTATTAGACAGAAATAGTAGAAACATATTACAACATTATTGCACATGTTTGACAGGACGCCGCACGATAGGTTCCTGTGCGCATATTATATCTATTGTGTGGTATTTAGGATATGCTAGACATGAAGGCTTTACTGAACCAGCACTATTTTTAAATAACATTATCATGGATGAAACACATTAAACGATAAAACTTACTCTGAACTTGTTTTATTTACTTCAATAATAAACAAACAATGATAATATAATAATCAATGCTGATCATTTGTAATTAAAATCGATATACAATGTCGAAAAAATATCAAAAAGAATTAAAACAACAGAAAAAAAATTAAATAAAAAAAAACTTTTAACGTATGATTACTCAAATTGGACAGAAAATCGGGACTAGCGCTTCGATTATTCTTATTCTACAAAAAAATACCTTTCCAACGACGTATTACTCATTCCGATTGGTGCCAGGACCAGGTTCCATACATTTGTGCCCATCATCCTTTTTAGCCTCCAAATAGGTTTTTTTAAATAATATTATTAGTTAAGTATGGGGTACATTTATTCAAGATGATAAATCTTTTAACAGAACTAAAATCAGACGTAAATTACAAAAGTTCTAGCAATGATAAGAAATTGGGGTAGGCGCGCGACTAAACCGGTTTTGGTCACGGGGATTCTGCCGTGCGGGCTAAAACGAATTTAGCTGAGAATTTACAGGTTCTCCTATTTTATTATAGATTTTGACGCACCATGTGAATTTCGGTTATTTTATGGTAATTAGAAAACGTACAATTTAAACTTGTACGCCAGTGCAACAACAGCTTTAGTGGTTCAAAAGCAGGTTATAGTGTTCCTTATAATTACCTATGTCCGGAGTATGGGGGCTGGTCTTCACAAATAATGTTAAAATACTTAGATTGCTAGTTCCCGACTGCGATGAACGCAGATTTACCTCCTGTATCACATACACTAACAATGTATACCTACTGTTAACTGTTGCCAGTTGGCTGATGTGTCCACTGAAGATTAACAGATTGCTATTAAACGAGAAACTGGGAGTTAGACCGCCAGTTGCCATACAATACCAATACTCAAACGAAAACCTTACAATTACCATTACTCGAACGAATTCGCAGGCGCATTTCGTAAATTATTAATGTAAACTTCCAGAGCTTATGAAAATATTATCGCTTAGCAATAGATAATATTCTTAAGATGATTCACTGAGAAATATAAAGTTAATCATTTGACCATCTATGTAAGTGTTTGCTCAGCATTGATGTCGTTGATTGTACATAACAGGACGTCACATCAAGTACGAGATTCCTGTTTAACCCGCGAAATGGAACGTTGTACAAAACTATTTATTGGATTATGTTGATTAATGTCCTAATTGGGTTCAATACGAAAAAATAAAACGATCAGGGACGTTCATATTCTTTTTGTTGCACTAACCCGTGCTAAGGACAATTTAAAAACCTACTTAGAGGCTAAAATTTCCACCCATGCCGGGATTCGAACCAGCTCAGTCGGGAGAGCTGGCACAGTTAGCCAGAGGTCGCGGGTTCGAGTCCCGGCATGGGTGGAATTTTTCGCCTCAAAATAGGTTTCTAAAATAGGAAAGTTCGTTTATGTTGTCCCAATAACAGCAGTATGTATACCTTGATACAGAGTGCAACGAAGTCACGATAAAACCCATTCACTTTGTACCTAACGTTGTATTTTTTCAGAGAATTGAATAGACAATACATGGGGATTGGTATTGTTTGGGTTCGCACTACACTACATGGAACTTACTTACTTTACACCGTACTGCATACGATCCGAATTCGAGAAACGATCGGTCCGTATTATCGCGCATTATGTTCAGGGTTCTTCCTAATCTCCAAATCGGGTCATTTACGGTTCACAGACCTATCATAAATACTGGATATACCCCTCCCTCGGGCCCGTAGACGGAGCTCGGGCCTGTTCGTTTCATGAAGATACAATCTAAAACTTATATTATAAAAGCGAAACTATCTCTGTATGTCTGTAACGTTTTCACGCTGAATCCCCAAACCAATTTTGAAGAGTTTTTGGTCCGCAGATAGCTGAGTCCTGAGGCCTTTCTCTAGATGCAATCTATCTCTATACCACATATAGGGTTAGGTACCTAAAAATGCGCAATTTCTGAATCGCCCCAAACTAAGTTTGTGTTTTAGTGTTTTACAACTAATTTTTTTACCAGATTTTTATTAGATTTATTTCGAATTTCTCCGATTCGGATTGTAGACAGTGCGTAAAAAGATTGCGATGATAACTACCTTGGTGAGATAGAAATACATATAGTTTTGTCAATGCCGCCAGTCCGATCGACAAGCTTGCTTAGTATGTTGATTTACCTACCTTATGCCTCCAGAAATCCCTAACATTGTAGATCCTAGACAGTCTAAAACGATTGGTACCTTATGGCCTTATTCGAAAATAGGTTGTTGCATTTTGTAGGGATGTGTACAGAAAAGTCGCTTTTGAATGTGTTGTGTATATAATTGTAGTAAGTACCTACAAATAAATTATGGGAATATCCCTAAAGTGTTGTTTCTATTTCCTTAATATTTCCCAGTTTAGCTCTTAAATAGAGTACCTAAAGTGCTCGCCTATACCACCTCGCCGTCCGAGCTTGGCGGATGACGCGCCCTGAAAATCTGAAAATGTTTCTTCAGTACATATCTATTAACCCTTTTGTATGTCCGCAACTCCCCACTGCTGGGGCACGGTCCTCTGCCTGCATCGCAGGAAAGTTAGGCCATACTCCACCACGGGGGACCAGGATTGTCCCTAGTAAAGAAAATAAAAATACCTGTATGGTCCGTATGCAAGCTATCGCTTGCATCAAAGAGTATATAACCACTAGCTTGCATTACTTTTCGTGCGTGTCAAGCAAGAGTAGGTACAAATTATTTGTACTGTGGTACAGAGACAAGGATGGGTAAAACGTTCTTGTACAGAGATGACCTTCCATTATTGTAGGTCTTTATCGTGCTAGATTATCCAGCACCACTAATGAAAAAACCATGTCACGATTGTAGGTTCTAGAACCTTCTTCTTCTTCTTCAGGCTATATTAGTCCACTGCTGGACATAGCCCTCCCCTAATGAGTGCCATAGCACAAGTTGTGCCATCATTGGGGGGTAATGCCCATAATACCCACGCTGGGCATGCGGGTTGGGGATCGCAGATTGGTGGAATTGTACTGCAGGGGGCGCTGCTGCCCACCCCAAGGTTTGTGTCCCTTCATCGCCTTTTACGACACCCACGGGAAGAATTTGGGTTGGTGCTATTCTCTAGGCCGACACCACACAGCAACCTACTGCTTAGGAAATTTCACGACAACTTTTAGAAAAAATCGATTTGATAACTAATTAAGTCTAGGCTAGGTTTTGAAATTATTATTGAGATACTAATAAAACACGCACAAGTGCTATCTTACTAATTCATACGTATTTCACGCCTAGAGTAGGGTAAAGACGCAAGTCAGAGTAGGTAACTGTAGAACTAGTTAGTAGGTACATTTCACATGTAACGATAACCGTGACTGCACGGCGTTCGTCAGACTGGTATTTTCAGACATTTTTCTAGGCCGTTGTTTAAACGTTGTCGTCCCTGTGAAACCGGCCAGTACCGGGACCACCGAGTTTTAGTAAGAAAGCAACTGAAATTATACAAAATAAAAAAAATATTTAAAAAATAAAAGAACCCGACTGCAGTGATAAATCAACTGAAAGGGAAAAAACAAGATAATTTTATTTTAAAATGCTAACCTCGAATCAGACGAGATCATGCTGCTTTACTTGAGGGACCAAATGATATAACTTTATAAGCATTATTTGCTCAAATTGTTGCAGTTATAACTTTATATAAAATGATGCAGTCGGGACCCATTAAAGGACTTTAAACAAACAGTAATGGGTCCCGACTGCATCGTTTTATATAAAGTTATAACTGCAACAATTTAAGAAGTTTAAGGAGTTATGAGGGAACATAGAATCGGACTTACTTACACATATATACATACATACGAACTAAACACATTACCCTCCTTTTGGGCTTCGCCGCAGTCGGGTAAAAAACATTGGCCGTTTGCATCTACGTAATGAGATGATTTATGCAGCTTCCAGTGGCATCTTCACTCACTCTAGATGGGTGAAGGGACCACTCGGATGCTGTAGTGCCTGGGACATGGTTTTATAGATGGTGTAGGCTTGCCCAGCACCATCCTGACACCTTAGTCGACCTAGCCCACAGGAAAGACTAGTCAATACCTGAGGAGCCAACCGATCCGCGGGTTTCCTCACGACGTTTTCCTACACAGTTAGCGTGTGGTATTGCGACTACAAATTCGCAAATGTACGTAACTTTAAAATTAAACAAAGTCATTGGTACATGCCTGCACTGGGGATCGAACCTGGGTCTCTCGCTTGCGAGTCCATTGTTCTACCCACTGAGCTACCACCGCTGTGGTTTATACAAAAAAAAAACAGAAATTACTGTTTTGATTATGACATTGCGTAGAAGACTCTTTTAGACATTTTTCATAGATTGTCATAGCAAATCATGAATTTCAGTTGTATGAAATAGACACCTGAAAATAATCTTGCTTTCATAAGTCCAGTTTGACTGCCTCCTAAGTAGGTACAGCGGTAACGCGCTTACCTAACTACCAAAATGGAGGTCATGGATTCGATTCCTGCTGCAGGCCGCTGTATTTGATTTGCATATTTATGATGCCTTTGGCTCGTTACCATCACAGAGTTCGGGATCGACAAGTAATTTTGTAGTGTGAAAGTTTGTATTTATAATGAATTTCTTCTGTCTGGCCCTGGCGATGTCGGTGCCCATCCTGTAAGTTATTGATCCGAGCAGATACGTAATGATCTCTCGAATCGAACTCAAAAGTATATTTTTAGTTTCAGTAGTACCCAAGGTTGCGTGGTACACGATGGCGGCTTAGACCGAAGAACTAGGAACCTCATAATAATTTTCAGGATTTTCCTTGGGTAATTCACAACTAGCGCCATCTCGTGGTACAATGGAAGAGATATATACAGGCCGTGTTCCGTGTTATGCAGACGTCGCACCGCAACTTTTAAAGGTTTTGATAATTTTTGACACCGAAGCGAATAATATCCATGCTTTAATTTCTTTTAAATTACCAGTATTTAAACAGTTTTGGTATTTTGAATAATAGTTTTCTTTCAAAAATTTAAAATGCATTTAACTGATACTTTGGTTAGCTAATGTCAGAACAAAAAAGATAAACTTAACAACATAACGGAACGTTAACTTTCGAATGGCGTTTGGCGTTTGTTGTTTCGATTTGATTTTTTGTTTGAATTTGTGGAAAACATTGTCGTGACAACCAATTTTGTGAACAATTTGTACCGAGCATGAGTTCCACAAATTATGGATGAACCACACAAGAGCCCACCGCAGTCGCCAGATATCAAGGTAAGCTGTCTAAACCAAATATAACCCTGAGGTTCCAATTTGATATAAATCGGTCACAACGTTAAAAATAGTACGGAAATGCACAGGCGTAATACTTAGTACACCTGTAGGGACCTACATTTGTTCTAGTAGACCTATCTCTGAGGCGATTTAATTCATAAGTTCATCAAAATCCTCTGTTACCTTCATTGCCTTAAGCCACACCATAAACGAACTTTCCCATCCGTTTTCTCTCAATTTTTATTTATTTTTAGACCGTTCTTCCGGATGTTGTGCATTCTCAACAGATTCCCGCCACAGGGAGTGAGCCCGTTAACGAAACGTTAGACACATCCGAAATTAATGCGTCTCAAAATGAAAGAGCCGTAGCTCCAGAGAATAATGACGTTGCGGTCACAGAAGTCAGCGACACTGAGTCCATCTCAGAGCAACTGCTGTCGAAGATGGACTACTCACTCTCGGGCTCTGAAAATCCCGCCAAAACTGATGATTCTCATGAGTTACCCAACATAGAAGTATCCCAAGACCAAACGTCCAAAAACAATTCCTTGAACATTCCAAACCCATCCAGTGACCACCATAGCGCGCAAGGCCCTTCTCCTCATAACACTTCTTGGCTGGACACCAATGCCCTGTCAGATGTCCACCACATCAGTGAAGAAAGTCCAGTAAATTTAGCATTATCATCAGATCAGTCAAAAGAAGAGAGTGGGAGTAAATCAGAGTCTGCTACACCTCAGCTTAGTGAGCAGAACTCTCTGAAAGAATCTCCAAGGAGTGAGTTTTTGGATTCATTGGACACAGCCAATGCACAGAATGATTATTTGGATAAGGATTCTATTGAAGAGCCCTCTCAGAGTTCTTCGTCATCTGAAGAGATTATAAAGTTAGACATAAGAGGTTCGGCAGGGCCTAAACTGATCTTCCCAAGGGAGCAAATCATATTTGGTCCTCCACCAGAAGGAGGTGATATAGTTGAACAAGACATTGAACAAATACCTGTGTTCCAGACTTTACTATCACCATTTTTGGTTGGGGCAGGTGATCATGTGCTAAAAGAAGTCTATGCTACAGAAAAACCTACAAAAGATCCATCATTAGAGAAATCTCTGGAACCATCGCCTGAACAGAGCTTTTCTAATGAACAAAGAGACTTGTTAGTTGAGGAATTGACTGTAAATGAGTCAAAGGAAAAAGCACCCATTAAAGAAAAAGATGGTGCCACTTCTCAGCCTAAATCTTTCGCTCCGGAAGAAGGGACTCCATTTAGTACATTCACAGAATATAAGACCATTTGTGAGGAGCACCTAGTCAAGGTACTGAATGCTGGAGCAGGCTTCTGTGTCACTGTGGGCTTGCTTTGTGCCTTTAGTTTGTCCTGTCTGTTTTTTTATGCGATGGTTCTGGCTATAATATTTGTGCTTACGTTCACCCTCTGGTCTGTAGCATCACTAATTTGTGTGTATGATTTTGATTACTACAAAGTAGTGAATTTTGTATTTAGTTTATTTTAAGGGTTTGTGTTTTTTGTTTGCTACTGTGTATGTGTAACTGGATATTTGTGTTTAAGTTTTAGGTGTTGTTAGAATAATTTGATTTCATGAAATAACACACATTGAGGAGCATATTGATCTACCATTGTCCATAAAAAGCAATGCTGTTATTTTCTTGTCAAAAACCCAATTGTAATAAATAGTATTTATTTGTGCTAATACCAAATTCTGCTAGTTCTAATTTTCGTAGCCTTCCCTCCTGATCCTATCACAGCATGTAATGATTTCTGTAAGCACCTCAACTACTAACCTTTGCATGGCCTTTTTAATTTATTTTCGTTTGTAAACTCAAAGCTTCTCTGTCTTTCAGCTTGTGCACTTGGAGGAAGTGATCTCAAAGCGGGATGAATTAATTGAGGAACTGACCATCTCATTGCAGCGTTCAGTCACTGAGCGCGATGCTCTCAGGAAAGAGAATGAGCACCTCAGCTCAGAAGTCCAGCAGTTACAGCACATGGTCTGTGAGCGGTCTCAATCCGAACATGATACCATCAAGGCACAGCTTTCCGACTTAGTGAAATACGAAAGTATGCTCAAAGAAGACAGTACACGATTTTACTCAGCGATCATGAGCGGTGGATCTTCAGTGAAGAGCTCCAACGGGGAAAAGGACATGGATAGAGAAGAAATAGTTGTCAACTACTCTAGATCAGATCCAAAATCGTCTGAGGTGTCTGACGACTTCCAAACTGGTTTTGAGACAAAGCTTGGCGACACTTTAGCGCGATTCGACGAGTTTATTGAAGAGAACTTGAGGAATAAACTTCGCGACAATCTCATGCAAGTTTTCGTCGAGGAAGTCGGTAAGCTGAGGCTGGAATACGACACAGAGGTGAAGGACTTGGAGGCACAGTGGCAGCAGGAGAAGCAGACATTCACAACGGAGTCTAGACGATTGCGAGAGCTCCTAACGTCCGTCAAGTCAGGTGATGCAGACATTGACGCTTTGCGACTGGAGTTAGCCGTCAAACATGAGAAAGAAATGGAAAATCTCAGGATGTACTTCGAGAAGAAGTGCTCAGATATGGAGAGAAGGTATAACCATGTTCACATTTACTAAATTAACTACTTAAAACTTTTAACTCTTATATTGACACTTCTATTCTATTCCATGCCCCCTAGGCCTCAGGAAACGTGAGTAATCCTATCTCTTTACTTTTACCTTCCATTACATAATTAGGTAATGTTGTACTATTGTTTGTGCATTTCATAAAGTTACTGGATTATCCGTTGATTGTTTCATATTTCCGTCTGGTTGAAAATTCAAACTCATTGTATTCCACCTTCCTTATACTCTAAATACTCCAAGCGCTGCGCGACCACTCTAAAATAAAACTTGCAGTTTGAGGATAGAGACGCATTACTCGTTTTTTAACTCTCAAAGGGTTACTTTTGAGAGATAAAAAACCACATGATCATGCAGGAGTTAATTTTCGCCTATGCTGACATTCGTCGCGTAATTATAAAAATGCTCTACGAAGCACCACACTCCGAAGATGGCGTCAATGCACCGCTGATGCCAGCATAGAAGTGAGGGTGCTTTACGCTTCACCGACATGTGTGTAGAGGTGTAGGTAGGAGGAAATCAAGCCTCAGTGTGGAAGGCACACGTGGCGCGTTGAGTAACCATCTGTCTGAATGCACCTGTAGTATTAGTGGTATAGCTTAAACTTGACTCGTTTCTTTGTACTTAAATTAATTTGTTAATTTGTACTTAGCCGAACCTAATGCATCGAAAGAGCCGAACGTCATACATTTTATAATTCCTGTGATACCTGTCCCGCTTCTGGTGCGTCGTATCATCAGATTCGGCACGAACGATACGCCAGTACAGGTAGTACACCTATTCTGAGTGCTTAGTGCGAGTTTGACAGATCCAATCGAATAACTTTACTACCGCGTTAATCGCGCATTGAGTAGTGAGTATGAGTAAGTTAACCGTTCGAGCTGGCAAAACGCTGTCACAGTACAACTCGCACTCGCGTTTATTCGTGTTTTGGCTGGTAAACGTGTTCACTTTCCAACTAAACCATTACAACTCGCACTCAGCAATTTTAATTTCCATACTTGCCGCTAGGTGGCGCTTCCTCGATGCCATAGAAATATGAGTTTACGTTAACGCGATCGAGTAGTTAAAAAACTCGCACTAAGCACTCAAGGCGTCCTCCGCGACTTTCCAGAACGTTCATTGTCACATTGTGATATTTTAGCACCACAATGTGTCTCGCGCCGTTCGCACTACCTACGCTGCCTTACAGGTATTTGATTACTTCTCGGATGTGTGCCTATGAAACTTCGTTTACTTGCGCGCAGTCGGTTCTTTCGGCTCGGATAGGAGGTCGCCTTTGACAAGTATCCAACGCTATTCTCACACGTTTGCAGCTACTCGGAAGAGGTGTGGCGCGGCAAGACGTGCGTGTCGCCCGGTGCCGGGTCGCAATCTTCGGGCGAGTGGCACGGAGCGGCTGGGGACGCGGGGAAGCGACGGGCAAGGTCCGCCGACCTCCCTTCACTCACCGCCGATGTGAGTGGCTTCTTTATTTTGGATTAACCTACTAAAGAAACTCGAAAGTGCTTGGCTACTCAAAGAACACGGGATCCTCTTAGGTATGAGGAAGTTGACAGATGTATTGAATGCTCAGGTAATCTTACTTGCATGTGGTGTCGCCATTGCAACGCGCAGCTTCAAAACATTCAACGTTTCTAATTATTCATCGACAAACAACCTGAAACAACTTACTGTATAAATATATACCTATGCGGTAGAACACGCACGTACTAATATTTCTGTCGAACATCATCTATGTCTGAACATCATAAATCATACAAACTATGCTCAACTAACAAAGCATGTTCACCATCCTCCTCACCCCTTTACTTCCCAGGCCACGTCGACGCCTCAAGCGCCGGAGCAGCTGCTCAGGACGTCCCGAGAAAAGCATCTGCAGCAGCTCGAGGAGTTGAGGGAAGAGCAACAGAAATATGTGAACGAGCTCCAAGCGAGGCATCGCGACATGGTGGCTCAGTTGCATGAACAGGTTTGTAGAGCTTTGTACTGGGTCCTATCCAACACTCCAGGCCAAATTCATACAATCCTGGACATGTCTTTGCCAAACGCCGCCACTATTTTACAAGGACACGAAGTGACATACATGTATCAGCTTAAAGCTGCTTGTGTATTAATCCTACTAATATAACATAGGTAATGTGAAAGTTTGTGAAGATGGTTGGATTTTTGTTACTCGATCACGCAATAACTGCTGAACGGATTTACATGAAACTTGGCGCTCAGATAGACATAGATCTGAATTGAGACATAGGATACTTGACGTCCGGTTTAGCCACAGGTTTATAGCTAACTAATAATAATAATTAACCTCACCCAACCTTTGCTACCCCAACGACGACGGGCTGATTGCCCAGCCCGTCTTCGTTTCTTTGGCGCATGTTATCAGAACAACTGTTATGCTTGAGAATCATTCATCTAACATTTCATAACCTAATGCAGAACTATTTCATATTAATTAAATTTCGATTTTCCATTGCTATGGATGGAACATTTGACGGAACGTTGTTATTGGCTAAACGGAGCCGCCATTTTGTTTTTGGTTCCTCTTGATTGGTTAGGTTACCGTCGCGAGTGTTTTTCTTCTTTTCTGAAGTCAACCGAGTTTTTTCTCCTGACTTTACAAAGAGTTTGAGATTCAACGAGTATTGAGATATTTGAGATAGTATTGTATAGAAAAGGGATTACAAATGCAAACATTCACAGAAAGCTTCGTCTAAGTATATGATTTCAAACTTCCGTCGTTCGCGTAGTTATATTTTTATTTTTGTTTGTAGATCACACAGCTGAAAGCTCAGATACAATCGGCTGAGACTACGGACGCAAATGTGTCTATCTACCAGCAGGATATTGACCTGGAGTTGGAAAAGGTCTGTAGAGTATGAATAGTCTTTTTTTACTGTGAAATCGTATAATTTATCTTACGACTCAATTGTCAATCCTAATTCTTTTCTAACCATTCATAATACTTTGAGAAACAACACTTGCAAATGTATATAGTTATCAATATTCAAGGTATTCCTTATGAATGTTTTTTGGTGGTTTATGTTCTTCAATCTATATTCTTCAAAGTAACTCGACGTAAGTTTTCGGTGTTGATAAATTACTACCCCTTTCTTTATTGGTGTTCACCTGTCCATACTATTCACTGATTTATGGTTTGGAAATATCAGCTGTTGTGACTGGATTAAGCTGTTGGTATAGTAGATCAGCTATAGTGCTTACGGCCGAATACTCAAACGTCAGTCAAATAGATCACTCAGTTGAAGGGCATTCAAATTTGAATATCTGTTAAAGATTAAGTGGTATACACAAACGTCATTCAAACAATTTCAGACCGTGATCAGCTGAGAAGCCGTCAAATAAATAACAAGTCTGTTTTGATTGACAAAATATTTTAACTTACTTTGTGTATCCGATTTACGCAGAATTTGTTCGATCAATTTTAAGTTTTGTGATGAAATATGAAGTTTTTTCATAAAAATAAAATAAAATAAATCATAATATGATTTATGAAACAAACTTAAATTATTGTACTAGATAATATTACCTCGTTTTGTACAAAGCAAAATGTTTAATGTTGAAATAATAATACTTATATTGTCGTAGAATGAAACGTTAGGGCTATCTCACCAATGACATTTGAAAAGTCTACCACAGTAACAACATTGCGGTATTGCGGGTTTCGAAAGCTATTCCCTGATAAATATTAATATAAACAAGAATTATTATTATGCGTTATTATGCCAGTAGCATAATAACGCAGGTTTATTAAAATTTGGTCCACTGGCTGTATGGATCTATTACGCCTTGTAACTGGTTGGATTGTATGTCCAAAGACGGACTCTTTCGACAGCCGGAACCGCGCATGGAAGTTTGTTTCATTATATTACTCGAAAGCATTTAACTTTGCCTCATTTCTTCGAGGCACTTTAGGCCCTACCTCATCCGACAAAGGGATTAATGATGATCATTGTTTTTCACTTAAGTTCACTGATTATTGAAACTTTTTTACGATTTGAAGGACCTCGCGACCACTTTCAATTGTAACGCCTACTTAACTCGATTTGACAGGCTATTTGACAGCTAAATCGCGCTAAGTTGCGTTAGAGTATACGAATTTTTCGCTGAGTGATGTTTAACTGCCAGTTATTTTGTGTTCCACTTAAATTTAACACAAGCTTTTAAGTAACGTTTGTGTATACGAATTTTGTGTTTAACGGCTTGTCAATTATTTAAGATGCCTTTAAATATTTGAATGACGTTTGAGTATTCGGCCGTTAGATGTGTACAACTCTATGTAATTGAATAAAAGCTTACTGTCTACAAAAATACTCTAAAGCCAAAGCTGTGATTCACTTCAATCTTCTTCGCCTCTTTGCTGAGCAAACTTTGTTATTTTTGTTGCTTTTACCCGACTGCGCCAGAAGGAAGGTTATGCTTTTCGAGTGTGTGTATATGTTTACTAGCTTTTGCCCGCGACTCCGTCCGCGTGGACTTTTTTTGCAACCCCGTTCACTCCCTTTAAGGGTTAAATTTAGAAAAACGGCGAAACTCGTGTTCAATCAATTGTGTTGCAGAGTATTTATTTTAAGTTTCATGAAAATTAGACAACATTCTTTATACCTGCCATACAAATTTTGGCAACCCTTTTCGCCTCCTTAGGGGTTGTGGAATTTAAAAAAATCCTGTCTTATTCCTTGCCAACATTATATATAGACCGTCTGTGCAAAATTTCAGCTTCCTAGGTCCAACGGCTTGGGCTGGGCGTTGATGAGTGAGTCAGTCAATCAGTCAGGACTTTGAATTTTATTTATATAGATTTGTTTGTTATGTTGTGTTGCCTAAACAGCTTATGAATTTGAGAGGTGTCATTGGGTGTTAAAACTATTTATTTTATAGACTTTTAGTCCGGATTTACTTACGGATTTACCTATTTATTTTACATGTGACGCAGTCGGTTTTTTTAAATACTAAATTTTTTTTCACATATTCGCTAACATCGCCCCTAACTTGCGGTCTCGTAGAGAGTATGGGCTTAATCACCACGCGTGCGTATCGCGGATTGTAAATTTCAAGCGAGGTGTGTAAACACCTCAGACATTCAGGTTTCCTCACCACGTTTTCCTTTATCCTTAGCGAGAGGTAGTGCAAACCACAAAAACCACTGACGGTAGTATTATTTGAGCAATATGGTAATATAGTTAGAATATTTTCGGGGCTTAGTCGCGTAGTAATTTATTGCTATTTTACCTTGACGTTTCGACGACGTTACAGTCATCGTGGTCACGAGAAGACTGATGGCTGGCACCCGTTTGCATCTTCGGCTGACAAGGTTTCAGACTACCCTCAATCAGCTATCACAAAGCACTATTAGGGTTGCGACACACTACACTGACAATGTCGGACGATAAGCCATGCGACTTTTTTCCACTCGAACACATCTTGATGACCGGATCCCACGTTTGCGACAGTGTACAAGTCGCAAAAGTTTAAAATATGTTACAATATGGTAATTCTTTTTCAGTCAATTTTTTTTATAAGAAATGGGCTTACTCTTGACCTCCATCTGGCCTCGGGGTCTGAAGATTCTGTAATTATCCTATAAATAATAAGCTACGTGACAACCTGCCGCCACAGCTGATATTCCCTTAACCCCACTGTAAATACCCACCGCAACTCAAACCAAGTAAACTCTCTCTCCCTGCATGGACTAACCTGTGTGTGACTAAACTGCGCGCGCGCGCGTGACGTCACCGCGCCGGCAGAAGGTGGAGTGCGTGCGGCAGGAAGTCATCCACCAACTTCAGGAGCAGATACAGGTGCGTATGATGATTTCGTAGTACAACTAACACGGAAACACATTATTAAAACGTGATCCGACGCGACGTGTAAGCACCCGACGTACGCCGTGCGTATCGGGTCGCATCGGATGTTCATAGTGTGATTTCTAGTCATAGAAAATAGTACAATTGGATTCGACTCAACACGCGTCGCTTTTCGTCGGGTCGCGTGGCGTTTTAATAATGTGTTTCCGCCATTAGCCCCTGTTTCTTGGGCATTAAGAATTTGTTAAACTCTTGTTGACAGCTGTCAGTCAAAACCAAAAAAACAGCTGACAGCTGCAAACAGACCTGTTGCGTTATGTCTTTAAAATATTGTTATTATTTATTTTAAAAACCAACAGCTTTCAGACTTACTTCGATCGATCGATATCAATCCGTATGCCCCCACTGCCGGGGCACGGGTCTCTTCCTGCATCGTAGGAAGGTTACGCCATACTCCACCACGGGGGCCAAGTTCGGGTTGGTGGAGGATTGTAAGATAGTGGCGGGCCTTACTGTCAGAAGTTATCAAGCCGCCCATCCCGGGGCGGTCACCCAACTACATCTCATCGCGCCTGTTGTGGCTTAACTCATGTGATTGATTTCAATCACTCGGTTCGTCTAGGCCACGAGCGCTTCGAGGCGCAGACTTACTTAATAACTTCGAAATAACATTCGTACCACAAACCATTTATTTATTTACTAGTACTTGAAAATCCAACAGCTCTAAGATTTCTTAATAACTTCGAAATAACATATAACTACATACCACAGATTAACACAAATAGGACAGATTAAACGGCCTCGGTGGCGCAGCGGTTTGGCACGCTGACTGCAAAACCGAGGGTCTCGGGTTCGATCCCCGGCCGGGTCAAACTAGGAAACGAACTTTTCTAGTTTGTCTCGGGTCTTGGACGTTATCTATGTATTTATTGTATTAAATGTATCGTCGAGTTAGCACCTGTAACACAAGTCATTTAGTTGTACTTAGTATAGGGCTAAGGAGATCTGTGTAATATGTCCATGCATATTTATTTATTATTATTTAAAAATTTATGATTTGGATATTCTTACATTACCCAGTAACGAAAATATAACAAGTTTAATTAAAAATTTAAAACAGTGTTCTCCGCAAACTGAGATATTCCTTCCGTTAAAGAGTGGAACATACACTAGTTTTATATGGTCGACGTCGTTGAGTTAGCAGGTTGAGTTCCGTGGATGCGGACGCTTCCACTGTCCGCATCATCGTGGGTAAGCTGGAAGAAAATACTATCTAGTATTAAGCTGGCCTTTGTACAAATCGATGATCGTTGAAGCAGACGGGTTCTCGAATGGAGACCACGACTAGGCAAGCGTAGTGTAGGACGCCCTCCGGCCAGATGGACCGACGACCTACAAAAGGTGGCTGGCGGTGGCTGGATGGCGAAAACGGGAGATCGGGTCTTGTGGCGCACCCTGGGGGAGGCTTATGTCCAGCAGTGGACTGCAATAGGCTGAAAACATGAATTATGTACAAATTCGTTTTTAGTGCAATGAAGAATTTTCATTCATTCACTCATTCACTCATTCACTCACTCACTCACTCACTCACTCACTCACTCACTCACTCACTCACTCACTCACTCACTCACTCACTCACTCACTCACTCACTCACTCACTCACTCATTCATTCATTCATTCCGTGGATGCGGCTGGCACGGGATCGAGAGTAGCATTTGGTGGGAAAGGCATATACCCAGCAGTGGGCAGCGGTGTGCTGGTAATGATGATGATGGTCATTAGCCAACCAAGCCGCGGGTTTCATCACGATGTTTTTCTTCACGGTTGGCGTGTGGTTTTGCGACAAAAAAATTGCCCAGTGTACGTAACTTTGAAATTAAACAAAGTCATTGGAGAGTTAACCTGGGTCTCCCGCTTGCGAGTTCATTGTTCTACCCACTGATCTACCACCGCTGTCAGTAGTTTGTTAGTAGTTTATTAGTACTTTTATTAATAAATAAAAAAAAAACCTGTCTTGGATGTAAATGTTATGTTATAAATAAATAATAATAATAATAATAAATATAGGTAATAAATATTCATGGAAATATTACACAGATCTCGTTAGCCCTATACTGAGTACAACTAAATGACTTGTGTTACAGGTGCTAACTCGACGATAGATTTAATACAAAAAATACATAGATAACATCCAAGACCCGAGAAAAAGTAGAAAAGTTCGTTTCCTAGTTTGACCCGGCCGGGGATCGAACCCGAGAACTTCGGTTTTCCAGTCAGCGTGCCAAACCGCCATCGAGGCCGTCATCCGTAGTAATTCATCAAGTGTCAAAGAGGAAAGCAGAACTAGGTGTCAATAAAACCCACCCACAACATCCTTCCAGCCTCTCAGTCAAAATCTAAACTGGCGGTTGTCCAAAAGCTTGTAGAAAGTACACCATTAATACACTCAACTCAACGACCGAATCACGCGAGGAAAATACACAGAAGCTTCACTATGTGTTCTACTCGACACCAGTGTCCTTTAGTGACTCGATGGGCAAAATAGGCCAAGTATGAGTTGACCCCGCGCGCTGAAGGATCTAAGTGCTTAGTGCGAGTTTGACAGATCCAATCGAATAACTTTACTACCGCGTTTATCGAGCATTGAGTAGTATGAGTAAGTTAACCGTTGGAACTGGCAAAACGCTGTCACAGTACAACTTGCACTCGCGTTTATTCGTGTTTTGGCTGGTTAACGTGTTCACTTCTCAACGTAAACCATTACAACTCGCACTCAGCAATTTTAATTTCCATACTTGTCGCTAGGTGGCGCTGCCTCGATGCCATAGAAATATGAGTTTACGTTATCGCTATCGAGTAGTTAAAAAACTCGCACTAAGCACTCTGTACCACCTGAATGTAATATTATGTTTCCCGAATATAGATAGATGGGTTATTCATTATTGCACATCAGGATTTTGAAAATTGAAATATGTTTATTTTAAAAACCTATTTAGAGGCTAAAAATTCCACCCATGCCAGGATTCGAATCCGCGACCTCTGGCTGCCTGTACGTGATACAGAGAATATTGTAAAGAGGTTCGAAATTTCACTGATGTCGGTGAGTCGCCCATTAGCTCAGTTGGAAAGAGCGCTGGCACGGATAGCCAGAGGTCACGGGTTCGAATCCCTGGCATGGGTGGATTTTTTAGCCTCTAAATAGGTTTTTAAAAATGTCCTTAGCACGGGTTAGTGCTTTAAAAAGAGTATATTATGTTTATCTATCAAACACAGATTAGAAAGCATAATTCAGTACTATGTTGAAATTGAATAAAAACATGTTGACTATAAAAACGTGTCTTCTGTCACTATTCAGTGGCATAGTAAAGAATAGGAACTGAAATAGAGCAAGGTTCCAACAGCGAGGGCTTACCCACACTGTCACCGCCGCGTCCACACGTGTGTCGCGATTGTCTTCTAAGACAGAAGATTGTGAAGTTCATTCAATAACTAAATAATTTCTGCACTTCAATTTGGCACTAAATTTCATTCAGTTTTATTGATTATAACGTGAATGAAATTGTGCCGGGGGAGTGAGGGTGAAAAGTTATTTCTAGTTGGAAATATTGAAAATTATCGCCTGTTTAGCTACTTTGTAGTAAACTTTTTTATTGTTGTTTCGTGAACGTGTGTTTAAATGTAAACTTCATTATATTCTGTCTATAGTGAGTTCTAGATGTTAATAGAGTGATTTGGGGTTAATAAGCTCGTATCCAATGAAACCAGCTGTGTAGTAATTTTTTTTACTGATTTTGTTTGAACTTCTAAGTTGTGAATGACAATGATACTTGTGAATACGAAAGTAAGTTTTGACAATAGTTATTAAGTGACTTGTAGTAGTGATAAGTGTTGATTGTGTTTGCCAAAGTAATGGTGACCCGCTAAGTGATGCCGGATCGTAATCATCTACATTGTTGCAAGCGGCGTGTAAGTTTCTTTAACTACTTATTTATTTTAAGTGAGTTGCGGTACCCCAGTGAGTGGAACACTGAGAAACGATGGTCAGAGTGGAGTTTTTTTCCCGCTGCCTTTTTCTCCACTACAATACGGCCCGAAGACAGCGCCTTACATGTTTCATTGTACATCGACATCCAGCAAATAAAATGTAAATTCTTGGCGTTGAATCAATTGATTTGATTTGCATGGTGCTAGCTGTCATGTAATGGCAGTCGTAAAGCCATGTTAGAGGCCTTATGGGCGGCATGATAAGTTCTGACAGTAAGGCCCGCCACTCTCTTACAATCCTCCACCAACCCGGACTTGGCCCCCGTGGTGGAGTATGGCCTAACCTTCCTGCGATGCAGGAAGAGACCCTTGCCCCAGCAGTGGGGACATACAAGGCTTGATGACGATTGGAATGGATTCGGAAGCAAGAGACCCAGGTTTTGACTAGTAGTATCCCACGGGTATACAACCTCTTCCCGTCTTCCAGTTTTTGCCACTCTTTACAACCTTTTTTTTTAATTAGCCATGGCTGTGCCCCACTGCTGGGCAAAGGCCTCCCCTTCAGATTTCCACTCCTCTTTTACAACTTGTAAAACATAAAAAAAAAACAATTATATTTTTTTAGTTCTCATACAAATTCTCTCGGAGAGAAGCCTGTGTCCTGCATTGGGAGATATGTAGGCTTCTTATGCTGTACAGACCCGATAGATCGACATAGTTATAATTTTATTATATCAAAAGTACTTATCCAAAACATAAAGTTCAATATTGTAATGGATCAATCATCTTCAACTTTTAGTTTTCCCAAAATAGTAGTCTTACTTACATAAAACGCTCCTCAAATGGAGCTTAACTGGTCTAAAGCTTGATATAGACTGTTTATAGTGCATTTGAGGAGGAGTCGTCGTCGTCGTCAGGCTATACTTGTCCACTGCTGGACATAGCCCTCCCCTAAAGAGTTGTGCTATCATAGGGGGTAATGAGCATAATGCCCACGCTGGGCATGCGGGTTGGGGATCGCAGTTTGGTGGAATTGTACTGCAGGGGGCGCTGCTGCAGGCGCTGCAGGGGGCCCACCCCAGGTTTGTGTCCCTTAGTCGCCTTTTACGACACCCGCGGGAAGAATTGGGTGATTTGAGGAGTGTTTTAGAGGAATATTATTTTCTAAGGTTAACACGAGCAGTAGACATAATTAAAACTGTTTTTATACGGATTTATGCTCGTTTATTACATTTTTACAATTTTCCGACGTTTAATGCTTTCTAAAAGACGCCTGTCACCTCAGTCATCCGGGACCACGGCACCTGAAAAAGTGCCGAAACGTCGGTAAATTGTAAAAATGTAATAAACGAGCATAAATCTGTATGAAAACAGTTTTAATTTAGAGGAATAGTTTTTTATAAATAGCACCATAAATCTTCGGCTCCACTTCTTAACTTTTATCACGCGTTCATCCCTGAATTCATAATAAAAGAAGCTGAGCCCTTGCGGCAACATTTCGCAACATAAAAACGTTAAAAACTCTCATTCGCTTAAGGCGCTGAGCGGTGCTAACTGGCGCCACCAATGAAATAAAAATCTTAACTTGTTTCATAATATTAAAAACCTCTTTAGGACGGGTTAGTGCATTAAAAAAAAGAGTGTAATTGTCTTATAATACTTTTTTTATAAAGTGAATTATCATAATCTTAAGAACTGTGACAACTAAGGGAAATACGTTTTACCTAATAAGAAATCTCGATTAAACCCGTTTACTAGTATGAGTAGGTATCGCGAATCATTAACAAATACTACTGTGACTATTATTTTAGAATCTGCAGTCTAGAACTTACGATCATCAATCAACCTATATAGGACGTTAGTCGATTTCCGTTAAAAACGGCCGTTTTTGGCAAAACTGCTTTAAAGTCCTAGATTTCTAGGACCAGTTTCTGAATTGAGAATTTCGCTAAGTAAATATAACTTAAATATAGCTCAATTGGTAGAGCGCTGGCACGGATAGCCAGAGGTTGCGGGTTCGAATCCCGGCATGGGTGTAATTTTTAGCCTCTAAATAGGTTTTTAAATATAACTAGTTTTGTCTCTTCGAATTTCTCGGCAAAAAGCGTGACAGGACGTTACTTAGGTATTTATTATAATTATTCATTTATTCTGCTGTGTGGTGTCGGCCTAGAGAATAGCACCAACCCAAATTCTTCCCGCGGGTGTCGTAAAAGGCGACTAAGGGACACATATCGGGGGGTGGGCAGCAGCGCCCCCTGCAGTACAATTCCACCAAACTGCGATCCCCAAACCGCATGCCCAGCGTGGGGATTATGGGCACTACCCCCCAATGATGGCACAACCTTTCGCTAGGGCGCTCATTAAGGGAGGGCTATGTCCAGCAGTGGACTAATATAGCCTGAAGAAGAAGAAGATTCATTTCAGGCAAGGCCCATATAGTGTTAGTAACAATTTGACTTATGCTATGGTAGTAAACTATTTAGCTAGCCTAGTCCCAGCCAGCTATTACTATTTAATTAGTAAATTCTCAATTTAGAAACCGGCCCTTTGACCTAAGTTCTTTTCTGTAGGTTCTGAAAATAGCAACTATATTTATACTATTTTTATTTTTAATGCACTAACCCGTGCTAAGGAACAAATTT
The DNA here is from genome assembly GCA_934045075.1 of Yponomeuta sedellus. Lineage (NCBI taxonomy): Eukaryota > Metazoa > Arthropoda > Insecta > Lepidoptera > Yponomeutidae > Yponomeuta > Yponomeuta sedellus. The sequence goes on along the minus strand of OW203738.1, from coordinate 1,595,048 downwards.
AAAAACCTATTTAGAGGCTAAAAATTTCACCCATGCTGGGATTCGAACCCGCAACCTCTGGCTATCCGTGCCAGCGCTCTACCAATTGAGCCAATGGGCGACTCACCGGCATCAGTGTTTCGAACCTCTTTACACTATTCTCTGTATTACGTACAGGCAGCGACATCTGGCTTAAGCAAATTGCATTACTTACAGCCTCGACTACCTACCGGAATGGGTGAAATTTTTAGCCTCTAAATAGGTTTTTAAAAAAGCAACTATATTTATTAAGAATTATTATTATTATTAAACTTTATTGCACACGAAAAACACATAAAAGAAATACAATGCAAAAAAATACATGTACAAAGGCGAGCTTATCTCTGTAAGAGATTTCTTCCAGAAAACCTTGGGGAGTCGAAGTGGAGATGTGAAACGGGTCTATGCACGTGCACAACAAACACTACATACTTAATACACTTACACAGATAACAAAATCCTGCCAAGATAGATATCTACCCAAATGTATAAAAATTCTAATAATGAAAAGAATGAACTACATAAACCATCAAAGAAATAAAAATACACACATAGACAGTACCTGTTGTCTATGTGTGTATTTTTATTTCTTATATAATAAGAACCTACTTACATAAATACCTATCAAGGAGCTAAGATATAGACAGATGATGCTCTTTCAACCGTTTCCTGAAAGTACTGAATGACGGGCTAGTACGAATACTCTGCTTATGATTTCGAAAACGCGTTATAAAAGAATTATGAAAGAAGATATGATTGTTTTTCCATTGGCAGCGCTAGTGAGCACCGGGTAGCGCCTTAACTCTAAACATTAATCACTAGTTGTGCAATATCAATTTTCCTAGCGGCTCCCGCGTAATGTTTGCTCGGCTTAAATTCCCAGGTCAATGGGTGTTAGTTTTTTAAGTGCTCGTATTATATTTGTTGGCTCGGAGCCAGCTGGTGGACATTTTTTTGCGTTGGTGCTCTAGTTTTGAATGGTACCATGCTGTCTAGGTCAGGGCCTCAATTCTGTTCATCATCAACCCATTATGTCCCCACCGAGAGGCACGGGTCTCTTCCCTTAGGACGATATAGGCCATACTCCACCACGGGAGCTAAGTCCGGATTGGTGGAGGCTTGCAAGACTAGTGGCTGGTCTTACTGTTTAGGGTACTGCTTACTTAGAAGTTTTCAAGCCGCCCTAAGGCCTCTGACTTGGCTTAACGACTGCCATCAATCGACGGCAGCCGGCACCGACTGCTTAACGTGCCTTGCGAAGCACTGTTTATAACAACGATTACTTCCAAAATATCACTATTAACCTAAAGTAAAATACAAAGGGCTTCACCAATACACACACACATGTCCACACAGGCACACTCTCTCTCTCTCTCTCTCTCTCTCTCACACACACACACATACAACATAATAATAGCAACCTTTTCTGTTTTGTTTTAGCACTCTTCAGACTTACTCTTTATTTGAACGTTTGTATAGGCTTCATAATTCTCTGTGGCAATTGTATTCCTCCATAAACATATTTCATTTAATTTTATAAATAGTACTTAACAGACACTACATAACGCGTTTGTATGATGATTAAATGACGCTGTCACGGGTGGGTGCAGCGACCAAGAAGTAAACAAACCCGCGCCAATAAACAAATTAGCTAATAACCACTTACAATGTATACAACCCCGGGTAATCACGGAAACAATACTTCATTACTGCACTATCTTCTAGCTGAGGTCTTTAGGGGCATACAGGTCAGCTCCAAGAACTGGGAGATAAGGGGTAGGGTCGATGAGAAAGACATTCTGGTGTTATATCGGTTAGTCGGACTTAAGAATCTGTGCTGTGAAGTTCTTTTGTGAAACTTCAAAAGTGATTTTGGGTGCAGTTGTTTGAGATTTGTTTTTATCGGATATGAGTGCGGTGGAGTGAAGAGACACCATGGGTGATTTGTTAGTGAGTAAATTTTACTAATAATATAAAAGTTTGTGATGAAGTTTGGATGTCTGTTACCCAATCACGCAACGTAGTTTCATGAAACGTGACGTATAGATCGATAAAAATCTCAATTGAGACAGGTTACTTGATATCTCGGTAATGCGTTCCCTTGGGATAGTATTTTATTGTTACCTTACCTTAACCTTATTTCAAACCAAACTTTATGGATATTTAATACGTTGCCTTGGCACAAACCTATTCTGTACGATGGTACGACGGTACGATGTTCGCTGGAATAGTTCCTTTATCCTAAATTGAAATAGAATAGAAAATATTTGGCTTCAAGCGATGTGAGGCACAACTGTCACATTTACATACAGGCACATACATTGCTTCTGGCCCCACGCTAGGATACCCTGTGTCGTGGGAACCAGAAACAACGACATCACAAACATGTAAACTTCCAAGACCTGGGGTTTTTCTTTGTTCCCAGCCGGGAGTTATACTATAGGCATTAATGACAATTTAAAGAGACGCATGTGAATTAAAAATTAAGACAAAAAGGTCTGTGCCTCGGCTTGTAATTAATGTACACCAGTGTGCAACTTGTGGATGCAAATGTATGTTATTGTCAGTAATTTTCCATTTCTTTGTAGTGATGTAAACATTGATGACGTCGTCTACATGCATTGATCGTGAGGGTAGATTAGAATAAATTTGTGCTATCAATGATTGGCCAATAATTTTGTAGTACATTCCTGAGTCTAGTGATAGTTTTTCAAAGTAAATACCTAGTAAATAAACAGCCTGTTGATCGGGTGAAAGTAGCTAATAAAAGAAGTGGTAGAACAGATAAGAAGTGATATTTATTATAATATATTAAGTAGTATTTGAGGAAGTGGTATTTTTTATACTACTCGTATCACACTCTTAAAAACAGCCAAGTGATTTTGTTGTTGCGTACAAGCTCAGTTATTTGCGTAAGTTGCCTAAGGGCTGATGTTTCAATCCTCGGATAAAATTTATCCGTCTAATAAAGTATTACACAATAATATAAAAATGTCACCGTGAAACAACAAAAGAAAGGCAATTAGAACACACTTTTGAATTGGTTGTTTAATATAATATTCGACGAATAAGGTTTATCCGAAGATTGAAAAATCAGCCCTAAGACTTTATTTGCTATGCCTTAATTACTTCATTGATCTATATATTTGTATATTATTTATTACATCTATGTATTTTTATTTAGATAACTACTTTCTATAGGTTATCTTATCAATGGTTTTGTCAAAATAGGTTGTTATTTAGGCCTTGTAGTTTTCTTTATAATAATGATATAATGATTAATTTACTTCTTAGTTCATACTGGGTTACACAGATTTTGTGCACATATAGACCCGTTTTTTAGTGCTTCTTCTATTCTCTAAGGTTTGCTGGAAGAAACCTCTTACAGAGATAAGCTCGCCTTTGTACATGTTATTTCTTATATAGTATCCTGTGAAAATATAGTATCCTTTTGCGCGCAATAAATTGTAATTAATAATAGTGCGCAATGACACTGTAAATTATTGTTACCTGGCTGAGATTATTACAACATTTTTAGTTAATTTGCGACGATTCACGCTCTTTTTGTCTTGTTTTTGCCTTGCCATATTACCAAACGTTTGTTAATATGTTTTAGAAATTACTTTGTAAAAATGTGTTGTTAACTGAAAGATAGTGAAATGACCGTATTCTTTCAACCGGTGTTTTGTTGGTGGCAATAAAAATCTTTTTTACTTTAAGTACTTTAATTAACTTAAGTAACTTATCCAAGTACTGAAGTTGATTACGCTTTTGGCTATCCAGCTTTAACTCCTCTCCTGGGCGCAGGTGCTGCTGTCGGATCCTGACGCGGAGCTGTCGAGCTGGCCGCTGGAGCTGGTCGCCCTGAGGGACAAGATCCACGCGGAGAAGGCGCGCGATGAGAAGGAGGTTAGTTCTTAGTTCTTACTTATAGCATCTTCTTCAGGCTATATTAGTCCACTGCTGGACATAGCCCTCCCCTAATGAAGCGCCATAGCGCAAGGTTGTGCAATCATTGGGGGGTAATGCCCATAATCCCCACGCTAGGCATGCGGGTTGGGGATCGCAGTTCGGTGGAGGCTGGGGACAAAAAAAAACCCCTAGTTGGATGTTTACATGTTTGTGATCCCTCCAAGAGGAGGATCCAGCTGGGCTGGGCAGCGTTTGGGAAACTACGCCGAGTCTTCTCGTCATCCATACTGCAATGTTTGAAAACGAGAGTTTTCAATCAGTGCGTCCTACCTGTGATGACCTACGGAGCCGAGACATGGACACTCACAAAAGGTCTGGTCCACCAGTTAAAAATCGCTCAGCGAGCTATGGAGAGAGCTATGCTCGGAGTTTCTCTGAAGGATAGGATTCGTAACGAATGCATCCGACAGAGAACCAGTGGCAGTGGGCTGGCCATATCTCGCGAAGAACCGACAACCGTTGGAGTAAACGTGTTCTTGAGTGGAGACCGCGACTCGGCAAACGTAGTGTAGGACGCCTTTCGACCAGGTGGGATGACGATCTGCGAAAATCTGCCGGCAGATGCTGGATGCGGCAAGCTGAAGACAGGGCGCTATGGCGGTCATTAGGGGAGGGCTATGTCCAGCAGTGGACTACATAATATAGCCTGAAGAAGAAGATGATGTTTGTGATGTCGTTGTTTCTAGTTCCCACGACACAGGGTATCCTAGTGTGGAACCAGTAATGTATGTGCTTGTATGTAAATGTTATGTTTTGTAATCTTAGTAATAGGTTGCTTACGGTATAGGTACGGAAGCCTAAAAACGCAGCTCAAACGGTATCTTTCGAGACCCTTATAATTCGATATCGTCTTTGTATATCGGTGTCATAATTAAAATCCATTACATTTTCCAATCGCTTTCATTGTCGTCCTTTACTTATTGATGCTTCTCATACTTAACAAATAGAGTCCAATAACAGCCACAGCCTTACCAATCACTCCATTGAATAACATACATTCTAGGTACTGAGAGAAACTCCATCAGTTTGCTAAATTGCACTATGTTGCAGATGTTAAGTATGACGAAATCCGTCAAAAACGAACACGAATTTCCTGTTTCCCGTGTTTGTTGACCCTATTTGAAATAATAAAGAATCGCGAAACATGCGCGTCTAACTAGCTCGATAGTGCAGTAAAACTAGACAGTTACAAGTCAGATTCATCCACCGAGGGTTCTGCATACATTTTTAGAATTGTACTTACTTACATAATATAAACAGGTTAGGAATCGAGTCTCGCCGTTTTTTCCAAGCTTTTCCCGAAATTAAAAAAATTGTTTTATTTTTTAAGATTTTATTACTCACTAGCTGTGCCCCGCGGTTTATTAGGGAAAATTAATTGTGTATTAACAGTAAAAGATATTTTCGCGCAATAAAACTTAGCCTATGTGTTAATCCAGGGTGTCAGCTAACTCCATACCAAATTTTATTAAAATCGCTCCAGCCGGAGAACACATGAAGAAGTAACAAACATACACACTCACGAACTTTCGCTTTTTTAATATTATTAGTGTGAAGTGTGTGTGCTATTCAGATTTTGCTTTATATTTGTAGTAGAAGACGATATTACTTGCCAAATCTCATAGTTTTTGGTCAACGGAGTGCTTAGTGCGAGTTTTTTAACTACTCGATCGCGTTAACGTAAACTCATATTTCTATGGCATCGAGGAAGCGCCACCTAGCGACAAGTATGGAAATTAAAATTGCTGAGTGCGAGTTGTAATGGTTTACGTTGAGAAGTGAACACGTTTACCAGCCAAAACACAAATAAACGCGAGTGCTGTGACAGCGTTTTACCAGTTCGAACGGTTAACTTACTCATACTCACTACTCAATGCTCGATTAACGCGGTAGTAAAGTTATTCGATTGGATCTGTCAAACTCGCACTAAGCACTCTGAAAGTTTTGACTCACTTGAGTGTCAAAATATACGTATTTTTGCGGCATAAACGTCCGCATATTATATATTTTTTTCCTAACTTAGAAGTTTGTTGTTTCACAGCTTCAAAGGACTGTAAACTTGAGTGTAGTTGAGGGTTTTAAATTCAACTCGATACTTCCACGCGATCCCACAATAAAGAGTTCTGACAGTCAGACAGAACAACGGACAACAAAAGTGATCCTAAAAGGGTTCCGTTTTTTTCCTTTTGGGGGCTCCGTTCCCCTAAAAAACACAATGGTTCAAGATTTCCTGAATGGGATAAGTCGAGAGAGGTCTTCCTCCTTGAATTTTTGGGGAGTTTTAAACTTCAGCCGGATCCGCGCGTGTTTTTCCGGTGCCTATTTTTTTATGTAGCCTATAAATGTCCCACTGCAGGGCACAGACTTTCTCTCAGAGAGAGAGAGAGAGAGTATGGACTTAATTACCACGCGTGCCCACCGCAGATTCGAAATTTCAAGCGCTGAGGTTTTTCAACAACCCAGATGTAGCCTGTTAGCTTTTAGAATATACCTCGGGCTCTAGAGTTGGCTTCGATTTTCGCCGGTTTTCGTACTGTTGATCGAGTTCTGATTTCGAAATTAAGTGTCATATTGGTTCCGATATTTCTATTACACGAATAAATCCGATTCTATCCGATAGTAATCGAGGTATATTATAAAAGCTAACAGGCTGTACTCAGGTTATTTCACTATGTTTTCCTTCACCGTAGTGGTATTGATACCATAACTTCACCGATGCCTAATCTTCTATTATATAAAAATTAATCGCTGAATGTGTTTGTAAGCGCAAATCTCGAGAGCAGCTGAACCGATTTCGATAATTCTTTTTTTAGAATATTCCTTGAAGTACGAGGATGGTTCTTACGGAGAGAAAAAATTAAGAATCGACTGTTAGGCGGTACGGAGTTCGCTGGGTCAGCTAGTCTATAATATAAAAACCGGCCAAGTGCGAGTCAGACTCGCGCACCGAGGGTTCCGTACAAACCTGTATTATAGACCTGAGTATTTGGTATGAATTTCAATTTAATACCTCTACGCGTTTATGAGGAAATGGGTAGTAAGTTTAAAATTATTAAAAAAAAATATATTATGTGATGTAACTAAAAATTTATGGTTTTCGTAATTTTTCCTTTATCTATGCTATAAGACGTTGCTTCGTACCAAATTTCAAGATTCTGAGTTCACGGGAAGCACCCTGTAGGTTTTGATTCCCTTGCAAGTGTCGAAAATTTGCGGCATAAACGGCTGTATCTTTTGATTGCGTTGGCTTAGAAGTTTGATTTTTTCACAGCTTCAAGGGACAGTAGACCTGAGTAATTGATATAAATTTCAGCTTCATACCTCCACGCGTTCCTGAGAAAAAGGGTCTTGACAGACGGACGGACGGACAGACGGACAACAAAGTGATCCTATAAGGGTTCCGTTTTTTCCTTTTCAGGTACGGAACCCTAAAAATTAATCCCCGAATGTGTTTGTAAGCGCAAATCTCGAAAGCAGCTGAACCGATTTCGATAATTCTTTTTTTAGAATATTCCTTGAAGTACGAGGATGGTTCTTACGAGGAGAAAAAAAATAAAGATTCGACTGTTAGGCGGTACGAAGTTCGCTGGGTCAGCTAGTATAAAACTTCTGTGTCACAATGCTTGGTATCGATCTTCTCCGATACGGCTTAACGGAGTTCAAAGGATGATGGGCACAAATGTATGGAACCTGGTCCTGGCACCAATCGGAATGAGTAATACGTCGTTGAAAAGGTATTTTTTTGTAGAATAAGAATAATCGAAGCGCTAGTCCCGATTTTCTGTCCAATTTGAGTAATCATACGTTAAAAGTTTTTTTTTATTTATTTTTTTTTCTGTTGTTTTAATTCTTTTTGATATTTTTTCGACATTGTATATCGATTTTAATTACAAATGATCAGCATTGATTATTATATTATCATTGTTTGTTTATTATCGAAGTAAATAAAACAAGTTCAGAGTAAGTTTTATCGTTTAATGTGTTTCATCCATGATAATGTTATTTAAAAATAGTGCTGGTTCAGTAAAGCCTTCATGTCTAGCATATCCTAAATACCACACAATAGATATAATATGCGCACAGGAACCTATCGTGCGGCGTCCTGTCAAACATGTGCAATAATGTTGTAATATGTTTCTACTATTTCTGTCTAATAATATATAGCAAAAATATTGTTTTGATCGTACATGTCGGGACTGTATGCGTGCACGCAACAGCCACGCATCTTCGTGGATCCCATATTCATGGATATCCTCCAAAGCAGCTTCTCTATAAGTTTCTATAAGATATAAGCCGTTGTTGAGGTGCTCGCTGCAATATGATTTTGCCAGTTTTAACTGATATGTCCCCAATGACAACAAAATCACGTCCTGTTCCCTCAATCGTGGAAAGTCTTGAATGTCATTTGCTTCCAATCTCTGGAAATTGGCTCTTCTGTTGTTTAATCTTTTTGCTTCTACATAATCATATAACACGTTTGGGGTTTGCCTTCTTTCAAGAATTTTTTGTAAAAAAGCTTCTGCGTGTTGGCTATCGACAATAGGCCTGTGGAAGTGATTTGTAATTGCTGCTGCAATCATAAAATCCCCGAACATATTAGGCATTGTGTTATTAAAATATTTTTGGCGCAACAGCTTGAAATCTCTTTTGAAACGCCCGTTAACCACTTCCACTACCCATCGGCACATTGTCACCAGCCGGGAATCATTTGCTTGAGAAGTCGTGAGCTGCGACTCTTCCCGGTTCTTCGTCGGGGGGACGTGAAATTCGTAGCCACATGCTTCTATATGCTGCAGACTATCCCTGAACCCGCGGTCCAAAATAAATACGTCATTCGGCTGAAGCAATATATGAAGGGGATTTTCCTCGTCAGTCATTAAGTCGCTCATTATCTGCGCATCAGTTTTTGTTGCAGCGTATGGTCCTTTAACATCTATAATGTATCCGTCAGTGGTTACGATTAAAAATGGTTTCAACAAGTTTTGGAACTTGTGTAAACTGTAGGATTGCCTCTGAAACAAAAAGTTTGAACTCTTGTATATATAAATATACGTACCATCGCAAATAATAATGGCTTTATTGTTGTCTTCATTTCCATACAGTGCTTTTGGAATCCTCAAGTTTCTCTCCAATATATCTTCTCTATTCATGTGATCCACTCCCAAGTGTCGCACAACGTAGTCAGTGCTAAGACACTCTCGTGCGATGGCCAACTGGCGTTCGAGTTTTCTCCGAAACATGTTAAACAACGTCGCAAGTCTCGCGTTGGGTTCTCCTGTGCGTAGTTTCGTTAGTAAAATGCCCAAAGTGGTTCTGGGATCTGCACTTCTATTTCTTAATAATGGATTTTGCTCTAAGATGGCATTAAATTCATCATTAGTACGTCCAGTCCAAAAGTGCATTTCTTCTTCATTCACGCCTCGGTCGCTAAAACGTAATCTGGGTGAGTTTAAGGCATTTCGCATTAGGTCACAAACATCCCTGAAGTGGGCAGCCGTAAAGTCATGGGAAATGTTGCAATGTTGGGGCAAATCATCCCAATCATTCCCATTAAGGTGATCTGTCGGGGATATACAATTTATGTTGAGAAAATACGTGGATTTTAACAACATTTGGAATTCGATGGCGGGTTTCATTAGCGCAGCCATGAAAGATACAATGCGTCGCGGTATTAGGTGCTCTCATATATTCAGGAATATGAAGCATTTCTTCTAATTGCGGTTGTAGTTGTTCTTGCGGTTGTAGTTGTTCTTGCGGTTCTGCTTGTTCATGCGGCTCCGGCTCGGGTTGAGGGTTTGCATGACCTCTAGTCGCATTTTCGGCTCTTTGCCAGCATCGGTAACATACTCTTCGGGTGTTGTCAAACACGACCTGAAAATGATAAATGAAAATGTAAGGAAAAGAAAAACAACTTTGGTTTCCGAAAAATACCTAACAAAATAACGCATTGGGGGTCATTTGTGGGAGGGATTTGTTTTTCTGTCAGAAGGTGTGCGAATCGTCAAATATATGCCACAGATTCACAGATTCACTCAGAGATCTGGTTGCGGTTTTCTGTAGTTGTGTGTACGAAAACAAGGCATACACACAACCACACAAAACCGCAACCACAGTAATTGGTTTTGGTTTTGTGTAGGCCTTGTTTTGGTGGTAAATACATCGTGGAAGACGTAAAAGTGAAAAAGGAATCACTTGAATGTTCTTTAAGCGACCAGAATCACTTATCAATCGGTTTTCACTTTTACGTCTTCGTTACCTCATTTACTACTAGAATAGATCTGGGATGCAGTTGCACATGATTTCAATTGGTTTCCTTTTATATCGAAGGTTCAGTGAGGATCGAGTGGAAAAAAAAGTGCAATAGGTACAAACCTCCAGAGCAGCGTTTTCTCGTATAAATGTTACTAGCTCCACGTGTGTTCTTGTCAAGGCTTCCGACAGAACGCGTACTTGATATCTGCCTCGGTATAGCCCTCTTCGGCACATTACACAGTTACGGTAACGTTCCATTGCAACGAAACAATCCAATCGTTAAGCACCCAAGTCCAATATAAAGCCACGGTCAACAAATAAAACGGGTAACAGAGTCCAAAATGATGCCAAGGTCAAAGTCGATGTGAACAATGAGGAGCGTAATAACGTAGCACTTAACACAATATCAGCAAACGACTGACTACCTGCGCAAGCGGCCAAGCGTTCCTCACCCTAACATACCTGCCCCCGCGCCGTGTCCCGGAGCGCGAGAGGGGTCAAAACCGAATTCCAGCGTTACCCGTGACCGTGAGTGGGAGAGAGAGCGCAATGTCGCTGTCTCGCTCTAATGATTTTTGACAGAGTATGCATAGATGTGATTTTCGTAAAAATCATGAGCATCGGTTGAGTTAAACCAGAGATATGAATTTTTCTAATTTCTATTTAGAGCAAAAAATGGTACTTTCCGACGAGCATATTTCAAAATGGACAATTCATACGGATTCGTCTTCATAGAATTTATTTTTTCACTTGAAAAGAGCTATCCAACGACATATGACTCATCTTGATTGGACATAAGGACCAAAACGCCCATCATTCTTTGTGTTTATTGGCTCGGTCTGAGAATAGACTGTAGCGTAATTAATATGGCAAAACAATGTTCGCGGGGTCAGCAAGTAACATAATAAATTAAGCACACACCATGAAGGTAAAAATGTTGTTACTCGGAACGCTCTTGACAGAGCAGTTGTGCTCGATGTCTCGCCAGAAAGATTCCAACTTCGCCACTTTATAAGGCGAAAGTCAGCGGACAATGTGGACCCAATGAAACAACAAAAGTTTACGCAAGTAAACAGGCATACCTAAGGACATGCACAGTACAGTGCTACACGAGAAATAAGTCTCGCGGATGTACCTGCGCAGATGACCAAATTTTGGATGTGCGGCAAGTTGATCGACCAATCAGATAGTTTCATTTTACGGCAGGCCGCGTGCCTTTGTTGCTTTTGGTTTATTCAACGTCATCGATGCAAGTGACTATTAGTTTGGCAATATTAGCGTGAGCGAAATAGGTAGCGCTACTGCGGCAATCAATTCTGCACCTTAACCGTATCGGTTAAAGATCATGTTGAATGTACTTATAGCTTCGGGTACTTTCCTTACACTTGTTCCTAGTCTGGGCGAACGTAGATTCCCGAAGGGACTTTTATGATGTGTAGTACAGTAACCGTTTTCGCCTAATCCGTTACGACATGTCGACAAAATATGGTAAAGGAAACGGTGCTCCGTAGACTCGTAAACGCTCGAAAGAAATACGCCCCGCTAACTGGGTCGCAGGATTTACGAGTGGAGCTTCCGACACGGAGGCGGAGCTCGTGTTGTCTTACCGAGAAAACGTTTGTCCAAGAAAGTCGTTTAATAATAATAATTATACAACTTTATTTCAGACTATGTGTCCGCAGGCAGGCGGTAGAAGAAATTAAATTAAAAAGAAAATTTCAAAAACCTATTTACATGCAAAAAATTCCACCCATGCCGGGATTCGAACCCGCGACCTCTGGCTATCCGTGCCAGCGCTCTTTCCAACTGAGCTAATGGGCGACTCACCGACATCAGTGAAATTTCGAACATCTTTACACCATTCTCTGTATTACGTACAGGCAGCGAGAAATTGCATTACTTACAGCCCCGAGCTAGCTCAGCTCTAGCTCAGTTGGAAAGAGCGCTAGCACGGACAGCCAGAGGTCGCGGGTTCGAATCCCGGCATGGGTGGAATTGTTAGCCTCTCAATAGGTTTTTGAAATTGTCCTTAGCACGGGTTAGTGCATTAAAAATAAAAATAGTATAATTAAAAAGAAAAGTTTTTAGAAATATTTATATAACAAAGTAGGGTCGAAGGGTTTACAAGCATTAGTACTAAGACACTTTTATCCAACACTTGTACGTATCCGTCAAAAAAAGCCTGTCCGACAGCTCTCTATAAGATAGATAGATAGATAGATAGATAGATAGATAGATAGATAGATAGATAGATAGATAGATAGATAGATAGATAGATAGATAGATAGATAGATAGATAGATAGATAGATAGATAGATAGATAGATAGATAGATAGATAGATAGATAGATAGATAGATAGATAGATAGATAGATAGATAGATAGATAGATAGATAGATAGATAGATAGATAGATAGATAGATAGATAGATAGATAGATAGATAGATAGATAGATAGATAGATAGATAGATAGATAGATAGATAGATAGATAGATAGATAGATAGATAGATAGATAGATAGATAGATAGATAGATAGATAGATAGATAGATAGATAGATAGATAGATAGATAGATAGATAGATAGATAGATAGATAGATAGATAGATAGATAGATAGATAGATAGATAGATAGATAGAATATTCTTTATTGCATGTACACCAAGGATTACATAAGAGACTAACATAAGAATCCTTTTACTTTACTTTACTCTCTTATTTAAGTCGCTACAAGGTGCTAGCTAGCTTCACCAACGGAAATAAATCATATCTTCTGTTAGCGTCTTTGGAAGAAGTGTAGAACAGCATTTTCTTCAATCTATAGCCACCCAGTGCTGAGTGTAGGTATCTTCTAACGCACGCCATTCATTTCAGTCTTGGGCTTTCCGGATCCAGTCTATTCCTGCCACTTTGGCCACGGGGGCGAGTCTCTACAATGCATAGTTGTCCAATAGAGTCCTATTAGTCCGGTAATGGTCGTTTCATACCCACTATCGGTAGTCTCGTAATCAATCGCGGTGTAGTATAACCCGTGCTACTTAACGCCTCGCGCGATTCGATATTCTTCGCGAGACATGGCTATTTAATTTAATTATACCCCTGGAATGACTTTGTACTGCTAATGCTTTATAGACTGCCAAATTGAGGTAAATAACATTTCGTGCTGATATCATTCTATTGAAAAACTATGTAAAGCCAGGTTTCCACGGTCTTAGTACGCTCGGACCGAGTGCTCCATCCGAGTAAACTAATGCTTCTGATTGGACGGTTTTTCGTGACAACACTAAAATGTATTTAGAGGCTAACAATTTTAAAATTGTCCTTAGCACGGGTTAGTGCATTAAAAATAAAAATAGTATAACACTAAAATGGCCAATCAGAAGTATTAGTTTACTCGGATGGCGCACTCGGACCGAGCGCACTAAGGCCGTGAAAACGCGGCTTAAGTATTAGACTCTTAGGGCCCGGTCGTCAGGACATCTCATTGGTTGCCTGCCTACACTTTTGGAGTGAACGTCATAGGCTCAATAAAATATAGTAGCTCTTTTTAGAAGCTTCTGACAAGAAAGTAGGTGCAAGTATTTAAAAATATTTCGGCAAAATAGCCGTTTTTAGCCGAAATCGATTGAAGTCGTAGGTTTTTGATTCTAGGTTCGGGTCTTTAAATATTCTAAAAATTGCTGTCAGAGTTGTTAAGATCCATGATGTTCGTATTAAAAAGGTTTTGTTTTTTTTCATTGGTGGTGGTAGTTGTGGTGGTAGTAGTCGGAGAGCGCCTTGAAAGCCCCTTGGACGACTTGCTGATATAGAACTTTACCAAAATGTTCAAATGATGCAGGTTTGGGAACGTTTTGATCGTCCATGCAATTGATTATACTCGAATGATTGAAAAAAGTAGAGCCTCATAACACTTCTTATATAAACATCTTAAAAGCTCAAATCTCTGACGACCTCTGTGGCGTAGCGGTAGCGCGTCTGCCTACCATGCAAGAGGTCCCGGGTTCGAATCCCGGCTGGGGACAAATAAGCCCAGTTCTTGGATGTTTACATGTTTGTGATGTCGTTGTTTCTGGTTCCCACGACACAGGGTATCCTAGTGTGGGGCCAGAAGCAATGTATGTGCTTGTATGTAAATGTTATGTTAAATGTTTTTATTTCATTTATTCGTATTTTTTTTCTTACACAAAATTTATACTAAGCTAAGTTTGTTTAGGCACCGATCCGCGAGGGACCTTCATAAGAAGTGCGAGACACAATTGTAGAAGGAACTTATCATAAGGGCAAAGAGTTGAATTTCAAATCAGCTAACAGTATTAAATCAGCACTGCCTACGGCATCCTTTAGAGACTTCGCATTTTTGAGTCGTCTGTAAGTACGTAGGTACTGTGATATTATTTAGATACATAACTACAAATCACTAAACAAAGCCCACCCCTAACCCGACAATTAGTAAATCACCCTTCAGGGACTCCTTAATACCGCGTATACGTATCCAAACGAATGCTGTCCCAAAATAGAGCCATAAAAAGTCCCAAACAAATCGTTTCTGTTGAACTCTGGTTTAAAGTAGGCAATTAACGGCGTGATTAGCTGATGAGTTTAATTTACGACTCGCATTCGAGTTCGGATAATTTTCATTTCAAGTGTACCCTATGATACTATTCAGCTTATCAGGTGTAAACCCTGTGTCAGACATTTAAACAAAGTACATACATACATAACCTCACGTCTGTGTCTCAGAGGGGTAGGCAGAGACCAGGGACTGCCACTTGCCACGATCCTGACAGATCAACTGTGGTTGTGGTCATGTATATATGGTCACGATCCTCAGAATTGAGGGACCGATTAAAAAGAAAGAAGACCGAGGCATTTCTAAAGGTGGTGATCTGTATAGGAGAACATTGAGCATTCGCCGTTTCTAAATTTGTCAAACTGAACAACAAACGGAGTCAAGCAAGGAGACAAACATTCTACGAACATTATAAAGATAATTAATAAAGAGAACGCTCTTACAAATGCTCGTCATACTCATTGTGTATTTTTTATACACACATACATAACCTCACGCCTGTATCCCGGAGGGGTAGCCAGAGACCAGGGACTTCCCACGATCTTGACAGATCACCTTCGCTTCATGAACGTTCATAAGTCGTCTATTTGGTTGACGATTTAAACAAAGTTCCCATGTATATCCCCATGAATCGCTCGCAGCCCCGGCTGCCTGAGTGTCTTAAACGATCACGAAGGTTAAGCAACACAGGGCGCGTTCAGGGCATTTTTCCGTGTGGTTCCGTTCTTCGCAAGGCACGTTAAGCAGTTGGTGCCGGCTGCCGTCGATAGATGGCAGTCGTTAAACCATGTCAGAGGCCTTATGGGCTGCTTGATAACTTCTGACAGTAAGGCCCGCCACTGTCTTACAATCTTCCACCAACCTGGACTTGGCCCCGTGGAGGCCCCTTTCTGCGATGCAGGAAGAGACCCGTGCCCCAGCAGTGGGGACATACAAGGGTTGATATCAATATCCATTTTGAAGGCCACGGTGGAGGGAAAACAAGGCCGGGCGTGAGAAATATGTCACGGTTGTGTAACATCAAAAAGTGGTCCGGTATTAAAACCACGAAGTAGCCGTTCAGAATTGTACTGAATAGAGACCGCGGTAAAGAGCTTACTACCAACCTCCAGTGCTGGAGAGGCACTTTACGAAGATTCTTTATGTTTTCAGAGCAAGTTCTCTTTATGGCGTTGCCATTACAATGTCGACCTTTGATGCTGTTCTTATTATCGATACAAATATGGTGCACAGTGGTTGGGTGTAGCCAAGGGCTAACCCTTTATTGTTCCCAGCAAGTTAACTAGTTTGATGATGTGACACTTTAAAACTTGACCTAAATTATATTGCTACGTTCGTAAAATAGCTTCTTCACTCATTACAACAAATATTTCTCCCCTACGTATCTATTTAAACAGGGCCTGAAACTTTTTTGTAGCTTTTATCGATCCTGTCGTAAGTGCTAAAATAGATTGTAGTGTTTTTTTCTCAACGTTGGTTGTACTGCGCATGTTTACAACTCACGAGGAAAGAATCCGAAGGGGACAGTATTTATAGCCAACTATAGTGTTCGGTTTTAGACGAGAATACGGGAAACTTGAGCGTCTATTCTGAAATCTGACTACTGAATTGTTAAACAGTTGTATTTGAAAAGGTTGTTTGTGTTCGTTTAGAGAATTTACTGGTCTAGGAGAAGACGTGGGTGGCATTTTACGGAAGCCTAAAACAACAGGTTATTTTAGAGAAAGAGAAAGCTAAAGTTGGGTGTAATTAAACAATTGATTAACAGATAAACTATAGCTGGTGAAAACCTTCTAGTTCTCATCAATCGAAGCACGTCTTTCATGTCAATACATGTCGGCGACTGCTTGAATCATGGACCTTCTCCCAGTCCTGCCATATTTTCGGAGGAGGAGGAGGAGGGCCAATCCAAATGCCTGATAAAGTCTGCTACGTTTTTCTGCTTTGTAGTGGCGTTGTTTTTTATATATAACGCCTACGTGTTACATCTATCTATAATCAGCCCACATCAACCCACTGCTGGGCATAGGCCTTCTTTTTATTGCGCCATTCCTCACGGTCCTGTGCTAATCTGATCCATCTCTGACCCGCAACCCTCACGATGTCGTCTGACCATCGTGTCGGTGGTCTGCCTACCAACCTCCTTCCCTCCCTTGGCCACCACTCCGATACTGCCCTGATCCACCGGCCCGTCTTCCCTTCTAGCCAAGTGTCCCGCCCATCAAGTGTCCGCCAAGTGTGTTACATAGTAGGTATGCATATTTTCTTACGTGGGATAACAATTGACTGAATCCTGTGAAGGGCGTAAAGCGCGAATTTAATAACACTTTGTAAACTCTAACATTTCTAAAAATATAAATCTTAGAAAAAAGTCATAGAACAAAAGTTGTGAGACACAAACTCTAATTGGGTTGTTTCAGGAATAGCGCATTTTAAAAATAACCCGGAGTACGTCCCACTGTAGGCCACACTCTTCTCGCAGAAAGAAAGTAAGGGCTTAATTACCAAGCGTGCCCACCGCGGATTTGCAATTTCCAGCGGCGATGTATGTGAATACTGAACACCTCATCACAGACTCATTGATTTTTTCACGATGATTAAATTCACGGTAAGCGAGTAGTGTAGCCACTACAAATTCACAAATATACGTGGCATAGAAAACAAAGTGTTCGAACCCATAACCTCTTGATTGCGAGGCAAGCTTTCTACCGAACGTGCTACCGCCGCTCTTGACCAGTATTCCGGTTGGGATCTCAAAATTTCGGGTTGCGCAATTCTCGCGGAAAACCTTTGCTTATAGCTGGCTATGGCTATTATGTGCAGTGCGTACTCTACTGCTGGATAGATAGATAAATCATCGGGTTATTCCACTAATCCCCATTGCAAATCCCCATTGATGGGGATTTGTGACTTACCAGTGGTGCACAGAGATAACGTACATAATAACGAAATAACTATCAAATAATGATATCTATACTTTGTAATAAAAAATATTCTATCTTATATACCTAATGATCTTATCTTAGGTACTATCTAATATTCTATCTAGGTTTTTTCCACACAACACAATCACTTGTCCTGGCCCCAAACTAGGATACCTGTGCTATTGTAAACAGGCGAGGACATCACAAACAGAAATACACCCAGACTGGGATAAGAATAAGATACAATAAGAATATTCTGATCAGACGACATCGTGAGGGTCGCGGGTAAGAGATGAATCAGATTAGCATAGGACCGTGGGGAATGGCGCAGTAAAAAGGAGGCCATTTGTAAATTAATATTTTGGAATCCTGCAGATCCTGGAACCACACCTACCACCTCCGGCATGATAATCACACTTTATAGCGCTAGACCAACAAATCAATACATAACATAACATTTACATACAGGCACATACATTGCTTCTGGCCCCACACTAGGATACCCTGTGTCGTGGGAACCAGAAACAACGACATCACAAACATGTAAACATCCAAGACCTGGGGTTTTTTTTGTTTCCAGCCGGGATTCGAACCCGGGACCTCTTGCATGGTAGGTAGATGCGCTACCGCTACGCCAAAGGTCGTCGAACATTAACAATATAGCTTACGAGTAAGCTCTTAATAGTATACAATTAAGCCTTATTGTTTCGTTTGCTATGTACGAAATAAACCCACCGTGCCGCGTCCACCGCGTGGGGTAACGAACTGCGAATTTAAATATACCCGGTCGTGCCCGGTCGGTACTCCGCAGCATTTGCTAGGCGGGCTGTGGCCGCGCGGGAAAATGTCACTAGGCCGAGTCGGCTCTGGCGTGGGGCGATGTTTGCTCGACTATGACCAGTGTGGACAATGGGCGATGGTATTGGGCGTGTTTCCGGGATCGACCTGCGAGTATGAGGACGGGATTTGTTGACGATACCGAACTGAATTAATATTGTTATTGGAAGAAGGATAGAAACAGTTGAGAAACTATTGAATTGGGCGAATGAATCTTCTTCAGTATTTACTTATCCACTGTGAAACGAATGAATAATCGTAATCTAACTCATAAAATTCTCGTCACAGCGTTGCTATCGAACATCTCCAAAAGGTTTTTGCCGATTTTTATAAAACTTTTTTGGTAGGTTTGAGATTGTTTTATGTGGCCTATGAAGGTCCCCCTGCCTTGTACAAACCTTCTCTCAGAGAGAGAGAATTTGAATTTCTAATGGTCTTCCACTATAAAGAGAACGGTCCCTCCAGATCGCAGATCGTATGCCTGGGGACGGCCGGCCGGCCGGGCCGATTCTTGTTCGACTGACGATATATTTATGATATTTCCTGTGTATCCACTAGACATATCAATATTAAGTGCCTAATATATTATTTTACTAATATATTATTTTATATAGCCTTATATACGTCCCACTGCAGGGCACAGGGCTTTTATCAGATGCGTGAATAAATAAATAAACACTTGGATTGTATAATGCGCACACAGATTTGACATGAGTGTGCTCGGCATATCTCTAGGCGTTTAATAGGGTATGCCCTGATCGCTCTCAATAATATTCAAATCAGCAAATGAAAATATTATTTTCATTTGCTGATGCAATATTTCGATCTGTGCAGCCATTCCCATTATGGCCTGCCGCTCTTTTCTCTATTACATGGGCCCAATACTTCCTAGCTTAATGCCAGATGCCAGCGGGGCCATTAGCGATTGAATGCAATCCTGCGCACATTCTTCCATGGAGTGCTCCCGAACTATGCCGCTGGCATAATCGAAATTAGCATCTTCATGTCTGGTATTTGTTAATACGAGTTGGTATTAAACTGCTGTTTGGTAAGGGGGAGAGCGGGCATTTAGGAGGTAGTGGGTTCGAATCCAGACAGGCAAGTAAGTAAGTAAGTGAGTGAATGAGTGAGTGAGTGAGAGTGAGTAAGTGAGTGAGTGAGTAAATAATTTATTTCCAAGAAGACAATACAAATTGAAATAACTTCTAAAGATACAGTGGAGGTGTTGCTGTGTGGTGTCGGCCTAGATAATAGCACCAACCCAATTCTTCCCGCGGGTGTCGTAAAAGGTGACTAAGAGACACAAACGGGGGGTCGGCAGCAGCGCCCCCTGCAGTACAATTCCACCAAACTGCGATGCCAACCCGCATGCCCAGCGGATTATTGGCATTACCCCTATGATAGCACAACGTGGCGCTCTTTAGGGGAGGGCTATGTCCAGCAGTGGACTAGCATAGCCTGACGACGACGGGACGGTGGCGGGTATTGCAAAAAATTGTTTAATGTTTACCGACAGTCCCCAAACTAGGCTAGGCCTGTATCTTGGGGACTTTATTAGTGTGCACACTTTCCGTTTAACTTAGTCGTTGACAAAACCTAAACGCAACATCATGTACCAACGACTTTGTTTGCTAATTTACGTTCCTTTGTTAAGTTTTAGTAGCGATACCACTCGTCAACTGTGAAGGAAGACATCGTGAGGAAACCGCAGTGTTTGAGGTCTATCTACCTTAGAACTGGTTACGTATAAGGGGCCTAATATGAGGCTAAGTGCGACACTGTCAGGTCTGATTCATTCAGGGGTAAAGTTTGGTCACTCGTGATTGGAGGGAACTGTTCCTTAGACTTGACATAAATAAAAAACAGTTTCAGGAGGCGATTGAAACTATATTGTTTCAAGTTTTTACTTATAATAATTAAAGGGCTACAGTAGAACCTAGTAAGAGGTACCAAATGGCGTTTGCAGCTAAACAAGAACTTCCTTTTAGCTCGCTTGTTACATATACTGATAAAGCGAGTGCAATATTTCTAGTTCAACTTATCATCGCTGCTTTTAAAATTCTAAAACTGTGGTTAAAGGTTCACATTGCGTTGACAGCGACGTAGTTGAGCTAGGAAATGTTTTCATAATATTTAGCATCCCATTGTAAACTAGTTGTAACACTTTGGCTCAGTTTATGTTCGTTGCACTGGGTATAATTTGTGCTGCTACATTTCGCGTTCTTGCGTCACGGTCCTGTGTGCTCTTAGTGCCGTTTTGTTCCCAATAGCTTTGCTCATGTGCGAGCTTTGCTCACGACTTCCTTGGTTTTAATGCGCTTTGCGGTGCTAACTAGCGACACCTCTCTCTCTCTGTCTTTCTCTCTCTCTCTCTCTCTCTATCTCTCTCTCTTTCTCTCTGTTTCTCTCTCTTTCTCTCTCTCTCTCTCTCTCTATCTCTGTCTCTCTCTCTCTCTCTCTCTCTCTCTCTCTTCCCAGCTTTAGCCCCACGTGGTGATGCGGTCAGCTTTCCTTATTTCCTAACTCTATGTGGCCCTTTTTACAATTTTCTTAAATAGTTATTACAATAAAATAAAAATTATTTAAAAATGTCAACGTATTAAAATAAAATTCTGAAAAAAAGCTTCGTCAGAACTAAAACTAGAAAATTAAAACAAAACATTGAAAGAAAAACAAAAAACACTAAGAGAAGAATTTTCTAACTAGCGCCACCAATGGAATTCTTTGAGCTGTGATAACTATTTTTAGAACATACAGACTAGAACGTAGTATGAGCATCCTACGATTTCCGCTAAAAACGGCCGATTTTGACGGAAATCGATTTAAGTCCTAGGTTCTAGACTGTGTAGGTTCTAAAATATCATATATCTTAGGGGTTAAGATATATGATGTTTACTTTTTGTTTATTAAACAAGTTATGATTTTTATTTCATTAGTTAGCACCGCCTAGCGCCTTAATGTCTAGTACACAATGAAGAACAAAAAAAAAGTAACAAAAAATAGGATACAATTCGCCTAGGTTTCCGCAGCTTTGTTAGAGCTTCAAATTTTACGTTACGAGGGACTGAGTGATTTTGGTCACGAGAACCCCGGGAGAATAATTGAAAATGTCCTATCCTGCATTTAGCGTTTATCAGTATTTACGAGTTATTTTGTAAAATTGTGTTTTTAATCATCTACACCATTTAAGAAAACGTTTGGTATTCAGTGAATTAACGAAATCCAATACAGTTTTAATTATTGTTAAATTGTTAATTTTTCGCATTTTTACAACCCCGAAAGAAAAATAGATTTTATTTTTAAAAAAATCTTGAATTTTTCTGTCCTCTATGGTATTAAACCAATGCCACCTCAATTTGAGTTTGTCGCAAGTTCCCCTTTTTTTATTTATTCTACAGATGACATGAAAAAAACACACATAATTTGCCAAACTGCTAATGCAGTTTATTGGTAAGCTCTTGGCAACCTCCGCCCTTTTTGTGTCACAATTATACACGAGTAGGAAATCCGACTTTACAGAGCGTCCACGCAGAGCTTACCTGAAAGCTGTGTTTCTGTATGTCTTTAATATTGTGCTAATATTATAAACGCGAAAGTTTTTAAGTATGGATAGATGGATGTTTGTTACTGTTTCAAGTAAAAACTACTGAATGGATTTTAATGAAACTTTACAATAATATAGCTTATATATCAGAATAACACAAAGGCTACAATTTATGAGGATATTGTATAACTTGTCCAAAATATGGCGATAAGTGTCAAGTAGGTAGGAAAAATCTAACATCTGCGAGCTATTCTGGCGTGCGCTGCCAAAACCTTTTGTACGCCACGGTAATATACTACACTACTCGAAATAGGAGAGACTTCGTCCTGCGCAGACGAAGTCGCGGGCACCAGCTAGTAAAGAATAAAGTAAAGTAAATTCCTCGCTCTTTTAGATGTTTAGAACAGCACTTGTTGTATAAACGATACAGCAATAATGACCCTGTGTTTACATTACTGCATTAGCTGCGTTGTGGACTTGTTGGAGTGTTATAAAAATACGTGAAGATGAAAAAGGACGGAATTTTATCGATAAAATTAACTGCCTGTATAAAGTTTGACTTCCTTTTCTGTTATGGCAACAGAGGTTATAGCAGATTTCCGAAATAACCGTAATGGCCGTCCAATTTCCATATTCTTCTTTTGCCAAGCGAAACAAGTCCTTAACACGACTTCCTTCTTCTATGTCGGTAGACAATATCTCTGCAATTTGGTCTATTATGTATGATCGATTGAAAAGTCGGGGCAGCTTTCGTGCTGAAATACATATCATAATAACATCATGCCCTATCGTAACAAATGGGATAATGGCATAATACCATTTAGATAACAGAAAAGTACCACAGTTTACAATCAGCTTAAATTTAACAAAAGTAAAAATATCTATATTTGTACTTGAACCTGGTTAAATAAATAACCAGCATCTCTAGCGTGTTAATGGCTTAACTTGACAATAATAAATCTAAATCGCCTAAATTACTTTTAGTAATAAGGCCGCCGTCTGTACTCCTAGTTGAAATATTTGTGTAATTTCACTTTTTATGTATAATAAAAGAGTTCTCTATCTATATGTATCTATCGATCTCAATGTATAACATTGTCCCGTTGGCTATTATTAAGCTGCATACTAATAAAACAAACCAATTGACACTAGCAAGTGACAGCTCTAATACCAACCACGTCACTACTGGCTTCGTCAATTGTCCATCGACTCAATTAATCAATTCACTACTTCCAATAATCGGTAGAGCGCCACTACAAATCGTGAAAGGCCACAGATAAACACTGATTGTCTTCGACAGGATGTCGGCGTTCTTATTTTGGGACACCCCTACGCGTTCGTGGTGCGATTGATTGGTGCGTCAAATCGTTGGAAAAAGAAATGCTTTCGTAGTCCTGGAGGACGAAAGCAGCTAGGGTTGGCACGTGCACGCTAATGTGTTTCGATTTAAACCCTTTTTGGCAGCTCTAATATGGCAAGCCTAAGACGTTCCTCGAAGTTTTCCCTCCACTCCACTCTTGCTCAACCGAGGATTTTATGTATTTTAAAACTTATTAAATTTCCTCCAATCAAGCAAGTTTCTCACTTGAGTCGAGGAATCAATTGTCAAAGCTAAGGCACCTCGGGACCTGCCTTAAAGCCTCCTCGAGAAAGAAAAACTTCTGCCTGTCAAAACTTAGCAGTGACATCGCCGTTGCCAAAATTAAAAAAAACAATCTCACTCGAGTTAAACCAAGGAAATGCCTCCACCTCGCCTCGACTCCACCGCCGTTGAGTATTGAGTCGAGGAGACTTAGAGGAACGTCTTTGAATACGAGTGTAAGTCTCCCAATAGCAAATTCCGAAGGTGAAAACTCCTCCCTTCTTCTTCTTCTTTTCGTGTCAGCGATTCGACCAATTTATATTTTTCCTGCCCAATAGTTGGCTACTGCAATCGCAGCAGCGTTGGCCTCTGTTAGGTCCTCCAGAGTGCAGGTGTGAGGGCAAAATGGACATTGGAGCAGGTGCACCATGGATTGCGATGAGGCTCCACAATCACATATCTCCTCCGTTGGTGCAATATAACCCCACCTGCTTAGATTTTGTCTGCAGCGACCTACTTGGGTCCGGAGTCCGAACTCCTCCCTTGAGTAAAACTGATAAGGGCTGAGAAATCCAATAGCTATTTTGAATAATGGAAAGTCGCCTGCGTCCTAGTTTTGGAAGCGACCGAGATGACAACTAACACAAAGATTCTGTCAATGTCAGGTCTGTGAAGATGATGAGTGTTTTTTTCCCGCATGAGTCTGCGCTAAAGCATTTTGATGTCGGACTCTTGTCGGGGTGCCTGGTTTATTATTTTTTAAATAGAATGGTTCCGTGCTTCGCAAGGCACGTTGAGCAGTTGGTGCCGGCTGCCGTCGATAGATGGCAGTCGTTAAGCCAAGTCAGAGGCCTTAGGGCAGGAACTTCTGACAGAAAGACCAGCTACTAGTCTTGCAAGTCTCCACGTATCCAGACTTGGCCCCCGTGGTTAAGTATGGCCTATACCTTCCTTGGAAGAGACCCGTGCACCTCGGTGGGGACATAATATGTTGATGATGATTAAGCCCGCTTATGGTTCTGTATTTACTTGCAATAAAGAATTTTCAAAAAAATAATACCAGTGACAACCCTGACGTTAGCAGAAACAAGCGTGGATCCGCGTGTCCAAATATAGGTCGGGTTTCTTCGGAACTGCCCGATACCTTCCAGGGGACGCCGGGGAAAGTATCTAGTCTGACACAAATATCTTCAAAGCGATTTGTAAAATTAGCCGTGGCAGGTGAATGGTTATTGCCCTCATCATTCTTTTTCTTCTTCTTCAGGCTATATTAGTCCACTGCTGGACATAGCCCTACCCTAATGAGCGCCATAGCGCACGGTTGTGCCATCATTGGGGGGTAATGGCTATAATCCCCACGCTGGGCGTGCGGGTTGGGGATCGCAGTTTGGTGGAATTGTACTGCAGGGGGCGCTGCTCCACCTACCTGAACTTGGTCCCCGTGGTGGAGTATGGCCTAACCATCCTGAAATGCAGGAAGAGACACGTGCCCTAGCAGTGGGGTCATACAAAGGGTTGATGTCTATCTGAGTTCCACAGGTTTTCTGTATCTTCTTTAGTGTCAAGTGCCAACTAATAAGACTCAAATTGATAACGGTATTTTCTGGAGTATAATAGTGACACTCATCTCTTTCGAAAAATATCACGGATTTCCGACGATTTATTTCGCAAATTATTTATTTAAATAACTACATTACAGCTTTCGCTATTTCATAATTATTTGGGGTATATACTTAACTAGCATGCAGACACAAAGTAAATTGTCAGTTTAAATATGAGAAATATAAGAAAAGAATAATAACATTTAATGTCTTAATCAATTAGTTTTTAGTGGAAATAAAACTAAAATATTTTTTTATTACAAAAGTTATAGTTACAACATGTAATCAATACGTACTAAATAATTATATACGATGTTCAACAAATGCAATAAAAATAAAATTCCATAACAAAACAGAATAACTACGAAAATATTCGTCTGAACGTTGAAAATAACATTGAAAATCATTGTTATTTTGAAGTTCAGGTAATTCCTGCATATGAATTGCATACTCTGCATTGAATAGGCTAGATAAAGTCATGTCACTCATGGGCTTGATAAATAAATACGTCGAAATGTGTTATTGCTTAATACACTAATAAAACCGTGAAGAACTGCAGACGGAAACAGAAGCTGCCAATTAACAGATTGAGCCTACATAAATAAAAACACCAGGAAGTCAACCGAAACCAAAATAGTCCTATACGAGCCATATTTTGCCCCAGTTCGGTCCAAAACGTAAACAAAACAAAACCAACGCCTTAAAGCCACATGTTGCGTCTATCTCGCTATGCTCACCATTCCGGCGATGCACTGAAGCCGCGTAAAAAAACAGCATACCCCTAGGCCCCATTTACTTTGCTCGCTTTTACTGCTGAGGATGTGGTGACTAGAATTGATTCAGATTCAAAAAAATATTAATTTCACACACACACATGGTTGTAGATAGTATGTCTAAATGATTGGCGATACTCATACATAGGCTCAATGAGTGCAAACCTTATTTGTTGACGTTTCGGCAGCGTTACAATTGCCTTGATCTCGGGTAGATCATTAAAAAATAAGGTAATTACGTTTTACCTAATTAATAGTCGCGATTAGACTCGTTAAATATATAAATAAGTTTATTCATAGATAGAATATTCTTTGTTGTCCACAGAAATAACTATCGATTATCTTAACTATTATTATTATTATCAAACCTATTATTTTAACCTGTTATTTTTATTAAACCTATCTCTCGTCTTCTTTGAACCTGTTATAATATATATGTTATAAGCAAAGTTGGATTTTATGTGGCGGTTAAATAAAGATTTTTCATTTCATTTTCATTTTCATAACTACTTAATTATACTTAATTAACTTATTGAGAAAGGATTGTTGCGTTGGTTTAGACATGTGGAGAGGATGAGGTAAGAAAGGTTAAAAAACAATTAGAAGGAGCGAATATGTGTGGTAGGGCTGTCCCAGGTAAGGGACGTCCTAGGCGGATATACTTTGACCAAATAGTTCTCAGTTCAGTTTTTGCATGAATTGAAATGAAAAATTGTCCAAGTCCGTAAGATACATGCAGCGTTAACTCGAGTATCGTGTTCAAATGAATGCTGCATTGACACTTACCATCTCACTTGCATGCGAATACAGACATAACGTAAACCAAGCACAGTCGCGTCCCCTACGCATTTTTGGCGCCAGTGTCGCGCACGTTGGCCCGCGGCGCGGACGTGTGTGACGTCATGGGTGTGATGCGCGCGCGCTGATTCGTTAGACGCCGGGTGCGATTGGATTTTGTGTTTTAAAGCTAAATCTAGTCTTGTGTTTTTTATATATTTTTGTAGTAGAATTTATTTACAGTTTTAGGGGATAGTTTCTGTGTTGGTAGATAATTTCCTAACTTTACCTAAATAATCTTCAACTGTGAACGTTAAATGGATATGTTGTTGATGGGTGTCCTTTGTGATATTGAATCACTAAATTGGCAATCAACATGCATACACTGAAATTGTAACAACACACATCTATACTTCTTGTAGTGTTTGAGATTCCGTGATTATATTCTGAAATACAAACTTGCACATCATTATTTGTTGTCATGTTCAAATAGTCAAGAATTAATTAACAGAATCTAAAAACGTAATTAAAAAAGTGAATTATTGACCATAATTATAATAGTAAAAAAAACTAATCAATAGAATCTAAAAACATAAATAGAAAATTTTAGATTTATTGATTTATTGACCGTGATGCTGTGAAACCACCCCTTTATAGTCCCCGATTTCCCTAAGTTGAAAGTCATCCCTAAGTTTGTTTAAGTTATTTATAGCTTAGGGTGCGGTGCTCGTGGCCTAGTGAAACCGAGTGATTGGAAACAATCACTAAGGTTAAGCAACAACAGGCGCGGTCAGGTGCTGGATGGGTGACCATCCCGTGACTACAGCAAGTGGCATTTTTTCCGAGCGGCTGTCATGAATGGCGGTCGTGAAGCCATGTCAGAGGCCTTATGTGCGGCTCGATGACTTCTGACAGTAAGGCCCGCCACTGCCTTACAATCCTCCACCAACCCGGACTTGACCCCCGTGTTGGAGTATGGCCTAACCTTCCTGCAGGAAGACCGACCCCTGCCCTAGCAGTGGGGACATACATAGGGTTGTACCATAGTCTAGAGTAGGTCGGCTCGAATCTGTCAAAACTTGCCAAACGAAAGTCCCCTCGAAAACCATAAAAATTTGGTGCCGGCTGCCGTCGATAGATGGCAGTCGTTAAGCCAAGTCAGAGGCCTTAGGGCAGGAACTTCTGACAGAAAGACCAGCTACTAGTCTTGCAAGTCTCCACGTATCCAGACTTGGCCCCCGTGGTTAAGTATGGCCTATACCTTCCTTGGAAGAGAACCGTGCACCTCGGTGGGGACATAATATGTTGATGATGATTAAGCCCGCTTATGGTTCTGTATTTACTTGCAATAAAGAATTTTCAAAAAAATAATACCAGTGACAACCCTGACGTTAGCAGAAACAAGCTTAGATCCGCGTGTCCAAATATAGGTCGGGTTTCTTCGGAACTGCCCGATACCTTCCAGGGGACGCCGGGAGAAAGTATCTAGTCTGACACAAATATCTTCAAAGCGATTTGTGGAATTAGCCGTGGCAGGTGAATGGTTATTGCCCTCATCATTATTTTTCTTCTTCTTCAGGCTATATTAGTCCACTGCTGGACATAGCCCTACCCTAATGAGCGCCATAGCGCACGGTTGTGCCATCATTGGGGGGTAATGGCTATAATCCCCACGCTGGGCGTGCGGGTTGGGGATCGCAGTTTGTGGAATTGTACTGCAGGGGGCGCTGCTCCACCTACCTGAACTTGGTCCCCGTGGTGGAGTATGGCCTAACCATCCTGAAATGCAGGAAGAGACACGTGCCCTAGCAGTGGGGTCATACAAAGGGTTGATGTCTATCTGAGTTCCACAGGTTTTTCTGTATCTTCTTTAGTGTCAAGTACCAACTAATAAGACTCAAATTGATAACGGTATTTTCTGGAGTATAATAGTGACACTCATCTCTTTCGAAAAATATCACGGATTTCCGAAGATTTATTTCGCAAATTATTTATTTAAATAACTACATTAACATAACTACATTACAGCTTTCGCTATTTCATAATTATTTGGGGTATATACTTAACTAGCATGCAGACACAAAGTAAATTGTCAGTTTAAATATGAGAAATATATGAAAAGATTAATAACATTTAATGTCTTAATCAATTAGTTTTTAGTGGAAATAAAACTAAAATATTTTTTTATTACAAAAGTTATTGTTACAACATGTAATCAATACGTACTAAATAATTATATACGATGTTCAACAAATGCAATAAAAAAAAAATTCCATAACAAAACAGAATAACTACGAAAATATTCGTCTGAACGTTGAAAATAACATTGAAAATCATTGTTATTTTGAAGTTCAGGTAATTCCTGCATATGAATTGCATACTCTGCATTGAATAGGCTAGATAAAGTAATGTTACTCATGGGCTTGATAAATAAATACGTCGAAATGTGTTATTGCTTAATACACTAATAAAACCGTGAAGAACTGCAGACGGAAACAGAAGCTGCCAATTAACAGATTGAGCCTACATAAATAAAAACACCAGGAAGTCAACCGAAACCAAAATAGTCCTAGACGAGCCATATTTTGCCCCAGTTCGGTCCAAAACGTAAACAAAACAAAACCAACGCCTTAAAGCCACATGTTGCGTCTATCTCGCTATGCTCACCATTCCGGCTATGCACTGAAGCCGCGTAAAAAAACAGCATACCCCTAGGCCCCGTTTACTTTGCTCGCTTTTACTGCTGAGGATGTGGTGACTAGAATTGATTCAGATTCAAAAAAATATTAATTTCACACACACACATGGTTGTAGATAGTATGTCTAAATGATTCGCGATACTCATACATAGGCTCAATGAGTGCAAACCTTATTTGTTGACGTTTCGGCAGCGTTACAATTGCCTTGATCTCGGGTAGATCATTAAAAAATAAGGTAATTACGTTTTACCTAATTAATAGTCGCGATTAGACTCGTTAAATATATAAATAAGTTTATTCATAGATAGAATATTCTTTGTTGTCCACAGAAATAACTATCGATTATCTTAACTATTATTATTATTACCAAACCTATTATTTTAACCTGTTATTTTTATTAAACCTATCTCTCGTCTTCTTTGAACCTGTTATAATATATATGTTATAAGCAAAGTTGGATTTTATGTGGCGGTTAAATAAAGATTTTTCATTTCATTTTCATTTTCATAACTACTTAATTATACTTAATTAACTTATTGAGAAAGGATTGTTGCGTTGGTTTAGACATGTGGAGAGGATGAGGTAAGAAAGGTTAAAAAACAATTATAAGGAGCGAATATGTGTGGTAGGGCTGGTAAGGGACGTCCCAGGCGGACATGCTTTGACCAAATAGTTCTCAGTTCAGTTTTTGCATGAATTGAAATGAAAAATTGTCCAAATCCGTATGCTACATGCAGCGTTAACTCGAGTATCGTGTTCAAATGAATGCTGCATTGACACTTACCATCTCACTTGCATGCGAATACAGACATAACGTAAACCAAGCACAGTCGCGTCCCCTACGCATTTTTGGCGCCAGTGTCGCGCACGTTGGCCCGCGGCGCGGACGTGTGTGACGTCATGGGTGTGATGCGCGCGCGCTGATTCGTTAGACGCCGGGTGCGATTGGATTTTGTGTTTTAAAGCTAAATCTAGTCTTGTGTTTTTTATATATTTTTGTAGTAGAATTTATTTACAGTTTTAGGGGATAGTTTCTGTGTTGGTAGATAATTTCCTAACTTTACCTAAATAATCTTCAACTGTGAACGTTAAATGGATATGTTGTTGATGGGTGTCCTTTGTGATATTGAATCACTAAATTGGCAATCAACATGCATACACTGAAATTGTAACAACACACATCTATACTTCTTGTAGTGTTTGAGATTCCGTGATTATATTCTGAAATACAAACTTGCACATCATTATTTGTTGTCATGTTCAAATAGTCAAGAATTAATTAACAGAATCTAAAAACGTAATTAAAAAAGTGAATTATTGACCATAATTATAATAGTAAAAAAAACTAATCAATAGAATCTAAAAACATAAATAGAAAATTTTAGATTTATTGATTTATTGACCGTGATGCTGTGAAACCACCCCTTTATAGTCCCCGATTTCCCTAAGTTGAAAGTCATCCCTAAGTTTGTTTAAGTTATTTATAGCTTAGGGTGCGGTGCTCGTGGCCTAGTGAAACCGAGTGATTGGAAACAATCACTAAGGTTAAGCAACAACAGGCGCGGTCAGGTGCTGGATGGGTGACCATCCCGTGACTACAGCAAGTGGCA
Source organism: Yponomeuta sedellus (assembly GCA_934045075.1). Lineage (NCBI taxonomy): Eukaryota > Metazoa > Arthropoda > Insecta > Lepidoptera > Yponomeutidae > Yponomeuta > Yponomeuta sedellus. The sequence goes on along the minus strand of OW203738.1, from coordinate 1,563,892 downwards.
TTTTTTCCGAGCGGCTGTCATGAATGGCGGTCGTGAAGCCATGTCAGAGGCCTTATGTGCGGCTCGATGACTTCTGACAGTAAGGCCCGCCACTGCCTTACAATCCTCCACCAACCCGGACTTGACCCCCGTGTTGGAGTATGGCCTAACCTTCCTGCAGGAAGACCGACCCCTGCCCTAGCAGTGGGGACATACATAGGGTTGTACCATAGTCTAGAGTAGGTCGGCTCGAATCTGTCAAAACTTGCCAAACGAAAGTCCCCTCGAAAACCATAAAAATGTGTTCGTACAGTTTATTGCCAACAAATCACACTTGTAACCACTTTAGTTTCTTCAGTGCACCGAGCTGTATTCAATTATTGTGCACTTGTAAATAACGGTTAGTTAAGGGCTTTCGGCTAGAATTGTTATCGTAAACAAAAGTTATTGTTTGCTGTTTTCATTTCCTGTTTGACCAGATAACTGTTTACTGTTTTAATAGTTTTATGCGGCGTTGGTAGGTACGTAGCTTATCAGTGGACGCTTTCCTCACATCAGAAATGTCTTGGGTTTGACTGCGTTACGTACCAATCACTTCGTTTTGCACCACTCTCTAACTTAAAGGAAAACATTGTGAGGAAACCTGGCTGAAGGCCCTTTTTTTGCGTTCTCCCGCTCTTTCTGTGACGTCGACATTGATAGGTTTACTTTTATTCGTCGTATCGTTCGGTTGGATCAACCGATTGTAATAATAACTGCAATGACTACCACACAACCGAACCCGAACTAGGATACCCTTTCTATGGTAACCAGTCAAGGACATCACAAACATCGAAATACATCCCAACTGAGGCCGATTGTACATAAGTACGGCGGCGACGGTTGGTTGCGGGTTCGATTCCCACTGCGGGGCAATAGAACCCGCAACCAACGCTATGATCATAAGAGAGAGAGAGACATTTATTTGAAGTCACAAAGATACAATACACATAACACAATGTAACACGATATTAAAATAACACAGACAAATAAGAAAAGAAAGAACAAAGAAAAATATTATAAATCAATCGTTTGGAACGGTAATCAAAGCCACAGCTTTTAAACAGCCGAGTTTTAATCACTTACTCATCGTTTTCTCTAGTGCCTGCTTTACGCCCCTCATTAGCGCTAACGATCGAATGCGAGGGATGATCACGTTAGGACAGATGCTCTGTACAGACGGACATTTGTGCCGGAGAAAGTTCATTGCTCTCATTAAACTGATTACTTACATTATGTTGCCTTATTTATGTACAAAGGATAAAATGTGTCAGCGGGAGTGCTGGAAAAGAACGCCTTAGCTAAGAAACAATCTATATATATAAAATTCAAAGTCCTGACTGACTTGACTGACTCACTCATCAACGCCCAGCCCAAGCCGTTGGACCTAGGAAGCTGAAATTTAGTATAGTGGGTCTTTAAATAGTGTAGGCAAGGAATAAGACCGGATTTTTGAAATTCAACCCCTAAGGGCGCGAAAAGGGTTGCCAAAATTTGTATGGGAGGTATAAAGAATGTTATCTTATTTTCTCGAAACTTAAAATAAATATTCTTCAACACAATTGATTGAACACGTGTTTCGCCGTTTTTCTAAATTTAACCCTTAAGGGAACGGGGTTGCGCGGACGGAGTCGCGGGCAGAAGCTAGTAAAAAATAAAACGTGCTAAAATGTTTTCTTTCGCCTCCAGATTCTTTTCAAAAGAATAGATGTGGAGTTTCTTTGTTAGTTATTTCTTCACATAATTTATTAATTGTGAAATTAACAGTTTTGACGTTCATTAACTAAACGTTTGGTTTTTTTAATGAATAATTTTTCTTGATTTGACTTGAGAAGTGATAAGACTTCGTTATGTGTTTTTCGTTAGCTAAATCCATTTTCGGTGAAGTTTTCGTGCGAGCTATGTTGCAATTTAAACACGCGGACTAATATTCACCATGATCATCATCAGCCCACCGGTGCCCAGATGATAATGAGCCTTCGGCCACTTTCGAAACCAAAGTTTCGAAACCAGTTTCGAAAAGAGAAGAATTTTTCTCTTTAGGAAACCTGGTTTAGAATAAAGAATAATCATTGTAGACTTTTAGTCCGGATCTACTTACGGGTGTTGTTATATCGGAAAAGTCCGACCAGGTTTCGCTCAAATTCGCAGAACTTAATCATAGTGAGCTCCGTCTCTGCTCACCATGATTAAGCTCTGCGAATCGGAGTGGAACCTGGTCGGACTTTTCCGATATAACAACACCCGTAAGTAGATCCGGACTAAAAGTCTACAATGTGTTGTGCTTACGAAAGTTTTAGTTCAAAAAAAGAAAAATCATTCTGTTTTCGAAGCTTGTTTCCAATACAGAATATAAAATCTTCTTTTGAAACTCTTTCATGGATCCAGGGTATCCACAAAACTAATTTTTTATAGGACAAATGAAATGAATTCTTCTACCTCAGCATTCACAGATCGTAGTCCGGACTTCCAAGGCGGAAGTATGGGTGTACTCGTATTTCGATATTAGTTACGGGAATAAGTTCACCTCTCCATAATAATAATAATAATAATGGATCTTGGCCTCCGTATCCAAAAGGCAGATCCGTTTCCGCTACTCGGAGTCTTCTTCTGAACTTTGAATAGTCCTCAATACAGAAAAAAGAAAGAAATCAAATTCACTATGTCCAGCCCCCCCTACATTAATGCTGAATCAGCTTCCTAGGAGATATCTGACAGTCCGTTGACCTTCAAGAAATTTATCTTTCATTGCGCACAGTTCCCTATGTATTTAATCGATTCCCACAGCAATTTAATTGAAGCTCGGCGCGCAAAAACAGTCCCGACAACCCTCGAAATAAGACCCAAATCTCCCTATTTTACCTCTATGTTTATGAGAACACGTGCTTTCGTCTGGCCACACATGGGCGATGTTTTTTCGTCTATTTATTTCCTTTCACAGCTGGTTTTTGTTTTGGTGCTATTTGAGAGGTGGGGTGGTTTCGTTATAGTAAATAGTCGGTTAAGTTGGGGGGGCTATATTTGAATGTGTATTGTCGAGGAGTAATTTATGATTCCGTATAGTATTTTCAAAGAATATATTAACCTTGCCTGAATCGCGGTTCAAAAAATATGTCAAGCACACTTTGTGCCAAAAGGGCTACTATAACATAAAGGATTATTTAGATGACAATGAGGTCTGTCTGAAATTAAAGCCAGTACAATGTATGAGTTCTATGTTTTATAATAATTATGTCAACTATATTAATTAATTAGGGACTTTGAAAAGTTTAAAAACCTATGTAGAGGCTAAGACTAAGTTTGGAGTTTATTGTCCATTTTTTCTCCAAAATGATCTAGATTTTGAAATGGACACCTAGTTTGAATTGTAACGTTCATTTAAGCCGCAGTTTCTGTGCTACTTTGAATAAAACCTTTTCATTTTCACAAGAATCATCGAGAACTCTTTTATGTTAGTCAAGAAGTACGTAATAATATCATACATATTTTTTAACTTCTTCACTCAGATAACAAAGATCCCCTTTGTAAAATAATAAGAGATAACTAATAGAAACCTTAGCTATAATAGTATATCATTAAGTTATATTATAACCTTATTAAATATCGGGGCACGGGTCTCTTCCTGCACCGCAGGAAGGTTAGGCTCCCACGCATACTCCATACTCCCCATAAGCATACTCCACCACGGGGCCAAGTCCGGGTTGGTGGAGGATTGTAAGACAGTGGCGGGCCGTGTAAAGGCAGTGTTTAATCTTATAATTTTTTTCACGAACGCAGCCCAAAATGAACTCTAATTGTGTGTGAATAAACATGAAAACCTCTATGAAACTGTTGTGATGTGACCGAACAGTGGCGGTGCAGGAAAATGGTGATGTTCAAAAGATGTGTGGTACGTACTTGTTTATTGTAATGTCCATCAATTGCATTGAAATAGAACTCTGACGCGCTGCTTACGTCATGGGTTTCTCTTTTCACCGTGGTTTCCCCGGTCATTCGATGGAAATCAGTCTCTTCACTAGGGCAAAATAAGTACCTACACAACAATTTATGACATTTTAATTTTTAAGATTTTTGACCTGAGATTCTCAATATAACGTTCTCTTTTCTATTTTGTGTGCCGCTTGGTAAAGCATACAGGACAAATATTTAAAAAAAATAAGCTCTCGCTACAGTACCTATACTGTAATGTAAGCAAAAACCTATGTTTGAACAAATAAATGTATTTGATTTGAAAGGAGTAGCCAATCAGTATTAGTAAATCGCTGTTGTTGCCCATGTGCGCCAGGCCTACGGGCTCAGTGACTACGTCGTTCGGGGATAACTGGACTTTCACAATGTTTAAATAAAGTTCCAGATAAGCTATCCGCAACCAGGGCTGCCGTTTGTTCTAAATTTAAATATTTTTTCCTATATTGCGTGTGTTCGTTTATGGCTTCAAATTTAGAACAAACGGCAGCCCTGGTTGCGGATAGCTTATCCGGAACTTTATCTGCAGATTGTGAAACAGACCGTAACTCTGTTTATTAAGGACTTTGAAAAGACTAAGTTTTAACATAACATACCGACATTTACATACAAGTACATACATTGCTTCTGGCCCCACACTAGGATACTCGTGTCCTGTGTAGTTTGGAGTATTTTTGTCAATTTTTTCCCCAAAACGATGTAGATTTTGAAATGGATATCTAGTTTGACTTGTAACGTTCATTAAGCCGCAGTATCTGGGCTACTTTGCATTAAACCATTTCATTTCATAAGTTTTGTTGATTCAATGAGGGCACTCTCTTATCACCAGCTGACGAGCCTCCGAGACGAGCTGTCAGGCGGCGACGGGGACAAATGGAAGCAGCGGCGCAACCACAGCTTCGACCAGAACCGGAGGATTGAGGAGGTCACCAGGGAGAGGTAACCTTTCCTCTTATGACTATATTATAATTTTTAATGCACTAACCCGTGCTAAGGACAATTTAAAAATCTATTTAGAGGGTAAAAATTCCACCCATGCCGGGATTTGAACCCGCGACCTCTGGCTATCCGTGCCAGCGACATCTGGCTGAATCGGAATCCTCATTATGTGGGTACAGCGATATCATTCCGATGTAAAAACGTAACTGCAAAGTGGGTACTCGGGGCTGCAAGTGATGGAAATTACTTCAGCCAGATGTCGCTGCCTGTACGTAATACAGAGAATATTGTAAAGAGGTTCGAAATTTCACTAAATGTCTTATGACTGTCGAGTTATCTGAGCCACGATCCTGACAGATCACCTTATTTTTGTGCGGCAAATGTTTAAGCCTTCGAATATTTTGCGTCTACGCTTTCAATGCGCACGGCCGAGAATCGGCTCCCTGTTATTTAACGAAGAGAAGCGTGACTGCTTCCATATTATTATGTATTCTCGACCTTATTTCTTCACAGGGACGGTCTAAAACGCGTGGCGGTGACCCTCCAGCGCGTGGTCTCCCAGCTGGTGGCCTACTGCGCGGCTGCTGAGGACGAGCTCAACAAAACTGTCCTAGGAGAGTTACTCTCGCACCTCACGCAGGCTGAGTGAGTATTCTCGACCTTAATTCATTGTACAGAAGGTCTAATTCCATTGAGATTTATTGGTGCTAGGCTCGTGAACAAGTTCTGTTTATGTCTATGGTTTTTAGCATTAAGGTTTTTCCTATTTTTGTAAGAAAATTAACTAGTGTTTCATTTTTATAGTTGTCGATGGACGTCGTAGTATCTTTTCATATGGGCCCAGATGCATAAGTTTAAGATGATTTTAGAAAACATGGTTAGAGTGGAGTTTTTTTCCTACTTTTTTGTACACTGCAAATACGTCCGAAGGCTGCGGCTCAGATAGTAAATTGACATTCAGCAAACAGAATATAAATTCTTTACGTTAAATTAAATGATGGATTTCTGATTTCCAATAAATCGTGGCTAGGAATCGCCTACCAAAGTTCCCACCAGGCGATTCGCGGTGTCACAGTATGCAAGGATGTAACATAAGATAAGAATATTCTTTACTGTACACCAAAGCAAATATTAAAAATACAAAGTACAGTTGGCGGCCTTATTGCTAAAAGCAATTTCTTTCAAACAACCTTATGACTGAAAGTTGCTGAAGGAAATAAGAGACGGGTAGTCGGTGCAAATATCAATATATTAAAACACTACTTGTATATAACAATATACGTATACAAACATCTTAGGTCTATTGGCGTAGATATGGGAGAGCCTCCACACGGCTCTCCCATATCTACGCCAATAGACCTAAGATGTCCCAGATGGATTAGGTCCTCTGGATTCTGGGATATTGCATATACGTGCACGTGCATTTGTATACGGTGTGGAATTCCATAGTGTTTTGGGACCAGGATCCCCTTTGAAAGCAGGATAAATAGATACGATAAAATTTATTCATAAAATCATATGTAGGTATATTTACGTAGTGTACATAACAATTGAATTTTTAACATAGGTAAGAGGAAAAACGTAGCCTGAACTAGGATTAAACGTGAATTAAAAAAAAAACTGTCTTTAATAACCATTAAACTTGAAATAAAAATAACCCTAGATACGCCGTTACGCCTCGTTTTCGCCTTTTGAATTTTATCATACTTTGAGAAACATGTAGTTTCGCCTTTTGACTTATATCATACTTTGAGAAACAGTTACAAGTTTTTACAGTCTGACTCAGTAGTAGTGACTTAGTTGTAGTTGAATATAAACTGCTATTACTTCAAGAATTTGATCTATGACAGTTCGCACGTTCACAACGAATCGCCGTGGTGCCATTGCGGCTAGGATTACCTCTAAAGATATTTTCGCCGTAGTTACTTTTGAAGTCGTCACCGGTCTTACACGTATGTAAGTAAGAACTGTCTAACGGTTGGCAGCGCGCCATACGTCCTGCGTGATATTAATTTTGCGCGTAGCACCCTTCGCAGTATCTATTTATATGATCGCCTTTTGAGATACAAGCGTCGGTAAAGACGCGTTTTCCGCGGGGAATATTTATCTGGTATTAATTTCCGATTGAAATTGCCAATCCGTGGTGGGCACGCGTGGCAGTTAAGCCTCTATTCTCTCTCCGAGAGAAGTCCTATGCCCTGCAGCGGGACGTTTATATATTTCAATCGATTTCAACCCTGTATGTCCCCACTGCTGGGGCACGGGTCTCTTCCTGCGTTGCAAGAATGATAGGCCATACTCCACCACGGGGGCCAAGTCCGGCTTGGTGGAGGGTTGTAAGACAGTGGCGGGCCTTACTGTCAGAAGTTATTAAGCCGCCCATAAGGCATAGCTGACATAGCTTAACGACTGCCATCACATGACAGCCGGCACCCACGGCTTAACGAACCACTGCCTTGCGAAGCAAGGAAGCGTTTGGAAAAATGCCACTAGCGGTAGTAACGGGACGGTCACCCATCCCGCACCTGACCGCGCCTGTTGTTGCTTAACTCGAGTGATTGATTACAATCAGCGATTATGTATAAATTTGTTAAAATACTCAATTTACAACTGCAAAACGCTGTTAGTCTGGAATTTGTTTCAGTTAGCCACAGTACATATTGAATAGAACCACAACTGACACCTAAGTACTATATTCCCATAAATGAAGTTCTGTAGTGAAGTAACCTAAGACACTATTTTAGACAGCACACTGCCAATTTTATAACAAAGTTTACGAAGTTGCGAGAAAAAAGTTAATAATAGTTAACAAAAAATAGTTTTGGCATCAAAAGTCAATTTGAGGTTAGAATGTTGTTTACTAAATCGGACAAGTAAGTATAAATGAACTGTATAAGCATTATTATTATTACTACCTCCACCCACTAGTCCTGTGAGTACGCGCCCTATGGACGCCAACAGGTGGTTTATTACTGCGAAATTCTGAGCGGAGGATTTATAGATCACGGTTCCGTGTACTAGTGAACGAATTTGTATTTGGTACTGGATGACTCATTCGACGGCGGTAGACTTGTAGTACCGTCTCTTTATAAATACGGTTACATAAATATATAAACTTTCATAAGTTTGTAATTCACAAGTGTATCCCGGAGTGATAGGCAGATACTAGGCCCATGGTAGGTCCTTGTAAATGTAGAGTTACCATTTATCTAGTCTATCTGTGAAACTGCAGTGTACCTTTTAAATATTAAGCCTTTCGGAAAAAATGTTGTGAAACAAAAAAAAAAATATCGAATAAACATTTGCTATAACAATCTACAATTGTTTTTAAAAGTCTCATACCTACCAAAGAGCAAAAAAATTATGGATCACTTATCATGTCATCGGAGACCTTCATTCGGAGTGGCAGTCGTGAGGACTTGTGTCATGTTCTGACTTACTACCCGTTAAAAGTTATGACAGAATTAATTCGACAGAACCTCCTGCGCAAATCTTCGATAAGTACTATGTTTCTTTACTCTAGTAGTAAAGAGTAAAAACATAGCCTAAACTAGGAATTAACTGTATTTTAGGCTGTGTTATAAAATAAGACTGAACATGTTATCTGTCTAACCCTCCGGTATACAGGCGTGCGTGCGTACGTGCGTGCGTGCGTGTGTGTGTCTATGTATGTATGTATTTATGTATGTGTGCGTGTGAGTGAGAGAGAGAGATAGAGCATAAATTAAAAATAATTATGGAAAAAATGTGACATGTATCATACTCTCCCCAGCACAACCCTCGACGCCGAGTCCCGGCCGTCATCCCCCCAGGACCTGTCCAACACCAGCCTAGTGTCCCGCGGGAAGCACGTGCACTTCGCGCCGGACCTGCAGTCGATCCTAGCCGACCTGGACGAGGAAGACCTGGCCGGCTTCCTGCGCTGCCAGCAGGACCTGAGTCTGGAAATCAAACGGGAGCTAGAGAATTCGCTGCTGCGGCTGAGAAGCGAGGCGCAGGAGTTGCTAGAACTTTCCTCTCGAGTTGGCCGGAGTAAGTTTACTGGTACTACTATTATACGTTACACGAACTTGCGGCCGAATACTGGAGGCGGGGTAAGCAGGCAGTATGCAGGTTTGCTACATTCCCCGATCCGGTGTGCGTGTATGCAACGATCAATGAATGTTGAAGAAGCGAAAGAGGTCTATCAAGATCGTGGCGAGTGGCAGATCTCTTACACAACGTGTTATTTCATCTTCTTCAGGCTATATTAGTCCACTGCTGGACATAGCACTCCCCTAATGAGCGCCATAGCGCAACGTTGTGCCATCATTGGGGGGTAATTGGGGGTAACGTGTTATTTGCGTACGAGACCCCTCAAAACAATTTTTTCGGCATCTTTATGTATTAACAATAATTATTTTTATAAAAGTTTACCGCAGTCGTAAGTCTCTGAACAAAACCATATTAAGTGGCTAAAAGTGGTGTTTCTGTTTTCATTTCACTCCAAACATTTAAATTACACATTTACTTGTCTATTTGAACACAATTTGGTTGAAAATAATGTAGCATAGAATACATAAATCTCGAGCCAATACTGGTTCACCAGAGAAGCATGAGGGGAAATAAAATTTATTTTCTTCTTTCAGAGGAGCATAAGATGTTGGAATCGAGTCAGGGGCAAATCACAGAACTAGTGGACAAATGCGACCCCGTGCAACGCTCCTGTGATAACTGTGAAGTGTACAAAAAGGTACGCTCTTACTTTCTATATCTTAATATTTTTCAATTTTGTGCAAGCTAATTATAATATATTATACTTTATATGTAAATCCCATAATTTTCAATTATAAAACCGGACCATAACTGATTGACTGACAGGCAACATACAGCCTTAAACCGTTGGACCGAAGTAATTTGAAATCTTCTAAAAACCTATTTTCTAAAATTGTCCTTAGCACGGGTTAGTGCATTAGAAATAAAAATACTATAATATAAAAATTAATGTAAGCGCCAATCTCGAGATCAGCTGAACCGATTTCGCTAATTCTTTTTTTAAGAATATTCCTTGAAGTACGAGGATGGTCCTTACGGAGAGAAAAAAATAATTAAAGAATCGACTGTGAGGCGGTACGAAGTTCGCTGGGTGTAGTTAGGAATAAATATTTCATGAAGCGCTCGTAGCCTACTCGAACGGAGTGATTGGAATCAATCACTTGAGTTAAGCAACATCAGGCGCGGTCAGGTGCAGGATGAGTGACCGTCCTGTGACTACCGCTATTGGCATATTTTCCGAGCGCTTCCGTGATTCGGCACGTTAAGCCGTTGGTGCCGGCTGTCATGTAATGGCTGCCATGTTAAGCCATGTGAGAGGCTTTATGGGCGACTCGATAACTTCTGACAGTAAGGCCTGCTTCTCCACCAACCCGGTCTTGGCCCCCGTGGTGTAGTATAGCCTCACCTTCGCGCGATGCAGGAAGAGACCCGTGCCCCAGCAGTAGGGACATGCAAGGGTAGATATCGAATTGCACGAGTACTTTATTAGTACATCAAGAAAGGACAGTATAATATTCTTTCCCAAAGGGTTCTGAAAGGGTGCAAGCTGAAGATGCTGTCAGTTATCAAGTTATCAAGCCGCCCATAATCCAGCTGCCCATAAGGCCTCCGACATGGCTTAACGACTGCCATTATATGACAGCCGGCACCAACGGCTTAACGTGCCTTGCGAAGCACGGAAGCGCTCGGAAAAATGCTACTAGCGGTAGTCACGGGACGCTCACCCATCCTGTACCTGACCGCGCCTGTTGTTGCTTAACCAAGTGATTAATTCCAATCACTCGGTTCGCCTAGGCCACGAGCGCTTCGCGCCACGAGGGTACATATAGTTGTCAACAGATATATACAAATAATTTACATAAATGCGGAGAGGTGCAGACTATTGCCACATTGTCTATAGGAAAACGCATTCGGAAGATTCAAAAAGCAGACACGGAAGTGACTGATTGGATTTATGGCTTCCCTTTCGTATTTTAACTAGCTGTTTGCCATGTGCAATATATATAGATAAATATATTTTGGCGTTGCTTTGCGAACTTCTTTCCAAACATATTTTGGCATTCAATTCCTATAATAATGTTTCTTACGCCCCCAGACGATGGAAGAAGCTATGTCAGAGTGTCTGCAGCGCGAGAACTTGTTGCGCTCGGACTTAGAAGCAGCCATGATGAAGATCGCGCACTTCATGACCGTCCACGACCGCCCACCCTCCACCGACATCATCGCCGAGGGGTGAGTTCCCACCTTTCAGACTATATTCGTCCATATTTACTTTGACCTAGATTTCCGCACTTGGCCTCATAACATATTTTAAACTTAGAATATTTTCGGGGCTTAATCGCGTAGTAATTTATTGCTATTTTACAGTCTTGTTGTGACCACGACGACTGTAACGTCGTCGAAACGTAGCGTCGAGGTAAAATAGCAATAAATTACTATGCGATTAAGCCCCGAAAATATTCTATGAGTACAAGTCGCGAAAGTTTAAAATATGTTATATTTTAAACTTTCGCGACTTGAACACATTGTTAGAATATTTTCGGGTAAAATAGCAATTAATTACGAAACGTCGAGGTAAAATAACAATAAATTACTACGCGATTAAGCCCCGAAAATATTCTAACTTAGCCGCATAGTCGGCCATTGTACGTAGCTAGCGCTTAGGTATGTTAACACTTCAGACTACTAGGGTTTCGTCACGATTTTTTCCGTCAAAGTCAGCGGGTGTTATTGGTACTATAACTTCACAAATCTACATAACTTGAAAAACAAAGTCATTTTTACATGCTTGGATTTGAACCCATTTACGACCGCTCGTCCATATTTATCCAGTAGATATAGTTTGCTATAGATCGGCGATCTAGCGAGATACCGACCACGTGTCGAGTTTTGAGGCCTGAGTGCTTAGTGCGAGTTTGACAGATCCAATCGAATAACTTTACTACCGCGTTAATCGAGCATTGAGTAGTGAGTATGAGTAAGTTAACCGTTCGAACTGGCAGAACGCTGTCACAGTACAACTCGCACTCGCGTTTATCCGTGTTTTGGCTGGTAAACGCTGGTCACTTCTCAACGTAAACCATAACAACTCGCACTCAGCAATTTTAATTTCCATACTTGTCGCTAGGTGGCGCTTCCTCGATGCCATAGAAATATGAGTTTACGTTAACGCGATCGAGTAGTTAAAAAACTCGCACTAAGCACTCCGAAGTTACAATTGAATAACTTAAACACGTGTGGTTTTACCGTCGAAATTATTTTCATGTCTGTCAAAAAGTGTCCGTTACGAAACGTCAAAAATAAACTATATTGGCGTTGAATTGGCCACGCCTCCAGTGAGTCCTCTAGATCAGCGGCTCTCAATCTTTTTTTGTGATGGAACCTTTTTGGAAAACGAAATACTTTACGGAGTTGAGATTATCTAGAGTCTAGGTTTCAAGTAGTCTGAGCAGTGGGGCATGCAGCGAGATGCGCAATAAACTATTCCGAGGTCATAATACGATCAATTTGCGTTTGTCGTATGTACCCTCATATTCAAAGATTGCTCCGATGTCGATAGATATTATTATGTTGTTACTGCCAATAAATAAAATAAAAAAGAAATCCTTCCAAAATATTGCATGTAGGTATCTACTTACGCACTTTTTAATCTTTCAGTCTTATCCATCCTAAAAGTTGTCTTTAAGATATCACTTTTAGCGTTATGATCGCCAATCGTATACGGCAAAATTTCTATCCTTTTAATATTAAACAGTTCTTTATTCTTTTGGTGCCATCTTCTATCGGAGGTCGGCTATCGTTGTACCTATTTTGTCCCGTGATGCTGCGGCTCGGAAGAGCTCTATGTTTCTCGTGTCGGACCACTCTGCAGGATTTTGGTGAAACACTTTGATATGCGTTTAATGTTCTGTTTTCTGGTGCGTCCAGTGAAGAGTTGTGATGCAATAATCGGCACCCAGGTACGGCACAGTGCAGCACCCGCGGCTGCCGGTGTCACTGCCAGCGCGCTCGCCGCCCGGCGCGGGGCTCGGCTCGCGCTCGCTGGACGGCGAGGGCTCCGGCGGGGGCTCGCCGCGGGGCGCGCAGCGCGCGCTGCAGATAGAGCTTGACGCGCTGCTGCGCGACAGAGACGAGCTGCGGCTGCAGGTGAGCGGCCGGAGACACTGGCATGCGGCGGCTAGACTAGGGGGATGGGGGCTGGGAGAGGCTGGCATGCGGCGGCTAGACCAGGGGGATGGGGGCACGGGGCGGCCGGAGACACTGGCATGCGGTGGCTAGACGAGGGGGATGGGGGCACGGGGCGGCCGGAGACACTGGCATGCGGTGGCTAGACTAGGGGGATGGGGGCACGGGGCGGCTGGGAGAGACTGGCATGCGGCGGCTAGACGAGGAGGATGGGGGCACGGGACGGCTGGGAGAGACTGGCATGCGGCGGCTAGAATAGGGGGATGGGGGCACGGGGCGACTGGGAGAGACTGGCATGCGGCGGCTAGACGAGGAGGATGGGGGCACGGGGCGGCCGGAGACACTGGCATGCGGCGGCTAGACGAGGAGGATGGGGGCACGGGACGGCTAGGAGAGACTGGCATGCGGCGGCTAGACTAGGGGGATGGGGGCTGGGAGAGGCTGGCATGCGGCGGCTAGACCAGGGGGATGGGGGCACGGGGCGGCCGGAGACACTGGCATGCGGTGGCTAGACGAGGGGGATGGGGGCACGGGGCGGCCGGAGACACTGGCATGCGGTGGCTAGACTAGGGGGATGGGGGCACGGGGCGGCTGGGAGAGACTGGCATGCGGCGGCTAGACGAGGAGGATGGGGGCACGGGACGGCTGGGAGAGACTGGCATGCGGCGGCTAGAATAGGGGGATGGGGGCACGGGGCGGCTGGGAGAGACTGGCATGCGGCGGCTAGACGAGGAGGATGGGGGCACGGGGCGGCCGGAGACACTGGCATGCGGCGGCTAGACGAGGAGGATGGGGGCACGGGACGGCTAGGAGAGACTGGCATGCGGCGGCTAGACTAGGGGGATGGGGGCACGGGGCGGCTGGGAGAGACTGGCATGCGGCGGCTAGACGAGGAGGATGGGGGCACGGGGCGGCTGGGAGAGGCTGGCATGTGGCGGCTAGACCAGGAGGATGGGGGCACGGGGCGGCTGGGAGAGGCTGGCATGTGGCGGCTAGACTAGGAGGATGGGGGCACGGGGCGGCTGGGAGAGACTGGCATGCGGCGGCTAGACGAGGAGGCTGGGGGCACGGGGCGGCTGGGAGAGGCTGGCAAAGAGGCGTAGGCTAGACTAGCGGGACGGAAGGGCCTAAGGAACGGCACGGACTAACTGGGTTGCCAGCGGTGTGACATGGGTTAGTGAGCCGGCTTACGATAGCGGAAAGGGACAGGTTGTAGAGGGGTGGTATGGGTTTGTAAGATCTTTGGAGTCCTATGAAGGTATTTTGCCAAAATAAAATTTTGTTATAGTAACTTTCGTACCATTACCATACTCGTATCGATGGCAAAATGACAAGCTAACTTGATGTTGCCCTAAATTGGCCCTGACTGTTCACCGCAAATCGGTTTACAATGGCCCAGATGACCACAAACCCTGCCATTGCGCGCCACTCACTATTTATGATGGGGACGCGAGACGTATCTCGCCGCTTAGTATAGAGCCTGGTATTCACTACCGAACTGTAACCAATGCACGTTACAGTAACCAAAAAGCATGCTGTGTACTTGATTCGCTTGACCTTCGACTTTTAGAATAAAAAAAATATCTACGACTATACACACTCATCGCCGTGTCAATATGATTGCAGTAGAGAGTGCCAGGCTCTGGGTGCCTCATTCATTTGCTCGCGTTGTGACAGTCCCTACCATTGCACACGTAAACATTAGAACCTCATACTATCTGTTCATTAGTGAGTACCTAGTTGATCTCTTTATAATCTAAACCGACCCATAGTTTGTAACACTGCTCCTATTTTGGAGATACACTTTTAAAGTTGTTTTTTTACAATATGTACTCTCAATTATGTATTCGAACCGTTATTAAAACATGTATTTCTTGCTATTTGCACCGCACGCGCAGATAGAAAGGATGACCGATTCACCCGTACATAAGATTTGCTGCGAGAAGGTAAAAATACACGTAATATTATGTAACAGTCAATTTAGATGGCGCATGGCTTCGTCTTGTTTATTTAATATACACACGATTATTGAGTATTTAGAGGAGCACTGATATTAATTTTTCGATTCCTGAGCGCTCTTTAAATTATTTATTTTCTACTTAATGTGACTTTATTTTGCTTTAAATGTCAATAATTTTGTAGGCTCATATCTCCGAATAATTTTGTAAGATTGTTGTTTAAAATCAAGTTTTCAAGCTATTTGTTCATAAGTACTATTCCCACATTCACCACCTACGCCATTTTACAAGTGCTTAAATGTCCATCTCAAAACGAAAAAATATCAGTGACAGTGCAATTTAAACCTTATGGCTGCCTAATCGAGTCTAAAACCAATGGAATGTTTAGTTATCTGTAAGTAAATGAAGTGGACACCAATACGCCTCTAAATGCAGTGTTGTAACGAACGGTGCAAACATTTTCATATCATTTTTGATATTTCTTTCATTCTGTCCTATCGTTCTTTATCAAAATTTAATATTACGTCAGCCATTCTAGATTTCTTTTGGATTTTCACTTACTACTTTACATTTGACAATTTTTTGTCTGTTATAAATTTGTCAGTAGTAGATCAATGTTTGATTCACTACTGACAAATTTTACCTACTTGCAAGTCATCTCTTTCTCTGTTTATTCTGATCATCAATTTGCAAATACACCTAGTGTATTTGAAGTCATATACAGTTTATTATTTTATACCAACGAATTTTATGCCATGTCTCAAGTTTGGTCATAACCCACCCAGCTGGAGTCGGCCAACCGACAGCTGAAGTCGACCCGGCAGTTCGTGGAGGAGCAAGCGGCGGAGCGCGAGGCGGAGCGGGACGAGTTCGCTAAGCGCATCGCCGACGCGCGCGATGAGAACGCGCGCCTCGCCACTCGCCTGCAGAACAACGCGAGGATTCTAAACGAGGCATGTAGTGTTCGATTCATTGGCGACTGGTGTTTCTTTACAAGACTAACCTCTAGAGATTACTTTAATTATTAAAATTATTTTTGCACTATTAAAGCCAATTAAAAAGTACACTGGCGATCAAGGTGGATAGGTATGGGAAAGTAATTTTTAAATCCTGTTTCACAATCTGTGGAGAGCGTATTTCAAAGATAATTTATACTATTTTTTTTAATGCACTAACCTGTGCTAAGGACAAATTTAAAAACCTATTTAAAGGCTCAATTGGTAGAGCGTTGGCACGGAAAGCCAGAGGTTGCGGGTTCGAATCCCGGCATGGGTGAAATTTTTAGCCTCTAAATAGGTTTTTAAAGATAACTTATGTTCTGTTGAACAAACGCCTCACGTACAGTAAACAAAAAACGCATAGCTTCTGTCCGTCCGTCCGAACTGGCCGGAACAGAAAGTTATGGGAAGGAAGCAAAGTTTTTTTAACTCCAAACTCGTTGGAAGAGTAAAGACATTGATGAGACAAAGGGAGAGAAGTTCTTTTTAGTAGTTTCATGTTGAAATTTAATTATTTCTTTTAATGCGACGTAAAAAAACCGCGGCTCTTCTCTTCAAGCGAACTTACTATTTTTCTGTAAACCATCATTATACACCATGTATAATGAATGACTTTACTACAGTTGTATAATACATATCCAGATATTGTGTAACAGAATAATATTCTTTTAAAGTCGCAACTTTTTAGAAACTGCCAAAGTTATGCCAATTATCAATCTAACTAAAGGAAGGCCAAGGAGACGAAATAAAGAATGTAAACAAACGAACCGTTACTGAGTTACATCGCGATAGTGAGCGATTATTATCACTGTCCTTGTCACACGTATGCGGTAATGGCGTCATTTGATCGACGACATCTGTCGTTGTGTATTTCGTGGTACAGGAAAACTTTCAGTACCGCAGTTGTCAACATTTGGTGTCATCCGCCATTTTGTGATCTATAATAGTTCATTCCTGTTTAGATTGCGTTCGAAGTGATACGAGGACAATTTTTAAAGCCATATTGACAACATGATTGATAATACTATGGATAGTTTTGTCATAAATACGGCTGATTCGGACTCTTCCGGTTAATCATGTTTGACTAATACAGACGACAGCGATTAGAATAGAGAATCCTAAATTTGTATAACTATAATTTATTCAAATAAAAATGTTTTGAAGCCCTGATACTTTGTTGACATTCTTTATCTCGTCTCATTGGCCTTCCTTTAGTAATTATTATTATTACAGTTCTGTATTGCACTTAAAAGAGCAAAGTCGAACTTAATGGTAATCGCATTATCTTCCAATTAATCGCCTTTTATTTTATTTATTAATTGTTACTTTTATTGCACTTTGAAAAAATAAAATCGTACAATCCGGATTTAATGCCATAAGCATTTTATATCTTTGGCAATATCTAAAAAGTTTCACTGTATCGCGATATTTATATTTGAATAACCTAGAGGGAATAAAAACCACTACTAATTGCATTTTCCACTGATTTGCTTGCACCTTTGTTCTGTCCACTTGTTTACAGCACTTTGAACCCTTGCACTAACGACGTAGTGTTTATTTTCCTTTCACTCGTCTTGTTTGCAAATGTCGCTCAGCGCTTGCAAGCGGAGCTTTGTGTTAACAATAACACATGTTTGCTTTTATGTTAATTGGCGTTGATTGAACAATCACTCGAGATGAATCGCATACGTGCGGGAAGTGTTGGTATTAACCCTTGTGTCCCCACTGATGGGGCACGGGTCTCTTCCTGCGTCGCAGGAAGGTTAGGCCATACTCCACCAAGGGAATTCCGGCTTTGTGGAGGATTGTAAGACAGTGGCGTGTCTCACCGTCAGAAGTTATCAATCCGCCCATAAGGCCTTTGACATGGCTTAACGCCTGCCTCTATATGACAGCTGTTTATAATAGTTGTTTATTCAGAGTAGAGAAACACATCAAACATCTGTAAAGAAAGTATGTTAACTATTTGACATAGCGTATGGAAAACAGTATTTTTTATGTAGCCTATAAACGCCACACTGCATGGTACAGGCCTTCACTCAGAGAGAGAGAGAGAGAGAGAGAGGCTTAATAACAACGCGTGCCCACCGCGATTTGGAAATTTACAAACTCCGATGTATTTGAATACCTCAAACACTTACGTTTCCCCAGTAGGTTTCTCCTTCACCGCAAGCGAGAGGTATTGTATGAATAAATCAAACAATTTGTGCTTATGTTACTGTTTCGTCATTTTGTTGATCCACGCCAACCGCCATCTTGAAAATCTGTCCCTGGCAAAACAACACCAGTGGTCCCGGTGTTCCGCGGACCACTGGTGGCCCCTGGAGGTATCACGAAAGTGGCCCGCGAAGCAATTATTGCAAAAAAATAAGTAAAAGTATCCTTGGTTTATGTGTAATAGATTAAACAATCCTTTTTAATTTACTTATAGGTACTGTATTAATTATCGATAAACCAACTGGGCCGTCCCTGAAAAGACAGAAATTTGGTAAAATGGTCCTTCCTTGCTAAAAGGTTATGAGCCACTGATCTATGTAGTGTAAATACACAAAAAAATATGTATGACCAAAAGGGTTACAATTTTCGATTGTTCAATCGACGCCTCTTCGCCACTAACCGACATTAAAAATAGAGGTGTGAGTGAGTGTCGAGTGTTTGTCTGTCTGTCTGCAGATGCACTGCCTCAAGCTCGCTCAGTGTAATTGCTACGAGCACGATGCGCACGTAAGTCGATTTAACAAGTATTTATCCTGTTTATTTATTTGTACTCTGTAAGTAGTTAGCGGGAATTTCGACCTTTTAGAGGTGGTGTGAAGGTCGAATATCTCTATGTTGTAGACTAGAATTGGCAGTAAGTAACAGCATGCTTCTTGTGCTTTGTCTAAATTTAAATTTTACTGTCTATTTCTTTTTATATTGCCCTTTTAGGTGCCCTAGCGTTGCGTATGATTTGAAAATAGAATGCACAAACCATAAAATAAATACTACTATAGAACACCATCACTTATCATCATCCAGTGTTAGTTTTATTAAAAATGTTATCAAAATTGTCCATGAATTGAATTATTATCAATTGAATTTTTATTGTTTGTGATTATTATTATTATATATTTTGGCGACCGCTGAAAATCAGCGTCATGGTCTGCAACGATCATGGCATACGATGAGCGGCGGCCATTTTGGTGGCATGTCTTATTTATGGTAGAAAGTACTCCACGTAGACTCTAAGTTCACGCTAAACCATTATTGTTTTTGTTTTGATTCTGGTACCAAATAAACGTTTTCTATTCATTTCATCCATTACTTAATAATAACTAACAAATCAACGCAACACAGGTGGAGCAACTCGAGGAGCAAACGCGCGAGATGACAGAAATGATCGCCGAACTAGAGGAGCGCAAAGCGGCGATGGACGACGACCTCAAGTCCTCCAACGAGAAGGTCGCCCTCCTCCGAGACATCATCGCCAACCTCGAGCAGCAGCTCGAACAGAAAACAGCGCGAGAGGAGGACGTACTGCGCGAGCTGGAGGAAATGAAGAGGACCATAGAGGAGAGGGACGGCAAGATGCGGGCTCTGCTGGGCGAGCTGGAGTCGCTGAAGAGTGAGCGAGCCGACACTAGCGGGGTGGTGTGCGCGCGCTGTGCCAAGCAGGAGGACCGGTATGCGGAGCTGCTGGCTAAGGTCAAGGAACAGGTGAATTATTTCTTTATCTAACAAGTTCACGTATGCACTTTATTCTTAAATCTCTTCTTAAAGACTTACGTGTCTATCTCCTACAAATTGTAAAAAGATTGAAATAGGAGTCAGTAAACGTTAATGCATAGTAAGCCATGTCAGAGGCCTCATGGGCGGCTCGATAACTTCTGACAGTTGGGTTCGGCACTGTCTTACAATCCTCCACCAATCCGGACTTGGCCTCCGGGGTGGAGTATGGCGTAACCTTCCTGCGATGAATGAAGAGACCCGTGCCCCAGCAGTGGTGACATACGAGGCTTGCTATCGACAAATGTTAATTCAAACTTTGCGGGTAGCCTTAGAGACTCGTGTCATGGCACAAAGCGATATGTAATTTTTGACTGATTGACTGACTGATCGACCGACCGACCGACCGCCTGACGCACTGAGTGCTTAGTGCGAGTTTTTTAACTACTCGATCGCGTTAACGTAAACTCATATTTCTATGGCATCGAGGAAGCCACCTAGAGACAAGTATGGAAATTAAAATTGCTGAGTGCGAGTTGTAATGGTTTACGTTGAGAAGTGAACACGTTTACCAGCCAAAACACGAATGAACGCGAGTGCGAGTTGTACTGTGACAGCGTTTTGCCAGTTTGAACGGTTAACTTACTCATACTCACTACTCAATGCTCGATAAACGCGGTAGTAAAGTTATCCGATTGGATCTGTCAAACTCGCACTAAGCACTCTGATTGAGTTACTGACTCACTGACTGACTGATCGACTGACCGACCGGCCGTCTGACTGACTGGGTGTCTGACTGATTGGTTGACTAGCTGGCTGGTTGGCTAGCTGTCTGGCTGACGAATGAATAAAAGTATGAGCGAATATTGAAGTACCACGAAGGGGTATGCCAACACCGATGATGACAGTCTGTTTACGGTGTCGCAGGCGGGCCAGCTGGCGCGGCGCGTGCTGCGGCGCACGCGGCGCACGCAGCGAGCGCACGAGCGCTGCTCGGCCAGCGAGCGCAGCGAGGACCTCTCGCCGCGGGACACGCGGGAGGTCAGCAAACCACCCCCGCCCCTCCCTCCCCGGGCGGTCCCGCCAGCCCCCTCCACTTCTTCTTAACTTGAAAGGATTCGACTATTTATTATTCTATTTTTAATGCACTAACCCGTGCTGAGTACAAATTTAAAAACCTATTTAGAGGCTAAAAATTTCACCCATGCCGGGATTCGAACCGGATTCAACCTCTGGCTATCCGTGCCAGCGCTCTACCAATTGAGCCAATGGGCGACTCACCGGCATCAGTGAAATTTCGAACCTCCTTACACTATTCTCTGTATTACGTACAGGCAAAGGATTCGCCAATTAGCTTAAAGGAAGCGCTCGTGGCCTGGTCGCACCGAGTGATTGGAATCGATCTCTTGAGTTAAGCAACAACAGTCAGGACGCGGTCAGGTGCAGGGTGGGTGACCGTGCCGTGACTATCGCTATTGACATTTTTCCGAGCGCTTACTTGCTTCGAGAGGCACGTTAAGTCGTCGGTGCCCGGCTGTCATGTAATGGCAGTCGTTAAGCCATGTCAGGAGCCTTATGGGCGGCTCGATAACTTCTGGGAGTAAGGCCCGCCGCTGTCTTATACTCCTCCACCGATCCGGATTCGTCCTCGTGGTAGAATGGCCTAACCTTCCTGCGATGCAGGAAGAGACGCGGGACCCAGCAGTGGTGACATACAAGGGTTGTTATCGGTAAGCAACTTGCTGATTGTTGCTCAGGATGCGTCAGACGTGCGGGCGCAGTGAATAAGTCATTCAAGGAGACCCCTACGCTTCCGCAACCTCAACAGTTAAATAGCATGCCAGTCAGAATCCATTATTGTTATTGTACACCCGGCTCAGACAATCACGCGCATGTAGCAGAAAAACTGACGTGATATTATACTGAGTGCAGAGTGCTTAGTGCGAGTTTGACAGATCCAATCGAATAACTTTACTACCGCGTTAATCGAGCATTGAGTAGTGAGTATGAGTAAGTTAACCGTTCGAACTGGCAAAACGCTGTCACAGTACAACTAGCACTCGCGTTTATTCTCGTTTTTGCTGGTAAACGTGTTCACTTCTCAACGTAAACCATTACAACTCGCTCTGAGCAATTTTAATTTCCATACTTGTCGCTAGGTGGCGCTTCCTCGATGCCATAAAAATATGAGTTTACGTTAACGCGATCGAGTAGTTAAAAAACTCGCACTAAGCACTCAGGTACACTTATCTGAAGCACAGATTAACACAATCCATTTACACACAAACATTACACTAGATAAGCGTACGCATGTATTTCAGAAGGCTAGGAATAGTTAGTTTGCCACTTATCACCTTCCTGACAATGTTCTATCGCATAAAAGTGGTAAATAAAGATGGCTGCCCTTTTATTTGTTTCCCGTTTAAACACTATTTACGTGTTTATTCGCACGCACCTGTAAGCATGACAAAATAATGTAGTATTACGTTAAAAAAAACCGTTTCATTGGATAAAATATGTAGCCAAAAGTCTACTTAGAGTTTGTGGATTTCATTCCATAAAATAAATACATAAAAAGTGTACGTACGTTTGTAACCCCGATCCTCTGCCCCAGTACTCGGGATCTTCGGGCGAGGATGAAGACGTCCCAGAGGGCGCGTCCGAGGCGGTGCCCGAGCTGCGCGGGGTGTGGGACGCGCTGGCGGCGCACGGACGCGCCGGCGACGCCGTGCTCAAGCGGGTCGCCGACCTCGAGATGCAGCGCGCCAGGCTCAAGCAAGTGGCAGAGGTGAGTGCTCAGGAAGTGTTCGGAACGCGGCTTCGCACGCCCACTTTCCCCCACTCGGGAATCCCCGCTCGAGGTGAGTACGCGGGAAGACCCCCCCCCCTCTCGCGGCTCAAGCAGCTTGCCAAGGTGGTTTATTGACTACATCCGGCTAAAGGCGGGGGGGGGGGGGAGTTGGGGGTTGGGGGTAGGCATTTTATGTTTGGTTTTTTGTCTTGGTCAACACGCGCGACTGCAAACGTTTAGCAGCGGCTCGGCTGGTGTCTGAAGTGAATGGTTTGTGGAGACAATGTGCATGGATCAGGGAGGCATCGTTTGTCGTAAAGTGAAAACCATTTCAAGGAATAGGGATACTGATTACTATTATGGGTTTAAATAGGTAAAATAAAAACGGATTATTAATATTTATCGCAAAATAATGTTCACTTCATTTTTCTTTTAATGACGTCATCATTGGCTGTAAAGCGGTAGTTCTATTGCCTACAAATATTTAAAAACAACATTTGTCAAATGTCAACTTTTTTTTTTCATGAATAAATTCAATGAACGTAATTCATAATACCAGTGGTTACGTCATACTTATAAAAATTTAAATAATTAATTTAAAAAAATCACATTAAAGATTAAGATTAAAATATTGAAATTAGTTTCTTAAATTAGTCTATATTTTAGATTTATAGAATAAAAAATTGGATGTGACAATGCCCATTGCCCACGTCGCGATGTAACACCGTGGCTAGGGTAAGCAGACAGTTAGTGTCCTAAACGAGGCTTCGGAAAGAGGTTTATCCTCCGACTAAGTAGTTTGTGAGCCAGTCTGGTGACGCAGGGCGTACTTAATCATTAAAAAGATAACTTTGTGTCCTGCTCGGTGGAACACCAGGGTGAGATTTTTCGCATCGCAATCGCGTTTGCTAGGATGCTATTGAAAGTGTGGTGAAGGTCTGTAAGAGAATTCTGAAGATGTTTGATAGGTATTGATCAGTTTGCGTGCGTACCGACTTATGAACGTTGAAGAAGCGAAGGTGTTCTGTCAGGATCGTGGCAAGTGGCAGTCCCTGGTGTCTAACACCCTGGGATACAGGCGTGAGGTTATGATGATGAGTTTGGTTTAATGCTTACAACGCTCGAGCGAGAGAGGTGACAGACGGAACTTCGGCCTTAACAACTCGCTTGGTAATTCAAAGTTTATTCACAACCCACCCAAATGGTTTACAGGCGGTCATCTGTGCGGTCGATAGGGGCCTCGCCAGTCAAAAAACGTGTCAGAAATCTTAACATTCGGATTACTAATCGGCCCACGACCTTGCTCCCAGTTCATTGATGCTTGGCCCCGCGCCAATGTGGACTCGTTATTTCGATACATAACGCGGTGATATTTCCGCTACGCGTGCGCCAGACGCTGGATCGCTTGTTGCTTTCTTTGTTTTGTGTCTTTGTTTATTTCTTTATTAATTAATGTTGAGAGCTTCGGCTGCTGATGTTGATCGTGTTTCCAGGTTTTTTATGATAATTTATAAATTAAAAGGAGTACATGTGTTATAAATAACACATAACGAAACATTAACTCATGCGCATAGTTATAGTTTAAGCGCGTCTAATAGCTTTTTCTTTTTCTATCTATCACCTTTAAATGTTTAAATTATATCAATACATTTCGGATTTCCCTCATTTTCATGATTACAACTTTACCCATCGACTAGATCTGACTATTTTAACTGCTTATCCGTTTTTATCCAGTTTTCTGTTTTATTGTAAAATGAACAGTACAAATAAAGCAACAGTTGAAGTCGTTCATAAATAAAAGTAGTTACAACACGATAAGGTAAACCTTTATTCTCGACGTTTCGGCAACGTGGCAGTTGCCGTGGTCAGGGGTAGTTTGAAGTGGCGAATAGAGTAGGTTTGGGTTGGGTGTGTGTGTGTGTGTGTGTGTGTGTGTGTGTGTGTGTGTGTGTGTGTGTGTGTGTGTGTGTGTGTGTGTGTGTGTGTGTGTATGCATGTATATACGCGACTGCTGAGCATTACTCGTAACTACTAAGCAGCTGGACCAACCTACGTATTTCACAATGAGGTACATTAGTGAACTTGGGTCCCGTCTGCTTCCTACCTAACAAATCTCATGTGTTTTCGCCTTCGAGTTAACAAATACACTTCAGTTATCATGTCCTCATGTGCAAAGTAAAGCTTTCAAGAAAGCCACAGTCTAGACATTGTAAACTATACGATAATGGATTCTGTCAGACTGTCACGAACCTATATTTAACAACAACGGCATTGTTCCTCGTAGGCACGGAAATAGATGTTGTTTAGCAATAATGGGGGCACGCGGGGGGCATGGATTGACTGATCCCGGTTTAGAATGTGGTTTAACTTTTATTTTTTCTTAGATCTTCGGTAATAGATCATGATATAGAACACTTAAATTGAAAATTACAGAGATATTTCTTATCCTAAGACGGCCTTTTCAATAATAGTGATCTTTTCCAGATAACCAGGTAACAATACTGTCTATCCATCACAGCGATCTGCAAAATAAAATTAAGTTGCACTGCCTTTATGGTTAACTTGCTGCCTGGAATTTGCCTCATTGGACTTTAAAAACCTATTTAGAGGCTAAAAATTTCACCCATGCCGGGATTCGAACCCGCAACCTCTGGCTATCCGTACCAGCGCTCTACCAATTGAGCCAATGGGCGACTCACGGCATCAGTGAAATTTCGAACCTCTTTACAATATTCTCTGTATTACGTACAGGCAGCGACATCTGACTTAAGCAAATTGCATTACTTACAGCCCCGACTACCTACTTTGCAGTTAGGTTTAACATCGGAACGATATCACTGTACCCACATGATTACACTATTTTTATTTTTAATGCACTAACCCGTGCTAAGGAACAAATTTAAAAACCTATTTAGAGGCTAAAAATAGTCGGGGCTGTAAGTAATGCAATTTGCTTAAGTCAGATGTCGCTGCCTGTACGTAATACAGAGAATATTGTAAAGAGGTTCGAAATTTCACTGATGCCGTGAGTCGCCCATTGGCTCAATTGGTAGAGCGCTGGTACGGATAGCCAGAGGTTGCGGGTTCGAATCCCGGCATGGGTGAAATTTTTAGCCTCTAAATAGGTTTTTAAATTTGTTCCTTAGCACGGGTTAGTGCATTAAAAATAAAAATAGTGTAATCATGTGGGTACAGTGATATCGTTCCGATGTTAAACCTAACTGCAAAGTAGGTAGTCGGGGCTGTAAGTAATGCAATTTGCTTAAGTCAGATGTCGCTGCCTGTACGTAATACAGAGAATATTGTAAAGAGGTTCGAAATTTCACTGATGCCGTGAGTCGCCCATTGGCTCAATTGGTAGAGCGCTGGTACGGATAGCCAGAGGTTGCGGGTTCGAATCCCGGCATGGGTGAAAATTTTTAGCCTCTAAATAGGTTTTTTAAATTTGTTCCTTAGCACGGGTTAGTGCATTAAAAATAAAAATAGTGTAATCATGTGGGTACAGTGATATCGTTCCGATGTTAAACCTAACTGCAAAGTAGGTAGTCGGGGCTATAAGTAATGCAATTTGCTTAAGTCAGATGTCGCTGCCTGTACGTAATACAGAGAATATTGTAAAGAGGTTCGAAATTTCACTGATGCCGTGAGTCGCCCATTGGCTCAATTGGTAGAGCGCTGGTACGGATAGCCAGAGGTTGCGGGTTCGAATCCCGGCATGGGTGAAATTTTTAGCCTCTAAATAGGTTTTTAAATTTGTTCCTTAGCACGGGTTAGTGCATTAAAAATAAAAATAGTGTAATCATGTGGGTACAGTGATATCGTTCCGATGTTAAACCTAACTGCAAAGTAGGTAGTCGGGGCTGTAAGTAATGCAATTTGCTTAAGTCAGATGTCGCTGCCTGTACGTAATACAGAGAATATTGTAAAGAGGTTCGAAATTTCACTGATGCCGTGAGTTGCCCATTGGCTCAATTGGTAGAGCGCTGGTACGGATAGCCAGAGGTTGCGGGTTCGAATCCCGGCATGGGTGAAATTTTTAGCCTCTAAATAGGTTTTTAAATTTGTTCCTTAGCACGGGTTAGTGCATTAAAAATAAAAATAGTGTAATCATTGGACTTTACACTGACATTTTCACGAGAAACAGTAAATAATTATAATTTACTACATGTCCCGGCGACTTCGTACCGCCAAAGATTTCGTAATATCTTCATATTATCTCACCATTTAAGACTTCCCTGGAGTTCCACGAAAATAAAAAACTAAAAATCTGACAAATCGGTCTAGCCGTTCTCGAGTTTTAGTGCGACTAACGAACAGCAATCCATTTTTATATATTATAAGAAGGTAACTTTCACTCGACGTCAACAGAATGTAAATTATTTAGGTTGAAATAAATTTGATTTGATTTGCCCAGCTCCCAAACTAGGATATGTGCTATGGCATCACAAACATGGAACTACACCTACGCTAAGTTACAATTAAAATAATAAAGGGAAAGAAAATTAGTCTTTGCAAAGTCCATAATTAACAGAGTTTATATAATTATTACAAAACATAGAACTCATGCATTGTACTGGCTTTAAGCCCAGCCATAATTATTATCTAAATAATCCTTTCTGTTATAGTAGCCCTTTCGGCACAAAGTATACTTAAGCAAGGCAAGCTTAATAGTTATATCTTCAGGGATTTTATTATATAGTTCCTTTGGATGGGAGTGTAACTGGACATATTTATTCGAATCCCACTCATGTGGGACTAATTGCATTATGATACCATTCCGCTGTTTGGCACTACTCCTGCCTTCTTCACGTCACCTGTTCTTGGCTAGACTAAAATACTATTTAGTATTAAGCCCGCCAATTGTACCATTTTATTTACTGGTACAATAAAACGATGTAGCCTCTATTCGTCCCACATGGTCCCACTGAAAGCCACAGAGTTTCTTTCAGAGATAGAGTAGGAGTTTAGTCACCACGCGTGCCCACAGCGGATTGGTGATTTCAGGCGCTGAGGTCTGTGACAACTCAGACGGTTTCCTCACGATGTTTTCCTTCCCCGTTAGCGTGTGGTCTTCTGTACTTCACAAATGTACGTAACTTATAAAATTGGCAATGCCGGGATTCGTACGTAACTAATATAACATTTACATGTACGTAACTTATAAAATTGGCAATTCAATAATTGGCAATGCCGGGATTCGAACCCACTATCTCCCGAATGAAAGGCCCACGTTCTACCGTTCGTGTACCAACGATTGACACAATAAAGAATTTAATATTAATAATAACGAAGTCGCGACTTAATTTAGGTAAATTAACGTATTAACGTCGTCCCCAGGTGGGGACGACCAAGGGATGAGAAAAAAGACCTGATTTGACTTGGTCCCAAACTAGGATACCCTGTACTATGGTAACCAGGCAAGGACTTCACAAACATGAAAATACACCCAGACTGAGGCCGCTTGTACAAACGTACGGCGTACAAGCCTAGGCGAATTGAACCCACGACCTCTGTCTTGGTAGTCAAGCACGCTAAAGGCTAGACTGACGAGGCAGTCAACAAAGTATCCAATTCTGCTACTCTATTAACTACACGCACAATTCGCACGAGTGAATCACCACTTGAGTCCAATTGGCCGCGAGTACAAAGTGCTGTGACCCTATTGCCGTACAACACTAGTATCGAGCTATAATAGCTCGTAGCCCTTGAGGTATAAGTGTCAGTATTGAATGCCAGTGTCTGCTGTGAGGTGTGCGGGATGCGCTCTCTCGCGCATTCGTTTTTATTGCCGCAGCCGTTAGGGTTGTCACTTAAACATTTGTGATTTTATTGACTTTCAGATATTTTCTGGAGCGCTTTGTTCAGTTAGGTTTTTATTGTAAGCTAAAATTATTTTCGTATATTTGTTTTGGGTTCTTGACGATAATTTTTGTGGATTTGGTGCATGTTTCTTTATAATTTTTCATTCGCATTCGTTTTTATTACCACAGCCGTTAGGGTTGTCACTCAAACATTTGTGATTTTAATGACTTTCAGATATTTGATTGGATTGTTCAGTCAGGTTTTTTTTGTTAAATTATTTCTGTATATGTTCTTGACGATTTTATTTTTTGTGGATTTAGTGCATGTTTCTTTATACTTTTATAAGCGATATCTTTTCCACTAAATTAATTTTATAATTAGTTACACTTGAGATTTCCGCACATAGACTCATAGTCGGGCTATTCTATGCAGCTAGCGTTGTGATTGAAGTGTTAACATACCTAAGTTAACACTTCCCTAGGGTTTCCTCACGATGTTTTCCTTCACAGTTAGCCAATGGTATTGCTCTGTAACTTCACAAATGTACATCTTCTATAATATAAAAATGAATCGCTGAATGTTTTGGTAAGCGCAAATCTCGAGACCACCTAAACCGAATTCGCTAATTTTTTTTTAGAATATTCCTTGAACTACGAGAATAGTTCTTACGGAGAGAAATAAAAAAAATAATTAACGAATTGATTGTTAGGCGGTACGGAGTTCGCTGGGTCAGCTAGTAATTTATAAAACAAAGTGATTGGTTTGGTACATACCGGGTTTCAAACCCATGACCACCCGATTGAGGGGCCGGCGTTCTACCGCTCCGCTACCACCGTCGTATTAATAGTTATGTGTTAAGTTATTTTAAGCAAGCACTCTGGGTGAGAGTTTTCATTTGTAAACGTCTCTGTAGAATAATAGATGGATGTCTAAAAATAGGTATAACGAGTGGGCTCATCATAGGTGTTTGCCGTATTTCGTATTATACAAATTACCTTACGGATTCAGTGTGGGTGTATTTTAATGTGATACCTTAGCCTGGTAACAGGGTATCCTAGTTTAGGATCAGGGCAATTGATTGCAATTCAAAGATCATAACATCTTTGAATGAAATAATGAGATTCGGTTAGGACTTCATTGGGAAACGTGCGTCTAACCTAGATTGGAGTGAAACTGCTTTAATACCATATAAAATATGAATATAAAAATTAAAAAAATCTTTGTTTTAGGAACACAAAAACAGTAAAAAATTGAATACTACTAGGACCTGCTCAGTAGCGAAGTGACCGATCTCAGGAGATAATCTCGTAGGGCTAAGGTAAGGAGCTCTATAAAATAGTTCTAAGCTCTAATGTATCAACGTACCATATAATGTAACGTAAGTGACATAGGGCCAGTTAGCCTGGGGTCGCGGCTTCGAGTCCCGGCATGGGTGGAATTTTTAGCCTCTAAATAGGTTTTTAAAATTGTCCTTAGCACAGGTTAGTGCATTAAAAATAATATAATCAAAATATATTATTACTAAAAGCTATTTCTTCCCGACAACCATAACAGCTCCATATTGTGGTGATATTGGATAAACCAGACGTAAACTTCGATCTCGAATGACATCATAGATGATCTAAAAGCATCAATTTTTGCTGGACGCCGCCGATGCGCGGGCGTTTAATGAGTAGAGAGCTTTTACACTGGGGATTACGCGGGCTTACAGATAGACTTACGAAAAATCACACTACTGCTCAACAGCAAATAACACTCAATGGATCTCTCTTTAAAATAATTTGTAAGTCCCGATGGGCGAAACATGTACAGTCTGTCAGCTTTTAGAATATACCTCGGCTACTATCGGATAGGACCGATTATATTGCAATAAGGTAAGGTTTATTTTGTACTGTTATTTATAACTTTTCAAAATAGTGAAGAAAATGTTTTATACAGAGCAGGAAGTGGTATTACACTCGTGTGCTTCCGGCGAAAACCGAAGCCTACTAGAGCCCGAGGTATATTCTAAAAGTTAATTTCATTTCAACAACCTTATGTCTCATGTTTGACAAATAAAATTTGTCTTTATCTCCCTGACCATTTTCTAAGATTTTAAATTTGTGCAGGTAACATTGTACCCGGAACAAGGTCCTCGTTCTATCGACTTGCCAAAAAAGACTACGTTAATACAATGATTCTTAAAAACATATTTACAGGCTAAAAATTCCACCCATTAGCACGGGTTAGTGCATTAAAAATAAAAATAGTATAGACAATGATTCTTGTTATTTTCGCAATTATCAAGGCTAGCTTCGCAGGGCACGTTAAGCAGGTGCCGGCTGCCGTTGATAGATGGCAGTTGTTAAGCCAAAAAAAATCCGACAGTAAGACCAGCCACTAATCTTGCAGGCCTCCACCAATCCGGACTTGGCCCCCGTGGTGGAGTATGGCCTATACCTTCCTTAGGGAGGAGACCCGTGCCCCTCGGTGGGGACATAATGCTGATGATGAATAATATCTATGCTCTCAGCTAGTGTCATCAACAACTTAATGTACACAGTCGGAAGAGTGATAAATGTATTAAGCTTAAGATTACTTGAGAAAGAAGGAAGAAAAGATCGGGGCCGAGTTTTATAAAACGACAATTCGTAGTGTATTGTAACATCCGTGGTGCATACATTGCGTAGCAGAGTCTATTTGTTAATCCGATTGTTAATCGACCTTGCAATGTACATCCAATTGACATAATGAACCATAAATTTTAGGTCTACGAAACGAGTCCTAGAGAGGAGTTTCTCCTCTGTCTTAGGGCCGACTGTCTAGTGTTGCTGGGCAAATTATTATTAATACTTTATTGCACCATAAAATCTTACAATGCGGCGAACTTAATGCCATAAGCCACTCAACCAGTTTCTACCAGTTTTCTACCAGTCAACCGCAGGAGGTAATGAAAAAGTTGGCAGGCGTGCAAAAAAAAAAGAAAAACAATATAGTAAATTAATTGGGCAAAGTCTAGCAGTCTTGTAAAAGTCTGTTCAGATGGGCAAAGACTGAACCTATTAGAGGCGGGCTCTGGCCTGTGAGAATGAGGGCTCTTCGTGGCTACAATTAACCTCCCGTTGCTCAAGGTGCAGGAAGATAAACAGTAGCGCATGGCGGCCGAAATAGACTTGGCGGCCCTAGCTTGTTGCGTCGCACGTGTCGCGTGTTGCGAAGAGGTGTGGATGCGGCATTGTTTACTGAGCGTTAGAAGCCTATACGCAGAGCACAGACCTCATGGAGACTGTGAGCGCTCCGTGAATTGCTGATTTCGCTCAGGTTTCCTTACGATGTGATCACGTTATCGAGTCGCTTTGCTGCTAATTTTTGTTCATATACTCTTTATTGCATTTAATTTTTTTATTATCATTATTTTATTACTTCATAAATAAGTAATAATAAGATTTAGTCTAGACTAGCTGGCAAAGTCATGCTATGTCTCAATTCAGATCTTTGTGTTTCATGTAACTCCCTTCAAACATCAAAACATCTTCACAATTTTTTACATTTACAATGTTATTATGATATAAGTCAAGGTTCGTAACGACGCTGTTTTCATGTACCTCACAACATTGAGCATGTTGGCCTTTTGTACGCTCTTACGACGTCCGTGTACGAGAAAATCATGCCTTAATATCTGTTATCAAATTTCACGCAAAGGACATACCTGCTTCCAAGCATCCAAGACCTGGGGTTTTTTCTTGTTCCCAGCCGGGGATCGAACCCGGAACCTGTGGCATGGTAGGCCGCGTCGCCACACAGGTCGTCTCTTGGCACATCCATCATCTCGTTTTTTAACTCCGCGCCCCCCTCGGTCGCTCGATCGCCGCGCGCGCCAGTCGCCGCCCATGTTTCAGAGCGTGTTCTGTTGTCGCAAGGTCCTTCTTAAACCCTCTATTTACTACACCCATTCCATTGAGCCAGTAGTAACATATTCTCGCTCATTTTGTGTCGATAAGTGTTTTTATCAGCGCCCTATTAGGGCTATAGTACCTCGCCTAAAGAGATGATACGTGCAGCTTTTCCGGATTACGAGCTCGCGTTAATCAGTTGCTGAACAGATGTTTTGGTTGTAAATAAAAATTAAATAAAACAACTTTAAATTAATAATATATTCAGCTGGCCCGGAATAACAACAAAGGAAGTGTACAGAGACCGTTCCTTGTCAGTCAATAAAGTGAAGAAAAAATCACGTGAATCATCTGTATAAAGCCATTGCATAGAACTAATTACAAACGCCATTCAGTGCTAATCTTTGTTCATTATCATTGAAGTGTCACATCGGGAAAATGTAGTGTCGAAATGGTGTGAGTAGGGCAGGTGGGTGTGTGAGTGAGCGTGTATTTTTAAATAGCCAAATGTTATGTTGATGTGGAAATTCTTTAGGAGTTTATTCGGGATGGGTCTGCCGCCAGATTTGCCTGTAAGTTCGTTTCCTCAATCATTAAAATATATTTTTTACGTACATGTTACTTTTTTCGTGTAGATCAAAACACTTTAATCAAGTTATCTTCTCTAGTGTGATTCTTAGCTGTAGTGTAACAGATATTGTGTTCAAATGCGTAGATTCTGTTCCTGTAATTAAGATATTGCAGAGTTTTTGAATTGATTGTGGCATAAGTTTCGTCGTGATGTACACGCAAATATTAGGATTAATCAAACAATTCTTCTTTCTTTCTTATTTAGGATATAATGTTTATCTTATTTGACATATACAGAGGCATTTATTTGTTACGATGTTACAATCAAAGATGACTTACATGACACGTGTCATCTTGACACCGGCCATAGAAGTCTGATTACGTATTCATCAAATGAATTAATGAATTTATTTGTTGTTATAAAGGATAGAAAACGAAATAGCAGCCTATTGATTTATGTAAAGCTTTCCCATGTTCAATTCATTGCAGCTAGTTACAGCTTTTAATAACAAATAAAATAGATTGAATAAATTGCCTTGCACTGATTGTCGGTGATTGAGTGTAATCATGAATATTGCTATTGAATTGAATCACAATGCCATTACAATTTGTCAATCTGTGAAGCGGTATGATACTCATTTGTAGGCTGAGTAGATGGATCTATTGTATTCTATCTATCTATGTAATCAGCCTATAATCAGACTCCACTGGGCATAGGCCTCTTCTCTTTCACGCCACCCCATCCCGTCCTTTGCTAGTATCGTCATTGTATTGTAACAGATCTTTCAATTCCTTGGTCCTTTAACTCCCTGAGAGATGTAAATAATAAAATAGTTATACAAGAATCAATTCTGTATATTACCTCACAACTACAAGAGTAATTTTAAATGTATATATTCGATGTACATGTTGTTCTTTACATATATTATTTTTATTATCATTAACGTGGTCGTAGAAATAAGCGTTCCATTTCAAATCATATACATCAGCTACTCGTAGACAGATAGATAGGGAACACTATTGCACAAGCAAAAATAATTACAACCATAATTTCTATGAATTTATTTACATGAGGTAGATAAACAAAAAGACATTACACGAAAAAGAACGCCAAGAAAATCATTTAAAAATGGAAGAGTTGAGAAATTCTTAAATTTTAAGACTGATCAAGATTCGCCACTTGGTTATCCACCTGTCCAGGAGCCTAATTATGCGAACCAAATCCTGAGCGATTCCAATCGTCGGTCAAATTTCATATTAGTTTGAGTGGAAAATCCGCACGATTTAGTACGCGTATAGGACAAGTCAAAGGCCTTACGGTGGCTTGAAAACTTCTGACACTGAGACCAGCCACTAGTCTGACAAGCCTCCACCTTGCCGGACTTGGCCCCTGTGGTGAGTGTGGCTTAGCTTCCTCAGGGAAGAGACCCGTGCCCCTCGGCGGGTACATAACGTGTTGATGATAATAGGACATGTTCCCATAAGCAGTGTACTGGGGAATAGGTGAGAACATTGGAATATTTGTGAGTGTTCCAAGTGCAAAGGGAGTTTAACTCATCATCTGTTGGAGGGGTAACCACTCCAGCGTGGCCCACATAATCCCACTTCTGACTGGCCGTCCATTTTTGTTATTTCGCGAAGAACAACATCTTTTTCGCTTACAGTTTCCGCTGCCATTTGTAATTAATATAGTATTTTTTTTCGGAAATCAAGCAATCTTGTTGAACAGTAACCCTTACTTTAAATTTACTAATAAATAAATAAGACTTCTCTCCAGTTATTACTATATTGTTGGAATTTCAAACAGTATACTTATCAATGACGTGTGCCATAAACATAAATCTGGACCTACTGCTCTTATTTAGGACATCAATCCGCAGTACGACTCGGTGTTATGATTTGAAACATTTGGGTTAAAGCGATTGTGGATGGAAGGAGTCAGCGCCCACTGCCGACGATACGATGATCTCAGTTGACCTTTTCTCAAGTGGTTAAACGGATTGTTGCAGGGTTAAGTGATATGTGACCTCGTTTACCCTCCCGCGAGGCCTACTGATAGGATTGAGTTAAACTCTACCAATGTTAAGCCATGTCAGAGGCCTTATGGGCGGCTTGATAACTTCTGACAGTAAGACCCGCCACTGTTTAACAATCCTCCACCAACCCGGACTTGGCCCCCGTGGTGGAGTATAGCCTAACCTGCCTGCGATGCAGGAAGAGACTCGTGCCCCAACAGTGGGGACATACAAGAGTTGATATAGATCGTTATCGAATGTTATAAATGTGAAATTTTGTAATATTGTTTGGATGTTTGTTACTCAATCACACAATGACGGCTGTACGGAGTTACACGAAACATGGCAAACAGATAAGCAGATAGTATTTCTTAATGATTCGCGATACTCATACATAGTTATATATTAAACGGGTCAAATCGGGTCAAACTGTGGTCACGGGTAGACTGACCACGTCTGGCAAAAATTACAAAAGTTAATTATGAAGTTACGTTCCAAAATAGACAAACCAATTATTTTTTATATAAAGTCAACAATATTGATTATTAGTAATTGAAGTTAAAATTAAATTTATAAACTAATTACTTTATATGAACTTAAAGATACCGATTATTAATTGAATTTAAATTGATTTTTTATTATTTATTCTACAGTCACACTTCTAGCAAGGGGGTCTCATGCACTTAAGCACTGGTTCCCATGCTACCGGTATGTTCCAACCACGATCTCTATTAAAATTTGGATGCCGGCGGATCTCTATTGCCTCACGTATCATTCTAGGGAAGAAACGGTCTTCTCGGGCTAGAACTTTAACTTTATCGAAATGTATAAAGTGGTTGGTACCGCTAAGTGTATGCTCGCTGACTGCAGATCTACCAGAGCGCTTATGTTTCACATCAGCGATATGTTCCTTCACCCGCTCAGCTATGGTACGCTTCGTTTGACCAATGTACGAGGAACCACATTCACAGTCAAGCTTGTATACTCCTGCCTCTTGTAAGGGAATCCTGTGCTTGACACTTCGCATGAATTGGTGTATCTTTCTTGGCGGCTGGTAGATGGTTCTGATTGAGGCGCGTTTCAAAATACTCCCAATTTTCCCAAGAAACGCGCCTCAATCAGAACCATCTACCAGCCGCCAAGAAAGATACACCAATTCATGCGAAGTGTCAAGCACAGGATTCCCTTACAAGAGGCAGGAGTATACAAGCTTGACTGTGAATGTGGTTCCTCGTACATTGGTCAAACGAAGCGTACCATAGCTGAGCGGGTGAAGGAACATATCGCTGATGTGAAACATAAGCGCTCTGGTAGATCTGCAGTCAGCGAGCATACACTTAGCGGTACCAACCACTTTATACATTTCGATAAAGTTAAAGTTCTAGCCCGAGAAGACCGTTTCTTCCCTAGAATGATACGTGAGGCAATAGAGATCCGCCGGCATCCAAATTTTAATAGAGATCGTGGTTGGAACATACCGGTAGCATGGGAACCAGTGCTTAAGTGCATGAGACCCCCTTGCTAGAAGTGTGACTGTAGAATAAATAATAAAAAATCAATTTAAATTCAATTAATAATCGGTATCTTTAAGTTCATATAAAGTAATTAGTTTATAAATTTAATTTTAACTTCAATTACTAATAATCAATATTGTTGACTTTATATAAAAAATAATTGGTTTGTCTATTTTGGAACGTAACTTCATAATTAACTTTTGTAATTTTTGCCGAGGGTAGTAAACTAACCGTTAATGATTTCTAAAAGACACCTGTCACCTCAGTCATCCGGGACCACGGCACCTGAAAAAGTGCCGAAACGTTGGAAAATTGTAAAAATGTAATAAACGAGCATAAATCCGTATAAAAACAGTTTTAATTATGTCTACAGCTCGTGTTAACCTTAGAAAATACCTATTTAGAGGCTAAAAATAGTCGGGGCTGTAAGTAATGCAATTTGCTTAAGTCAGATGTCGCTGCCTGTACGTAATACAGAGAATATTGTAAAGAGGTTCGAAATTTCACTGATGCCGTGAGTCGCCCATTGGCTCAATTGGTAGAGCGCTGGTACGGATAGCCAGAGGTTATATATACAGACATATTTGTCTGTATAGTTCACTGAACTAGATATTAGCGATTCTTGTAATCTAATTAACAAGATTATAAAACCAAATGAAATTTCGGTCACTGTTTCAACTGGTTTTTCTCTGAAAACTATGCCGAAACTTCAAAGTTCAATGCAGATAATGTATATGTAACAAGTCTTTTACCTAACACACATACTTAGTGGATATGGATATGGTGGACTCGAAATTTCGTCGAAAGAGTTTGACCAGAATTTCCGATAATGACCCAATTGAATAAAGAGGCGCGAATTAATGAATCAAGCAATTTTTGTTAAATACGTAACACAATGACTGCCATTCAACTCGTTGTTCCAAACTAGAATGCTGCGTACTATGTCCTATCGTTGGGACTTTATAAGTGTGCACAGAATACGTTAAGTATTATGCGTCTCAAATTTACGGATCGATTGGTGAATATGGTTAGCTGTTACGCAATTGTATGTGAATGTGTGTGTACAGTCTATTTATTATTACTTGTCCAATTTAGTAAACAAGATTCTTAAGTCAGATGTCGCTGCCTGTACGTAATACAGAGAATATTGTAAAGAGGTTCGAAATTTCACTGATGTCGTGAGTCGCCCATTGGCTCAATTGGTAGAGCGCTGGTACGGATAGCCAGAGGTTGCGGGTTCGAATCCCGGCATGGGTGAAATTTTTAGCCTCTAAATAGGTTTTTAAATTTGTTCCTTAGCACGGGTTAGTGCATTAAAAATAAAAATAGTGTAATCATGTGGGTACAGTGATATCGTTCCGATGTTAAACCTAACTGCAAAGTAGGTAGTCGGGGCTGTAAGTAATGCAATTTGCTTAAGTCAGATGTCGCTGCCTGTACGTAATACAGAGAATATTGTAAAGAGGTTCGAAATTTCACTGATGTCG
This sequence comes from Yponomeuta sedellus, assembly GCA_934045075.1. Lineage (NCBI taxonomy): Eukaryota > Metazoa > Arthropoda > Insecta > Lepidoptera > Yponomeutidae > Yponomeuta > Yponomeuta sedellus. The sequence continues at coordinate 1,526,037 of OW203738.1, read as the reverse complement.
TGAGTCGCCCATTGGCTCAATTGGTAGAGCGCTGGTACGGATAGCCAGAGGTTGCGGGTTCGAATCCCGGCATGGGTGAAATTTTTTAGCCTCTAAATAGGTTTTTAAATTTGTTCCTTAGCACGGGTTAGTGCATTAAAAATAAAAATAGTGTAAACAAGATTCTACCCTTAAACTGTGACTTTTTAGTCCAAAACTGTCATATTTCCATAAATGAAGTAACCTCGAACACTCTTTTAGATAACACGCTGCCAATTTTATAAACATAGTTCATGAATTTGCGAGAAAATGTCTAGTTTAGGCATCTAATCTCAATTTTAAGGTTAGAATCTTGTTTACTAAATTGGACAAGTAAGAATAAATAGACTGTATGTATAAGTGAGTAGAACAAAGTGTTCAATGTCAACCCTCTCATTACAAACAGGAGGTGCGCGCGGAACGCGATGTCCTCCAGACGCGTATGTCGGAGCAGGCCCTGCGCATCTCCTCGCTAGCGGCGCGGCTGGAGACGCAGCGGAACCACGCCTCCGCCCTCGCCCACACGGCGGCCAGCGAGCTCACCGTGCAGCTACATGACGCCAAGGCTGAGGTGAGTCCAGCGCTGAAAGGCTAAACCTTTACCAGGCAGCGGTATAATACAAAAACTCTGCGAAAAACTGCAGGCAGGTGCTGGATGCGGCAAGCTGAAGACTTGGCGCTATGGCGCTCATTAGGGGAGGGCTGTGTCCAGCAGTGGACTAGTATAGCCTGATGAAGAAGAAGAATATAGTATATAGATAAAACATTTATTCAACGATATAATACTAAAACACAGCTTAACAATAGACAGAAAGAAAGCAGAGACAGGTTTAAATACAAAGCGTACACACATACGAAATATAAAAACAGAATAGAGCGTCAAAACTATTTGCACAAAAAATTTCACGGGTTTGAAGTAACGAGCCGCTAACCAAATGGTGCCGGCTCAGCGGGACCATTTGGTCCCGACTCAGCATGTGTTGTAAGAGCACCGAGGTGCCCCCATAACGCTGATATTCTGTCGATAGTAGTTTCCACCATAGGCACAGGGTATTTATTCTTACTTGTTCATTTTAGTAAACAAGTTTCTAACGGTAAAGTATGATTTTTTTGGTCCAAAACTGTCATATTGCCATAGATGAAGTAACCAGGGACACTATTTTGTGCAACACGCCGCAAATTTTATATACAATGTTCATGAACGGCACGGATCTGGCACGGATAGCCAGAGGTCGCGGGTTCGAATCCCGGCATGGGTGAAATTTTTAGCCTCTAAATAGGTTTTTAAAATTGTCATTAGCACGGGTTAGTGCATTAAAAATAAAAATAGTATAAAGTCATGAACTTGCGAGAAAATCTTTAGTTTTGCATGAAATGTGAATTTTGTGGTTAGAATAGCGACGTTTTACCTGAAACTAAAACGTTTATTAAACACTTGTTCGAAGCCTAATATAAACATGAGAGTAGCATCGTTCGTTTCCGGTCTGAACTTAGCCGCATGTCCGCCCGCGTCCTAGCTTTTGGCTATGTTCATAGCGATTCCCCCACCACCGGCAGTTGAGTTTGCGAACTCGACTTCACATGTTAGATCCAAGTTCGTTGCGAAGCTTTTAGATAGTATTTGGGGATTGTTCTGTGGAGCAGAAAAAATGTCCCGATCCTTGTCTTCGTGCCAAAATACATCCGTGACACTTCCAGCTTTTTTCAGGACAGCCCTGAATTTCTCCGCTTTGAACAGATTTGTGATAGTCGGCGGAATTGAACGTAATGCACTTTTGTACGGTTCTTTAACTGAATCCAGGATAGCTTCTCTTCTAAGCTGTATCATTTCTGCTCTGTGTCCTGTAACCAACTGGAATGTATCGCTAGAAGCTGTACAATACGCGCCAGTTAATAAAATATCTGCAATCTTGGAATAAACATCGTTATACGTTAGACTATTGGCTTCTATAGCCCATAGTAAAAAGCCTCGCATTCCACTTTGAAGCACGTCCTGCTGATTCAACAAAGCATAGGTTATGCCTGCAAATGCTTTTTCAGCGATGCGGGTAGACTTAGAACTATCGTAAAGCTTAATTTCATCATTTGCATCTAAACATGTAAAACCAGGGGTGTGTAAATATGATTTCTAAATTTCAGTAGAATATAAATTACACCAATCTTCATTATCAAAATGTTGGAGGTCAGATAGTCTTTGGAGCATTCCTGCTGAGGAACTAGGATTAACTGGTTCTTTAGTTACAGTGGGTACAGATACATTTAATTCTACTTTATAAGGTAGACACGGACTATACGAGTACAGACCCTTAATCCCAAGAGACTTACTTTTTTCGTGGCTAATGTAACATTTTATCAAATCTGAATTTTGCTCGGAATTCCGAGAAGTGTTGGAGATCATCAATTCTACTACTTTCGTACCTTTTTTGCTTATTACTTTTGCACCTTTTTCGGTGTCGCTCGCTGGCAGGCGAGTACGAACCGCTAGTAGACGAGCTGGAGTCCGAGCTCGTTGACTGCGCTCTCTTTTTCAGCTTCCTCTTCTTGTTGTCTGCGTTACTCACCAGTGCGGGCGGATTACCACTCATAATTAAATAAACTGCAACCGAACGGTAACACCGTCAATATGAATTTAGTGTTTTTTTTCCCATAACATATCTGCAGGGTAGTTGTATAATAAACTTCTGACGAAAACTGTTAATTTCAAATTTTCATGAATACAACCTTCCTTCTTAAGACGGTCTCGAAAGAAAAATTATTGTAACGAAAAGCCGTTATTTTACTTTCGAAATAATCTACGTAAAGTGCGATTTTCAACGAAATTAGGATTAATACTCACCTGGTTTGATTTGCCACTGACTACTCGTAATACAAACCAGCCGATGCAAAATCACGTCGTCGTCAGGCTATACTAGTCCACTGCTGGACATAGCCCTCCCCTAAAGAGCGCCACGTGCTACCATACGGGGTAATGCCCATAATCCCCACGCTGGGCATGTGGGTTGGGGATCGCAGTTCGGTGGAATCGTACAGCAGGGGCGCTGCTGCCCACCCCCCGGTTTGTGTCCCTTAGTCGCCTTTTACGACACCCGCTGGAAGAATTGGGTTGGTGCTATTCTCTAGGCCGACACCACACAGCAGAAATCATCTACAAATTATTCTCAAAATCACGTAACTACAAATTATTTTAAAATAATTCGGTTTTACTATGCAAGCACGTGTAACAGATAAATGGCGGTCGAGGCCTCGTAATGATACATCGACCGTCACTAACGGAAAACAAGACGCCAATGACATAAAATTCGAGTTCGCAAACTCAACTGCCGGTGGTGGGGGAATCGCTATGAACATAGCCAAAAGCTAGGACGCGGGCGGACATGCGGCTAAGTTCAGACCGGAAACGAACGATGCTACTCTCATGTTTTTATTAGGCTTCGAACAAGGTACAGTCCTGTCTAATATAGTTTATTAAATTGGACAAGTAAGGATAAATAGACTGTAGGTTATTTGACACTGTAAAAAAAAGTTTTAATTATATACATTTGTATGAATTATACAAGCGCTCGTGGCCTAGGGGAACTGAGTGATTGGAATCAATCACTTGTATTATGCAACGACAGGCGTGGTTAGGTGCTAGATGAGGGACCAATCCGTGACTACAGCTAGTGGCATTTTTTCCGAGCGCTTCCGTGCTTCGCAAGGCACACTAAGCCGTCAGTGCCGGCTGTCACGTAATGGCAGTTTTTAAGCCATATCAGAGGCCTCATGGGCGGCTCGGTAACTTCTGACAGTAAGGCCCGCCACAGTCTTACAATCCTTCACCGACCCGGACTTGGCGCGTGATGGGGACGTACAAAGGATTCGCGATCATCGTCGTAGTCATCTTATTACTCTGTACATCGTCGTTTTATTACTCTGGAAAATTTTAATTTGAATTTGTTGACATTTTTATATTATTGTTTCTATTGGTGGTGACTTTTTTATAATTTTAACGCCTCATCAGGCAGAGCATGTATAGAACTAATTATTTTTTATATACATCCAATCGATGAACTCATGCTTCACAAATAAAAATATTTGTCTTTGTCAGGCTATACTAGTCCACTGCTGGACATGGCTCTCCTCTACAGAGCGCCACGTTGTGCTGTCATAGGGGGTGATGCCCATAATGACACGATCATGATTTACTCGCAGGCGCAGAGACTGAGCGAGGAGCTGGCGGCGCGCGAGCGGCAGCTGGCCCGGCTGCGGCACTCCTGCGACGAGCGGGACAAGCTGGCCGACCAGCACGAGGCTCTCTACGGGAACTCCTGTAAGATTCAATCGATGCGCCTCACTGATTTCTTCTTCTTCTTCAGGCTATGTTACTCCACTGCTGGACATAGCCCTCCCATAATGAGCGCCATCTGATCTCTGCGCGATTCTTTAGTTCTCGTTGTTGCTTTTCGTCTTTTGCGTGCATTTTGTTTGTTTACTCTGTATTTCTATGGCGATTTTAAATGTGTTCTTTCATTCTTCTAAGTCATGTCCAAATATCAGGATCTACTGTAGAGGTCCCGCAATCCGGTCAGTAAAGTGTAAGATAAGATAATAGTATTTTTCTGTCCACAAATTACATTCGTATATAAAAATAACATTGGATAAATGATACAATACAGCAGAATATACTATTTGTGGAAAGACTGGAGCCTAAACTAGATCAAAAGATCTGTACCTTAGGTTTCCAGGCCTCCCGGTCTACAAAAGAACGGTATCATATTCGACGCGTTATTAGCATAAGGTATACAATATTAAATAAACGTTTGTATCAAAAATGACAGATGTTTGTAAAACTTATATAAAAAAAGTAAGATGTATGTATGTAAGTGTGTGTGTATGTGTGTGTCTGCTCAGCCCTACGACCGGAGTCTTGGGTTCGGGTTTCAGCCACTGAGCAGAGGGTGTGTGTGGTAAGTAGGTACTAGGAAGCACAACCGAAGGTGAGAAGTAGAATGAGCTGGTATTAGACATCAATTTCAAAAAGGTTTTCGGTTTGATCATAAGAAAGACTGTTTAAGTATGTAGATGTAACCTACCCGGAATTTCGTCAATATGCCCGGGTACGAATATAATAGCAACAACTGATTCTTAATGTTGCGGTAATGCATTGGTATTTTAGCGGCACAATCGAACTTATAGGTTCTGTTTATCACGCGTGCGGTTTTTCCATTTTCAATCTGAAACAAATTGCACATTTATGACAATCCTTTATATTCTTTTACTTTCCCCCAGGCAACCCCAAGGACAAGGTGATAATCCTGGAGCGCGAGCTGTCGTCTGCGCAGGCGCGCATCGCGCAGCTGGAGTCGCTAGCTCGCGGCCTCGAGGAGGACAAGGACGGGCTGCTGGCGCGGCTGCGGGCGGGGGAGAGGGCGCTGGCGGAGCGGGACGTGCAGCTGCAGGAGATACTGGGTGAGGGGGGGGGGAGGGAGCGGGACGTGCAGCTGCAGGAGATACTTGGGGGCTGGCGGAGCGGGACGTGCAGCTGCAGGAGATACTGGGTGAGGGGGGGGGCGCTGGCGGAGCGGGACGTGCAGCTGCAGGAGATACTGGGTGAGGGGGGGGATGAAAATGTACTGCTGAGAGCAGGCCGAAGGGAGAAAAAGTGGGAGTTACAGATACAGGAGCTAATACGTGCATGCAGTAGAGAATGTGACATAAACTTCTTATTTCCCAAAAAAACGTTGATTTCTCATAATACGCTTTCGTACTTTGAAAAGCGTGATAATTATACTTATTTTTCATTATGAAGTAAATTACTTGTCGTGTCGTATGTCGTGTATCATAGCAAAAAATTGTCAATACACTTATATGCCCTCACGATTGTATAAGACAGTTAAACAAGACAGGCAGTAGTTTTTTCAGAAATGTGATTAATCAGAAAATTTAAAGGCGGTGAAACAAAACTGTTGCGCTTTGTTGGCAAGAAATGCCCCACATATATATCACCTCACGAATATACCACATACTATTTTATGCCTGGTCCAGGAACGACCTAGCTCATTCTCAAAGATTCAGTTGAATGAGATAATTCCTGGAACTATTTATAACTGTTCTAACCGACTAGTTTTCGTAAAACCTGGACATTATCCAACTTTCCAGCTTTTAATTCGGGTTAATAACCACGACAAGTGTCTTGCTGAGATAGTTTATAGTTAACTCCCTTCTCGTGAACCAATGAGTCACGCTTGTCGCTAGTTTACCAGTCTGGTCTGAGCGAAAAGCGAAATATGAACCCTAATTTTAATAGAATACGAGTCATATTCTAACAGTTTCCCGTTTCACATTCTAGCGCTGAAACTTGAAGACGAGGAAAACGAAAAGTCGGAACAGAAAAGCGAAGTTAATGAGGGAAAAGTGTCGGCGCGGACGTTGAGTGATATTGTATCGATATCTGAGTTCGATGAACAAGATATTCAAATGCGGAGAGCGGAACTAAAAGCCCTTAACTTGAGTGGAGCTCCGTATCAAATGGAAAATAGAGAAAAGTCACAGCTAAATAAAACGTTACCACCAGAAGTATCTCGACCTAACATGAGCTCTTTGAACGTCGACTTTACGGACCATTTCGACCTGGCAAACATCTCACCGAGAGCCGATTCGTTGCCTTTACATCTGACTTCCACACAAAACAAAGATTTGCTTAACAGATTCAAGAGAAATATAAATGAGACTACTGTGTTTGGCGCTATCGCTTTCGGCGATAGTGTGAAGCATTCCACAGCTCAGACTATACCGGATAACATGTCCATGTATCCCAATAGGGATGTCAGTGATATTAAGAATAGAAGTGTTGAACCAAAGAAAATTGATTTCTCACTCGAAGCTTCCAAAGACAACAAAACTCATGACGAGCATGAGTTCACTTCCTTTAGGGACTTAGGCATAGATCTCGATATCAGAAAAGATAACATCCCCGAAGTGCTTTCGACCTTAAAACAAGAGATAATAAAGGCGAAATCTGAAGTGAAAAATGCAGAAGAACAGCTCTGCGAGTTTCCTGCGCTTAAAGAGGAAGTGGAAGAATTGAAGAGTTTGTTAGAAAACACAATGGCCACCATGGAAAATGACAAGAAGTTTTACGAAAACCAGCTAGAACATTTCTCCTCAAATAAAACTTTGTTGGAACAAAGACTGACCGAGCTAACGCAAGAAGTGAACGATAAATCTAAAGACCTCCACGTGCTCAAGGAAGACATTCTCAAAAGAGAGAACATGATCCTAGAACTGGCAAAAGAAAAACGCAACTTGACTAACAAACTAACCGAACTAGAAGTAAAAATAGACGAACTACAGAGCCGCAACACTCAGTTGCAAAAATACGAATCGGAAAGCCAACAAATGAGAGAGAAACTCAAAGAACTGCAAAAGCTAGAGCAACTAGTGTCAGAGAAGAATCAGCAAATAGATAGTCTAAACCAGCATCTGGATAGACTAGACGATTTGCAAAGATGCCTGAACGATAAAACAGAAGAATTCGACAACCTAAAGGAAGCATTTGAAGAGAAATCCAACGAGCTGTTCCAAATGCAAGACACAGTTGAAGCCCTAAACCGAGACCTAGCTAACGTCCACGAAGAAAACGCCAAACTCAACCTAAGCAACAAGGATTTAAAGCTCAAACTAACTAAACTAGAAAAGGAACAAGAAAATCAATCGCTCAAACTCCAAAGCAGCGAAAGTGAACTGGAAAGGCTGAACTCGCTCAACACGGAACTGTCTTCCAAAATCGAGGAATTAAAACTCCTAACAGACAAACTTAAAGACAAAGAAACTGAAATAGAGATCTTGAACGAAGATATCAACGCGTTTCACGAAGAAATAGCCTCTCTAAAGGAGCAATTGAAGATGGTCTCAAGGAGTCCATCGCCAAAGAGTAAAAACGGGGAAGAGAAGTCTAAACCCGCGGACAGACAAGCGAGCAGTGATAAGAAACAACTGGTGAAGATCAGGAAGCAAATATCGATGTTGCAGCATGAACTGGACTTCCATAAGAAAGAACTGAATGATAAGGTAAGATGTTTTCTCAACAGTAGTTAGTTTGACTTGAGATTTCCGCATTTAGCCTCATTTTTAGCAAGTGCTGAGGTATGTTAAGACTTCAGGCACTAGGGATTTTTCCTTTATTGTTAGCGAGTGGTATTGCTACTATACAAATCAAAAATGTACGTAGTTAACAGTAAAGAAAGAAGCTTGTATTTAGTTTGATTCATGTATTTTTCTTAGTTGTATTTATCTTTCTCGTTCGGCTAGGATATGACAAACTTGATTTTCGACGTTTGTATGAAAACGCGTGATTTAAATTTTACTATATATTTATTTAAGGTACAAATTTATCGACTTCGTGATTGGGAAGTCTGTGTTATACAGCTGCGCTACCACTGCTCTTGTGTTAAAATAATATATATCTTTGAATGTTTTTTTTTGTAGCTTAGACCGGCCAACCCATACATTTAATTGTACTGACTTCTACCTGCTTAAAACCGCAAATAGATAAATAAAGTATCTAATCGCACTTTGACTACTTCAATAATCTCCCCCCAATCCACAGGCGTTCGAGCTAGCGAAGGCGAAGTTAGACATCACCGAGCATAAGACAAGCGCGAGCGAGCAGAGCAAGCAGGCGAGCGAGCGCGAGCGTGTGAACGCCGCGCTGCGGGACGAGAGGGAGCGCCTGCTGCAGCGGCTGCAGCAGGCAGAGGACAGGTCAGACACTCCCTAGGGCCCTGCGCTGCTGCACTCTGTGCCAGCGAGGGCGATGAAGCAGGCAGGCGGGGTAGAGGGAGTGTGTGTACGCGGAGCTCGAAAGCCATTCGTGTAGAGATGGAGCGCTAGCTGCCGCGGCTGCCTCAGTGCCTGTCCCACTCTCTTCCGGTCTGTCGCAGCCAGAGCAGATCAGGCGGCGTGAACGGGTAGCGGGAAAGTGAGTGGGAACAGGGAGCGGCAAAGAGGGAGATTGGGAGCAAGAGACGGAGCGTGAACGGAAAGTGGGAGATGGAGTGTGAATGAGTAGCGGGAAACGGAGTGTGAACGGCGAACGGAAGCGTGAATGAGCAGCGGGATTGTGAGCAGGAGACAGAGTATGAACGGAGAGGGGGAAACGGAGTGTGAATGAGGAGCAGGAGACGGAGTGTGACAGGGGAGAGGAGAGGGAGTGTGAATGGGAAGCGGGAAACAGAGTATGAACGGATTGCGAATGGAGTGTCAACGGGGAGCGGAAGAGAGAGTGGGAGAAAGAACGGCATTGAGAGAGGAAGACGTAGCGTGAACGGGGAGCTCGCGCGGCAGAGGACAGGTGAAGTGTCTGGTCCTGCTCTGACGGACAATGAGGCACTATCTAGAGTACCAAAGCTACCGCGGCTTAGCGCAAATATTTCAGTGAACCAAAATTTCCTCCCGAATGCTATTTTTAGGTGATGGATCGGGCTAAAATTACATTTCAATGGTGTTGATTTTTATTTAGAACTACAACTTGCTCCTTCATATAGATGTTCTTTTTGTTTGAATTATTTGTTATAAACCCTTAGTGTACTAGTTGAACTAGTCCATTTGAGATATTGTGTTCAATTTCAGGTTGCGCGAAGAATCGAACCTCAACGAGCTGAAAGAGAAGCTGAACAGTAAGACGGAACAATGTCAGGCACTCGAAAAAGAGCTGTATCACACGAAAGAGCTTATGGAAAGGTATGGCTAACAAAACTCTTCTATTCTTTTTTTCTGGTTGGGCAATAAAATCATATCACACTAATATTACAAAGGCGAAAGTTTGTGAGTGTGTATGTTTGTTACTTCTACACGTCTAAACGGCTGAAGCGATTTTGATTTGGTATGGAGTTAGCTGACACCCAGGATTAACACATAGGCTACGTTTTACAGCAGGAAAATATCCCATCCCAATCTCATATCCAATCCCATGGAAAAATCGAAAAACCGCGGGTCGCGGGTAATACCGCGGGGCACAGCTAGTATTATCTATTTATGTACACTTTTGGTATATTTTACAAAGAAGAATGGAACGAAACCTGGTCGGACTTTTCCGATATAACAACACCCGTAAGTAAATCCGGACTAAAAGTCTACAATGTGTTGTGCTTACGAAACTTTTAGTTCAAAGAATGGAACGATTGTAGAAATATAAAAAACTTATTTTATGTACGTCCCAGACATACTTCGACCAAACAGAGGATGTATTAGTAAAGGCCAAGATTAAGAGTACCAGGCGTGGGTGCATGCAACGGCTAATGAACGTTGATGTAGCGAAGGTGATCTGTCAGGATTGTCTTGGTCTTGGCCTACTCCTCTGGAATGCAGGCGTGAGGTTATGGCATGGTTAAGCTGTCTTATATGACTGTTAAGAAAACTTTGAAATGCTTTGAATGCATCCGTTGAATTTGAAGCCTCGATAGGTTCTAGTTTAATTGACACTTTATTTTTCAAAGGTGTTTGGCCTCTACGCGGTCTTAAAAAGACTTACGCAAATTGTAATCCGACTTCTATTCATCAACTGCTCTAATATTATGCGCACCGAATGTTGAGCGATTGTAATTGTCTGTCAAATACAATATTAGTTTATATCGCAAACCGCGGGATTGCGGTAGGATTTGGTTCGCATCTATAGGCTCTTGGACATGTAAACGAGGTTACGACTTTCCGGGCGCGTCCACAGCAGGCTGCCGTTAAACCTGTTTAAGTATAAACTAGGTATGACGGATTTCGTGTGCATATATAGTTAACTAGTCATGTGGTCGAGGTTGCGACTTTTCGGGCGCGTCCTCAGGGCGGCGAGCAGACGGATTTTAAATTAGTTTTAAGTATCGTCACAGACTGCGGTGTGATATAATCGTGGGCAATACTAAATAGGAAGATATTATGATTTTTTTCACTGGTGGCGCTAATTAGCACCGGGTAGCCACTTAAACGTAGGTACTGCTACCTATACTGATACAGAAAAGAAAATCACCAAACGATGTACTTGGTTGAAACCCACCGATTTGGTGCGCATAAAGACGCCCCTGCAAAGTAGAAGCGACGGTAGCCTAGTGGGTAGAACAGTGGACGCGGAAGCGAGACATCCAGGTGCATTTTAATTTTATTTTCTAAGTTATGCCCATGTGTGAAGTTTTACTAGCAATACCACTCGCTAATAGTGAATTAACACTTCGTGAGGAAACCTGATTGTCTGAGGCGTTTGAATACCTCGGCATTTGAAGTTGCCAATCCGCGATGGGCATGCGTACTAATTAGCCCGATACTCGTTCTCCGAGAGAAGGCCTGTGCCCTGCAGTGGGACGTATATAGGCCAGACATACATACATACATAATCTCACGTCCTGTATCCCAGAGGGGTAGGTAGAGACTTGCCACGATCCTGACAGATCACCTTCGCTTCATCAACGTTATAAGTCGTTGCATGCACGCAAGCCGGTTCCGGGTACTTTTTATCTTTCCCTTTGCTAATACATCCCCTATTTGGTCGATGTAAGTCCGTCTGGGACGTCCCTTACCAGCCCTTCCACCCACATTCGCAATATATATTTGTTTCGTCGATCTTTCTTCCTTCATCCTCTCCACATGTCCAAACCAACGCAACATTCCTTTCTCAATTCTAGTCACTACATCCTCTTTCAGTCCACAACGTTCTCTAATCAGACTATTGCGTGTCCTGTCATTCAAAGTAACACTACACATACTTCTCAAGGACCTCATTTCAACTAGACCAGATAAAGGAAAAAATAGACGCTTGAGGCACGGACAAGCTTACGACCTTCGGGCGCGTCCCCAGGGCGGGCGGCGGGGGCGAGGGCGCGGGGACGGCCCTGGTGCGCGCGGGCGCGCGCTCGCCCACGGCCGAGCTGGAGCGCGCGCTGCGCGACCAGCTCGACTACTCGCACCGGCTCGACGACGACATCATGGAACAGATCCTGTCGCCCGCCAGCGACCACGGCGTGCCGCGGCTGCAGCTCTCCGAGTCAGTGCCGGGGCCGGTGTCATGAACGAATGACTGAATGATCAGTCATTCGTTCATTCATTCATTATTATACTTCATTGCACACGAAACATTAAATAGGACATTACGTAAGAAATAATATGTATAAAGGCGAGGTTGTCTCTGTAGGAGATTTCTTCCAGCAAACCTTGGAGAGTCGGAGCAGAGTGCTTAGTGCGAGTTTGACAGATCCAATCGAATAACTTTACTACCGCGTTAATCGAGCATCGAGTAGTGAGTATGAGTAAGTTAACCGTTCGAACTGGCAAAACGCTGTCACAGTGCAACTCGCACTCGCGTTTATTCGTGTTTTGGCTGGTAAACGTGTTCTCTTCTCAACTTAAACCATTACAACTCACCCTCAGCAATTTTAATTTCCATACTTGTCGCTAGGTGGCGCTTCCTCGATGCCATAGAAATATGAGTTTACGTTAACGCGATCGAGTAGTTGAAAAACTCGCACTAAGCACTCAGCAGTAAAAGCGGGTCCATATACGTGTTCATTCAATCGTCCATGCACTCATTCGTCCGTTCATTCATTCATTTATTCATTCATTCATTAATTCAGGTCTCTGACATGGCTTAACGACTGCGATTACATGACAGCCGGTACTAAGACCTTAGCGTGCCTTGCAAAGCACAAAAAATGCGACTAGCCGCAGTCACCCATCCATTACCTGACCGCGCCTGTTGTTGCTTAACCCAAGTTATTGATTCCAATCACTCGGTTCCTTTATTCATTCATTCATTTATTCAATGCAAAACCATGAGCCGTTCAAACTTAAATAGTAACATGCACCTTGTAAGGGTGAAGCGAATTTATCGGTCCAGATCGAGGGACGCCTATGAACGAATACGGACCGGTTCATTCAATCAATCAGCCTGTATTCACTCACTGCTAGACATAGGCCGCCCCCAAGACTCGACACTTCTTTCTGTTTTCGGTCATCTTCATCCAGCCGTTGTTAGCAATCTGCCTCAGTTCGTCGGTGCAGCGATGGGCGTCCCATGCTACTTTTGCCAGTTCGTGGTCTCCATTCGAGGTCGATGGTCGCGGGAACACCGACCATCGGTTTTTAGGCATATGTGACCAGCCGACTGCCACTTCAGCATGCTGATACTGTAGGTTATGTCAGGCATCTTAGTTCTTTAACGAACCGGTTGATTAATGACCATTCCACGTAGATAAAGAGACATATACGTTGATAATAATTTATATTTTTATCTAGCAAACAAGCTTTTTAAGTGGTCCGGAGCCAGGCTCTACTCTGTATTTCCAATGGACCCTGTGACTGCATGACGCATGACATTTGACCACAAGCCCCACCCAGGTCGTCGAACTCGGCGCAGTCGTCGTGGGCGCGGAAGTCATATAACTTGTTGATAATTTATATTTTTATTAGGGCAAGCAATCCTTTTAAATGGCCTGAAGCCAGAGTCTATTCTGTACAATGGACTCTGTGACTGCATAGCGCCGTGAATTGACCACCCCCCCGCAGTTCGTCGAGCTCTGCGCAGTCGTCGGGGTGGGAGCGACTGCAGCGCGCGCGCGCCGACGCGGAGCTGTGGAAGCAGCGCGTCGAGCAGCTGGAGGCCAGGCTCGCGGACAAAGACGCGCTCATTGCTGAGCTGAACAGGTAAATTATACTTTATGCCACACCTGGCAATAAAGTGGCTTTTTCCGCACGCTGCGCGTACGGAAAAAGCCGCTTTGTGGCCAAGTGTAGACATAAAAAGATGTACACAACACGGGAGGTAATAAAGAAAGCTCTCGATCGCATATTTACGTCCCTCGCTTGCAGCTCGGACCGCAAACTTCTGCGATCTCGGTCTTTCTTTGTATTACCACCCTAGTTGTGTAATGTACTATTACAATACTGTCGCGGTCCCCTCTCGACCCATCTAGAATAGAGCCTTCTGGATTCCTATCGAATAGTCGCCGCATGTTTCGTTTCGGTAACGCTGCAAGCAATAATGACTCGTATGTCCACTGGCATAAGGCTCACAACTCTATGACTTGAAGTTGTTCTAAAGTCGTTGCCGCGTGAACCGAGGGAAGGGCCATGCGGGAATGTTCGAGAACCCTTGCCGGCGGATATAAATAGCGACCGCGGCGGCGCGCAGTCAATTCCGTTTGGACTTGCGAAAAGAGTAAACTTCGAGCGAACCTACCTGTAACACGGGTGATAACCTACGACCTCAGCGATACTATTGGACTTCGATTGAACCTACGATTGAATTCTTGTGGACTTCGTTTGGTGAAGACCTGCAGACTAGAGCCTGCGTAAATAAATCCTAAGAAGTTGTCATTGGCGTTTTACCTGCAAATCTAGCCCGAATAGAACCCTAGCCCGTAAAATACGAAATAGCATTCCTGTGAGATAGGCCGACTAAGTTGTCAGGATGATATAGGTGCTGGGCAAGCATACACCATCGAAAACTATGTGCCAAGCACTGCAGCATCGAGTGGTCTCTTCACCAATCTAGCGTGTGTGAAGATGCCACTGGACCGTGTATAAATCATTTCATTACCTAGATGCATAGGCATGTATATAATAAAAAAATTTGTTACCAACTTAACATTAATTTTACACTGTGGTGGGGACTTCCTATTAAGCCCTTTAACTATAGAAGACGTAGGTACCCTTGTAAAATTTTGGTATAATCGATTTATTGACCTAACCTAACCTTAAAGTTATTATCTCGGGCAAGATCCACTAAGCGTCAGCGGACTTAAGCTACCAATGGCCTTTATTTATGTCCGCAGAGACCCATTCCTGGCACAGATAGGTGGACCAAGCTCCAACGATGAAGTAAGGATGATTCAGAGTAGGGCAACCCTAGCATTTCATCTATGCTAAAATGCTAGAGTTAAATAAGTCGGTCTTCCAAATTTTTAATCGACTTCAAGTAAAAGGAAGTTCTCAATTTGACATGTATGTTTTTTGTCCGCGATTATGTCGCGTTGGCAGAACCGATTTTAATGCAACCCTGGGCAACCCTAGCATTTCATCTATGCTAAAATGCTAGAGTTAAATAAGTCGGTCTTCCAAATTTTTAATCGACTTCAAGAAAAAGGAAGTTCTCAATTTGACATGTATGTTTTTTGTCCGCGTTTATGTCGCGTTGGCAGAACCGATTTTAATGCTGTCTTGAGAAGAGTGTTTCAAACATTCTAAAAAAGAGTTTTGATCGCAAGTTTGATCGAAATCGGTTTTGTAGATCGAAAGTTACAACAAAAAATTTGTTAAATAAAATGTCTCAAAGTACCTCGAAACCGACTACGAACCTCTCACAATCCTCATCAAGCGGAAACTTCGTTGCAGTCGGTTTCAAGTTATATTTATACATTATTTAAACCTGAAGTTTCTAAAAACCTATTTAGAGGCTAAAAACCTGAAGTTTCTATTTATTTATAATAATACCCAGAAGTCCTGTACTCAATTCGTATATTGTATTTGTTACCAGGATACGCGACAAGTTGGTCCAGGATTGGCAAGCGGAGAAACTACGAGGGGAAGCCGAGCGGGACAACGCGGGAAGGCTCCAGCTACTGCTGGCCACTCACCAGGAGACAGCTGACAGCTTGCAGGTGAGGCTCGGGCTCTGAGGATGACAGACCTAAACTAGTGTGTCTTGCGAGTTGTATGTTTCGCAGGTGAGGCTCAAGGTCTGAAGACAACAGTCCTTAACTAGTGCGTCTTCCCAGCTATATAACTCACTATAAGTTATACAGCTATAAGTGAGGGTCTGGTGCCCAAAGACTAGGGTTCTTAATCAGTGCATCCTGTCAGTTATATAATCTTCCTGGTGTGGATCTGGTGCATAATAAGATCGATAAAATATTAGTAATATTTTATCGATGATAATAACTAGAGTTCTTAATCAGTACATCCTGCCAGCTATATGACCTTCCAGGTGAGCGTCTGGTGCACAAAGACTAGGGTTCTTAACCAGTGCATTCTGCTATTTATATAATCTGGCAGGTCTCGTTCTAAATATTAGAAGTTTTTAAGCATCGCGTTTTGCCATTTATATATTCTTGTAGGTGGTGCTCTGATGGACAGAAGGCACGAGTCTAATCAGTGTGTCCTGCAAATAGACTTACGGTGCCGAAATTGCCTATTGATGTGAGGAAAACTTCGATATAGTGAATAAACTAAGAGCTGTTCCTTTCATTTTAATGCCAATAATTTTGCGATTTGCAGCAGTCCTTAAATTAAAAGTATAGGTGAATAGAGCTCCCAATTTTTTATAAAATTTATAATAGACATCTACCCGCAGCGCGCGCGCTCGATAAGACGCAACATCTCACGTCCGTGCTTTAAACTGCAATTTAAATACTTCTGTAAGGCAAATTTGGCGTATTACACATCAGTTTACTAGCGCTTGTGTTTGCTCACGTGGTACTATAATCATTCTCCTGAATCAGTGAATAAAAGTGACATAAAACCACTGTGAATTGAGTTACTGTGTTCATCATTTTTGCATCGCTTGGACTTGTCGACCTTGAAATACTTCCTTTCGCGTTTGCTAAAAGTTTATTTGATCATTGCATTGGTGTTTTTCGCAACAATCAGTAACTGCTCCATAGCGTGGTGGTAGTCGTCGCTACTTCGGACGCAGAAGCATCGGGATCGAACCTCACCACGAAATCACTTTTTTTTTTTTTTTGTTTGCCTCAGGGTGTTTTATCGTGACAATGGTATCATGTAAAACCTGTACTAAGAAGATCTTGGCTGCTGACAAAATCTCATGTGAAGCCTGTGCCGGCTACTTCCACGTAACATGCGTGGGTTTTACAAAGGAATCGTGGAAGAAACACACAGGCCTTTGGCTTTGTGCCGACTGCAAAGCTTTTTGTTGCAACGGATGTAAGGACTTCACAGCTCAAGCCGATAGGATCACGTGCTCGGGAAAAGCTTGCGGTCAACTTTTTCATCGCCAGTGCGTTGGTATTTCTACGAGTACACGGTCTTCTGATTTACCCTCATGGGTATGTCCTGTGTGCAAAGCTAAGGAGCCGAGAATGGGAAACACAAATACTCCAGTCAAAGGGCTCGATTGCTTCAACGTTACTTATAGGAAGCCCTCACAGCATAGCCTGATTACTTCTCCTACTGCAGACGGTGACGAAGGGAATGAGGGGCTTCGTGCTTTTATTCAACAGTGCATGGATTCACTTAAATCCGAATTGAAAGTCACGATTCGCTCGGAGATCTCCAGCAGCCTGGCTTTGCTCAGAACAGAATTTGATGCAAAGCTTGCAGCTATTGACGATAAATTCAGCAAGTTCACTGAGCTCGAAATGGAGTTGACCGAGGCTAGACAGCGAATTACCGATCTGGAGACTCAAAATGACTCTCACCAGCAATGGCTTAGGATGAACAATCTCGAAATATCTGGTGTCCCAGAATGCAATAATGAGTCCCTCACTGACTTGGTGATCGATATTGCTAACCATGCCGGAGTTCAGTTGAAGAAAGATGACATTGAGTTCGCAAATAGAGTCCGGCCAGCACAATCTACTTCTGGCCGCCCAAAAAACATAATTGTCAAATTAAGGCAGAGATCTCTCAAGGACCACATCATCTCAGGTATCAAGAATCGCAAGGGCCTTACTACCGCAGATATAAAGATGAATAAAGACTCCACCAGGGTTTATGTAAATGATCATCTTACGCCAAAGAATAAGGGACTGCTGAAGGAGTGCAAAATCGTTTGCGCAAAGTTTAAATACCAATATGTTTGGGTCAAAAACTGCAACATATACGTACGAAAGGCAGAAAAATGTCCTTTTTTTCAGATAAAATCCGCTTCAGATATTTCAAAGATTGTATAATGCAGTCATACCTACTTGTTTTGTTCCCTGTAACAGTAGACATGTTTCTCACCCACACACCTTTTACATTCACACAATTACACCATACGCCGTACACACCACACCACACTTTCACTTACACGTACTCTCGTTCTCACTACACAGAAGTCCTTGGATATACCCATTTAATCTGTACGATATCTGTCCAATCCTACGTTTCTGGTACTTATTCTCCGTACACCTATCTCGATCACACATTATTCTAATATCAGGATATTTTATCAAAATGCTAGGGGACTCAGATCCAAGACATCACAATTTTATAATAGCATCATCTGTAACAGCTCTGATATTATAATAATCACAGAAACCTGGCTAATAGATAGCGTTCTAAATTCGGAACTGTGCAATGATGCTTTTGATGTATTTCGGGTGGATCGTGACCGCGCTGCATCTGGCAAGGCTGACGGGGGAGGAGTGCTCATCATCACGCGTCGTGATCTGGATGCTTATATTCGCCCAGAGTGGTCTCCTCCGGGTGCAGAATGTCTTTGGGTGACGGTCCCTTCCCGGCCTCAGCGTGGCCTCTCACGGGACCTGCATGTCTGCGCTATTTATGCACCACCGGGAAAGGAACTACCGTCATGCATCGAAACTGCTAGATCTTCTATCGCACAGGTTGTTTCTTTGGATCCCAATGCTTTCTACTTGGTTGCGGGTGATTTTAACCTCCCTTGTATTCGTTGGTCTGGCAGTGGTCCTGTCCATATCTGCAAAGGGTCCGTTCAGGTACAAAACTCCGGAATTAATTTGACCCAAGATCTGTCACTTTTATCGCTTGCTCAATATAATATGATTACTAATGAGTCTGGTAATACATTAGATTTGATTTTTAGTAATTTTGCCATAGAGGTACGTCGTGCTCCAGTGGGTCTTGTAAAGGAGGATGCTCACCATCCCTCACTTGAGATTGAAAGCAGCGATATTTTTGTCATGTCACTTCCTGAGTCCAATAGCCTGAGATATAGATTTCGTCGAGGTAATTACGAGGAAATACGTAAGCTTATTGATGGCACAGATTGGTCAGAGCTGTTTAGCAGCAAAAGTGTGGATCATTGCGTTGACGCTTTTTCTGAGATCATACAAACAGCCATAAAGAAGTACATACCTCGTGATACACGAAATAAAAAATGCCATTACCCTATCTGGTATAATAACTCGCTTATTAGGGTAATTCGTGAAAAGGGCAAGGCCCACAAAAGATGGAAATCTTTTAAAAACCCTAGAGACTACGATGAGTTTGCGTTACTACGTAGGCGTCAAAAAGTTTTGCAGGATGAATGTTTCAAAGATTATGTGTTATCTATGGAAACACAAATAAAAACCGATCCAAAATATCTCTGGTCCTTTGTTAAGGCACTTCGTGGCTCCTCAGGTTATCCACGTAATCTCGTGCACAAAGGTCTTACGCTCTCGGATGGACCCAGTATATGTCAGGGATTTAACAGTTTCTTTCAATCTGTTTTTTGTGAAGCCGCTATCACCTACGAGGGTTATCCTTTCACCCCTCCTTACTGCAATGACGTTGTGCTAATAAGCTCATTGCAAATATGTCGGGAGGAGGTTTTCAAACTTTTGTTTCTGCTAAAGGAAAGTGGTGGCCCCGGGGCAGATGGTGTTCCACCATTCTTTATAAAACAATGCGCTATTCAGTTAAGTTTTCCCCTTACTTTAATTTACAATCAATCACTTGCAGAGGGTGTTTTCCCCACTTGCTGGAAAGATGCTAATATTGTACCAATTCATAAAAAGGGGTCCAAAAGGGAGGTGGATAACTATCGGCCAATATCTATTTTGAACGTATTTGCCAAAGTTTTTGAAAAGGCAGTCTACAACAAGGTATACTCAACTCTGTCCAAGTATATTCCTCCGCAGCAACATGGATTCCTAAAGGGCCGTTCGACGGTGACAAATCTGGCAGAATTGTTGCAATATGTTCTTCATCAAATGGACAGCCGCAAGCAAGTTGATGTAATTTACACGGATTTTGAGAAGGCATTTGATCGTGTTGACCATGTCATCCTTTTACAGAAGCTCTATTTTCTCGGTGTCCAGGGTGATTTATTTCGCTGGTTCTCCTCTTACTTGGCCAACAGACGTCAATGTGTTGTTGTTAGTGGTTTTAGCTCAGAGTTTATTAAAATTCCGTCCGGTGTTCCACAGGGGTCTCACTTGGGTCCTCTCTTATACAACTTATATCTTTATGATATCTACTGTGCCTTTAAGAATAGCCTGTTTTTGATGTATGCTGATGACAAGAAAATATTTCTTAATATCTCTGACACTACTGATTGCATCAAAATACAGGAGGACTTAGACCGGTTATCCGAGTACTATAGACTAAATAGAATCAATGTGAACGTTAGCAAGTGTATTCAGATTTCTTTCACCAGGAGCGCTAAACTTATCAATTTTACTTACCACATCAATAATCATCCTCTAACCCGCGTGGATACTATCCGGGATCTCGGCATAATTTTGGATCAAAAGCTTACTTTCGACAAGCACTTTGATTACATAACAGATCGCGCATATCGTAACCTTGGTTTTGTTCTTCGCACATGTACGCCATTTAAAGACTTGACTTGTATCAAGATGATATATTTCGCATACGTAAGAAGTATCCTAGAATATGCCTCTAGCATTTGGTGTCCGCAATACGTCACACACATGCATCGCATCGAACGTATTCAATCAATTTTTCTAAAGCATTTAAATTTTAAAGCTAAAATCTATAAGCCTGATTACACAGACTCATGCCGCTTCCATCACTTATTGACTCTCAATGAACGTCGTGAATTACTTGATATGGCTTTACTGTATGATATACTATCTGGCAGACTTGACGCACCTGCTCTTTTATCCTCACTTGGACTCACTGTTCCACTGCGACGAACCCGGCATACATATCAAAAGCTGATGCATGTGCCTTTTGTGCACACTAATTATGCCCAAAACAGCACTCTGGTACGTTTGGCACGCCTGTATAATAATAAATTTTCAGATGCCGACCCTTTTTCTCAGTCTAAGAATTCTTTCAAACATGCTATCATAAATATAATCATGGACAATCCAGTGACTTCATAATGTAACTTAATGTAACTTTATGAATGTATCCATACAAATAATCTCTATCACACAATCACACGCACTCACATACAATCACACACCCACCTGTACACTAACTCACACACACTTTAATACACACTCGTGACTCCAAACAAAAACTTGCATAATAGTACTCATTTTCCCTCTTGTTAATTTTTTCATGTTTAATTACCTAACTAGAAGTAAGTAACTACTTTTAATGTATTCTGCCAAGCATTAAATATTTGGCTATTAACTGTTTTTTGAAGCAGTTTCAAGCATGTTAATTAATGCGTTTGTTAATTAATTGGTAAACTGTGGACAACTGTTATTGGCCTTATTTTTAGTTATTAGTTATAAGTAATTATAATCAGTTTACGCTGTTGTTGTTCCTAATAAAGTAAAATAAATAAAATAAAAATAAATAGGTACCCTGCATAGGATGTTCGTGTCCGTCTGCCTGGAGCTATTCTTTTCGTCGACCAGATTCGTGCCGAGTAATATGTGATGTTTTTGTTCCAGAACCAGGACTCGAACATGATCTCGATCCTGAAGAAGCGGCTGGAGAGCTCGATGGCGGCCGAGCTGGAGCTGCAGCAGAGTCTGCAGCTGCACAAGGCGCGCGCGGCGCAGCTGGAGCGAGCGCTGGCTGCAGGAGGACAGCTGCCGCCGCAGCACAGGGAGGTGAGAGGGCGGCTGCCGGCGCAGCACAGGGAGGTGAGAGGGCGGCTGCCGGCGCAGCACAGGGAGGTGAGAGGGCGGCTGCCGGCGCAGCACAGGGAGGTGAGAGAGCGGCTGCCGCCGCAGCACAGGGAGGTGAGAGGGCGGCTGCCGGCGCAGCACAGGGAGGTGAGAGGGCGGCTGCCGGCGCAGCACAGGGAGGTGAGAGGGCGGCTGCCGGCGCAGCACAGGGAGGTGAGAGAGCGGCTGCCGGCGCAGCACAGGGAGGTGAGAGGGCGGCTGCCGGCGCAGCACAGGGAGGTGAGAGGGCGGCTGCCGGCGCAGCACAGGGAGGTGAGAGGGCGGCTGCCGGCGCAGCACAGGGAGGTGAGAGGGCGGCTGCCGGCGCAGCACAGGGAGGTGAGAGGGCGGCTGCCGCCGCAGCACAGGGAGGTGAGAGGGCGGCTGCCGGCGCAGCACAGGGAGGTGAGAGGGCGGCTGCCGGCGCAGCACAGGGAGGTGAGAGGGCGGCTGCCGGCGCAGCACAGGGAGGTGAGAGGGCGGCTGCCGGCGCAGCACAGGGAGGTGAGAGGGCGGCTGCCGGCGCAGCACAGGGAGGTGAGAGGGCGGCTGCCGGCGCAGCACAGGGAGGTGAGAGGGCGGCTGCCGGCGCAGCACAGGGAGGTGAGAGGGCGGATGCCGCTGCGGCACAGGGAGGTGAGAGGGCGGCTGCCGTGCAGCACAGGGAAGTGGGAGGGCGGCTGCCGCTGTAGTACTCCTAATAATTGAACCAAGAAGCCCATGGACCTTCACTCACTAAATAGCGCCATATCGGGCGAATTTGGAATCTACGCGTAATAGCACATATTGTACGAGCTAGCAATGTACGTCTGTTAGTTAGTCACCGTATGGCTGAAGCCTGAAGCAATGCTCAGTACTTGCGGCGAGTACATTGTCGTAAAGCGAGTCGGCTCGCGTGTGAGGATACGCAAGGCGCTCCACAAGGTCTTTGGAATTAAATTACTGAAATTCACTTATACTGATGTTTAACAGTGAAATACAGCACGTATAAATAGAGCAAAAAGGTAACTTAATGTAATTAAATGTAATTCGATAGGTAAATGAGCTAGGGCTCGACTGTTCGCGGTATGTGCCTAATACAAGTTTTATATCTGGCACTGCGCAGCGATACTCCGCAAAATTGGGAATTGGGGCAATAAACCTAACAGATCGTTCGCCGCCATTGTTTCGCTGGTTTCTGAATTGAGAATTTTAAATGAAATGAAAAGGTTTTATTCAAAGTAGCGCAGCAACTGCAGCTTAATGAACGTCACAAGTCAAACTGGGTGTCCATTTCGAAATTTAGATAATTTTCGAGAAAAAATGTAGACAATAACTACAAACTTAGTCTTTTCATAGTTCTTAATTAACAGAGTTTACATAATTTCACTAGATAAATACTTAAGATACGTTCTGTCACGCTCTTTGCTGAGAAATTCGTAGAGATAGCGCTACATCGAAATTCTCAGTTCAGAAACTGGTCCATAAACTTCTGTTACGATTTTAAAAAACCTATATAGAGGCTAAAAATTCCACCCATGCTGGGATTCGAACCCGCGACCTCTGGCTATTTGTGCCAGTGCTCTTTCCAACTGAGTCAATGGGCGACTCACCGGCATCAGTGAAATTTTGAACCTCTACACTGTTCTCTGTATTACACCCGGCATGGGTGAATTTTTTAGCCTCTAAATAGGTTTTTAAATTTGTTCTTAGCACGGGTTAGTGCATTAAAAATAAAAATAGTATAATCATGTGGGTACAGTGATATCGATCCGATGTAAAACCTAACCGCAAAGTAGGTAGTCGGGGCTGTAAGTGATGCAATTTGCTAAAGCCAGATGTCGCTGCCTGTACGTAATACAGAGAATAGTGTAAAGAGGTTCAAAATTTCCCTGATGCCTGTCAGTCGCTCAGTTGGATAGAGCGCTGGCACGGTTAGCCAGAGTTCGCGGGTTCGAATCCCGGCATGGGTGGAATTTTTAGCCTCTAAACAGGTTTTTAAGGAGTATAATTCTGTGACGATGTTTATTGAATGCCTCCCCTAGTCGGAGGAGGCGGAGCGTCTCCGCGGCGAGCTGGTGGTGGTGAAGTCTCGCCTGGAGGCGGAGCGCGCGCGGCTGGCCGACGCGGAGGCGGCGCTGGAGGGGGGGCGGCGCCGGCGCGCCGGGGAGGCGGAGGCCAGGCAGCAGCTGTGCGCAGCGCTCAGGGCAGACCTGGCAGAACACAAGAGGTACGCCACTCTTTCAGAGGCGGCTTTTGACTTTTCTTTCTTTATATACAGGGTGTCTCATTCAAATCGGTCAGTATGGGAAAGTCTGAAACTATAAGACATACGAAGATCAGTTCTGAGGAACCATGTCATCGATTTTGATGACAAGAAAAACTGCATTCATACATTTTAAAAAACATCTGTACTCTTTTCGGGAATCGAACCCGGTTGTTCTGAAAAAAAAAAACCTACACTATTTCTATTTAGATATCGATTGTGTAGGTCTTAAGCAGTAAATGTCTGTATGAAACATGATGTCTAAAATGAATAAAATGCATTGTTTTCACATACTTTAATTTATTTTAGAAGGTGCTCGAAGTGACCACCGAGTTTTTAATACAATATTCAACACGTTTAGGTAACGATCTTACGATTGCATTTTGTATGAAAACAATGCATTTTATTCATTTTAGACGTCATGTTTCATACAGACTTTTACTGCGTAAGACCTACACAATCGATATCTAAATAGAAATAGTGTAGATTTTTTTTTCAAAACAACCGGGTTCGATTCCCGAACGGAGTACAGATGTTTTTTAAAATGTATGAATGCAGTTTTTCTTGTTATTAAAATCAATGACATGGTTTCTCAGAACAGATCTTCGTATGTCTAATAGTTTCAGACTTTCCCATACTGACCGATTTGAATGAGACACCCTGTATAATACTCTGATTTCCACAGACACTGGGCCCGTGCCTTTTTTCGTTCCGATTGCTTTTATGTTTTTCCCTTTTGGTACTCCTTACGTCTCTAGGGCTACGTTTACCTCGCTAACAGATGTTATTGTACGACACACGCACCTTAATTACTATTAATTACGCTACGCCTTCGATCTAACTACACTACTTTTTTTACGTTTACATTGTGTTCGTGACTTTATTTTATGGGTTTGTACAAAAAGATTGAAAACTCCTGCTTACCATTTATTTGTATACAAAATCCATTCGCCGGTCTTTTTCGTGGGTGACGACCTCTATCGCTTTACACGTACATTGTATTGTTCCATTTTCAGCACTAATTTTCGTTTTATTTATTTAGGATTACAAACAACTTGTATACCGACATGTTCACAAAATGCTTAAGTAAAATCAACTTAAAGATAAGTCTACAAGACAATTACAAGTAATCACTGCACGCAAAATTCTACAGGTTCATACTAAAGGTATAAGGTAAGTTAAGGTATTATATAGGTACATAGTTTGCTGGAAGAAATGTCATACAGAGATAAGCTCACCTTTTTACATACTATATCTTATGTAATATCCTATTCAATGTTTCGTGTACAATAAAGTGTAATAAAGGTTTATTATAGACTACCCTTCTCTAATTTCTTTCATGTCTCCGTCTATGGTTGCCTGGAAGAAATTGCTTTTAGTAATAAGGCCGCCATTTGTACTATATTTTTATATAAGTTCTGTTACTGTAATTTCTGTGTACAATAAAGAATATTCTATCTATCTATATCATGCTATGTTTTTGGAGTTCAGTTTGTCTATACTATCTTTTTATTTTATTAACATTGTCCGAAAATATATCAAATAACGCACAGAAAGTAATTTAAATTGCGGAATAACACAAAACTGTCGTAGATATTTGCGCGAAAAGTGATCGACTGACTCCATGTGATTGATTAGATTGGTGGGACTCGTTTGTTTGTTTACATAAGATCGGCAACAGCTTAAAATTAGCTGCACTGGTGCACCATTTGGCAAAGTAGCGCATGACCGGCTCCAGATTAGGCTCATTTCTCATATGAAATCTTTCGTTTCACGTACCGAGCCGTTTCAATGTTTCTCTTTCGCACTCATTGAATTTTGTACTAGGCATTGTATTGAATTTCGTTTCATAGGAGCGCAATCGCTAGCGCTCCACTCGGTAACAACTTGACACAAAATGTTGTGCTAGAAAACACTTCAACTTCGTACGTAGTTAATTATTTCTGGTAAAGTACGTGTGTAGGTCTATGTGTATATATTTTTTTTTTTGAAAACATTTATTCAAATAAAAATACAGAATTTGGTTTCTGCCAAACTGCATAACAGTTTGTTGGCAGATGCTCTTGGTTTTACATGTTCGAGTTATCTTATATGCTTGGTACATAGAAATACTAAAAAAGAAATTTAAAGACTCCCTACACACTACCCTCTTGCTCGCCCTACGCCCAAGGCTTGGGTTCGGTCAGTCACATGACATTGCCACGAACAAGAGGTCAGTGTGCCGGACAGAATCCAAACTAGCCAACTACCTACATACACATCAACTGCAGTTGACTTAACAGAAATTCTGCAACTTTTTTCTTATATGTGACTTTACAGACATTCTCACATCTTAATGTAACCGGAAGATCGTTTAATATTTTCGGAATGAGATATTTTCTCATACGCATACCATAATAATATAGTTACACTATTTTTTTTTTTTATGCACTAACCCGTGCTAAGGAACAAATTTAAAAACCTATTTAGAGGCTAAAAATTTCACCCATGCCGGGATTGGAACCCGCAACCTCTGGCTATACGTACGTATAGCCAGAGGTTGCGGGTTCCAATCCCGGCATGGGTGAAATTTTTAGCCTCTAAATAGGTTTTTAAACATAATAATATAGGCTTAACAATTTAAAGGTGCTAGGTAGCAGATAACATTTCGTTTTTTTATCATGTATATTTTGTTGTGGGAGTGCACTGCACCAGCACTCTGTAAGACGAGCCGCCTCTGCCTCCTTTACTTGTACGTTCACCGGTTCTCTGCCTTTCTGACTATTAGTCTGCTGTTGTATAGAATCAGGCGTTACTTTGCGGAAATCCATAATAGCATTAAAAAGTTAAAATTACTTTGCTGAATTCCGCCAAAAATCCCACAAGCACCATGCGGCTAGCTAATGCACCGCCCTCCCTCCCACTTTTTCAAGCAGAAGCAAGACACGAACACACCACCACCAATACTTGTGTGAGAAAACACGCGACGCGTTTCGCCTCTAACACGAGGCATCCTCAGGCTCCCAAATGCAAGTGACCGTCTCCGCAAAAACGCTCCGTATTTATAGGCTAGGCCGCCCCTCCCCCCGATGACGCAATGTAACCGTTAAACTGGTGACCGTTAAACCGTTTCAACCGCCTATGGGCTATTGTTGTTTTGTGCAAATATATCGATTAATGGGGAAATAGAGGAGCTGCCCACCTGTTCATTCAGCATTGTAAACAACCTATCCCTAGATAATTTGGAAATTTCCAGCTGTTCAAGTATAGACAATCTTAACCCCTTACTGCAGGTGTGTAAAATTTCCAAATTATGGTTATTATTAAGTACATGACCTGTATCCAAAAGGTGTTTGGCAAAATGAGATTTATCCGGATGATTGTTTCGGAAAGCTGCCACATGCTCCCTATACCGAGTTATAAAACTCCTACCGGTCTGGCCAATATACACTCCGTTACATTCCGGACAAGCAACTCTATACACCCCAGACCGCTGGAATCTATCCACCCTCTCTTTTTGATTGCACAGATTTCTAGCCAAAGAGTTGCTCGTCCTGAACGCAATCAAAAAGAGAGGGTGGATAGATTCCAGCGGTCTGGGGTGTATAGAGTTGCTTGTCCGGAATGTAACGGAGTGTATATTGGCCAGACCGGTAGGAGTTTTATAACTCGGTATAGGGAGCATGTGGCAGCTTTCCGAAACAATCATCCGGATAAATCTCATTTTGCCAAACACCTTTTGGATACAGGTCATGTACTTAATAATAACCATAATTTGGAAATTTTACACACCTGCAGTAAGGGGTTAAGATTGTCTATACTTGAACAGCTGGAAATTTCCAAATTATCTAGGGATAGGTTGTTTACAATGCTGAATGAACAGGTGGGCAGCTCCTCTATTTCCCCATTAATCGATATATTTGCACAAAACAACAATAGCCCATAGGCGGTTGAAACGGTTTAACGGTCACCAGTTTAACGGTTACATTGCGTCATCGGGGGGAGGGGCGGCCTAGCCTATAAATACGGAGCGTTTTTGCGGAGACGGTCACTTGCATTTGGGAGCCTGAGGATGCCTCGTGTTAGAGGCGAAACGCGTCGCGTGTTTTCTCACACAAGTATTGGTGGTGGTGTGTTCGTGTCTTCTGCTTGAAAAAGTGGGAGGGAGGGCGGTGCATTAGCTAGCCGCATGGTGCTTGTGGGATTTTTGGCGGAATTCAGCAAAGTAATTTTAACTTTTTAATGCTATTAGTCTGCTACTTACCTCGCAGTTATGAAATGAAATGTGTTTACTTCAGACGGAGATCCATATACATTGACATAAGTAATTAAGCGCTCGTGGCCTAGCCGAACCTAGTAATTGGAATCAATCACTTGAGTTAAGCAAGAACAGGCGTGGTCAAATGCAGACCGTCTCGTGACTACCGCTAGTGGCATTTTTTCCTAACGCTTCCGTGCTTCGCAAGGCAAATTAAGCCGGTGGAGCCGGCTCTCATGTAATGGAAGTGGTTAAGCCATGTCAGAGGCCTTATGGGCGGCTCGATAACTTCTGACAGTAAATCTCACCACTGTCTTACAATCCTCCACCAACCCGGACTTGGTCCCCGTGGTGGAGTATGGCCTAACCTTCCTGCGATGCAGGAAGAGACCCGTGCCCCAGCAGTCGGGACATACAAGGGTTGATATGGAAAGTAATTAAGATACATTTACATACAGGCACATATATTGCTTCTGGCCCCACACTAGGAGACCCTATGTCGTGGGAGCCAGAAACAGTGACATCACAAACATGTTTGGAAGCGGAATCCAAGACTTGGAAGTTTTTTGTGTTCGAACTCGGGACCTCGCGCATAGCAGATGCGCTACCGCTGCGCCACGGAGGTCGTCAAGATTGATTCACAAAATTCTAATATCCCTAATAGATATAAAAACCTATTTATAGGCTAAAAATTTCACCCATGCCGGGATTCGAACCCGCGACCTCTGGCTATCCGTGCCAGCGCTCTTCCAATTGAGCTCAATTGGTAGAGCGCTGGCACGGATAGCCAGATGTTGCGGGTTCGAATCCCGGCATGGGTGAAATTTTTAGCCTCTAAATAGGTTTTTTTATTTGTCCTTAGCACGGGTTAGTGCATTAAAAATAAAAATAGTGTAATCCCTAATAGATAATCAAATCGTATGTTAAAAAGCCATTATTTGTAATGACAATAATAAGAAATAATAACAATATTAAAATATAATTATTTGTTATTAGCAAAGCGTCGTCTGTAAGCATCGAATGCCAAACATTCCATTGGTTCTTTTTATGCACCCTGTAAACGTCTCACTGCAGGGCACGGGCCTTCTCTCAGAGAGAGTATAGGCTAAGGTAACACGCGTGCCCACGGCGAATTGGAAGTTTTAAGTGCTAAAGTATTTCAACACATACACACAAACCTCACGCCTGTATCCCAGAGGGGAAGCAGGGACCAGGGACTGCCACTTACCACGATCCTGACAGATCACCTCCGCTTCATCAACGTTCATAAGTCGTTGGATGCACGCACGCCGGTTCCGGGTACTTTAAAAGTTTAAAAACCTATTTAGAGGCTAAAAATTTCACCCATGCCGGGATTCGAACCCGCAACCTCTGGCTATCCGTACCAGAGGTTGCGGGTTCGAATCCCGGCATGGGTGAAATTTTTAGCCTCTAAATAGGTTTTTAAATTTGTTCCTTAGCACGGGTTAGTGCATTAAAAATAAAAATAGTGTAATCATGTGGGTACAGTGATATCGTTCCGATGTTAAACCTAACTGCAAAGTAGGTAGTCGGGGCTGTAAGTAATGCAATTTGCTTAAGTCAGATGTCGCTGCCTGTACGTAATACAGAGAATATTGTAAAGAGGTTCGAAATTTCACTGATGCCGTGAGTCGCCCATTGGCTCAATTGGTAGAGCGCTGGTACAGATAGCCAGAGGTTGCTGGTTCGAATCCCGGCATGGGTGAAATTTTTAGCCTCTAAATAGGTTTTTAAATTTGTTCCTTAGCACGGGTTAGTGCATTAAAAATAAAAATAGTACTTTAAAAGTATTAAAGTATTTCAACTCCTTGGAAACTCATGTTTACTCACGATTTTTCCTTCACGGTTCGCGAGTAGTGTTGCTACTAAAACTTCACCAATGTAAATAACTTAGAAATGAAAGTCATTGGCGCATGCACGCACCGGGGTTTTATTTACGTGTTTTTAATTTTTCACATTCACAGACTAAAACACGACGCCAGCATCGAGCTCCTACGCAGTAAAGAGTTAATCAACATGCAGAGCAGCACTATCTCCGAGCTGGAGAAGAAGCTGGCTGCTGCCACGCTCAAGCAGCGCCCGATCGATGACGCGTTGGTGAGCCTCCAGTACTCTTTTCGAACTGAAACTTTCTTAAACGGAATTCGGAAGAATATTGATAATGTATCGTACATTATGAATATTCTTCCGAATAGACGGAGTTCACACGTTCAGTCTGGTTAGACTGACGGCAGACTGATCATCTATTCAGTGGACTGATGGACCAGACTGACGGATATTCGAATATTTTGATGCTTCAGCAGTCTGGCATCAATCAGAGCTTCATCAAGGTCACGGACTGAACTGACGTGAATGTTCACATGTGTGAAATATAATTAATTAATGACAGGATACGCAATAGTCTGATTACAGAACGTTGTGGACTGAAAGAGGATGTAGTGACTAGAATTGAGAAAGGAATGTTGCGTTGGTTTGGACATGTGGAGAGGATGAAGGAAAAAAGATTGACGAAACAAATATATATTGCGAATGTGAGTGGAAGGGCAGGTAAGGGACGTCCCAGACGGTCATTCATCGACCAAATAGGGGATGTATTAGCAAAGGTAAAGTTAAAAAGTACCCGGAACCGGTGTGCGTATATGCAACGACTTATGAACGTTGATGAAGCGAAGGTGATCTGTCAGGATCGTGGTAAGTGGCAGTCCCTGGTCTCTGCCTACCCCTCTGGGATACAGGCGTGAGGTTATGTATGTATGTATGAACATGTAAACTTCGTTATACACTTATTTGTTTGAATAATCTGGCCCGGTTTCCTTCTGATCTGCAATGCTTAATCTTGGACCAGAAACTGAACCCGCGTCGGCAGTTCACCTTAGTCATGAAGCTATTCTTCATTACGCACTGCAGCGTCCGAGTAGTCCCTTCACTCATCTAGTGTGAGTGAAGGTGGCATCAGACGCCGTACAAGTCTCCTCATTACTTGGATGCAAATCCCTCGAGAAAAAACCTAAATGTCCAACTTGCACTACTCCGCTCGCTGCGTCGCGTCGGACGGGACTCCCATGGGTCCCTCCTAAGAGATTTTGATTTCTAAGTTTTGTGTATTTTTGTCTGACTTAAAGAGGACTTACTCATGTCGACGCGTAATTATATTTCTTGTTAGTAACACCATACTGCATCTAAGAGAGAATGCCTGAGATCGCATTTGTACAGATTACTTATGCTAAGCGATTTTACTCTTCCTAAACAGTTTGCGCAATCCGCTATTTGACTCTTTTCAAGTAAGTCTTAAATGATAAATATCTCTTCCATTAGACCAAAAATATTTTAGTATATTTTTTGAGGACTTAAAAGCAACCAATAATATATTTCAAAACTTTGCTTTGCTAAACAGCCAAAAACGCGGTCAGCCATTTTTGTCTATGGTTTGAAGACCTGAAGTCTTGTAAACAAAGTTTGACATTCAACAACTGTGAGTGGTTTGTGAGCATAGTAAAATAACAGCGAATAAATCGTGATTTCATCGAGTTTACATGCAAAATATAGCAATTATCATTATTGCATTGTTCGAGAATGTAAAAACATGCCAATAAAAAACCCCGGGAAGTTGTGGATTCGTGTATCCAGTGAAATAAACACACACAAAAATTGGCTCAAACTTGCAAAAAGAGACTCGACTGAAACTCTGGTGCATTACGTGAAGATCACTTTGATGTAAGTCCTATAATCAATGTCCACTGGTTCTGGCTGACGGATGTTTGTTTACAAACGAAAGATGCTTTCAACATGGCGGATAGCGTTTTCACCGTTCCGAATTAAAAGCGGAAAATATTTTTTTAATTTGCAAATTTTGCAGCCATCCTACTTACTTAATTAGAAAAGTCACTATATTTCACTTTCTTACGTTAAATACTACAGGTAATATTCATTTATCGCGTCAAATTTGATAAGAGTCAAGTAGCGGATTCTCGTGGTACCTTACAAAGCTTTACCTTCATCGTCATCGTCATCAACCCATTAAGTCCCCACCGACGGGTCTCTTCCCTGAGGAATGTATAGACCATACTCCACCACGGGGGCCAATGCCGGATGACGATTGCACGGACACCGCATGGATGCGGTAAATCGTCTATACGATCTACACTGAACGCGCCCTTTGTTGCTTAACCTTCGTGATCGTTTAAGATCACTCAGGCAGCCGGGACTGAGAGCGATTCCTTACGATTTACCTTATGAAATGAAATGAAATGAAATGAAATGAAATGAAATGAAATGAAATGAAATGAAATGAAATGAAATGAAATGAAATGAAATGAAATGAAATGAAATGAAATGAAATGAAATGAAATGAAATGAAATGAAATGAAATGAAATGAAATGAAATGAAATGAAATGAAATGAAATGAAATGAAATGAAATGAAATGGAAATGGAAATGGAAATGAAAAGGTTTTATTCAAAGTAGCACAGAAACTGCGGCTTAATGAACGTTACAATTCAAACTAGGTGTCCATTTCAAAATCTAGATCATTTAGGAGAAAAAATGGACAAAAAAACTCCTAACTTAGTCTTTTCAAAAGTCCTTAATTAACATAGTTTACATATTTATTTTAAACATAGAACTCATACATTGTACTGGCTTTCATTCCAGACCTCATTGTCATCTAAATAATCCTTTATGTTATAGTAGCCCTTTTGGCACAAAGTGTGCTTAACATATTTTTTGAACCGCGATTCAGGCAAGCTTAATATATCTTCAGGGATTTTATTATAGAAGCGTATACAATGCCCCATGAAGGATGTATTAACCTTTGCCAGCCTAAATAGTGGGAACAAAAGTTTATGTTTATTTCTAGTATTTACATTGTGTTGGCTACCTAAAGTTTTAAAGTTACTGATATTTTTCCTAACGTACATAATGTTTTCATATATATACTGACTGGCAACTGTCAGGATGTTAGTTTCTTTAAAGAAATCTCTTAACGAATCTCTACTACCCAGCCTATAAATGAATCTGATCGCTCTCTTCTGCAAGACGAAGATGGTCTCAATGTCTGCTGCCCGTCCCCACAGTAGTATGCCATAGGACATAAGACTATGGAAGTAACTAAAATAAACAAGCCTAGCAGTTGCGACGTCAGTTAGTTCCCTAATTATTTTGACTGCATATGCTGCTGAACTAAGCCTATTTGCTAATTTTTCTATATGAGGACCCCATTGAAGCTTTGCATCAATTGTGATACCTAGAAATACAGTTTCATTCACAAGGTCTAATTTGTCATTCCCCAGTAAAACATTGCTGTCTACCGTTTTGACATTTGGAAGAGTGAACTTTATACATTTCGTCTTTTTTTAATTTAACAATAAGTTATTAGAAGTAAACCAATTTAGTACCCGAGAGAGAGCATTATTTGTATTGTCAAGGTCATTTTCTGGTCTCTTAATTTTAAAAATAAGAGACGTGTCATCTGCAAATAATACTATCTCTGACATATTTTGAACCATGAACGGCAAATCATTTACATATACGAGGAAGAGGAACGGCCCCAAAATCGATCCCTGTGGCACTCCTATCCTGACCTCTGACCCTGAAGATTTAGTTCTATTTATATCAGCTCTTTGAACTCTCCCTTCTAAATATGATGTTATAAGTTTTAGGCTATTTCCGTTTATACCATAGTGCTTTAATTTTAAAAGAAGTGTTTTATGGTCAACGCAATCAAATGTTTTCGACAAGTCACAGAATACGCCTATAGCATCCTTTGAATAATTATGAGTATAATTAAGAAAAAGTGTTTCCAGACAATTTTTATTGGAATTACTCTGTGTTAAAAACCTATTTAGAGGCTAAAAAAAATCCACCCATGCCGGGATTCGAACCCGCGACCTCTGGCTATCCGTGCCAGCGCTCTTTCCAACTGAGCTAATGGGTGACTCACCGGCATCAGTGAAATTTCGAACCTCTTTACACTATTCTCTGTATTACGTACAGGCAGCGACATCTGGCTTAAGTAAATTGCATCACTTACAGCCCCGACTACCTACTTTACAGTTAGGTTTTTACATCGGAATGATATCTATCACTGTACCCACATGATTAAATTATTTTATTTTTTTATTTTTAATGCATTAACCCGTGCTAAGGACAATTTTAAAAACCTATTTAGAGGCTAAAATTTCCACCCATGCCGGGATTCGAACCCGCGACCGGGTTAGTGCATTAAAAATAAAAAGTCGTTGTACCCACGACACAGGGTATCCTAGTGCGGGGCCAGGAGCAATGTGTGTGCCTGTATGTGAAGGTTACGTTAATGTTAATTAGATTAGTCTCCCCAACAGACCGAGATAGAGGTGACGAAGTCTGACCTGGCGCACGAGCTGGCGACCCTCCGCAGCTGCCTGCGCGACTGCGGCGCGGCGCAGCACCAGCGGCTGCTGGCACAGCTGCAGGCTGACAACAGGAACTTGGCGGAGAAGGTTAGTCGGACTGCGAGAAGGGTGGCTTGGATCCGAATCCTTGTCGCGTGCACTAACATTTGCCTTGTCGGTTTCGGGGGATGGGACGCATTATATTGCATGAATTTTGTTCTTATTTAAATAAAAGAAAAAAAAATGTATGCACTTCATTGAATTCAATTGAAATATTGTTTTTATTGCACTAACCCGTGCTAAGAGCAATTTTTTTTTTTTTTTTTAAAAGAGGCTAACCTCTAAATAGGTTTTTACAAAACACGTAGTTTGTGACGTTTCGGCAGCGATGATAATCGATGTAACTAAATTTAAGCATAACGAGCCATATAGAAATTCCATTAATATTATTTTTTGCGCTAACCCGTGCTAAGGGTTTTAATTTTAAATTTTATAAACCGATTTAGAGGCTAAAAATTCCACCCATGCCGGAACTCAAAGCCGCGACCAGTGGCTAACCGTGCCAGCGCTCTCCCAACTGAGCTAATGGGCATGTACCGGCATCAGCGAAATTTCAAACCTATTTACTATATTCTCTGTATTATTTACAGGCAGCGACATCTGGCTGAAGTAATTTGCATCACTTGCTTGGGTGGAATTTTTAGCCTCTAAATAGGTTTTTAAAATAACATTGAGTTTTCCGAAGAGACGAAGATCGGACTCAGTGACGTGTTTTAGGAGAGGCCTATGTCCAGCAGTGGACTGACCCCAGCTGATTATGATGATGAAAGTTATCCCACCTTTTATCAATCTATTGGGTATATATCAATCTAGTAAAACGAGCGGTCAATACCGTGCGGCTGCTATTAGTTATTTTTATCTAATACTTTTTTTTATCTCTCAAGGTGTCGCAAATGGAGGAGGCAAAGAAGAGCGGAGGGGTGGAGGAGAAAGACCAGGCTGTGAGTTGTATAGCTGTATTAAACGCTTGCCTTGTTTGTTTTGGTGTGTTTTGTTTGTAGTTTTGTGTGCGGTTATCATCTAAACGGTCAGAAAAAAAACACTTATATAGTTAGCAAAAACGACTTATGATCGGCAAATATACGGTTGTGTTTAGCAAAAATACGGTAAAACACGATAAAAGACAGTGGTATGTCTTCGATCTTCATTATAGACCACAGTAGCAGCAACCACAAGAGTTATTGCTTACGGAAAAATTGCCACTGTTCCCTGCTCCAGGATTTTATGAAATTGTTAAGAAAGGTGCTAAAGTTGGGCCGCGGGAAATTCCGCGCTGATTAGAACAAATTTACAACTTGATCAGAAGACACTTCCAGATTACTACAATGAAAACTTCAAATTATGGCTAGCAGAAAGTTGCACAAGAATTTCATATTAGGTGTGTATCGTTATCGTTATCAACCCTTGTATGTCCCCACTGCTGGGGCACGGGTCTCTTCCTGCATTGCAGGAAGGTTAGGCCATACTCCACCACGGGGGCCAAGTCCGCGTTGGTGGAGGAGGTGGAGGAGTGTATACAAATGAACAAACTCAAAGGTTAATTCTTGATTTATTTAGCCCTACATATTTTTCACCAATAAAAAAACGATTAGTTGCTGTTTTCATATTTATTTAACCAAAAAAACAAACTGGCTTACACAAACATTAAGTAGGTTCAAAAATATCTAACAAATAACTAGCATCTAAAACCGAAACTGTTTATCGACACGCGACACACTCACTTTCCTTCGTAGCTCTTCGTCTGGCTGGTTATCTCGTCATAGTTGGTTACCTAAAACATGAAGAAAGATAAGATAAAAATATTCCTTATGTACACCAGAAAAAAACAAACAAAATAATTACAGAGATACAGTACAATTGGCGGCCTTATGGTTTAGAGCAATTTCTTAAAATTATTTGCTTGTTACACTTTATTGCACAATAATAACGTTATTAAACTTAAAACTTAAATAAAATTGTCCTCTATGTGAAAACTTTTCACCAGTATATTTGGGAAAAAGATAGCTTCGGCTGTTGAAATAACAACAGAATGTTTGCTTAATTCATTTCAATCCAAATATCTTTATTAATTTGACAACAAATGGGCTATTTAAATCGTGTTATTTAAAAAAAAAAACACTTCATAGGCTCACGCTACATACGCTCGAGCGTGTAACATGCGCCTTAGAGTTCTTTCTTTAATCTGTAATCTGTACCGCATTTTCTCTTCACCACAGTCTGTTAGCCAGCGTTTTTGCAGTTTGAAGGAATGTCGATGTTTTTTATAAGGTCGAAAATGCATACTTAATGAATGCAATGAGAGGAAGTTAACAAAGAAACTCCACATTTATTCGTTTGATTCATACTTTCTGGCTCTTCAGTGGAGGCTCCGGAGCCTCCGCAAGGTCTTTTCTCCTTGTCTTGCGCTAGCCAGCCAATCCCTGGTGTCCGCGCAAGTCCTTCATAGCCACAAACTGCAGTCACCTTAGTCTCCAACCCGTCGGCGCCCTGGCCGTCTTGCTCGGCGCACAGCGGCTCCACTGCCCACACGGCCAGAGAGTAGACGAGGTACAGCGAGAAGTACGCGCAGTACAGCAGCGCCGTCACCAGCGCCAGCCCGCCCGGGAACAGCTTGTGGTTCAGCTCGCGCTCGCCGCGCCACGCCACCTCCGTCCACAGCCGGAAGTAGTGGCAGCCTTCCCTGTGGACAAGGGGATAGGAATATCGAAGGGAAGACGGCCGGCGGACCAGGGCAGTATCGGAGTGGTGGCCAAGGGAGGGAAGGAGGTTGATAGGCAGACCACCGGCACGATGGTCAGACGACATCGTGAGGGT
Source organism: Yponomeuta sedellus (assembly GCA_934045075.1). NCBI lineage: Eukaryota > Metazoa > Arthropoda > Insecta > Lepidoptera > Yponomeutidae > Yponomeuta > Yponomeuta sedellus. The sequence continues at coordinate 1,488,543 of OW203738.1, read as the reverse complement.
TGGGGGTCAGAGATGGATCAGGTTAGCACAGGACCGTGAGGAATGGCGCAATAAAAAGGAGGCCTATGCCCAGCAGTGGGTTGATGTGGGCTGATTGTAGATAGATATATAGACAGGAATATCGATGCAGGCAAATGCTGGATGCGGCAAGCTGAAGACAGGGCGCTATGGCGCTCATTAGGGGAGGGCTATGTCCAGCCGCGGACTACATAATATAGCCTGAAGAAGAGGAATATCGATGAGCGGGGCGGTAGAACGCCGGCTTCTCAATCGGGAAGTCGTGGATTTGAACCGGCATGTACGAATGACTTTGATTTCCAAATTATGGTTCATTAGAGAAGTTAAAGTGGCTACTACTAGTAATAGTAGTGACGCGCTAACAGTAACGAAAACATCTTGTGGAAATCTGGATGTCTGAAGTGTTAAAAAAAACTACCTCCGCACTTCAAATTACCAATCCGCCGTGGGCGCGCGTGGTAATTAAGCCCATATCTCTCTGAGAGAAGGCCTCTGGCCTGTAGTGAGACGTTTAAGTAAAAAATGAATACCGCCACGTCACCTCCGTCCAGATCCGGAAGTAGGGGCATCTTTCCCTGTGGATGTAATGTAGTGAATAGGAATAAATCCAGTTTCTTCTCTATTCTGTTTTTGCTCGATTTCTTCAGCTCTCTGACACCACGGATGAAATGTATAGTAATATCTGCTGGAATTATTTCTAGCTAGAATCTTCTATTTTTACCTTTAGGCAAAAAGTTTGCGTACTAACCTGAGCCTCGGCAGAGCCCGCTCCAACACACTAACAAGGCAGTGAAGTAGATGCGTCAACAGTAGAACCAACACCCACACTGCTAGCAAGTAGGGGGGCCAGCGGAAGCTGCCCAGCGCCGCTAAAACAAATAATAGCTTATCTTTACTGGATTGGAGTTCAATTTGGCATGACAGAAATTTTGCATATTACATACAATATTCCTATCTAAAAAGCAAATTTTGCAAGCGCCTCGTTGCCGGGCTGACCAGATTAGTTTCTCTTCAGTGCAGCTCTACTCATTTCCATCAAAATGGAGCGCGGTCTCTAGCATCACAAGACTTATATATTATGGCAGATTTTTGTTAATCAGTGAAAAGTGAAAAGGCCACTTGGACGTTGTAGCGCCTGGGACATCGTTTTAGATGGATTAGGCGCTTAAAATTCACTTATATTGGGCCATGCTCCCTCGCCCCGCTGCAGCGCTTTGCTGTAGCACGGGCGCGGGCGGTGCTAGCGGTTATGGAAAGATGACTCAGGAACGGCACAGACTATTAAGATTGTTTTCTACTCAATATCTTATCGACGCTCTCGTACGCTTGGACGCTAACACCAGAATGAACCACTAAGTGCTTGATTAAAAGCCTTCAAAGCTAAACTATAATAAAACAAGTTCATGAACAATTAAACTAGAAAACTAAGTGCTTTAATAATAATTAGCACACAACACAATCATTTGCCTTGGTCCCAAGCTAGGAATATGACAGAACATTGAAAAGAACTCGAGTTCTTTGATCAGAATCGAGCTCACGTCAACAATCAGTGACGCAGCAAGAATACGTACAGTCTATTTATCCTTACTTGGCAAATTTAGTAAACAAGATTCTAACCTCAAAATTGATATTTGATGCCAAAACGACATATTTTCTCGCAACTTAATGTACTTTGTTTATAAAATTGACAGCGTGTTATCTAAAATAGTCTCCCCGATTACGTCATTTACGGGAATATGGCGCTTTGCGACTAAATTTCATACTTTACGGGTAGAATGTTGTTTACTAAATTGGCCAAGTAAGGATAAATAGACTGTAGAAGCTCGCAGCAAACCTTGCAAGAGCGCCGCGTTGCCGGGCGAGCCGTCCTCCCGCAGCGCGGCGCTGGAGCGCGGGCGGCGGCGCGCCCCCAGCAGCCGCAGCGCCTGCTCCGACATAGAGCGGCCGCACGCCTCGGCCGCGGCGCGGGATGGCTGGGTGCCCACCACAAATTCATTAAATCCTTTGGCGTGCAGAGCTACTGCAAATCTTTCATTGCTTTTGGAATTTATCTCAAAGTCATAACACGCCTCGGCGGGGGTGGTGCGGGATGACTGGGTGCCCACCACAAAGTCATTAAACCCTTTAGCGTGCAGAGCTACTACAAATCTTTCATTGCTTTTGGAATTTATCTCAAAGTCATTACACGCCTCAGTGGGGGCGGTGCGGGATGACTGGGTGTCGACCAGAAAGTTACTAAACCCGCGTGCAGAGCTACTACAAAATTTTCATTGCTTTTGAAATTTATCTCAATGTGATAAAGCCCAAATAATGGTGGGAACTATTATGCCTTTGCCTGGTAAAGGATTAAACTACAGAACAAGAAAATGAAGATATTTGTTCTGGACTCGCCCTGCCCTTGACTGCCCTTGCCGGATCTAATTAAGGCCTAAGTTACTTTGGTACGGAGACAAGCATAGTGAAGAATTGATAAGAGTAATGGAGTGCTACTCACCGTGGGTGACAACCGCGTGTATGAGATGACGTGCCGCCTGTCAGTCTTCTCCTTTTCCCTGTCACTGGACTCTTTCGTGTTGAGCTCGGCTTTGGTGAAAGACAGATGGTCACCGCACATGCTAAAACACCAGATACTTTTCGGTAATACCATTCGCAGCTGGTGGTCTAAGCGCCGATGTACGAACAGGACAGGCATATCACAGAGAACCGCCATAGTCTCCGACTGTGTTGGGTCCAGGTCACAAAGCTTCATGTGACGCTGAAGCTTGACTATAAAGCGACAACGTGACCAGATGTTGATACCATTGGTTGTTTGTTTACTTACACCATTTGAGGCATCTTGGCGTCAGCTTTTAGCTCCATACTCGTGCACTGTACAAGAGTTAATTTTGCATTTTTTATGGGTAATTCAATTAAATAAATTAGCTAAACGTCATCTAATTATACGATAAAAAATAATTTGAAAAAAAGCGACCTATCGATAGCAAAAATATTACTAGTGACACTTGTCAAATAATAGCGCGTCAATGTCATGGTGCATTCTGTTTTTAAAATGCAAGGATTAAAAACCTATTTAGAGGCTAAAAATATTCACCCATGCCGGGATTCGAACCCGCAACCTTTGGCTGCTCTCTGGTAATACAGAGAATAGTGTAAAGAGGTTCGAAATTTCACTGATGCCGGTGAGTCGCCCATTGGCTCAATTGGCAGAGCGCTGGCACGGATAGCCAGAGGTTGCGGGTTCCAATAGGTTTTTAAATTTGTCCTTAGCACGGGTTAGTGCATTAAAAATAAAAATAGTATATGCAAGGAAGTGCTAAAGGAACTGGAACAAAAAGGTTTTTACCAGACTGTAAGGATTATATTTGTAGCCTCTGTTCCACACATATTCCACACTTTTCATTTCATATTTTATTTTTTTTATTTTCATTCATTTAGACTCTGGGACGAAGAAAACGTATTTTTTGATGCAGATTATTACAACAGCTAAGGTCTCCAATACATTCTAGCTCGATGTTTCCCATGGGGGTAACATTCTAAGCTTGTAGTGTTGTACTTTTAATAAATAATAAAACTGGAACGACTTTAACTTTGTGCTTTATTAATAGTATGTTTTACTTATAATAAAAACAAAAAACTGGATAAAAATGGAATAAGCAGGTAACAATAGTCAAGTCTAGTCAAGATGTGAAGTAGGTAGTAATCGTAGTAATGCTGAAGATGAGGGAAATCTTGAAAATGTGTGACATTATGTTAATTTTTTTAAAGTGATAGATAGAAAAGAAAAAATGGTGTAAAGAGGTTTGCACCGTTACAAGCTCTTGCGCTGGTGAGCCTCAAATTATTTCTTATGGCTGAGTTTCAATATTGAGTCGGTGTCGACAAAATTACAATATTTTTCTTAAAAAAATACTCTTCCACAGATCCGATACCTGCACGGCCGCTGCCTGCGGCTGGAGAGCTGTCGGAAAGCGCTGGTCTGGCAGAAGCGCTACCTCCAGCGAGCGCTGCAGGGCTACACGGAGTTAGAGCAGCGCTTCAAGATCCCCACGCCGCGTCCGCTGCGGGGCGTTAGACGGTTCAAGTGAGTGCAGCGCTAGAGACGCAGATGTTGGGCTTAGACCCTTATTTCGTTAAATATTACTATAACATTACTATTGTAGGGGTATTATTGACTGGTTACTTTAGCACGGTCTCGTTAATACGAGCACGGATCCGTGAATTCGAGTTAAACTACGCTTATTATAGAATAGTTTCTTTTATAGTAAGTTTAATCTGTGGCTTCGCCCGCGTTAGTCATCCGACGCGGACGCATTACCGGGATATCAAGTATCCTGATATCCCGGTATCATGTCTCAATTCAGATCATTGTCTGTGTAAAGAATAAATGTGGTGTTTCTTTGTTAGTTTTTTCTCCATGTTACCTATTAATTGTGAAACTAACAGCTTTGACGTTCAATAAGTAAACATTTTGTTTTTATAGGTCCCGGCGACCTTCGTACCGCCAAAGTTTTCGTAATTTCTCCATGTTTTCTCATCATTTTAACCTTCCCTGGAGTTCCACAAAAATAAAGAACTAAAAATCAGCCAAATCGGTCCAGCTGTTCTCGAGTTTTAGTAAGACTAACGAACAGCAATTCATTTTTATATATAAATAAAATTATTTTGTCTGACTCCACACTCCACACGAAATATTGAAATCGATCCTGCCGTTTACACGTGAAGAAGTAACACACATACACACTCAAATCGTTTTTATAATACCTTGAAAAGACTAAGTTTGGAGATTTTTTGTTCACAATTTCTCCAAAATTTGAGATGGACATTTAGTTTGAATTATAACGTTCATTAAGCCGCAGTTTCTGCGCTTCTTTGAATAAAACTTTTTCATTTCATTATAGTGTGAAGTGTGATAAAATTCTTATGACTTTGACTTTACCTGCCGTTATTACGTTGAGGAGCCATCGTCCAAACATGTTGACATTAGTAACATGTTGTACATATAGTGAGTGGTTGTGCAGGTGCGCGGCGCACGCGGTGGTGATCGTGCTGCGCATGCAGTTATATAGTCTGGTTGTGCAGGTGCGCGGCGCACGTGGTGGTGATCGTGCTGCGCATGCAGTTATATAGTCTGGTTGTGCAGGTGCGCGGCGCACGCGGTGGTGATCGTGCTGCGCATGCAGTTATATAGTCTGGTTGTGCAGGTGCGCGGCGCACGTGGTGGTGATCGTGCTGCGCATGCAGTTATATAGTCTGGTTGTGCAGGTGCGCGGCGCACGCGGTGGTGATCGTGCTGCGCATGCAGTTATATAGTCTGGTTGTGCAGGTGCGCGGCGCACGCGGTGGTGATCGTGCTGCGCATGCAGTTATATAGTCTGGTTGTGCAGGTGCGCGGCGCACGCGGTGGTGATCGTGCTGCGCATGCAGTTATATAGTCTGGTTGTGCAGGTGCGCGGCGCACGTGGTGGTGATCGTGCTGCGCATGCAGTTATATAGTCTGGTTGTGCAGGTGCGCGGCGCACGCGGTGGTGATCGTGCTGCGCATGCAGTTATATAGTCTGGTTGTGCAGGTGCGCGGCGCACGTGGTGGTGATCGTGCTGCGCATGCAGTTATATAGTCTGGTTGTGCAGGTGCGCGGCGCACGTGGTGGTGATCGTGCTGCGCATGCAGTTATATAGTCTGGTTGTGCAGGTGCGCGGCGCACGCGGTGGTGATCGTGCTGCGCATGCAGTTATATAGTCTGGTTGTGCAGGTGCGCGGCGCACGCGGTGGTTATCGTGCTGCGCATGCAGTTTCTGGTGCGGCGGCGGCGCGGCGCGCGCGCGCTGGCCACGCAGACTTTACTGCGTGCGAGACCAGAGCGGGAACAGGCCGAGTGAGTGTTTTCTATATTATTATAATGTGACATGTACGGCCTGTCTGGCCTCCGACACAAATCTCCGGCCGCTCTGAATTTGCAATGAGCTTACAGTCTGTTACCTTTTAGAATATTCGCCGAAAGCACACGAGTGTAATACTACTTTCTGCCCGATTTCGAAATTAAGTGTCATATTAGCTCCGATATTTCTATTACACGAATATATCCGATTCTATCCGATAGTAGCCGAGGCATAGTCTAAAAGCTAACAGACTATTAGACTTGGCTTGACTGTGGGAGCAGCCACGTGTACATAGTTTTGCCAGAGATTTTACATAGCCTTTCTACATAAGATTGGCACACTAATGAACGACGATATCCACTTAACTAATCGGCGTGTACCCGCAGTCCGGCCCAATACGCCTCCACGTCGCCGCCGTCGCGCGGCGCGGGCGCGGGGTGCGCGGGGTGCGCGGGCGGCGCGGGCGCGCGCAGCTGCCTCGCGCGCCGCGTGCTCAGACACGACCTGCTTGTCAACGCGCCCGGCTCGCCCATGAGTGAGTATTTGTATTGATAATTTACCCTAAGGCCGATATTAGACTATCATATATTGTCTATCTTGTTCGATAAGTTCTTTTAGTGACCACTAGATGTCGCTGGTCCGTTCCTACATCGCGGTATGGTTGCATCTCGTATATGGTATGGTATGCAGTCTTCGGCTGCGCCTCGGCTCGGTTAGACATTTGTCAGAACTCTTTGCAATGACAGCCTTTCCGCACTTGTAATGAAATATACTATTCTAGCTGTGCAAGTGTGTGTGTATAATACACAGAACATAAAAATAATACGTGTTTTTCAGAGTGTGAACATGAGACAGCTTAACAACTGTGACAAATATTTTTAAAACATACAGCCTAGTATTATCAACGTCCTAGATCTTCATCCTAGGTTCTAGACAAAATAAATGCAATAAATTATTGAGTATCGAATAGACTGTAGGTTCTAAAATAGTTGTTAAACTTTCAGTTATGTTTAGTTTTATAGTTGTTTTATAAGCGTAGTAGCAGTCAGCCGACTCTCGCCTCTCACTCATCAAGCCTAACATCCGATGTAAAACCTAACTGCAAAGTAGGTACTCGGGGCTGCAAGCGATGCAAAATTACTTCAGCCAGATGTCGTTGCCTATACGTAATACAGAGAATATTGTAAACAGGTTCGAAATTTCACTGATGCCGGTGAGTCGCCCGTTAGCTCAGTTGGAAAGAGCGTTGGCACGGATAGCCAGAGATCGCGGGTTCGAATCCCGGCATGAGGGGAATTTTTAGCCTCTAAATAGGTTTTTAAATTGTCCTTAGCACGGGTTAGTGCATTAAAAAAAAACAAAAAAAAATTATATAATCAAGCATAACATGTCCCAGCCTGCCTGAATGACTGGGTGATGATCGTGTTAAACTAAGCAACCCTGTTCATACCCCTCAAACGACGATCCACCTTTCATCGTCCGACGCAATAACTTACTCAAGTAATAACGTTCTCACATGCATCCCTACCGATGACAAATTTGATTGAATAATCATAAGACCAATAATTATGTTACACTATAACTTTTGTTACGATAACAATTAATGCGGTGGTAGCAGAACGCCGGCTTCTCAATCGGGAAGTCGTGGGTTCAAACCCCAGCATGTACCAATGACTTTGTTTTCTAAGTTATGTACATTTGTGAAATTATAGTAGCAATACTACTCGCTGACGGTGGAGGAAAACATCGTAAGGAAACCCTAGTGTCGTGTTAACGTACCTCAGCGCTTGCTACGTACAACGGCCCAACTATGAGGCTAAGTGCGGAAATCTCAGGTGTAACTAACTAACAATTAATGTGAATATCAATAAACCAATTTCAATTTAGGTTCGGATTACTAAACATCCATCCCGGATTACTACACGTCAAACGGTTTAAAGTAAACAGGGATCCTTTTAAATCACCTGGAAATATTTGAAATAAGTCGCTCACTACAGTCGTTCTTTTTTCAGTTGGCGTCCACTCCCCGTGTTTCAATGCTCAGTCGCCGCGGGATGAACCATTCCACGTGAGGTAAAGTCAACAACTTCATACATTAATAATTACACTATAATAACATCACCTGTCGTGCTTCTAAACTAGCGCTGATACCCTGTTCTACGTAGTCAGGCAAGAACATCACAAACAGGGAAATACACTCAGTCTGAGGCCATTTGTACTGATCCAGTACGGCGGCCTGCAGTAAGGATCGATTAGCCTGATGATGATGACGACGATCATCCGGCTATACTAGTCCACTGCTAGACATAGCCGTCCCCTAATGAGCGTCATAGCGCCCTGTCTTCAGCTTGCTGCATCCAGCATCTGCCTGCAGTTTTTCGCAGACTGATTGGATTTGAATAAAATATATATATTTTTAAATATTCATGGATATATCACACAGATCTCGTTAGCCCTATACTAAGTACAACTAAATGAGCTTGTGTTACAGGTGCTAACTCGACGATAGATTTAATACAATATGTTGGGTAAAGGACCCACTTAAATACTAATACTTAAAAACTAATAAAACAAATAACTTACAAATTCTGTCCGCGTCGACGCCTCTCGATTTGGCAGCCGGCGCCGCCCGGGGTGGGTGCACTGAGGTTTGGGGATCCCTAGACGTCCCCGTCTACCCCCAAGAGCTCTTTCCCCAGAAAGCTACGTACCTTCAGTGCACTTGCACGACACCGCATTTCACCACAATATGTTTGTCTACTATTTTGGGCAATCCGTCGCCCAAAACCAAAAGCATTAACACGGGATTCGTCCCGGAACGTATCTCACACTTCACACGATACAAGATACAAGCCTGGCAATCCAATTGCCACACCAATTTGGGCCAACAAACGCTCCACATGCTTTCCAATCAAAATAACAAGGGGACAAAGTGTTCAACTCATCTGACAGCTGTCAAGTACAATGTTGCCAAAATCAAACTTCTATTCTAAACACAATAAATGCATAGATAACATCCAAGACCCGGGACAAACTAGAAAATAAATATTGGGATTAGTGATAGCAATGTTTGTTCCCACAGCTCCCCGCGCGGCGACTTAGGCGCGCTCTACCTCAGCAAGTTGGAGCTGGTCACCCGCTGCCTCAACCAGGCCGTGGACTCCAGAGAAGTGCCCTGAGACGCACCGAGCTCCGACGGGGAGCTGCCTTCGCGTTCACTGCAAGCAACGTTCACCACTTACACCTTAGGCCACTCGCAGGCGATGCATAGTGGCATGCACAAGTGCTAACTGCTGCAGACAATACTCAGTAGCTTATACTGTACTATAGTCCATGTTTTTAGGTACTTAAAAAAATGTAAACAATCTTGATAAGTCTTTTTATCGAAACACACTATTTCTCTTCTCAAATGGTCACATTGTACATGAATTTCATGAAATTACATTATATTTCAGATTGAATTGGTAAAGAGTAAAGATTTAAAGTGCGTACTTCAATAAAAAGACGAATCGAGATATTGTTAAAAAAAAAATAAGAACCTAAAGAAATAGACTATACGAATAAATACAGGAGAACAAAAAAGTGTCCACAAAGTAAATTTTAAGGCACAGTGGTACTGGCTAAGTTACTGTGCATTGAATGTCGTTCAAGTCGGTGAAGGAATTAATTTACGCTCGATTTCCTGTAAGCTCAGTGTTACTACGTTGGCTTTACGAAACAAACAACGCAGCGTTGAGCGTAAACACTAAAGTTTAGTAAGAAAGGATCTGACAGTGAAGTGCGGAAGCAAAATAGTAGAAGCTTTATGATGAAGGGAATCCGAGTTCTTAAGAAGAATAATAGTATATGCTTTTTATTTTGGTGACCATTAAAAAAAAACTAATAGCAAGAAATCTAATAATTTTCACACAATTGGTGCTGTAATTTTTGTGTTTTTTTGTGATTTAGGAATTGTAGTCAAAATAATTGCATAATATACAGCTTCTTATAACGCTTCGCTCCGTTGATCCCGATGAAAAACTTATGAAAATTGATCAGGGGTACAACATTTCAATTATAATCCCTGATGATTCCACATTTCGCTAACTCCAATGCATTTTCTCTCAATTGGCCATCTTTGAATAAATTGAAGTATTAGATTAGTGCCAAAATGTAGGTGTTTTTTTTAAAGTGTTACTTAATTTATTTTCCTTAGGCTATGTATTAGGTAAGATGTTTAAATTCTATGTTTTATGTAGGATTTCGGTATTTGGTTCTGTTGCCACTCCGCCTATAGGTATGATATATTTGGTTGTTAATAAATTGTGCGGGTTACATGTGCTAATTCAGGCAATCACCAGCAGTTATCCGTTTTGGCCGAAATTAGCACTTAATTCTTGTGTGCTAAGAACTAGATATCGCCGAGTATTGCCAGTACCTGTAGGATAGTAATAGTTTATTAACATAACCTGTCAATCTTGTCGTCCGATGTTGCCTTATTACATACAGAGAAATGATAGCTGCCATCTAATGAATAAGTCTCATAATGCATTACTTTTGACATGTTTTAAATTTCCTTTTATGTATTTGTTCTAACGCACAAAAGTACAATTTAGCATTAAATTTTAAATTAGTTTTAATACGATACGCCATGACGACTAGTCTCGATCGAATCTCGAATGATCCATAGATATATTTTTGCGACCACACTACTCCACTAGCCTCCATAAATCGGGTCCCGCTCAAACGGGACAATTTTGTAATGTTACTATTGACCGCGAAAGGGTTATAACAGAAATACTACTCAAAATTATATCCTTCTTTTTAATAATAATGCAACGACAGACAATATTTCACTAAAAGCCAAATATGACGAAAAGTATTATAAAAAGCAATTCAAAATTTGACCTAAATTCACGATTGCCATTCGAATGTAGACTTTATTCCTCTAGAGCTAGATTATTTTCGTATAGACAACCTGAGTACACTCAAATGTGACCAAAGATTTGTTTTAGTAAGGGCTAGATTGTATTGTAAAGTGTAAGACGAGGGAAAGCACAGATATAAATACTAGAATTGTATTTTTCTCACACATCGATAAAATAAATGTTGAATTTCACAAGTTAAAAATATCTCTACATTTTATCTAGTCACAATAAGTAAAATAGTACATTGAAGCATTAGGCCCTCTGTTCATTCCGTTACTGCTTCATTTATGATTTCTCATTTTTTTGGTTTGCAGGCAATTCAAATGCCAATCCCTTTTCAATTCCGACTTGACCTTGATACAGGAAACTTAACCTGCACACTCCTGTCATTGAAAATAACAATACAACCACAGGGTCCAGTTCAGGACTGAAGAGGTTAACCATTTACCAGGCAATGGATAATAATTATCACCATAAATTTAACCTTATCACTTTGAAATAAAGTCCAAAGGCAATGAAAGGTACTAGTTCTGCCAGTTACAGGGGCAAAATAGCTAGTTAAGACAAATGTAAAGCAGTAACCCAATAGACAAAGGGCATGCCGTGCCATAAACGAAACATGATCACGAACAATAGCACTCTAGAACAAAATACTTCGAAAAGGTAGACAAAAAATTATGAATAAATTATATTATTAATAATATTTTGAAGCTTCCTGTTTCATTTCTTCCCCTCTGCATTTATAGGCGGTAGGTACACATCGGTCTGTTGAAAAAACGACTAATGAATGGAGATATTATGGTCTTAAGATAGATATTTCTTAACCTAAGAGCACAGACGGTGGCCTTATCACTAAAAGTGATCTCTTCCAGACAACCCGTGGATGAACTGGACTAATACATTAGAGAAGGAAGTAGATGTACAAAAAAAAAACATAGAAAACTATAATTTCAATTCTAAGCAGCTCCGCCGGGGGCGAACCAACTCGCATGACCAACTATCGACTGACCAGCCTTAGGCCATTTGTACAAATCAAGTACGGCCCTCAGTGGGAATCGAACCCACGACCTCTGTTTTGGTATTCAAGCGTGTTAACCGCTGGATCAACGAGGCAGTCCTTGTAGGTATATTATGTTATTCCATATTGTGCAGTACAGTAGCCTATAAAAGATATAAGCAGCCTATTTACGTTCCACTGTAGGGCACAGGCCACGAATCACTAAGTGTGCCCACTAGTGTGTGGACACATTATATACAAAAAAAACTATATTTCACTAATAAACTAAAGTTCGACGAAGGTTAGATCCATTTTTCTAAAATGATTTTAAATCTGTGGGAAAACAGCTCGCAGTGTCGTGGGGTCGAATCTGACGTCACGCCCAGGTAAACAAACATCATTACCACTAGTATACACTATTTTTATTTTTAATGCATTAACCCGTGCTAAGGAACAAATTTAAAAACCTATTTAGAGGCTAAAAATTTCACCCATGCCGGGATTCGAACCCGCAACCTCTACGGATAGCCAGAGGTTGCGGGTTCGAATCCCGGCATGGGTGAAATTTTTAGCCTCTAAATAGGTTTTTAAATTACCACTAGTAGTCACAAGAAAGCACCGGCACCGGTGAAGTTTGCCAATGTTAATCTAAGCGTGATGTCACGCGGCGGTGTTATTGGTGTTTCAGTCGAAATGGCAGTATTATGATGGAGTATGGCCTATACCTTCCGCAGGGAAGAGACCCGTGCCCCTTGTTATCAACCCATGTATGCCCCCACTGCTGGGGCACGGGTCTCTTCCTGCATCGCAGGAAGGTTAGGCTATACTCCACCACGGGATCTTTTATTGAAAATTTACTTTTCAAAGAACTTAATTAACGGAGTCTTTGAGTTTTGGTACATAATTACTATAAAACATAAAACTCATGCATTGTACTGTCTTTAATTCCAGACATGATTGTAATCTAAATAATCCTGTATGTTATAGTAAACTACAAGCCGTGGTAGCTCAGTGGGTAGAGCCATGGACTCGCCAGCGAGAGCCCCAGGTTCGATCCCCAGTGCGGGCATGTACCAATGACTTTGTTTATTTACAAATGTACGTAACATTTGCGAATTTGTAGACGCAATACCACACGCTAACGGCGAAGGAAAACATCGTGAGGAAACCCGCGGCTTGGTTGGCTCCGCACGTATTGACTAATCTTTCCTGTGGGTTAGGCCAACGAAGCTGTCAGGATGGTATAAGTGCTGGGCAAGCCTACACCATCTATAAAAACCATGTCCCAGGCACTATGGCGTCGGAGTGGTCCCTTCACCCATCTAGTGTGAGTGAAGATGCCACTGGACGCTGTATAAATTATTTCATTAAGTAGATGCATAAGGCCAATATTATAGTAAATACTAAATACCACCCTGGCTCCATGACCAGTCCGACGCTGTATACGCATACCTTTTTGACCACATCCGGCAGCTCCTCAACGGGCTGCAAGCCGTCTCGTTTCCCCGTTGGCGGGGGCGTGGGCATCTTTGGCAGCTCGGTCTTCGGCGCGGGCGCGGGGGCGGGGTCGTCCTCGTCGGGCGCGTCCGGCCCCAGGTCTGGCGGCGGCGGCGGCGGCTCCCTCCACCTGGGTTAGGGCCAGTGATACTAAGATAACACAGAGAATATATGTGACCACCTGGGGCACGCCTTTAACAATAGGAGAACCAATTAAATGGGACAACGTGGTAAAAAAATATTACTGGATTTAAAATGTGAAAATTACTTAGCTAATTTCCGCCAAAAATTCCACAAGCACCATCATGCGGTTAGTTAATGCACCGCCCTCCTTCCCACTTTTTCAAGCAGAAGCAAGACACTAATACACCACCACTGACACCAATACTTGTGCGAGAAAATAGGAATCCTCAGGCTCACAAGTGCAACTTTAGATAACTTTTCAAAATAGTGAAGAAAAGTTTTATACAGAGCAGGAAGTAGTTACACTCGTGTGCTTTCGGCGAAAACCGAAGCCTACGCTCTAGCGTGCTCTAGCCCAAGGTATATTCTAAAAGCTAACAGACTGTAGATAGATTATGTCTTATTGTCAGGAGGGCGGGGTTTGCGGATTGTGCCAGTCATTGGGAGTGAGTTGAGTATCTACGTCCGTAGTTAACGAACCATCATAGAGTGACCATAATTTGACTGGCCTCACCGTATTATCATTACGTCTGATTACCGTGCCGGAGGTCGTGGGTTAGATTACCACTGGGGGCCGCCGTATATTTCCATTTGTAAGTACCTACATATGGCCTCAGTCTGAGTGTATTCGTGAGTCCTTTGCCTGGTTACCTTAGCACATCAGGGTCCGCTCTCTCAAAGGGCAAACTCGCTGTCACTCGTTGCCCTAGTATGTACCCACCTTTTAAATTTAATGGATAACGAACAGGGAAATCTCACCAAGGATCTTGCTTGGATCCGTCCCAGGGCTTGAAGTCGGGAAATACTTTCTTGAGGGACTTCGGTAGGTCCGGAAACGGATAGAGATTGTTCATGCGGCAATAGCGCTGGAAACCAAAAATCACGTTTAGCATATACGTATGATCTGGGTAGGTACATGATGGGTACCTAGAATATAAAATCGTGTAGCTCTTTTCGTAGGATGTCCGCCTGCTACAGAGCTGATTTGGTAACAGAGCCATCTAGTGGCAAGTAGCGGCAGGCACTGCATCACCTACCTAATCAATTTACTCGTTAATGCTGCATTTACATCAAATCAAAGTAAAGATCTTTACAAAAAAAAATTAACTCATTAGGGTAAACAAACGTTTTATATAACAATCAATACGCTTTCTAATGGCCATCAATTCCCTTCTCCAGCTATTACGTAGTGGTGCAGGCCTCTCTTCCCAGCATGGTTTAGTAGAGGATCATTGGCGTATCTAAGGTTATACTTCAGGGGGTTGGCTCCTAGGCGATGGTACACGGGTACACCGATACCTAGGTAATGCATGCGCAAGTAATAACGAAACATCTCGGGATTTGTTCTAGGATGGGCACAATACCACCCAGCTCTGCAACATTTACACCAACGTTGATTACCCACCTCCACTAATCCGGACTTGGCCCCCGTGATGGAGTATGGCCTATACCTTCCGCAGGGAAGAGACCCGTGCCCCTTGTTATCAACCCTTGGATGCCCCCACTGCTGGGGCACGGGTCTCTTCCAGCATTGCAGGTTGGTTAGGCCATACTCCACCACGGGGGTCAAGTCCGGGTTGGTGGAGGATTGTAAGACAGTGGTGGGCCTTATTGTTAAAAGTTGTCAAGCCGCCCATAAGGCCTCTGACATGGCTAACGACTGCCATTAAATGACAGCCGGTACCAACGGCTTAGCGTGCCCTGCGAAGCACGGAAGCGCTCGGAAAAATGCCACTAGCGGTAGTCACGGGATGCTCACCCATCTCGTACCTGACCCCGCCAGTTGTTGCTTAACCAAGTGATTATAACATAACATGGACATAGAAGCACATACATTGCTTCTGGCCCCACACTAGGATACCCTGTGTCGTGGGAACCAGAAACAACGATGTCACAAACATGTAAACATCCACGACCTGGGTTTTTTTTTGTCCCCAGCCGGGATTCGAACCCGGGACCTCTTGCATGGTAGTCAGACGCGCTACCGCTACGCCACAGAGGTCGTCCATTGATTCCAATCACTCTGTTCGTCTAGGCCATGAGCGCCTCGTGCCCCTTGGTGGGGACATAATAAGTTGACGATGATGAGTACCCGATTATCCAGTACTCAGCACTTCCGTCGCTTAATTTTTTTCAAATACCAATGTGCAAATAAATATTGACGCACTCAATAAATGAATACTATTGAAAATTTCAAGAGTTTCGGCTACCTGTGCTTCCGCATGGCTACATACATGCGCTTATATAGAGCGGAACAAGGCCGTGTGTGTGTGTGCGGCTACGCACGGCCCTTTCTATGGAGATTAACTACCGTACAAGACCTTAGACGAAGTTTACACGTTCAATCTTGCGTCAGTTCAGTCCGTGACCTTGATGAAGCTCGGATTGATGCCAGACTGCTGAAGTATCGAAATATTCGAATATCCGGCCCATCAGTCCACTGAATAGACAATCAGTCTGCCGTCAGTCTAACCAGACTGATGCAATTGATTGACGCCAGACTGAACGTGTAACCTCCGTCTTACTACCGTTTCCCCACTTACATCTACTCCCTTCTCCAGCGCATACGTTGGCCTCCCCTCGCGCCTGCACTCTTCCATCAGCTGAGCGGCGTGGTGGAGAAGTCGGTTGTCTTCCTCGCGACGCGCCTTCGCCGCCTGCTCGCCGTAGAAGCGAATTGTCTCCTGGCGAGCCGCCTCGTTGAACTCCTCTGTCTCTTTCTAAGCATTTTTATTCAATTTAATTTTGTTTGTTTATTGATGAGTTTATTGCACATAGGTAAATAAATGCGGCGGAATGTGGCGGACTAATGTCGATGGTGATGCAAGAAATTTACTGGTAGGCGTGCCTAAGAGTAAACTGATAAAATGATGTTTGTTGCAGTACATACTTGCGGAATTTGTCTTAGACTGTGTGTGTCTGTATCTCCGAGATCTGTTTCTACTAACGTAGCTTTTGTTGAGAAGTTCTTCATTAATGATAGGGTTTTTTCAGAGATGTGGCAATCTCCAATTTTGTCTGTGTTTGAGAATGTTCGGGGGATGTAGCAATAAAGTTATTAACGAGAATTAGTATCAAGCTGTTTTTACAAAAGTTGCAACGTTTAGAAGCAGGAAGATCTGAACAGTTCATGACAGGATGATAGGTAGGTACACAAGATGTTTACTCTGCATGAGAGGACACTCGATTAAGAGACATCTATCCACTATCCACTTACTTACCCACTGAGTCAAGATCTCTTCTCTATAGTCCCGTATCTTTTGGCGTCTCTCTCGCTCCTTCTGCTCCAAGAAGTCGCGGTATATTTCATTGTTCTTGAATCTGAAACATAACAAATTACAGGAACAATATTTTGTTTAGGTACCTACGTATCTACCTACAGGAGTTAGGTAATCCTAACTTCATCTGCATAACTTACTTTGTCTACGTGTCTAACCACTAAGCAAGTGGCTCCCAAAGTGATCGTCATATCGGGAACAGGGCCACCCTAAGATGCTGCTTTTTTATTTTCTGTGCCATCATTAGTTATTTAGAGCGCCGTTATAAAGGATACCGTGAAGTGGAAAAGTTCAGAAACTTCACAAGATAAAACCTCCTTCAATTTACCCTCAATTATTATATTGAGAGAGGCAAATTCGACCAGAAATGCTACAATAACAACTTATGTTTCCACCTTTGCTCACCTGTAGTACCTACGTACACCTTCTCGTACTTGCGCAGGATTTCCAAGTGTCGATGGAAAAAGTTATCGTGGTGAAAGGATTTGCCAATCAGCGTAAATAACTCGCTAAATATTGTCCAGGGTGCGCCAGTACGGGCTCAGAGAGTACGTCTTTCGGGCACCTTTCATACACACCTCACCAGATCACCTGTAGCAAACTTGAGCAGGCCCCAACTCACTTGTTCATGACCGTGAACTGGCCGAGGGTCTTCTACTCACGGTTTCGAACACGCGGTGCTCACCTATTCATGATTTCAAACTTGAGCAGGGTCTCGTGCTCGTGTCGGCGCCGCTCGGCGTCCTGCAGCGCCTTGTTGCGGGTCTCGATGCGCTCCTGTCTGTAGCGCTCTTGCTGTTGCCGCTTTTCTTCCACGATGGCGTCCTCACTGGGATGTGGATGTGCATTAATTAGGTAGACACGTAGTAGGTAACGATTTTAGCGCATTGCGATTGCAAGATGTTCGGCCCAGTTTAGTTCCGACGTAGCAGGAGTTGTTTCGGAATAAATAGGTGGAACACGAGTGCACTGACGATTACATACCTACAAACATACAGGTCTTGAAAAATGCAAGTAAGTAGTTAGATTTCTTGCTGTATCCTGTCTAGATTTTGGTTGAAAAACGAAGGAGCCGCCAAATGGCACGGACGGACGGACGATGGGGCGGACAAACGATGTCGTTGAGTCGGAGGAGGTTCCATGGATGCGGATGGCAAGGGACCGTGAGAGTCAATACTTGGGGGTGAGCTGATGGTGATGATGGTTATGGTACCTATATTGGGTGTACTTATGTTAATTGGCTATAGGTCCGGCAGAGTACTTACGTGGCTTGCTTCAGCTTGATGGCGTTGGCGATGCTGGCTTGCTCGATGTTGTCGCGCAACGCCTCCGTGCCGCGGACGCCTTGACTGATGCGGTTGGCAAGCTCCTCCCGCTCTCTCGTAATCTGAGAAAACAGGATTACCATGTTTAGTGCAATCAAAATACACAATTATGAAAATTCTACAGATCTTTTGAGCAAATTGTCCGCCTCAAAGTGATATATAGGGTGAAATCACCGGTTCATTGATCTTCATGAAAAAGCAGAGGTTGCAAGAAAGGAGCCTCACCAAACGACGCACCAACTGAGTCCTGTACGTCTGAAGCCCACTGGGTAAACAAAGAGCTCTTGACGGTCATTAGCATCCTTTCAGTATAGTGGCGAATTTTATTTGCCCTAAATACTCTAGGATTGGTTTCCCTATTTAATTCTCAGTGTCTGTGCCCCGAGTTCCGTTGCGATAGGTAGGTGCCTCATCTGTTCATTGATTTCGGTTTGCGAACTGCGATTTTACAATCCTAAGAGTGTGTAATTGAAAGTAATTTCCTCAGTAAATTTCTCAATCCTATTGAGAAATTTTAATTATCGACCTGCAGAGACAGAGATATATTACCTGTTCATTGATCTCCCTTGTTCGCATCGAGATCCTGGCCTTAGACTTATTGAGGACTTCTTGCAGTTTATCGTTCATCAGTTCTCGAGCAGCAATCTCCCGCATATGCGCTTCATGATCCTGCCGGCAGCGCTCGATGCTGGCCCGGATGTTTTCCTTCTCTTTGGCTTTCTGGTATTGAGTACACAGGGTCTAAGATAAGTGTCAGTAGGAAAGACAATGAAAAAAACAAAATGGATGTATCGGAATAATAAAAGCTGTGGTAGTAAACAGGAGTAGCTTCACGAACTAATTTAAGTGTGTCAACTGAATATGTGAGGTTTAAAATATTAGGGGTACGCAGACCAAGAGTCAAATAAGTATAGTGATTATATTCTCTGTGATAAGTATCTTTCTCAAACTATACACTTAGGTTTATCACTTTCATGATCTTCATAATATCTTTCGCTTTATCCCCACACTACAAATTCTAGCTTTATTCGCTTCAAAGATGCTCCAAATAACGTAACGCTACAATATGTTTGTATGTTTAGACTTCGCTAAAATCAGCTACTTATGTGGTTGCGTTTTAAATCGAGTTGACGGTTAGTCTCACCATCTCCTTATCAAATTCAGCAATGGCTGCCATGTGTTCCTTGGCCTTGATATTGTCTATCTGCTGTCGCTTGATCTCCGACTCATATTCGGTCCTATCGCGCTCTTGTCTCTCTTTGATTCTGAAACATCAGCTCAGTATAATCTTTGTACGAGTTCCAAACAGTAATATAATAATACTAATTGGGTGTAAGTACCTAGTTCAATAAATATAATGGGATTTTTACGCTTAGTATCCAGCTCGCCCATCTCATTAGACTTATGTTTGGAAGCACGCCGGTTGTCGAAATATAGAGTTAGACTACAAAAGTGTGACTAGCAGTGTAGTGAGTGCTGCATGTAGACGCAACGATACACAAGTCTGTGGAGCAGACGTGCAACCTGGGCTGCGTTTCAGAAAACTAGATAATTACGACAACTCGTTGTATATTGCATAGCCGATTAGTACTAATATTGGTCTTTCTACTAGTTAATCGGCCATACAATGTACATCGAATTGTAGTAAAGTATGAATTGTAGTTTTTATTGGAGGTGATATAAATTATATGCACATGTATTGGCCGGTTATAATTCTATCCAGATACATGATTGACACCGATTTGAATATCGCTAGGTTACCATTTTTGTTGTGATGTGTGATAGGTATTTGCAGAAAATATATCCACCGAGCAACATATCTAGCGTTTTACTATCATCCACACTCTTATAGTATAGGCCTCCACAGTACTTTCCAATAGTTATATAAAATGTTGTGATGGGGATTCTAAGGAATGCATTCTCACTGAGCCAACAATGCCTTCTGGTAATCCTTATTGGCTTCGAACTGCAATTTCTTGCGTTTGGCCCCCAGCTCATTCCACTCCTTGGCTTTGCGGATGATCTCGGCGTCGGACTGCCGCTTCAGCTCCAGTTGTTCGAGATCTCGCTCCTTCTTGAACTGCAGCTGCAGCTGCCGCTCCTTCTGGACGACGGTCTGCACTACTGCCCTGTGGGGGGAATTCTCAACTAAGAGCATGACCGACTGTTATTCATGTATTTACTTAGTAATTCTCAATTTTGAAAATGCCCGTTATGGGTGGAATATTTGGCCTCTTGATGGGTTTTTGAAATTGTCCTTGGCACGGGTTGGTGATATAGTGTAAAGAGGTTCGAAATTTCACTGATGCCGGTGAGTCGCCCATTAGCTCAGTTGGAAAGAGCGCTGGCACGGATAGCCAGAGGTACCGTCGCGGGTTCGAATCCCGGCATGGGTGGAATTTCTAGCCTCTAAATAGGTTTTTAAAACTATGACAGTGGTTTTCTTTTCTTTATTAATTTACGAGCCCTCAAGGACGCGTCCTCGGTGCTGTAGTGTAGTTTAAACTCATTTTATATACTTAACTTGCACATATTTTATACTTAGTTACCATATGCGGAAACTTATTTTTAGCTTATAGTTAGTCATTAAGAACTGTCCATGTTTATGTAAGCTGCAAGTTTCCCAAAAAGAAAGAAATAGAAATAAAATAAACCTCAATCTCAAAATCACTAGCCGCAAGTCATCATCACAAGCATGATTATGCCAATACTGTCGCCGAAAGAATCTAAATACTCAAGCCATACAGCGGGATCTATAGGGTGTATGTATACGCACTTACGTGAGTAGCATTTTCGGCGCATCCTTATCGTGGAAGACCGACTCACGAGCCTTATGCAGCATGCGCTGGCGCTCCTCGCGGTGTCGCTTCACGTAGCGCCGGTAGAACTTGTCGTTGGCTTGCTCAGCCGCCTCGCGGCGCAGGCGCCGGACTTCCTCGTTGCGAGCGTTCACGTTCTGGCGCAAAGGGGTGTTTATTTCAGTCAAACCTGAATTGGATACAAACTACCACTTTACCAAGCACTTTACTCGATCGCTTACTAGAGAACTAGGTAAGGAAATCATGTACCTAAACGGAAACCGGTTGACTCAGATTGAGGTCATTACCATGGATGTTACGTCTCCCCTGAATCATGACCAAAACACGTTGCTTAGAAATTATGAAATGATATTATAGACCTTAGTTGCTCACAAGACTTTACATTTAATCCCATCCTCCCCTAACCCTCAAAGGCAGACCAACCCCCCTCTTGAACGAAATCTTGTATCCGCTCCATACTGGTTCTTTTCTATAGTCTACGATAAGGGAACTAAGGTAGGCCGCAAAGGCTCATATTTACAAATGCATGCGGAGCTTTTTAATGAAAAATACTGTAATTTACAAAAGCATAAATAAATCGCTCGCATGCTCCCGATAGTATCGTATTGACAATGTAAACGAGCTTTTACGCCATCTTTAGGTGTTTCATCTGTTGTCGCATGGCGGAACTAGAAGAGTTACATCCCCAGAACAATTGTTCTGAGGTTACACCCTTACACCTCGGAGCAACTATTGGATGGTTTCCCATTGGACAATAATAATATAACGAAACGATGTAACTAATCGACATTTTTCGGCCTATTCACATAAGTAAGAAAAAGAGTCATTGGTATATGCCGGAATTCGAACCCGCGAACTCCCGTAATTATTAGTATTATTTCTTTATTGCACAAAAGGAAGCGTATGACGTCAGATGCAAGTTGAAATATTATAAAATCGGCCATTTTATTCCATTTATTTCGGACATTAATTACGATGATTATGATACTTATCCAAAGATACAGCTACCGTTATCATACAATAGGAAACTGTCTATTGTTGACCGTTGCCGGAATTTTTCAGCCAGATAGAGTTAATATGTACGGGAAACCGGGGTATAGGTAATGTGCAGTACCTACCTCATTTATAGTTATATATTAAACGGGGCTAATCGTGATTATTTATTAGGGAAAACGTAATTAGCTAGCTACCTTTTCTGACGTTATTGACTGTACTCGCCACCTCAGTCTACTCGTGACCAACGCTGCCGAAACGTCGGGAAATAAGGTAAGTAATTACGATTTACCCAATAAATAATCGCGATTTGACCCGTTTAATATATAACTATGCATGAGTATCGCGAATCATTAACAAATACTACTTCATTTATGATTACTATCTCATTCGGGAGCCTCTTGATACATGGTCAAGATTTATACAGCGTCCAGTGGTATCTTCACTCACACTAGATGGGTGAAGGGACCACATGGTCTAGGTATTTTCAAACGCCGGTTATTGAATTGAGAATTTTACTAAGAAAATACTTAAGTAACGTTCTGTCATGCTCTTTGCGTGAAATTCGAAAAGGTATGTAGCACTAAAGTTAAGTATTATTTAGCGAACCAAATTCTCAATTGAGAAACTGGCAATGAGTTTACCTCCAGTGAGTTGGGCCATTCTCGTGCCATTTGTTTGCTCTTCGCATTCAAGTACTTCACGTACTCCCTGCGCCTGACTTTCTCAGGATCTTCTTCCTCCTTCTGCGTCCATTTCACGATGCGGTTCCACTCGGCTCGTGGTAGTGCGACTGGCATTTTTACTAGCGCCTGCGATAAAGATTAGAGCAGAAAGTTGTCGAAATGATCTTGATCAGATTGTTTTTGTGTGAAGTACATGAAAGGAAAGAATAGGATAGGCAGGCACTGAAGCTAATTTACCCTCGGTGTCCCGTGCAAGAAAAGGAATACATAGATGAATAAATAAGATAATTCACTGATAAAATCGGTGAAAATTTGATTTTCTTGACAATTATTATGTACTGACGGTACTGACTTTGTCAAAATCAACAGCTTCAACTTACTTTTCTAATTTTTGTCATATTTTGCTATTTTTTTGCCAGTTTCATTGAAATAAAAACTTTTTTGTTACAAAACCTGTTTGTTGATAAATTGTCAGGGAGACCGCAGCACGACAGGAATTCCATGAATTTGGTAGTTTTTGGTTTTATTAATTAATTATTCAATGAGCTCTACTCTAATGTAAAGATATTTATCAATACTTCCATAAGTATGTAAGTTCCTATTTTATTATAGTATATTTTCGACCAAGTTGAGTCGAGTTCGACTCGATTGCGATGACGATGACGTGTAATTAATGACATTTCCATCGACAAAAAATCCCAACACTTTAACTGTCAAAACGGAAATATTTACGATAAGCCACGTTGGAAGTGCCAACACGGTATTTTTATGATAATAATCCGAAAAATTGTGTAAAAATCTGTAAGTAGACCTCAAGGACCCTTTCGCAACTATTGCTCTGATAACGCACAGCCCAAAAGGGTCGCTCCCTCATAGAAACTTGACGTTTGTCAGCTGGTATTCCCGTGACATAATTCTGTAAATAAACCGGAAGGTTTTGATGATAACGCGGTTTTAGCGTGCGGCGGAAAGCAGGATGAAGTTGAAAGAGCTGAAGCGGACGGTGAACGTGAGCTGGTCGCCGGCGGAACATCACCCGGTGTACTTGGCGGCCGGCTCCGCAGCTCAGCAACTTGATGCCTCGTTCAACTCCAGTTCGCAGCTGGACATCTACTCGCTCAACTTGGAAAACCCTGGGCTAGACCTGGAGTTGAAGTCCAGTGTGCAGACGCAGCATAAGTGAGTACTTAGCATGTGACAGTTGTGTAAACAGTTTGGTAGTAGTTTGTTTTGCGTGTGTTGGTTGAATTGGCTCCTGAAAGTGTTTTATTACCAAGCCAATCTATAACCAAATATATTGTGTGCTAGGCCGTTTATTACGGTATATATAGGCTGCTAAAATCTTAAAACAATAAAGTTCTTTTGTAGGTGTTGTCAGTGAGTAATATTAATCCTATTAGACTCAGTTAATTGGATTCCTTGTTGAACAATCATAAGTTGTAACATTAACGGCCATATTTATAAAACACAATTACTTAAAACACTAAAACCAAACTCTAAAAACTGTCACTAACATATTCTGTGGTGGAGATTAAAAAAAAAAAGAAGATGTATCTGTAGATTAAATAGAATAGGACACCTCTAGGAGTATTTTAGTTATATTGTACATGTTTAAAATAAGGCTGTAGGTGTTTAGTTACGCCTCAGATTTCCATATTTAGCTTCATAGTTGGCACATTGTCCATAGCAAGCTCTAAAGTATGTCACCACCTCACCATGATGAGGAAACCCGGAGGATATAGGGTTCTTCGTGATACTATTGCTATATGTATGTATCTTAAATGAAGTCCTAAATTTTATATTTTGCAACTTAGCTAATTCTCCTCAAGATACAGCTCCGATGTTTCAAGTGCCAATTCCTGAACGATCCCAATAATTTAAACAAATCAGTATGGAATTCGACATTTAGACGATTTAAATCGCTCAGGATTTGGTGCACATAATTAGGTCTCAGTACAGGTTTAGCTTGGTTTGGTGACCTCTGGAAATTTTTGTGTTTTTATTTACCTCAGCACCAATTAATTAGATTTAAAAGCTACTGTTACATTATAATGTACTAAATGTTTGTGTAATGAATATTTAACTACTATGTAATTGTGTGCTTCTATTTGTATTGTTGGTCTACGTGTATTAAGTGGAGAACTAAGAAATAATAATTTATAAATAATTATCTATAAATAGAGATTAAATAAACAAATGTAATTTAAAGTTATAAATTTATGTAAGAATAATGAAAATGAAATGAAATGAATATACTTTATTGCACACCAGGAATTACCATTTAGAAAATAAGAAGGATAATATGCATGTAATTAATTGTAAAGAGCGAAATAAAAGGCTATATTATTATTATTACTTGTATTGTTATTGTTCTTTTATTATTCAGTATTGTTGGTGTTTTGTTCATTGTTGTTATCTTTTTTTTTTTAAATTTATTTGGGTTATTGACCGATAAGTTACACGCTTTCATTTCGTCTTAACTATTGAATTAGGGACTCCCTGTAATGATAGTTGTAATTCCTGTAATTTGCAAGTCCCTGTAATTTGTTGAAATAAAAATAAATTTAGTTAATAGGGACCTTAATTCACTATAAATTCTGTTGTAGGTTCCAAAAACTAGCATGGTCGGGGGCTGGAGTTGTGGTGGGTGGCTGCGACGGAGGCTTGTTGCAGTTCTACAGCACAGAGAAGCTGCTGCAGTCTAGCAGTGATGCCTTGCTTGGGAGCTGCACCAAGCACACTGGTGAGTACACACAAGTAATTTTCAAATCAGAAACTAATCATTTCATATGTCAATGCCTCTCGGTGGTCAAATCGAAAAGGATTAAATTCTGTAGAAACCTGGAAAGTCGAAAATTTATTAATATTTGCTTCAATATCTTTCTCTATAGTTTTCCCTGTAAAAAACTTTACATAGTTACAATCAGAAAACAAAAACTAATAATTTATTCCAACGTAAAGAATATTTTACACTCTGTTTGCTGAATGTCAATGAACTGTGTTAGCCGCAGCCTTTGGGCCGTATTTGTAGTGGAGAAAAAGGCAGACGAAAAATAAACTTCACTCTGATCATGTTATCTAAAGTTATCTTAAACTGTAACAATTATTCTTAGGCCATGTCTCTGCCCTTGATGTCAACCCATACCAAAAGAACCTCCTGGCTTCTGGAGCGTCTGATAGTGAGATTTTCATCTGGGATCTGAACAACACTGCACAGCCAATGGCCCCTGGCAACCGCAGTCAGCCGTTTGAACATGTTCAAGCTCTGGCGTGGAACCAGCAGGTAAGGGCCTCTATTAGTGATGCCAAACATTGTAACCATTTCGACTTTTTCTAATGACCATAGGTAATGTTTTAACGTACCTGCTGTCCTCTATCATCAGTAATCATAATCAGTCAGCAATGCTGAGTGTCTGTCTACTTCTATGAATTATATCTTATACAAAATAAATTTCAAAATAAAAAGGTTGTCTGGAAGAGATCACTTTTAGTGATAAGGCTGCCGTCTGTACTCTTAGGTTAAGAAATATCTGTGTCATTTCAATTTTTATGGACAATAAAGTGTTCTCTATCTATCTATCTAAATTTTCTTGTTTTTCAAACAAACGAAAAAATAACATGTGCTGATTTTTCTATATTGTATGTCTCTATCATAGTCATAGCCATAAATTCGCATAGTTATTAAGTTATTGATTTGGATTTCTCTATGTATGTGTGTGACTTAACGACGAAGAAAGTGTTCTAGATTTGATAAATAAATGAAATATGCAGAAGGTGAAGAAAAATAAAGTGATATACTTGTTTCAGGTGCAACACATTCTTGGCTCCACATTTGCGTCAAGATGTGTAATATGGGATCTAAGAAAGAACGAGCCTATTATGAAACTTAGGTATGTAAGAACACACGCAAAAATTTACATTTTCTCCATTAATTACTGAATGTTTTGTATAATACAATGGCTAGTGCCAAATCTAGTAAATGTCACTTATTTAGGATTGAGGTTATCATTACAGTTAGTGATATAAAAACTTTTTTCTTTGCACATCTTTTAACCTATATATGTCCCTTCACTCGGAGAGAAAGGGCTTAATTGCTACGCGTGCCCACTGCAGATACACACAAAGATACGTGTGGGACAAACAAGTGAACGCGTCGCTGCTGTATTCACACTGACATTTGTCTATGAGCGTGGCGGCGCAGCGCACACACAAACCTATACCTAACACACATTGTAATTTAAAATACAAAGCACTCTCAACTTCAAGCATGTGAGGCAGTGTTCTACTGATACGCTGTCGTGTTTGAACTTAGCATATTGTTTTGCTTCCAGTGACTCCTTGTCTCGCACGCGGTGGCGCGCGCTGGCCTGGCACCCGGCAGTGGCCACGCAGCTCTGCATAGCTTCGGAGGAAGACTCCGTGCCTGTTGTGCAGTTGTGGGACTTGAGGTGAGTCTCGAGTCTCTTGGCAGCAAAAGTATGAAGATTTACATTTCATACTTGATACGTATAGGAATTATTGTTGGTCTTTTAGTGGGGCAATGCACATATTTGTGTATTACACTTCCTGCATTTCTATAAAAACATTCCATATTTATCAGCCACCAGCAAAGGCAGTTTAATTTTTGTAAATAAGCGCCGCCAATTGAGCAATTAGTCGTTCATTTCTACAGGTTTCAAAAATAAGTGTCTGACTCTAGCAGACGTTGCTACACTAACGCCATCTTCCCGAATTAATCCACATATTCTCTGCACCACTACAAACATTGTTAGCAAAGTAACCATGTTAGGAAAATGTACGGCTTAGACGCTAGGAGATCCATCCAGGTGCCGAAATTTTACCGAGCTGTCCTTAGATGCATCTAGATGATTGCATATTAATAACTATATGATACCTTATATAACTGACAAAAACTTAACTGCAAGTTTGCTAAAGGTCATTCGAATGGTAGCGTGGTGTTCGGGTCATCTATCTCCCTCCAAAATGGTTGAGACTGATGATGGCTGAGCACTGCGTTATGCTCGTGAACGAGTGCTGTTCGTGTGTCTGGCCGCAGCACTTATGTTTTCCCTATTATTGTGAGACATTTGACTAATGCTTTGACATTTAGGGTTGTTAATGGCAATCATGAAATCTTATTAGGTTTACATATGGCAACTGATGTATTTGGTTTTAAGATGATTTGAGAAAAGATGGTCAGAGTGGAGTTTTTTTTTCCGCTTCCTTTTTCTCCACTACAATACGGCCCGAAGGCGGCGGCTTACACTTTACATTGTACATTGACATTCAGCAAACAGAATGTAAATTCTTTACGTTGAAATAAAATTATTTGAATTTGAATTTGATGCCGACCTGTTCTTGTTCCGTACCGACTCTTTGAGATGTGCATGCAGGCTGGCGGAGTCTCCGCTGGTGACGCTGGAGGGTCACTCCAAGGGCGTGCTGGCGCTGAGCTGGTGCCGCCAGGACCCGCAGCTGCTGCTGACGGCGGGCAAGGACGGCCGCGTGCTGGCCTTCGACCCCAGCAACACGCGCCCGGTGAGTCAGGCTTCGTGTCAGCTGGTTCTCTCTCTGGGGTCGGTCCCTCATGTCTGAGGATCGTGGTCAGCCTCAGGGTTGCATCTGGAGCGGATGATTTGCCTCCATCGGGATCTGTCCAACGCGTCTCTTACAACCGTGTAAAATTTGGAGGTCGACGAATCTTTAACTTGATCCGTCCACCTTGTTGACCGCGCGATCTTTTGCCCTCGGTGTTTCCAACCACTACCAATTTTTCCAAATTTTCGTCACCTCTGCGCATTGTGTGGCCGAAATATGAAAGGATGCGTTGTTGGCATATGGTGGACAAGCGAGTTTTTATTTGGAGCTGGGTTAGGATAGATGCATTGGTGCGTTTCGCTGTCCAATGTATTCTCAGCATTCGTCTCCAGCACCACGTCAGCTGGTTAAAAGGACTATATTATCAGAGTTATACCACACACTAACCGTGAAGGAAAACATCGTGAGGAAACCCGCGGCTTCATTGGCTCCGCACGTATTGACTAGTCTATCCTGTGGGCTAGGCCGACTAAGCTCTCAGGATGGTGTAGGTGCTGGGCAAGCTAACATCATCTATAAAACCATATCCCAGGCACTACAGCATCCGGGCGGTCCCTTCACCCATCTACTGTGAGTGAAGATGCCACTGGACGCGGTATTATTTTATAAACAATGGCCTTTTGCATCTCATTACGTAGATGCAAAAGGCCAATGTAATATCATCAGGCTTAGGTAAATAAAAGTACACTTAAAGACAATAAAAGAGTACAATAAAAGACACTTTTTTGCGATGCGAGTGGCGCGGGCGCGGTTTCGTACTAGGAGCGGAAGGAAGTGCGAGAAGAATGAGTTGAAGGAAAAGGATTAGGAAATGAGTGAGTGAATTGAGTGCGTGAATGAACGAATGAGTGGTGTGTGTGGCGATATGAAATAAATAATGAGATCGGCGTCGACAGTGTGGGTTCCGAATATTTACCGTGAAAAAGATGTGAAAGATTTTCATGGTAATTTTAAAGACATATCCTGTCCTGGGATAAAGGTTTAATGTAATTTACGGTTACCGTCACTGTTACCTGACGATACTGAGCCGAATTTATTGCTATTTCACTGCATCAAGCTCGCACTCGTACGGCCTGAAAGGACCATCGAACATTCTCTCTAATCAGCCCATAAACAGAGCCCACTGTTGGGTATAGGCTTTTTTCTCTTTCACGCCAATTCATCCGGTTCTTGTTAGTCTCGTGCAATGTTTCCCAGTTGCTTTGAGAATGGTCGGTCCACCGGGCTGGTACTCTGCCCACCGAACGTCGACCCGTTCTTGGCCACCACTCAGAGATTACCTTAGTCCACCTGCCGTTTTCCCGCCTAACCAAACGACCCTCCCATCTTCATCATATCCGTGCCTATATCTTCGACTTTGGTTTTAATTACCGAATATCGACGGTTCGCACACGGTCGATAAGTGAGATGCCTAGCATCGAACGTTGGCTTAAATTAATCAATGTAGCCTTCTGCAGCTACCGCAAAACGTCGCTAGAGCTGGCATAGTAGGTAGACAGACCGTCAAATGATTTTCGTTTCGTTCCCCACCGCTAGGGCGGC
Source organism: Yponomeuta sedellus (assembly GCA_934045075.1). Classification (NCBI taxonomy): domain Eukaryota; kingdom Metazoa; phylum Arthropoda; class Insecta; order Lepidoptera; family Yponomeutidae; genus Yponomeuta; species Yponomeuta sedellus. Next base: position 1,458,823 of record OW203738.1, on the reverse strand, counting down.
GAGCTCCTGTGCGAGATCTCTTCGTCGCCGACGCCGGTGTTCGACGTGGCGTGGTGTCCGCGCGCGCCCGCGCTGCTGGCCGCCGCCGCCGCAGAGCGGGTCACCGTGCGCTCGCTGCTGGCCGCCGCGCCCCCCCCGCAGGTCAGTACCCCCGCCGCAGAGCGGGTCACCGTGCGCTCGCTGCTGGCCGCCGCGCCCCCCCCCGCAGGTCAGTACCCCCGCCGCAGAGCGGGTCACCGTGCGCTCGCTGCTGGCCGCCGCGCCCCCCCCGCAGGTCAGTACCCCCGCCGCAGAGCGGGTCACCGTGCGCTCGCTGCTGGCCGCCGCGCCCCCCCCCGCAGGTCAGTACCCCCCGCCGCAGAGCGGGTCACCGTGCGCTCGCTGCTGGCCGCCGCGCCCCCCCCCGCAGGTCAGTACCCCCGCCGCAGAGCGGGTCACCGTGCGCTCGCTGCTGGCCGCCGCGCCCCCCCCGCAGGTCAGTACCCCCGCCGCAGAGCGGGTCACCGTGCGCTCGCTGCTGGCCGCCGCGCCCCCCCCCGCAGGTCAGTACCCCCCGCCGCAGAGCGGGTCACCGTGCGCTCGCTGCTGGCCGCCGCGCCCCCCCCCGCAGGTCAGTACCCCCGCCGCAGAGCGGGTCACCGTGCGCTCGCTGCTGGCCGCCGCGCCCCCCCCCGCAGGTCAGTACCCCCGCCGCAGAGCGGGTCACCGTGCGCTCGCTGCTGGCCGCCGCGCCCCCCCCCGCAGGTCAGTACCCCCGCCGCAGAGCGGGTCACCGTGCGCTCGCTGCTGGCCGCCGCGCCCCCCCCGCAGGTCAGTACCCCCGCCGCAGAGCGGGTCACCGTGCGCTCGCTGCTGGCCGCCGCGCCCCCCCCCGCAGGTCAGTACCCCCCGCCGCAGAGCGGGTCACCGTGCGCTCGCTGCTGGCCGCCGCGCCCCCCCCCGCAGGTCAGTACCCCCGCCGCAGAGCGGGTCACCGTGCGCTCGCTGCTGGCCGCCGCGCCCCCCCCGCAGGTCAGTACCCCCCGCCGCAGGTCAGAACCCCCGCCGCTGCTGGTCCTCCCCCCCCTGTAAGTCAGTCCACCTCTGCCGCTTCTGCCCAAGCTGGCAGTCAACAACAGTCGACAGGGAGTCAAAAACTGTCTTTTAAGGTAGGACCTAATCAGAGAACTACACTAATCTTACCTACGGTACGCACGGAACTTCATAAGGTCAATGTGTACACTGACCGTCCCCCGTTCCCCCCACAGAGCAGCCAGACGAAGAGCAACATAATGGAGTCGTTCGGCGGCGCGGACTCGTTCAGCCAGCTGCCGGCCGTGGCGCGCGCCCCCCCCGCGCCCGCCGCCGCCGCGCCGCTGGCCCCGCCCCGCGCGCCCCGCTGGCTACGGACGCCCGTGCGCGCGCGCTTCGCGGTCAGTATGGACTCGGCTGGACTGACGCCCGGGTAGGGCTACGTGTAGTCTGAGACAAAGAGGTTCCAAATTTCACTGATGCCGGTGAGTCGCCCATTAGCTCAGTTGGGAGAGCGCTGGCACGGTTAGCCAGAGGTCGCGGGCTCGAATCCCGGCATGGGTGGATTTTTTTGCCTCTAAACAGGTTTTTTAAAGTCAGAGACAGGTTTAGCTCGGTGGGTGGGTGACGCTGAGTATAGCTTGAACTGGGTGTCGCCAGCGTAAGATGTAGTCAGAGCCAGGTATATAATAGCTCGGTGGGTGTAGCGACGCTGAGTATAGCTTGAACTGGGTGTGGCCAGGGCTAGGTGTAGTCAGAGCCAGGTATAGCTCGGTGGGTGTGGCGACGCTGAGTATAGCTTGAACTGGGCGTGGCCAGGGTTAGGCGTAGTCAGAGCCGAGTATAGCTCAGTGGGTGTGGCGACGGTAAGTATAGCTTGAACTGGGTGTGGCCAGGGCTAGGTGTAGTCAGAGCCAGGTATAGCTCAGTGGGTGTGGCGACGCTGAGTATAGCTTGAACTGGGTGTGGCCAGGGTTAGGTGTAGTCAGAGCCGAGTATAGCTCAGTGGGTGTAGCGACGCTTAGTATAGCTTGAACTGGGTGTGGCCAGGGTTAGGTGTAGTCAAAGCCAGGTATAGCTCGGTGGGTGTGGCGACGCTGAGTATAGCTTCAAGTGGGTGTGGTCAGGGTTAGGTGTAGTGAGAGCTAGGTACAGCTCGGGGGGTGTAACAAAGTTGGGTATGGGTGAAGCTAGGGCTAGTTGTAGATAGAGCTATGTATAACTCAGGGAGTGTAGTAAAATTCGACGAGACTAGTACTAGATGTTTAGCTCAGTGGGTGTAGCAAAGTTGGGTAAAGTTAGTACTAGGTGTAGTTAGAGCTACGTATATCTCGGTTGGTGTAGCAAAGTTGGGTAAAGCTGGAACTGGGTGAGGCTAGGACTAGGTGTAGTCAGACCTAGGTGTAACTTGGTGCATGTAGTTAAGTTAGATATAGCTGGAGCTGGGTGTTGTTCTTACTAGATAGATCTAGTACTGAATGTAGTTAAAGATGGTTATGGGTAGACCTAAAAGTAGCTTGAGCTAAGTACCGCTGGCGTAAAGTGTAGCTAGAAGTGGTTGTAGCTGAAGCTAGATGTTGCAAGAGCGGACTGGAGCTACAGGGTCACTACTGCATCAAGCTAAAGCTGGGTTTATTCACAGCTACGTGTATTTAGAGCTGGGTGTTGTCAGAGTTTCATTTAGCTTAAGCAAGGTTTAGCTACTAGAGTTAGGTGTAGCTAGAGCCGGATGTAGCTACTGATGGCTGTCGCACAACTAGAGTTAGTCAAGCTAAACTTGAGTTTAGCTGGAGTCGGGTGAAGGTAAAGCTAGATGTAGCTTGAATTAATCGTAGGTAAAGCTAAATGTAGCTGTCTTGTTAGAGCTGGTTGTAGCTGGAACTAAACGTAGCTGGAACCAAGTTTTCACAGAAACTAGGTAGAAACGAAATTGATTTTCTTAGGTGGGAGCCGATTCTCGCCCATGCGAATTGAAAGCGTAGACGCAAAGTATTCGAAGGCTTATTTGTCGCATAAAAATAAGATTAGGTACCTAACTCGACAGAGTCATTAGACATTTTTTCTCATTCGAATTCAATGTAACTGTCGCCCGTGGCTGTAGCAATGTGGCTTTTATGTAGATTTCAAGCCATGAGCCATCGAGTCATATACGAATTATTTGCTATTGAAGTGAGAATTGGTTTCCAGGATTACCAAAAAATTCTAATACTGAGATTAGCACGATTTGTGCTGCAAAGTTAAAGAAAACTAACCATAATCTCTTTGCAGTTTGGAGGCAAACTGGTGCAATTCGAAAACTGTTCGCCGGAGCCAGCTTCACCGAGACAAGTCTTCATCAGTCAGGTAATAGGAAAACACTTTCCTGCTCGTGGTCTAGTCGAACCAAGTGATTGGAACAAGCAATAATAGACCGTCCCGTGACTACCGCTAGAGGCATTTTTCCGAACGCTTCCGTGCTTCGCAAGGGACGTTAAGTCGTTGGTGTCGGCTGTCATGTAATGACAGTCGTTAAGCCACGTCAGAGGCCTTATGGGCGGCTTGATAACTTCTGACAGTAATGCCCGCCACTATCTTACAATTCTCCATCAACCCGGACCTGGCCCCCGTGGTGGAGTATGGCCTAACCTTCCTGCGATGCAGGAAGACACCCGTGCCCCAGCAGTGGGGTGCCACCAGTGAAACGGACTTTGGGATTTCTAGAACTGAAGGAGATAAAGAATAAGAGCTTAGAGAAACACGAGATTAAAAGAAAACAAAATAGGGCTCCGCGATTTAAAATGTATAATACGTGCTCCACTTAGAGAAACATTTTGAGCACTTAATTTAGCTCTTGAAGTAAAAATCCAGTAACGTAACGTAATACAGAGAATATCGTAAAGAGGTTCGAAATTTCACTGATGCCGGTGTGTCGCCCATTAGCTCAGTTGGATAGAGCGCTGGCACGGATAGCCAGAGGTTGCGGGTTCGAATCCCGGCATGGGTGGAATTTATAGCTTCGAAATAGGTTTTTAAAATTGTCCTTAGCACGGGTTAGTGCATTAAAAAGAATATAGCAATGTCAGTTGTGGTACTGCAGCTACCTGTGCCTAGCAATGTCAGTTGTGGTACTGCAGCTACCTGTGTCTAGCAATGTCAGTTGTGGTACTGCAGCTACCTGTGTCTAGCAATGTCAGTTGTGGTACTGCAGCTACCTGTGCCTAGCAATGTCAGTTGTGGTACTGCACTGCAGCTACCTGTGTGTAGCAATGTCAGTTGTGGTACTGCAGCTATCTGTGCCCCGCAGGTGGTGTGCGACCCTGAGATGCTGCAGCAGGCTGACGAGCTGGATGCTGTGCTGCAATTGGAGGACGAGCCCGACGCCGCGGAGAAACTCGCAGAGTACGTACATTTTCATCTTACATCACATCGTTTCTATTACAAAACAATTGAGGTTTCTAGGTTGTATGCTACGTCAGTGTCACACCTTGGAATGAAATGAAATGAGATGAGATGAGATGAGATGAGATGAAGTGGTTTTATTCAAAGTAGCATAGAAACTGCGGCTTAAGGAACGTTACAATTCAAACTAGGTGTCCATTTCAAAATCTAGATCATTTAGGAGAAAAAATGGATAAAAAAACACCAAACTTAGTCTTTTCAAAAGTCCTTAATTAACATAGTTTACATAATTATTATAAAACATAGAACTCATACATTGGCTTTAATGGGGTGGGAGACGGACTTAGCCATTAAAAATAGTACTATCAGTGTATTTAATTTAGTTAGCACTTCTGCGCTCAAATTGCATGTTGTGTTCACATCTAGTAGAATATACATCACTGTAAGCCCTCTTATAATATGAACTGTTTTGTAAGTCTAAGGTGTAACATTCAGTTGTAAATAAAAAAAAATCACATCACAAGACCATCATCATCAATCCGATGACGGCGGTGCGCTCGGATGTGACTCGCGAAGCCCAGCTTGTTTTTAAATGTTCGGTTACATTGGCCGCAGTGAAGCTCACCACGGTCTTTGTACGTGTAAGTGTGTGTGGGCTTTGGACGGGTTCTTTGCTGCCGTCTGTTGGAGTCGAGTGTCTCGAGTCGGGTATCTTCGGAATCTCCCACTTTGTTGTGAATGGTGGCGCGCCATTCGCTGCGTCTATAAGCAACTTACATCACATCACAACTATATATTACAAAGGCGAAAGTTTGTGAGTGTGTATGTTTGTTACTTCTTCACGTCTAAACGGCTGGAGCGATTTGAAATAAAATTTGGCCTTGAGTTAGCTGACACCCTGGATTAACACATAGGTTACGTTTTACTGCGGGAAAATAACTTTGACTGTTAATACACAATTTATTTTCCCTAATAAACCAGGGTAACGCCGCGGGTCACAGCTAGTGTTCTTGATATAGGTATTATTCTATGCAACATATTATAAGTATTTTATTCAATATGGTACTGCCCATGCTTGTTCGCACCGCAGTCTGTGACGTTCGTGGGGTAGAATCTGGCACTGACTGAAAATCAGTGCAGAAGGCTAGTCCATCAGCATACTGCTGAGTCAGTTGCCATTTATAGCAGCAGGGACACGCCGTGACCTTTCGTTTATCTTCTTTGTTTTTGTTTTTTGTGAATGTCATGCTCAGTAATATGTTTTAAGTTTGTTTTGTTACTGTGGCGTGTGCACTGTTTCTATAATAAATGTTTTTTTTCTTCTTCTGTTCAATGTTAATCTTATGTTATTTTGCCGTAATCTGAAATAAATATTTTGTATCAGAGTGCTATCAATCCGCTATAAAACTAAAGATTTCAGAAGAAGAAAAAACATTTATTATAGAAACAGTACATACACACGTCACAACAACAAAGCAAACTTAAAACATATTATTAAAACATGATATTCACAAAAAAAGGGAAGGGAAACCAAAGGTTGCGGTGTGTCACTGCTGCTGTAAATGGCAACTGACTCAGCAATATGCTTATGGAGAAAACTTCAGTGCTGATTTTCAGTCAGTGCCAGGTGTTACCCCGCGAGCGTCACAGAGCGTTTCAGATCATTTAGTTCATTTATAGTTTAGGTATTAAAACTCAATTTATTTACAATGCTTTATATGTGTGTGTGTGTGTGTTAATCGGAGCACAAATAAATGATTGCAATGAATAATAATGACATACCCAGCGTGGGGATTATGGGCATTACCCCCAATGATGGCACAACCTTGCGCTATGGCGCTCATTAGGGGAGGGCTATGTCCAGCAGTGGACTAATATAGCCTGAAGAAGAAGAAGAAAAAGAAATAAATGATTTACCTATCTATCTATTTAAAAAGATTACTCGCCTGATAAAAATATAAATTACCATCAACTTTTATGGCTTTTTATCTACATGGGATCCTCATTGATCAACAAGCCCGTTGACGAACTAATGTGACTGACATAGGATTAGCAAGCTGAAGTGGCAGTGGCCTGGTCACATATGCCGAAGAACCGACGGTCGATGGAGTGCAAAGGGTCTCGAGAGACCACGAACTGGCAAACGCAGCATAGGACGCCCACCGGCTCGCTGGACCGACGATCTGAGGCAGATTGCTCGCAGAGGCTGGATGAGGATGACTGAGGACATAAGGAAGTGGCGTGCCTTAGGGGAGGCCTATGTCCAGCAGTGGAGGAGTGCGGGCTGATTGGTTGATATGCAATTTGTGTGATACTCAAGCAGGTTAACCTGCAAAGCTAAGGATGTCGCGAAGAAGAGGTCTCAAAATGAACGCTCGAGCGTCCCTCTTTGATAGCGTTTAGAAGTTGGTATTTTTCGGTGAACAGTGACGTCAGAACACTGCTGGCTTACTGGCAAGATGTCGGCTGATATAATAACCTTACGTCGTACAAAAACCTAACTGTGAGGCTTTGGGGGTCTACCAGGTCAAAATTCCAGGTCTAAAAACTTTGGCCTTTATGCGCTATGGGATGATTTATACAGCGTTCAGTGTCGGACGCTGCAGTGCCTACGAATTCGTTTTAGATAGAGTAGGCTTGCCCAGCCCCTGTATTATCCTGACAGCTTAGTCGGCCTAACCCACAGGGAAGACTAGTCAATACGTGTCGCTCAGATCTGCTCCGAACTGCTTCGAATATTAAGTAATATTCAAAGATTGTTTCTTATTGTAACTGCAGGTACTGTCGACAGAAAGGCGACGCTGCCACCGACCAGAACGAGCGATACACGTGGTTCTTCCTCAGAGCCAATTTCTTGCCGACTTTCCGCACTGAAATACTTAATTTATTAGGTAAGAACTACGCCAGTGCTTGTTTTCTAAGTCTGTTTTGTCACGGTACAATTGGGAGTTGTAAAAATATGTACCTTTTTACAGCTCCCAATTGTATCGTGACAGAACAGGTACCGGGAGGTCTTTGATATTTCCCGCCCCAGACGGGAACCACACTAGCAAATATTAAATAAAGGATGCGTCGATATTTTTCCTAAATTTCACGTATTTATAAAAGCTATCCGTGGCGCTCTCAGGGCACCCTGAGAGATTAAAATAAATTAATATAAGTTTTCAGTTTAATCTAGTTACTCCAAGTGCATGCTAGGTACACACGTTTAGGTTTATAGGCTAGATCTGATCTATAATGTAAGTCATTTTGGTAAATATGTATGTTACCCAGGGGCGTAGCTACCGCCGTATCTACCGTATCAATTAAACGGGGCCCCCGGGCCACGGGGGCCCTTAAAGTGTGTAAGGAAAAAAATAAAAACTTTCTAATTTATTTTATTTTACAAATGACAAAATTCTATAAAGCAATTCGTTTTTTTCCCGCCTTAAGCGTGCGTTCAAAAGTTGGCAACACGTGGGGGTAAAGATTTTTCACAAATGGGGGTAAAGATTTTTCACAAATCTTTACCCCTATATAAGCGATAAGATAAGATAAGAATATTCTTTATTGTACACTGGAAAAACAACAAATACAATACATTTGCGAATATACATAGTACAATTGGCGGCCTTATTGCTAAAAGCAATTTCTTCGAATATTAATATTATAAGAGTCGCCAAACAATTTTTTATACGGGGCCCCGACAAGGCACGCTACGCCACTGCTGTTAACTGTTTTGTGTTCTAAATAAATAAATAATAAACTTTTCAGTCGCTAGCGAATGTTTTTACATATTTTATAGCAAGCCAAAAATGCGAGCTGATTGATTTCATGGTCGTTATGTTCTGCAGGCTTCAAGCAGGACGAGATCCCGTCCAAGTTCAAGGGGCAGGGCGTCCTCAGCGCGGAGTTGGCCAACCACGTGGACAACGTCGACTCGCTCACCAGCGGCGTGGCGGCCCTCAGCCGGGTGAGGCCAGTCAACTGCTACCACACTGAAACGAAGCGCCCGCGGCCTAGGCGGACCGACTGATTAGAGTCAATCACTTGAGTTAAGCAACAACAGGCGCGGTCAGGTGCGGGATGTGTGACCGTCCCGCCACCACCGCTGGTGGCTTTTTTCGGAGCGCTTCCGCGCCTCGAAAGACACGTTAAGCCGTTGATGCCGGCTGTCGTGAAATGGCAGTCGTTAAGCCATGTCAGAAGCCTTATGGGCGGCTTGATAACTTCTGACAGTAAGGCCCGCCACTGTCTTACAATCCTCCACCAACCCGGACTTGGCCCCCGTGGTGGAGTATGGCCTAACCTTCGTGCGACGTAGGAAGGACCCGTGCCCCAGCAGTGGGGATATACAAGGGTTGATCACGATATCACAACTAATATTGTAAAGGCGAAAGTTTGTGAGTGTGTATGTTTATATAGTTAGTGCGATGAAATTGTTTTGAATTAGAATTTGACTTTATACAAAGCGGTCAGCTTCGATGATCAAAGAAATGAGAGGATCGAAAAATTCTACTTTCTTGTTACTGAACCGAGACGGAATATTTGGGTGTCTGAGGTATTTATGTACATCTTAAGCACTTGAAATCACCCGCGGTGATTCTGGTATTCTTCCTCTGGGAGAAGGCCTGTGCCCTGCAGTGAGACTCATACAGGCTACTTTAAGGAATTACATTTTGATGCATTTAACATTTAAATAATAAAAACATTTTCGAATCCTCAATAAGAAATCATCCTAATGGCCCGGAGGCAATGTCAATCACGTATTAAAAGAGCTGTGTGACTTTTTGAATTTACGTTAAATTAACAGACCAGTATAATTTACGCTAATGTTTACGTAAATAACATAATATTTTTGCTCAGAATCATGCCTCTGTGTTAATCCATTTAAAAACTTGTCTATTGCTAGCTGACTGTCTCTAAATAATATTTACCCAATATATATCTTCCCACTCACCCAATTAAAACCTCTAACTTAGCAACGCTATCTCTGTCTCGTTTGACCGTGTACCTCGTTCTCCCTCTAACGCGTGACTAACGCCAGGGCGAGTCCACGGAGACTGATGCGGAACTCTCCACTGACACCAGCACTGACCTTTCGGTGAGTTGACAGCTGTCACGGCGGTTGACTACTGTCTTGACAGCTGACTGGGCTCTTGACAGCTGTCTGGGCTCTTGACAGCTGTCTGGGCACTCTGGGCACTTCACACCTGACTTTCTGGGCACTGTCAGCTGACTGCGCCCAGTTGTCTGCCTACTTGGCAGACACTTTAGGCTATCTGAGTGCTTAGTGCAAGTTTTTTAACTACTCGATCGCGTTAACGTAAACTCATATTTCTATGGCATCGAGGAAGCGCCACCTAGCGACAAGTATGGAAATAAAAATTGCTGAGTGCGAGTTGTAATGGTTTACGTTGAGAAGTGAACACGTTTACCAGCCATAACACGAATAAACGCGAGTGCGAGTTGTACTGTGACAGCGTTTTGCCAGGTCGAACGGTTAACTTACTCATACTCACTACTCAATGCTCGATTAACGCGGTAGTAAAGTTATTCGATTGGATCTGTCAAACTCGCACTAAGCACTCTGGGCACTTGACAGCGGTCTGGGCACTTAATAACTGCCTGGGTAGAGTTCATCAAGCATGACAATACAGCTTTCATTGCCAAACGTCAGAATTTGGGATCACACATATATGGCTAAAGCAATTATGGGCCGACTCCACTAAATGCATGGTACTTTAATAGTAATATGAACATGACAATGGATGTTTTTAAGTTAGTCGTCTACTATCCAATCGCACTCTAATAACCAGTGAAAATTTTCTCGGCATATAATTTGCATCTATGCGTGTAATCTGGATGGGTTGTACCATTTGAATGACATTGCAATGCGATTATTTATATTCCAAAATAGTGTCAAATGAGAACCATTGCCGCAGTAGTATAATTCTATTAAACAACTATGCGTTTAGCCCTCTTAAGCCCAGTACAAAGAAAAAATAACGAAATCGTTTATTTTCCGATTTACGTCCCAAACTCCGATGTTCCGAAGTTTCCACGCCACGCCTGACTCATGACAGCTTTCGTTTTGGTTTTTATTGTCAGCTTGACTGCATGCGCTATTTCGTAGACTATATTATCTTCTCTTGGTAGTTATCAATGGCAATGGCAAATAGAAGAATGATGCCGCCCGATACATTGATCCCCAACCCGCATGCCCAGCGTGGGGATTATGGGCATTACCCCCTATGACAGCACAACGTGGCTCTTTAGGGGAGGGCTATGTCCAGCAGTGGACTAGTATAGCCTGATGACGATACATTCTAGCCAATGGGAGGAAAACGCAAAGCTGAATCCAGATGTCGCCACCGGCGAGTTGGCCCAATACGCCGCCATTAGTTTGTTGCTGATATTCGTGTTGAGTTTTCTTTCTTAATATTTACTAATCCAATGTACTCCATGATGACCGTGCCGCAGCTAAAGGAAGAGTTAAGAAAACGGAAAGTTTCTGTTGTTGGTAAAAAAGCTGTTTTGAGAGGCTGTCCAATTTTTTCTTCTCATGGCCTTTTCCCACAACTTTCTTCTTTTAGAATCCTTGGGAAACATATGAATCCCTTTATTCTTACAACCACGTGCAGCACAGCTCGTCATTTTGTTTGCTATACGAGAAAACAAATAAGTAAACAAAAAAATGTAAGGCGTTTAACAGCTTTGACAGTTTCATCGATCATTCGCCCTCTGCCGGGATAAAAAAGCAGTTTTTCTCCCCATTGGCGTAAGCTGAGCAACATGATAATCTTGGATTTGCTAAAAAAGTATTGTATATAATCGTGGCGGTGTAAGCAAGAAAGAAAGATTGGAACAAATTAACACATCACAGGAAAGAAAAGGCATACCACTCATAGTCACATACAAGAAAAACGAAAACCATTCACATAAATACAAGATAAGACAGGGCAAAGTCACAGCGTGTAACCTGTGGTGTGTCAATGTTGCCACAAAGAGCATCTTACTCAGCGTTGTGCTGAGGGGTGAGCCTTCAGCGCTGGTTTTCAGTTACTGCCCGCGGTCTATATTACGAGGTCGTCGTCGTCAGGCTGAAACGTTTTATAACTTTAATAATTAATAAATAAACTCTGGAACGACTTTAGGTGTGGTTTTATTTGTAGAATTGTAGTAATATTAACAGAAAACTGGATAAAAACGGATAAACGGAGAAGCAGGTAAAAAGTCAGATCTGGTCAAAGCGTAAAGTAGTAGTGTGAAAAATGAGGGAAATCGAAGAATGAGTGACATACATAATTTAAATATTTGAAAATGATAGATGGAAAAAGAAATAAAAATGGTGTAAAGAGGTTTGCACCGTTACACTACCCGGGGGCAACCGGTAAAAAAAAATATTTTTTTTAAATATATTTATTTAAAAAAAATATATTTAAAAAAAATTTTTTTTTTATAAAAAAATTGTCAAGTAAAATTATTTAATTTAAAATTTTAAGTCGAGAATCCAAAGTAAGGTCGATGAAGGTCGGGGATGTGGGATGGTAAGTAAATAAATTTAGTTATTCTTAAATATATAAATATACTAGTCCACTGCTGGACATAACTCTCCCCTAAAGAGCGCCACGTTGTGCTATCATAGCGGGTAATACCCATAATCCTCATGCTGGGCATGCGGGTTGGGGATCGCAGTTCGGTGGAATTGTACTGCAGGGGGCGCTGCTGCCCACCCCCCGGTTTGTGTCCCTTAGTCGCCTTTTACGACAACCGCGGAAAGAATTGGGTTGGTGCTATTCTCTAGGCCGACACCACACAGCAAATGTGCCGGCCGTATTACGAGGTGGTGCATTACAATTTAAAATAATGTAATCTCTTCTAGTATTCCTACTGCGTCCATCCGCCATCTTGATTGCGTTGAAGTTTATAAAAACAGCGTGCTCATAGGGAACTCTAGCTTTAGATTAGATTAGAACTCTTTATTGTACACACCAGAAAACAGAAAAGGCTTAAGACATAAAAGAACTTACATACACGTTACTCCATTAGAACAGGATTATGGTTCAACATATGGTTATATGGTTACAATAACATCCCTAAAGATCTAATAAGCTTGCCTGAAACGCGGTCAAAAAATTGTGTGAAGTTTACTTATAACATCGAATATTATTTAGATGACAATGATGTCTGGAATTCAAGGCAGTACTATGCATGAGTTCTAGAACTTTGAACTAAGTTTGGAGATTCTATGACCATTTTGCTCTAAAATGATCAAGATTTTGGAATGTACATCTAGTTTAACTTGTAACGTTCATTAAGTGACAACTTTAAATATATTTTTTTTGTTTTTTAAATATCCGAGGGCACTTCTTGTTTGGTGTTGCCATGCCATTAAAATGCGGGTTTTAAAATCCCGAAAATGATTGTAAGTACTTTATAACGTGTTTTATATTCTAGGACGCTCACACCCAGATTGAGAGAAAACTGGCTAACGTGGACTCATTGCCCCAGGTCCAAAACGTTGTCATACCTAACGGAGAAGGTAAACTACTTTAATCCCTATCTTGGATAGATTAAAGACCACTTTTCAACAGAGTGTTTTCGGTTACAGATACGACCAGTATGATTTGCCGCGCTCTTATCTGTGGCAACTTGGAGGAGGCCGTTGAACTGAGCTTGGAAGCGAATAAAATCAGCGATGCTCTGGTCATTGCGTCATTAGGTAAGTTACAAAACAATTTTTATCGTTAACATTTTACATATAAATCGTTACCTATCTATCTAGTGAAGTATGTAAGAAAAATATATATATTCCCACTACTTATGTAGAAATTCCACTGAACATCATAGACCATCTAGCGTAGATATGATGGTTTTAAAGTATTATGTCAGCCAGCTAGTCTTTGTACGATAAAACATAACATAACCTCACGTCTGTATCCCAGAGGGGTAGGCAGGGGCCAGCGACTACCATTTGCCACGATCCTGACAGATCATCTTCGCTTCATCAACGTTCTTTGGTCGTTGCATGCATGCACGCCGGATACAATACACTGTAAATCTAAGGTCTCACTATCACCGACAAAAAGCGGAAAAAAGCGATGCGAAATAGTCGGAACTAAATCTATTTCGTTATTTTTATTAGAATCCAAAACGACCGTTCTACAGAAAAAAATGTCGCTAACTTGAAACAAAATTCGCGGTCAGCTAGACCGAGCAGAGCCAAGATAAAACGAAAAATTGGCTCCACTAACGACCGGTGCCGCCATCTCTTGAGCCTCCAGCGTTCGTTATCGTTATCAACCCTTGTATGTCTCCACTGGGCACAGGTCATCCTGCATCACAGGAAGGTTAGACCATACTCCACCACGGGGGCCAAGTCCGGGTTGGTGGAGGATTTTAAGACAGTGGCGGGCCTGTCAGAAGTTATCAAGCCGCTCTTAAGGCCTCTGACATGGTTTAACGACTGCCATTATATGACAGCCGGCACCGACGGCTTAACGTGCCTCGCGAAGCACGGTAGAGCTCGGAAAAGTGCCACTAGTGGTAGCCTCCAGCGTAACATGAACAAATATATAAATAAATAAATATTCATGAACATATTACACAGATCTCGTTAGCCCTATACTAAGTACAACTAAATGACTTGTGTTATAGGTGCTAACTCGACGATAGATTAAATACAATAAATACATAGATAACATCCAAGACCCAAGGCAAACTAGAAAAGTTCGTTTCCTAGTTTGAGCTAAAATAAGTGTGCAAATAATTTGCACTCGAGTACTCTGTTGTCTGGTTTGGTAGCATCCCACTTCTGATGCCCCTTCGCTTCCCATCGATGTGGACTTGGAGGAGATAGCTTGATCGTAGTGTTTCGTGTGGCAGGCAGCCCCGAGCTGCTGTCGCGCGTGCAGCAGCTGCACGTGCAGCAGTGCGGCGCGGCGCCCGTGGCGCTGCTGGCGGGCGCGCTGCTGGCGCCCCGCTGGGAGCGGCTGGTGCGCGGCGCGGCGCCCGCCTCGTGGCGCCCCGCGCTGGCGCACCTGGTGGCGCACTGCGCCGACGCCGACCTGCCGCGCTACTGCGGTGAGTGTTACTTGGCGCCCCGCTGGGAGCGGCCGCTGCGCGGCGTTCAAATTCAATTCAAATCAATTTATTTCAACGTAAAGAATTTACATTCTTATACTATTTTTAGGGTTCCGTAACTCAAAAGGAAAAAACGGAACCCTTATAGGATCACTTTGTTGTCCGTCTGTCCGTCCGTCCGTCTGTCAAGACCCTTTTTCTCAGGAACGCGTCGAGGTATGAAGCTGAAATTTATATCAATTACTCAGGTCTACTGTCCCTTGAAGCTGTGAAAAAATCAAACTTCTAAGCCAACGCAATCAAAAGATACAGCCGTTTATGCCGCAAATTTTCGACACTTGCAAGGGAATCAAAACCTACAGGGTGCTTCCCGTGAACTCAGAATCTTGAAATTTGGTACGAAGCAACGTCTTATAGCATAGATAAAGGAAAAATTACGAAAACCATAAATTTTTAGTTACATCACATAATATATATTTTTTTAATAATTTTAAACTTACTACCCATTTCCTCATAAACGCGTAGAGGTATTAAATTGAAATTCATACCAAATACTCAGGTCTATAATACAGGTTTGTACGGAACCCTCGGTGCGCGAGTCTGACTCGCACTTGGCCGGTTTTTTTTTTAATGCACTAACCCGTGCTAAGGACAAATTAAAAAACCTATTTAGTGGCTAAAAATTTCACCCATGCCGGGATTCGAACCCGCAACCTCTGGCTATCCGTGCCAGCGCTCTACCAACTGAGCTAATGGGCGACTCACCGGCATCAGTGAAATTTCGAACCTCTTTACACTATTCTCTGTATTACGTACAGGCAGCGACATCTGGCTTAAGCAAATTGCATCACTTACAGCCCCGACTACCTACTTTGCAGTTAGGTTTTACATCAGAACGATATCACTGTACCTCACATGATTAAATCCTTATTTTGTACCCATATAAATGTATGTAACGAATGCTTCTTTTCACCCTTTCTTATAGCAGAGAATATGAATAGCCCAATAACTGACACTGTAAGTCACATTTGTGTAAATCAAAGCATAAGTTTATGTTGAAATTAAAAATTAAAATTTAATTTCAACTACAAACTTTTAAATTCATTTAATATTTTAGTTTGAAATTTAGGTATCGCTTGTGATCTCACTGACATATTTAGTTTTATAGTTTTAATACTGAGTGTCGTTTTACTAACAACCTACGGATCCGAAAAAAAGAAATACAATACAATAGCGTATTGACATATTGACATAACATCTCGCAGAGATGCTGGGCGACAAGGTGTCGGAGTCGCCGGAGCCGGCGCTGGCGCAGGCGGGCGCGCTGTGCTACGTGTGCGCGGGCGCAGGCGACGCGCTGGCGCCGCGCTGGGCGGCGCGGGGGGGGGGCGCCGCGCCGCTGGCGCTGCTGGCGCTGCGGGCCGCCGCCGCCCGCGGGGTGCCCGTGCCGGTCAGTGCGCTGCACTCCATGCTTCACGACTCTATGGTACAGGAGGACGCTTAACGCAGTTGACTCTCGCTGCGTGCTGAATCGCCTCTGCTCATGCGACGAGCCCTTTGGCGCCAGGGGGTGCCCGTGCCGGTCAGTGGGCCTGCACTATGCTTTGCAGCACAGGAGAACGCTTGCAGTAGTTGACCCTCGCCGCGTGCTGGGTCGCCTCTGCTTATCTGACGGGTCGTTTGTCGCCGAAGGAACGCCCGTGCCGGTCGGTAGGCCCTATACTGTGTACTTTGCAGGAAGACGCTTTGCGATATAGGCGCCGTTGCTCGTGCAACGGGCGGTTTGTCGCCAGGGGGGTGCCCGTGCCGGTCAGTGGACGCGATACTGTGTGTTTGTAATACAGGAGGACGCTTTGTGCTGTACTCTATGGTACAGGAGGACGTTTAACGCAGTTGGCCCTCGCCGCGTACTGGGTCGCCTCTGCTCACGGAACGGGCTTATTGCCGCCAGGGGGGCGCCCGTGCGGGTCAGTGGAGGCTACACTCTGTACTTTGCAGGAGAACACTTTGCGCAGTTGGCACTCGCCGCAAGGGAGACGAATGTGCCGGTCAGTGGGGCCAATACTCCGTGTTTGTAATACAGGTAGACGTTTTGTGCAGTTCGCTCTCGCCGCGTGCTGGGGGACGCGATACTCTATGCTTTAGGACTCTATGGTACAGGAGGACGTTTAATGCAGTTGGCACTCGCCACGCGCCGAGCCGCCATTGCTCACGCAACGGACTCTTGAGCGCTAGGGGGACGCCCGGGCCGGTCAATGGGCCTCATACTTAATTCTTTACAGTACAGGAGGACACTTTGTGCAGTTCGCTCTCGCCGTGTGCTGGTTCGCCTCTGCTCATGCGACGAGCCCTTTGGCGCCAGGGGGTGCCCGTGCCAGTCATCGGACCGTAAACTCTGTACTTTCCTGCAAAGTACAGAGTTTACGGCCCGGACGCCTTGCGCAGTTAGCACTCGCCGCGCTCTGGGCTGCCCCTGCTCGCGCACCCATTGGTGCCAGGGGAACGCCTGTGCCAGTCAGTGGGGCCAATACTCCGTATTTGTAATACAAGAAGACGTTTTGTGTAGTTGGCACTCGGCGCGTGCTGAACCGCCGCTGCACACGGAACGGGCCGCTCGTCGCCAGGGAGACGACCGTGCCGATTAGTGGGCCCTATACTTTGCACTTTACAGTACAGAGTGCTTAGTGCGAGTTATTTAACTACTCGATCGCGTTACCGTAAACTCATATTTCTATGGCATCGAGGAAGCGCCACCTAGCGACAAGTATGGAAATTAAAATTGCTGAGTCCGAGTTGTAATGGTTTACGTTGAGAAGTGAACACGTTTACCAGCCAAAACACGAATAAACGCGAGTGCGAGTTGTACTGTGACAGCGTTTTGCCAGTTCGAACGGTTAACTTACTCATAATCACTACTCATTGCTCGATTAACGCGGTAGTAAAGTTATTCGATTGGATCTGTCAAACTAGCACTAAGCACTCAGGAGGATGTTTAGTGCAGTTGGTACTCGCCGCGTGCTGGGCCGCTTCTGCTCTCGCAACGGGCCTATTGGCGTCAGGGGTACACCGGCGTGTTTAGCAGGCTGGACGTGCGGGAGCAGGTGATGCAGCAGGAGCTTTTCGAACACCTCCGAGAGGGTACTCAGCAGCGTGATGGGCCGGTAGCTTTCGGGCTTCTGTGGATTCTTGCCCGGCTTGGGCAAGAGGATGACCAGGCCAGTTTTCCACGTTTGTGGAAAGTGATCGGTGCGCAGGATGCCATTGAACAGGCGCGTCACGGCCGCAATTGAGCGTTGCGGGAGGTGCCGGAGCGCCGTGTTCGTTATGCGATCCTGGCCCGGTGCTTTCCTTGGCTTGGTGCGCTGGATCATCCGCTGCACTTGGCCGGGCGTGAAAACCACAGGGTCCTCAGCCGGGGCCATCGGTGCTGCGAAGTAGGCTCGAAGGTGTTGCTCGACTGCTGCGACGTGCTCCGTGTCGTTAGTGGGGTTCGGGATGAACGCCTTCTCGAGGCACTCGGCGAAGACTTCAGCTCGGTCTTGTGCCTTGAATCTTGGGTGGCCGTCGCTGCCCAGCAGCGGCCGAACAGGCGGGGGTTCGGTCGACAGCTGCCGGCATAGGCGATGAACGGAGGGGGTATCATCGCCCACGGACTCGATGTAGCGCTCCCAAGATTCTTCGGCGTTGGCATCTAGCTCCGCCGTCACTTTGGCCGTCAGAGCGTTGAGGCGCGTCTTGAGCTGGGGGCAGCGAGAGTGCTGCCACTGCTTCCGGAGGCGGCGCTTTTCGCGGATCAGGTTCATGATCCGAGCGGGTAGAGGAATGGATTTCCCCTCGCTCGGAACTGTGCGCGCGGATTTGTCAAGCGCGCTTCGGATGCAAGCAGTCAGCTCAGACGTCAGAAACTCAACGTCTTCTGGCGTGGCGACGGGGCGGGATAGGGTTTCCGCCGTGAGGATGGAGGCAAACGGGGCCCAGCTGTAGAGTCCACGGGGCGCTGGCAGCGCGACCCTGGTCGGCAGGGTTTCTCGTCAAGGACGAGAAGAACCGGCCGGTGGTCCGAGAGGAGGTCTGCTAAGACCTCCTGGCGGGGCGGCGTCCGGAGTCCCTTGTAGATAACGACGTTGAGTACGTCCCCCGAGCCGTCCCAGTGGTAGTGGGTGAGCTCGTCTGGACCTGCGACGTCGTAGTGGGACATCACGGAGTCGGCGAAGAGGCGTCTTCCTTGGGCGTTGGTAGCCGATGAGATCCACGCGGTGTGCTTGGCGTTGAGGTCGCCGGCGACGATGGTCGGTGATGGCGACTCTAGCAGCCCCCGCAGGTCTCTGAAGTCGAAGGTGGTGACTGGGGGCTTATAGGCGGCGAAGAGTCGCATTACTGTGCCGGTGACTTGCACCTCGATACCGAGAGCGTACATTGACATAGACATCATTTATTGGTAATATTCATTACAAGTCAAGACTCCGTACATAATAACAATCCAATGTAGAAATAATAATCAAATTTAAAAATGTCAAAAACAAAATATGACGCAAGCTCCCGGAACTCGATCGGCTGGTGGACGACTTTCCTCTTCACAATCACCGCCAGTCCTCGGAACGCACGATGTTCGGTTCTCTCGTCCCTGCGATAGACGACGTAGTTGCGGATGGTAAGTTTGTCACTCTCCCCAAGCCAGGTCTCGCTGAGTAGCGCCACGTCGACGTCTTGCTCCCGGAGGAAGACCTGGAGCAGCCGCTTCTTCCTACGTAGCGACTGGGCATTCCAATGCACCACCCTTAAAGGCCTAGCGAATGTCACGGGCAGTCGCCGGGCCTGGGGTGACGGGGGCTTGTGGAGGCCCCGTCTGCAGCGCCGCAAGGACCTCCATGAGGGCACTGACAGCACGCGTCAGTGCCTCATTGGTGGTCGGGGGTGCTGCGGCGGTTGCAGGTGCTGCGATGGCTGCTGCTGTAGTCGCTGGTGGAGTGGCCGCTACCCCAGCCGGTCCAGCAGATTTCTTCTTCTTCCCACCCCTCTTCCTGCGCGGTTTAGTGACCGCAGGAGTGGAGCGGGATGTAGGCGGGTTGGCCGGCGCCATGAGGTTGACAGGCGCCGACTCCTGCACCGCTGGTTGCTGCTGGGATGCGTTGGTCATCTTCCGGCCTCCCTGGCCTGATATGGCGACAGTGCCAGCTTTGTTGTTCCGCGCCTCCTTGCGGAACACTGGGCAGGAGGAGTTGTTCGCAGCGTGTGGTCCGCCACAGTTAGCACACGTCGCTGGCTCCTCCTTCGGGCGTGGGCAGTTCCGGGCGTGGTGATCCTCCCCGCAACGCACGCATTTTTGCGGGCGGTGGCAGTGCTGGGAGGAGTGCCGGAACTGCTGGCACCGGTGGCACTGCGCTGGCCCCTGCTTGCCGCGCCAAGCTTCAATTTTTACTCCCGGCATGTAGAAGAGCTCACTGAGCTCATACAGTGCCGGGAGCAAGTTGGGCGTTCGGCGGAGCGATGCGAAGAATATGCATCCGGGGCGCCCCGCGCGCGGCCGGGTGCTCGTCGCATGCTCCGCCTCAAAGCCGTGCTCGGCGAGGGCGGCGATGATGTCCGCCGGCGCCGTGTCCGCTGGCAGTCCACGGATCGCCACCTTGACGTTCCGTTCGGCTGGGAGGGAGTAGGAGAACCACGACACGTGGTCCTCCCTTTCCAGCTTAGTGAGGTACCGCTGGATGAGGCGGTACTCGTCGTCGTCGACTGGGGTGAATCGCACGCTGTTTCCGTACGGGCGTGCGTTAGGAGGGCGGCCGAGTTCCCCCGCGATGTTCTGAAGTGGAACGCCCAGTTGGGAAGGCGCTTCACTACCAGGGGCGGATACTTCGGCCGCTTGGGTAGCGCAACTTTGGGAGCGGCGAGAGTGGCGGCGGGGATGACGGACGCGCGTTCAGCGCCACCGTCATGAGCGGCGGCAGTCGCGGCTGCGGCGGCTGAAGGACCGGCGGGTACTCCAGAAGCAGTTCCGGGGTCAGGATGGGCGGGCTGGCCCCGTTGTAGGACGAGCTGGTCCCGCGTCGGCAGAGCGGGCAGGTTTTAAGCCTGGGTGGGTGGGGCCTGCAGCAGTCTTTGAGGCAGTATGGGCGACAGCGCTCGCGAAAGTCGCCGCTGTCTTTGACCCGTCCTGCGGCATGGGTAGCGGTCTCGCGTCAAACGTTGGCCGCGGGAGCCGCATCGGGCTGGGCGGCGGCGTCGTCAGTCCGCGAAGGCGGAGCGGAGGCCGCGGGTCTTTGGGGGCGGCGTCCGTCTCCACCGTCTCCAGGGCCGGGCGCGTGCGGCGCACGCTTTATATTCTCCTAAAGCCCTGGCGTCCCGAGAAATAGGACATCACGAATATATTTTTTAATTCACGCCCAATGATTTAGTAGGAAGTCCGGAAAACTTATTGTGTTTTTTTTTTTAGTTAGCCTGTTTTGTGTTGACCCTTACTGTTAAAGATTCAATATTTTCCTCATCATTTTTTGGACAACAAGAAGAAAAAGTTCTTCAAAATTTACGTAGTTTTAGAAGACTTGAAGTAATTGTTACCTTCAGGGCTTAGGAGGATACAGGAACGGTGACGTCTTGAGAACGTTGCCAGTCTTTACGACCAAAATATTTCTTATGGTACGGCCGTACCATAAGAAATATTTTGGTCGTCCGACACTATCGCGATAACGCGAAAATTTGCGTTGTCGCGACATGTCTGGCCGAAAAATTCGTCCTATCGCGAATACAAACACCCTTCGCGCCGCCGTCGGTAAAATGCCGCACATCAAAGGGTTTTATGGCCCAAAGGACTAGTATCCAGGCCAAAATCTTTACGATGTGGTCGAGCTCTTCGCCGTAGAGCGAACACGAACCGTCGCGACAACGCGAACACGTATCTTCGCCTTCAAGTGTGGCCGCAGCATTACACTAGTACATGAAGCGCATGGTGGTCCAGGCGGACGGGCGGCTGGCGGCGCTGGCGGTGCAGCAGAGCCGGCGGCTGTGCGCGGCGGGCCGGCTGGCGGCGGCGGCGCGCGCGCTGCGGGGCGCGCACGCGCCGGACCTCGCGCAGCGCATCGCGCGGGCCGCGCAGCATGACCACGCGCCCGCGCACCACGACCACGCGCCCGCGCAGGCCAAACACACCGTGAGCGCGCAAACAACAACCCTATCATAGTTATGACAGCCTCTGTGACGCAGCGGTAGCGCACCGGGTTCGATCCCCGGCTGAAAACCACTATGTTTGTGATGTCGTCGTTTCTGGTTCCCACGACACAGGGTATCCTAGTGTGGGGTGTAATAGTGTGCAATGTATGTGCCTGCATGTAAATGTTATGTTAAGTTATATATTAAACGGGTCAAATCGCGATTATTTATTAGGTAAAAAGTAATTACCTTATTTCCCGACGTTTTGACCCGTTTAATATATTACTATGTATGAGTACCACCATTCATTAAGAAATACAACAACCCTATCACTTTATCATTCCGATCAGAACACTTCATCTTCAGACTATGTTATGTAGTCCACTGCTGGACATTACCCTCCCCTAATGAGCGCCATAGCGCCCTGTCTTCAGCTTGCGGCATCCAGCTTCATCAAACACCGCAAACACTTCATCATATGTAATTATTATTTCTTTAAACCACTCCCACATACATAGATAGATAGAGAACTCTTTATTGCACAACCAGAAAAATATTACAACCATGATTCTTAAATCTAAGTAATGTTATACAATTGGCGGTCTTATCGCTAAGAGCGATCTCTTCCAGACAACCTTTGGATGTCATTACATACATACATACATATATACATACACAACATCACGCCTTTATCCCAGAGGGGTAAGCGGAGACCAAGGACTGCCAATTGCCACGATCCTGACGGATCACCTTCGCTTCACCGACGTTTATAAGTCATTGCATGCACGCACGCCGGTTCTGGGTACTTTTATCTTCATTTTCCCTTTGATAATACATCCCTAAATGATAGTAAATCAGTCTTCTTTCAGTTAAATGATCCATCTACAATATTCAATGTACTTACCCAATGTGGGTTAGCCGTGAGAAGCCCTGTATACGGCCCACTGCAGGGCACGGGTCAGAGAGAGAGAGAAAAAGTATGGGTTTTGTACGGATTAGCACCGTACACTTTTGTAGGTCGCCGTATTGCTGACTGTGCACCGCGCACAGTCGAGCTCACGAGTCTTGTCTGCGCCAAACAGTTTTCTTTTGCCTCTCAATAACAAAATACTACTCCCAGCATAATGTAAGTGTGCACAGTTTCTAATAAACTAGAAGACTCAAACATCAACACGTACTTTCTTCTTCCCCCACCGCCTCTAACTACCAAGCCAAAGCTGTGCGACAGAATTGAATTGCACACACTCTCCTCTGCTCGTACATAATGGTCCTTCGAGCCGGATTCTCAGTATCATCTTCGGGCATCTTCTTCTTCAGGCTATATTGTCTCTGCTGGACATAGCCCTCCCCTAGTCCACTGCTGGACATAGCCCTCCCCTAATGAGCGCCATAGCGCAAGGTTGTGCCATCATTGGGGGGTAATGCCCATAATCCTCACGCAGACAAGACCCGTGAGCTCGACTGTGCGCGGTGCACAGTCAGCAATAAGGTGACCTAGAAAAATGTACGGTGCTAACCCGTACGGGCTTAATTGCCACGCGTGCCCAGCGTGGATTGACCATTTCAAGCGCTGAAGTATTATTGAGGTTTTCATCCGATATTTTCGTTCACCTTTAGTGGTATTGCTACTACGATTTCACAAATGTACATAACTTAAAAAAACAATCATTGGTCACATGCCCGCACTTGCTATCGAACATGATGTGGTTCATATGACAAGAATAAGTTTCTTGCACGTTAAATTTACTGAGGTTCGACATTTACAAAACAGTGTGTATACATATCTCCATAATAAGAATTAGGACTACTTTTTGAATTGAGGAGTTCGCTAAGTAAATACTTAACTGTAGTGATGTCTCTTCTTATTTCTCAGCAAAGAGCGTGACACGTTACTTAAGTATTTACTTAGGGCGAGATAAATAGTCGTTGCTTAGCCCAAGTCCGTACTCATGCTTACCTAAGCATTACTTCAGGCTAACTTAGCTAAGAATCAATGCGTTACTAAAATAGACGTTTGCGTAGCTAAGCATGTTCTTAGGCCAATGCTAAGAATTAGTCCGGGTTTCGCGACTTAGAGAATGCCAAAGTACTGTCTATGATAGACAAATCGATTCTCAAGCAAGTGCTTTCGCTAAGACTCGTTCTTAGAAGCGACTATTAAGTGTAATCCGCTATTTAACACGTATCAAATTTGACGCGATAAATGAATATTTCCTATAGTATTTAACGTAAGGAACCGAAATATATTGATTTTGCTAAGTAAGTATGCAGGATGGCTGCGAAATTTACAAGGTAAAAAAAGGTTTTCCTCGTTTAATTCGTAACGCCGAAAACGTTATCCGCCATCTTGACAGCATCTAAAGTATGTAAACAAACATCTTTCAGTCAGAGCCAGTGCACATTGATTATTATAGGACTTGCATCAAAGTGATCTTCACATAAATACACCCGAGTTTCAATTGATAAAGGTCTCTTTTGGCAAGTTTGAGCCAAGTTTTTCGAATGTTAATTACACTGGGTACACGAATCCACAACTTCCCGGGGGTCTTTATTGACGTGTTTTTTCATTCTCGAACACTGCAATAATGATAATTGGTATATTTTAGATGTAAATTCGATGAAATCATGGTTGCGTCGTTGTTATTTCACTATGCTCAGAGATCACTTACAGAAAATTGAATGTCAAACTTTGTTTACAATTTTTTGGACTTCAAACCATAGACAAAAATGTCTGATCGCGTTTTTGGCTGTTTAGGAAAATAAAGTGTTAAAAATATTTTCATGTTGCTTTTAGGGCGTCAAAAAATATATACATTTTTTTGGTCTAATGGAAGAGCTATTTACCGTTTAAGACTAACTTGAAAATAGAGTCAAATAGCGGATTCTCAATTCAGAAACCTCCCCACAGTCTTAAAATAACGTCCTGTTGAATAACCTCCGCAGCCAAGTGCGCAGCCCGCGCCATTAGCAGCGCGCTCGCGCACGACCAGTCACAGCGCGTACGGAGCTGGTGAGTTTCAAGACTTATTTATTTGACGGCCTCGGTGGCGCAGCAGTTTAGCACGCTGACTGTGCAACCGAAGGTCTCGGTTTCGATCCCCGGCCGGGTCAAACTAGGAAAACGAACTTTTCTAGCTTGTCTCGGGTCTTGGATGATATCTATGTATTTATTCTATTAAATCTATCGTCGAGTTAGCACCTATAACACAATTCATTTAGTTGTACTTAGTATAGGGCTAACGAGATCTGTGTAATATGTCCATGAATATTTATTATTTATTTATTTATACGAGTATATTAATAATAATAATAATATTGGCCTTTTTGCATCTACTAAATGAGATGATTTATACAGCGTCCAGTGGTATCTTCACTCACACTAGATGGGTGAAGGGACCACTCCGACGCTGTAGTGACTGGGACATGGTTTTATAGATGGTGTAGGCTTGCCCAGCACCTTACGAGTATATTAAACTGTTATATATTAAATGGGTCAAATCGCGATTATTTATTAGGTAAAACGTAATTACCTTATTTCCCGACAAAGTAAAAAAAATGCGGACAAAAAACTGACGTAAATCTTCGTGACAACGGCAACTGTAACGCTGCCGAAACGTCGGGAAATAAGGTAATTACGTTTTACCTAATAAATAATTGCGATTTGACCCGTTTAATAAATAACTAATCATAATTAAGCTTTTATTACTTAATGATCGCGAATCATCAATTGTGATACCTAGAAATACAGTTTCTTCGACAAGGTCTAGGTTGTCCTTTCCTTGTCCTTTCCTTTGACATTTGGTAGAGTGAACTTTATACATTTTGTTTTTATTTTTATTTCACAATAAGTTATATATTAAACTGGTATAATCGCAAATATATGTTAGGCAAAACGTATTTATTTTAATTCCCGACGTTTCGGCAGCGTTGCAGTGGCCGTCGTCACAAAGATTTACTACAGTTTTTCGTCCGCATTTCGTTACTTTCGGTGGCTATTGCCCAGGTCAATTAAATTTACTTGTGACGTCTTAAAACAGAATATTAGGAGACACTCTATCATGCTTCTTGAGCAATCTTTCTAAGGTTATTCAAGGAAGTAACTTGGCTATCCGTGGCACAGGAAAACTTAGTTTGAGCGCAAGTGATATTTTCTTTTGTAACCTTGTCGAAAAAAAGGGATTTTTATTTTATTAACGAAAACTAACAGCTTATCATAAAAAATAAAATTTACAATTTACAAAGAAACAGAAAGGCAACAATAAGTTTTCACTGATAGCCATAATTTGAGCAATTAGTACAGGTGGATGAAAAACGATACATTACACCAGAGTCCGCTAATCCGGAAATAAACGAAGGAAAATAGCACACGATGACCAATAAGTTGCTTTGGTAGCCTACACCGAATCACTTTGGAAGTTATTGCTTTGCGAATACCATTACTCGCAATGAATGATAAACTTTGAACAAATCAAAGTCTCCATTTTCGATAAAAAAAAGTCTGTACGGGCTAAGCACCGTGCATCACTGCGTGTGCTGACATTGCATGGTGTTGCACATTGCTACCTGCTCTCTGTACTGTTAAAAGACAGTATTGCTCGAATGAAGTAAAAATCTTGTCTAAATTATACTATTTTTATTGCACTAACCCATGCTAAGGACAATTTGAAAAAAAATGGGTTTTTTAAGTCTTGTCTAAAGTTTGTGCAAATCCCAAGAACAAAATGATAATCTTCGTCGAGACTGGTAAGGCGGTTACTTAGTTTTAATTCGCCGCTGTACGTAGCCACGTTAAAGTAACCTTTATCACAATGAAATCTAGGTTCGTCCAAAGCTTTAATCGTAACCTCTTCCAATCTCTAACACCCAGCCCCACAAGTGTACGATCCAAGCAACGCGTGGCAGAACGCCTCCGTGCCCGCTCCCGCGCAGCCGGCTGGCTACGGACAAGCCGCCGGCTTCAGCCAAGCCGCCGGCTTCAGCCAAGCCGCCGGCTTCAGCCAAGCCGCCGGCTTCAGCCAAGCCGCCGGCTTCAGCCAAGCCGCCGGCTTCAACCAAGCCGCCGCGCTTAACCAAGCCGCGTACAGCCCGGCCTACAGCCAGACGGCGCCGCCGCCCGCGCAGCCGGCCCGGCCCGCTAGTGGCGGAGGTGAGAGGCTTGCTTTTTAGATAAAATAAAAAAGGCTTGCTTTTTCTTAATGTTTTGGTCTAGAGAGTCTAGATCTGTACACCTACCGTAGCATAACTAATATTTAAGCTAGAACACGCCACATTTATTGTTAAGCAACACTGAAACCGTTGCCCATGATACAGGCTATGCCTAGTGTGGGGACACTGTTCCTTCTCGAAGTTATATTTTGTGCCATTCTACATTTGTTTTAATTCTAAGTTCTATAAGCTTCACTAATATATAATTATGCACATTCACCTGAATAAACATTTTTCACTTTTCACTTCACTTTTTTTTGGACTTCCAAAAGTTATTTACAAATTTATCATTTGCAAAATATTTGTAGGTTTATAAATATCGATATAAACCCTTGTATTGGGGCACGGTTTAGGCCATATTACACCACGGGGCCCAAGTCCAGGTTGGTGGAGGATTGTATGTAAGACAGTGGCCGTCCTTACTTAATTAATATATCTGTAGTTTAATTGCTTTTGTGTAATTGGGTTCTCCATCTGTGTAAGATTTTTAGACTCGGATTACGTGGATTCCGTAGTTCGATTCGATATAATTGACATTAGCAATTTGATCGCTGCTTTGATATCAACTCGTTAGCGAGCCTCTTTTTCGTTTTTCTTGTAAACTTATTTGTTTATTCAGTTTGGAGAATCATCAGCTTAAACTTTTAATATAACAATGTGACTTAATCTCTCAAAGCTAATAACAGATTCTCGCCAGTAGTTCTTATCCGTAAACTGCGCGTTAAAGTCGACGAAAACTATTTGAATTAATGTGTACGAGCTAGCATCGTTCATCTTTTAGGAGGTCGCCGTATTGCTGACATAGCCCTAAGCAGTTCACTCGGCGAGAACAGTCTAAAGCTAGTTGGTCACTCATCTGTATCTCCTTCTTGTATTTCCAGTTTGTTTTAGGCTTAATTTGTAACCCTGTATATACTAAAAGGCAAATAAATGAATAAATAATAATAATAAAAGTATGTAATACAGTTTTTCACGTAGCCTATTTACTTTCCACTACAGGACACAGGCATTCTCACAGAGAGAGAGAGAGAGAGAGAGAGAGAGAGAGAGTGAGTAATTGCCACACGTGCCCACCGCGGATTGGCTATTTCAAGCGCTGAGGTATTTGAACACACCTGAGATACTTAGATTTCTTCACGATGTTTTTTTTCACAGTGGTATTACTACTATAACTGCAGAAATGTGCGTAACTTAATAAACGAAGTCATTGGTACCTAAGTCTCCCATTTGTAAGTCCACAGCTCTTCTCACTGGGCTGCCCGCCGCTGTCGCTCACACCGTAAATAAATGTGAATGTTGCGTCCGCACCGTCTCCCGCAGGCGTAACGTCCCGCTCCAAGTACAAAGTGGACCCGTCGGTGCAGTCTGCGCCGCAGTACGCGCAGTACCAGTTCAGCAGCGCCGCGCAGCCAGCGCGCAGCCAGGGCTGCGGCTACGGCGGCGCGCTGTCCGAACAGTACGGCGGCGCAGGTCAGTCATACTGCTTTAGGTTCAGGTTCAGCTGGATGACGTCGTCTTCAGGCTGTACTAGTCCACAGCCGGACATAGCCCTCCCCTAATGAGCGCCATAGCGCCCTGTCTTCAGCTTGCCGCATCCAGCATCCGCCTGCAGTTTTTCGCAGATCGTCATCCCACCTAGTCCGAGGGCGTCTTACTACTGCTGGATTTCACTGAGTAAGAATAACAAGTGCCGGTTTGAGTGTTCTAAGCATCAAGTTTCTATAAAGAAGGGACTGGTACCCTACATGAATGGATATAGGCTATTACAAACCGCTCAATTTCAAACGTAAGTAAGATTCGAAGGTGCTACCTCGACTTACACACACTTAATCGAATGTATGTGTTGCGCGTATGATTCTATGTGAGTAATATGTGTATTATGCTTGCCTGAAACGCGTTTAAAAAATGTGTTAAGTACACTTTGTGCCAAAATGAAGTAAAATAAAAAGGTTTTATTCAAAGTAGCGCAGAAGCTGCGGCTTAATGAATGTTACAAGTCAAACTAGGTGTCCATTTCAAATCTACATAATTTTGGAGAAAAAATGGACAAAAGAAAACTCCTAACTTAGTATTTCTTAATCATCTATACGCAAGGCAGTAAAGATTCGTTTCGATTAGATGACAATGATGTCTGGAATTAAAGCAAGTAAAATGTTTGAGTTTTGTAAAAATTATGTAAACTTAGTTAATAAAGGACTTTGAAAAGACTAACGCCCGATTTCTGAATTGAGTATTCCAGCTGAGAACAACTTAAGTATCGTTCTGTCGCATTGAAATCTTAACAACTTAATGAGACAAAACGATACTTAAGTCGTTCTCAGCTTGAATACTCAATTCAGAAATCGGGCGTAAGCTTGGAGTTTTTTGTCCATTTTTTGAATCCAAAATGATCTACATTTTGAAATTGACATCTAGTTTGAATTGTAACGTTCATTAAGTTGTGTGTGAATATTAATACGTGTGTTTGATTAATGTGTAGTAATGTTTGGGTGTTGCAACCGCGCAGGTTTCCCCGCGCCGGCGCCGGCGCCCGCGCCGCTGGCTGTCAACGGCAGCTACTACCCCCCCGCGGCGCCCGCCGCCCCCGCGGCCCCCGCGGCCGCCCCGCCCCCGCCCGAGCCCCCCCGCCCCGTGGCGCCGGGCTGGAACGATCCGCCGATGATGTCTTCAAAGCCTAAGGTGTGTACATTTTAGCGTAGTGATGATTTATGATTTGTTGACATTTTGGAGTTGCAAGAAATAATGAGTATTTGTTAAACCATAGGTTCTTAAAATGTGCGCGGCTATACATTTTGGGAACTGTGTCTCAAAAATTCTAGGTTTGTAGTTGCAACAGCGTCTGAGGTTGGTCGGAGCTTGGAGTTGGTCGTCAACAGGCGCTGAAGTCTTTAGGTGAAGAATACGTCAATGAAGCTGAAATCTTTTTTACTTACGTTTTAGACTTTTAGTTGATCTGTGCCACTCGCGACACAAACATGTATAAAATTTTAATTCAATTAGGTTTTAAAATGGTTCATCAATGCTTTAAGTTCAATATCAACGCATGAACGCTTTCATACTTCTTTATTATTTAGCGGAGTTTAATTTACATTTGGTTCCTTGATGGCATTAGATTAATAAATAAATTTTATTAATATTTTTTATGGCAAGTGTTGACCAAGAGTAAACAGAAATGAAAGGCTAAAGAAAGAGGGGGATTTTGCCCGTCAATGGGACACGATCTTGGCTACATAAAAAAGTAACTTTAATTAAGTCATAATCTGTACGCTGCATAGAAAAGACAAGGAGAATCTTTAGGGCATAATTTCTCCGTAACCTATTTTATTAAGTACTACGGGCTTGACTCTGGCGTCAATCGTCCGCAATGCAGTACTGCGCCGAAGAAAATCTTTAGGGCATAATTTTTCCGCCACCAAGTTTCTTTCGATACTGAACGGGCATGATGTCAGTGTCAGTCCCCCGCACCGCAGTACTGTGGCGAAAAAGATCCTTAGGGCATGATTTCTAAACCATCAAGTTTATCCATCAAGTAACCATCAAGTAGCGGTAGCGCGTCTGGCTACCATGCAAGAGGTCCCGGGTTCGAATCCCGGCTGGAAACAAAAAAGAAAAGTCCAGGTCTTGGATGTTTACATGTTTGTGCTGTCGTTGTTTCTGGTTCCCACGACACAGGGTATCCTAGTGTGGGGCCAGAAGCAATGTATGTGCCAGTATGTAAAATGTATCTGAGCGGGCATGACTTCAGCTTTAGTCGCTTGCGCTGCAGTACTGCGGCGAAGAAAGTCTTTAGGACTTAAATAGGCATGATGAAAGATTTTAAAATTCTCTTCCATAATGTGGGGACAGATTAATTAATAATACAGAGAATATTGTAAAGAGGTTCGAAATTTCACTGATGCCGGTGAGTCGCCCATTAGCTCAATTGGAAAGAGCGCTGGCACGGATAGCCAGAGGTCGCCGCTTGGAATTTTTCGCCTCTAAATAGGTTTTTAAAATTGTCCTCGGCACGGGTTAGTGCATTAAAAATTATATACACAAACATTGTAATCACTAGTAGTCACAACAAAGTACGAGTGAAGTTTACCAATGTTTACCCAAGCGTGACGTCACGCGGTGTGATTGGTGTTTCAGTCAGAATGGCTGAAAGCAGTGTTATAAGCTTTGATTTTATTGAAACTATAGGTAATCTCTTTTTTTTTTAATAAAACTAAATTAGTGTTTTCATCCTTTTAATATGTAGGTACTTTCCCGTAATATAGTGAAATCTTAGATTATTCGATACTGTCGTCACACCTATTCTCCGCCACCAAGTGTGGCGTTTTTTACATTCCATACATTGTTATATTATTTTTGATGCACTAACCCGTGCTAAGGACAATTTTAAAAATAGGTTTTTAAAACATTCCATACACTTAGACACTAATAAAAATTGATAGTCAATACTAACATAAAGATATATTAAGTTTGACTGAAACGCGCTTCAAAAAATAAAGTGTACTTTACTTTGTGCCAAAAGGGCTACTATAATATTAAAGATTATTTAGATGACAATGATGTCTGGAATTAAAGCACGTAAAATGCTTGAGTTTTGCAAAAATTATGTCGATCGATCGATCGATCGACCGATACCGACCCTCGTATGTCCCCACTGCTGGGGCACGGGTCTCTTCCTGCATCGCAGGAAGGTTAGGCCAAAATGATCTAGATTTTGAAATGAACACCTAAGTCTATTTATTCTTACTTCTCCAATTTAGTAAACAAGATTCTTACCTTAAAATTGAGATTAGATTAGATTAGATGCCTAAACTAGACATTTTCTCGCAAATTCATGAACTATCATGAACTATGTTTATAAAATTGGCAGCGTGTTATCTAAAAGAGTGTTCCAAGTTTCTTCATTTATGTAAATATGGCAGTTTTGGACTAAAAAGTCACCGTTTAAGGGTAGAATCTTGTTTACTAAATTGGACAAGTAAGAATAAATAGACTGTAGTTCGACCTGTAACGTTCGCAAAGCCGCAGTACCTGCGCTACTTTGAATAAAACCATTTCATTTTATTACAATTTCGTTGCAACTATTTGGTTTATTGCGTTACTGACCGGGCGTGACTGCAGCGTGAGTCGCCCGCAGCTCAGTGCTGCAGCAGCGAGATGTCAGCCCAGCATGCCGGCACGCGCCGCTGGCGGCGGGCCATGCAGCTGCGGCGGCAGCCCGCTCAGGTAGCAGGGCCCTGTCCTACTGCTACGGTCATGCTTTACTATGACAATTCGATGTT
Source organism: Yponomeuta sedellus (assembly GCA_934045075.1). Classification (NCBI taxonomy): domain Eukaryota; kingdom Metazoa; phylum Arthropoda; class Insecta; order Lepidoptera; family Yponomeutidae; genus Yponomeuta; species Yponomeuta sedellus. Next base: position 1,426,745 of record OW203738.1, on the reverse strand, counting down.
TAAAGACGACTGTGCCGCTGATTATCGAGTGGCAAGACTACTATGCATGCATTACTCCATCGATCCACCAGTCCACTGCTGGACATAAGCCTCCCCCAGGTGCGCCGCGGGAGCCGATCTCCCGTTTTCGCCATCCAGTCACCACCTTTTTCAGGTCGTCTGTCCATCTGGCCGGAGGGCGTCCTACACTACGCTTGCCGAGTCGTGGCCTCCATTCGAGAACCTGCATTACTCGAGCTTTGTTAATTAGGCATGTGTAGATCATCATATTCATCACCGTAATCTTCTTCTTCTTATGAGGGCTTAGTGCGAGTGTTTTAACTACTCGATCGCGTTAACGTAAACTCATATTTCTATGGCATCGAGGAAGCGCCACCTAGAGACAAGAATGGAAATTAAAATTGCTGAGTGCGAGTTGTAATGGTTTACGTTGAGAAGTGAACACGTTTACCAGCCAAAACACGAATAAACGCGACTGCGAGTTGTACTGTGACAGCGTTTTGCCAGTTCGAACGGTTAACTTACTCATACTCACTACTCAATGTTCGATTAACGCGGTAGTAAAGTTATTCGATTGGATCTGTCAAACTCGCACTAAGCACTCAGGCTATATTATGTAGTCCACTGCTGGACGTAGCCCTCCCCTAATGAGCGCCGTAGCGCCCTGTCTTCAGCTTGCCGCATCCAGCATCTGCCGGCAGTTTTTCGCAGATCGTCATCCCACCTGGTCGGGGGGCGTCCTACACTACGTTTGCCGAGTCGCGGTCTCCACTCAAGAACAGCTTCATCGTAATCATCCGGCGTCAATCCAATGCTGGACATAGGCCTCTTCCAAGAAAAGCCACTGAGTCCGATCTTCGGCACAGGCCTTCTCTCAGAGAGAGAGAGAGAGAGAATGGGCTTAGTGGCCATACACGCGTGCCCGCCGCGAATTGGCAATTTCAAGCGCTGAGGTCTTTGAACTCATAATTAATTCATATACCTCTGATATTGTCATTTCGTTATTTGTGCATCGACTTCCTCCCCCAATGTATTTGTCCAGCCCGACCATTGTTTTCTGAAAAATATCACTTCTAGTGATGAGGCCGCCGTTTGTAGCCGGGTTAAGAAATATCTGTGTAATCTCCCTTTTTATCTTCTCTATAATATAAAAATGAATCCATGAATGTGTTGGTAAGCGCAAATCTCGAGAGCAGCTGAACCGATTTCGCTAAATCTTTTTTTACAATATTCCTTGAAGTACGAGGATGGTTCTTACGGAGAGGAAAAATAAAATAAAGAATTGACTGTTGGGCGGTACGAAGTTTGCTGGGTCAGCTAGTATACAATAAAGTATTCTCTATAGTACTATCTAAATTTTCTAAATTCATGCAACTCATCCAGGATGGACATGTAGATACTAGGAATTGCAACTGTCCACAATCCTGACCACACCTCTTTCCTTTCATCGACATTCATTAGTCATTGCTTTTTATTTTGGCCTTTGTTAATTTGGCTATGCAATGTAAACCATCATCAGCAACATAATCGGCAATTTGACGCCAACTGCCGACATAGGCCTCCCACATAGATTTCCAAGTCTTATGCCGCCCGCCTCAACCAGATCATCAGACCACCTAATGGGCGGGCCTGCCCACGTTGCGTCGTCCGGTCCGTGATCTCCAGATCAAAACTTTTTCGTCCTAAAGGCCATCCGTTCTTCGAACTGAGCAATTCTTCGAGCCATATCAGTAACTCGGGTTCTATTTCGGATCTCCTCATTTTTGATTCGATCAAATGAAATCACAACGTGAAACATTATAGTGTAGCTCTCGATTGTACATCAAATTGTCATAATAAACTGTGAGTTGTAGTTTTATGGCACGCGGCCGTTGTGGTTTGCTCGCGAACTAGGCGAAATGTTTTGTGAACCCTTCTCCCTCGCAGTTGCAAATGAATCGTTTATTATAATAATTAATTCATCCTTAATTGTGGCATTTGTTGCTATTAGCTATTATATCACCGTCATTTTGTAAATATTCCTTGTTTGTATTTTTGTAGTGTACCCTTAAAAGAGACTAAGGCCCTGAGAACTAAGTTTTTTAAGCCTGTTCAGTGACATTGGTCAAAGCATGATTTCTATCCAACCACAGCGTGTTATGCGATTAAACGAATAATTATAACTATTCGGTTAGTGTATCGATTAAACGGAAAATTATACTTATTCGTTTAACCGAACTAAACGAATCGAAGACGAACGAACGAAATAATTATAAATATTCGCTTAATTGAATTATTGATCATACAAAGAATGGTTTCTCGATTTGGTGACTTGTTTCTTTTGAAACTAAAAATAATGTCGGTTTCATTTTCTTGAGGTGCGGTTTTGAGTGTTGTAATTAATCGAACCGGTTTATAATCCAGTAATATTAATTTTTTCATCTCCAAACTTCCATTACCGTTTGGGGTCGCCACTTGTTACTTAGGATACGTATACAAAATAGGCAACTGAGGACTTCACAGTTGCATGCTGCCAATCGAAAAGTATACTATTTTTATTTTAATGCACTAACCCGTGCTAAGGAACAAATTTAAAAACCTATTTAGAGGCTAAAAATTTCACCCATGCCGGGATTCGAACCCGCAACCTCTGGCTATCCGTGCCAGCGCTCTACCAATTGAGCCAATCTCTGTACGTAATACAGAGAATAGTGTAAAGAGGTTCGAAATTTCACTGATGCCGTGAGTCGCTCATTGGCTCAATTGGTAGAGCGCTGGCACGGATAGCCAGAGGTTGCGGGTTCGAATCCCGGCATGGGTGAAATTTTTAGCCTCTAAATAGGTTTTTAAATTGAAAAGTAGTTTAAAACATGATGGCGTAAGTTCTCTTTGTGGTCTCCACACACAGTATCCAGCATTGAATTCCGGCTAAAATTTGGCACCACTAGTAGACAAGCTTAAGCTTTCACGTTTAAAATACTTTCGGTCATATTTATAACAACACAACTCCAGTAAAACACTTTCGAGGCGTTACTTTTAATCTGTGGGCGAAAGAAATAAATAAATTTACTATAGTAACAAGACGCACAGAAACTAAATAAACATAATTGACACTAACAACACTACACCACTTACCATATTAGTGAGCGTTTTTGGAGTGTTTTAAGGAATTGTGTTTGTGTAAATAAGACTGCTGGGGTTTTGTCTACGAGCTGTCCTCGAGGTCGATTGTAAAACGGCTTGCCCAGAGATTCGATGAAATCTAGCAGGCCCCAAAGCAGGCCGTTTTTCGAAAACATACACTCGGTACATGTGTGCATAATACAGATGATAAAAGGATATTTACTCAAATATCACCAGCTGTTTTTGGCATTTCTGGAGTATGTAAATACCGTTTTTTAACCCTTAATCGGCAATGGGTAGTGTGAATTTTTCATAGGTTTTGGACTTTATTTCAAGTCGATACGGTTCAATTTGTTGCGAGTGCTGTCATGCCATTGCCTCATTAAAGGTAAATTAGGTTTTTTCTTCCCAATACATGTCATGAAATAAAGTGTTGTACAGATCTTAATTGCAACACATTAAAATGTTCTACCAATTGGAGGCAGTGTGCAAAATTGTATGTAGATTATATGTACCATGCAAACATTTCAATGCAAGTAATTTAAACATGAAATTATTAAATTATATATCAATTACATGTCCGAATTTAATGTTGTACCATTACATTCAATTTGTATCTCATCACATTTGTTTCTTAAATAAAGAAACATACATTTAAAAACCTATTTAGAGGCTAAAAATTTCACCCATGCCGGGATTCGAACCCGCAACCTCTGGCTATCCGTGCCAGCGCTCTACCAATTGAGCCAATGGGCGACTCACGGCATCAGTGAAATTTCGAACCTCTTTACACTATTCTCTGTATTACGTACAGGCAGCGACATCTGACTTAAGCAAATTGCATTACTTACAGCCCCGACTACCTACTTTGCAGTTAGGTTTAACATCGGGACGATAATATCACTGTACCCACCTCTGGCACGGATAGCCAGAGGTTGCGGGTTCGAATCCCGGCATGGGTGAAATTTTTAGCCTCTAAATAGGTTTTTAAATTTGTTCCTTAGCACGGGTTAGTGCATTAAAAATAAAAAATAGTGTAGAAACATACATCTTTAATCATCGTCACATAGATACTCATAACAATTAACACAATAGTAAGCCTTGACTTTCAATAGTAGACTGCGTCGATGCAATGACCTGGACTGTTTTAAAAGCGGCACAGCCGTACGTGGAAGCCTGAGACGCCTGTATAATGTCTTTCTCCGCCTATTTTAGCCTAAGCCGGAGGTGCAAGCGCAGGCGCCGATCACACACCCACTGTTCGGAGCCGAGCCCCCGCAGCACATCCCGCTCAACTCGGGCCTGGAGCAGTATCCGGGCCAGTACCCGGGCCAGCAGTACCCGGGCCAGCAGTACCCGGGCCAGTACCCGGCGCAGTACCAGGCCCAGCAGTACCCGGGCCAGGCGCAGGGATACCCGCCGCAGCAGTACCCGGGCGCTCCCCAGGGCTACACTCAAGCTGTAAGTCTGTTGTTTAATTTCTAAAGCGAAATTGAAATGTGAGTATAGTCCGTTGACTCATATACTAGTGGTGACTGGTAGAATTTTTCGAGTACCGATCGAACAAAAGTAACTTTTGTTTAATTTCAAAGCTTGTTCATTAATATGCCTACTTGAAATGATACTAGTGAATCCAGAACTGAAGGCATGTTTTTATTACCAGAAAACTGTTACATTGAACCAACCAAACTATTTATATTATGCGATTTAGCGTCACCATAAAACGATATCTATTAAACAGAAAAAGGATTAATATGCCTTGAACATACTCTCCTCTATGACCAGAATGGACATCAACATCACGTAAAAATCTAAAATCAAAACATTTAAAACCTACGTACGATTTACAGTCTATTTATTCTTACTTGTCCAATTTAGTAAACAAGATTCTAACCTTAAAATTAAGATTATTTGCCTAAATTAGACATTTTCTCGCAAATTCATGAACTATCATGAACTATGTTTATATAATTGGCAGCGTGTTATCTAAAAGAGTGTTCCAAGTTACTTCATTTATGGAAATATGGCGGTTTTGGACTAAAAAGTCACATTTTAAGGGTAGAATCTTGTTTACTAAATTGGACAAGTAAGAATAAATAGATTAAAAGGAACATTAAAACATTTAACTGAATGATCTACCCAAACTATGCAACACAAAGAACAGATAAACAGTAAAAAACTTAAACTTATAAAAATCAGTGCACATCCTGAAGTCACACTCAAGTTGTAAACAAACGCGTTATAAGACTCTGTAACAGAAATCAGCGACCGTATGCACTCGGGTGTTTGTCTACCTTTCTAGGATACATGCGTGAGATAATGCATGTCTACGTTCACAATAAATATTCTTCTTCTAAATTATGTGTGTGTCCACTCACTAAATACCCTATCGCTTCTTAACTCGTAGCCGGAGGTGGCGGCGCCCGCGGCGGAGGCGGCGCCGGTGCCGAAGGGGCCGATCCCGGAGGAGCACGCGCAGCTGCAGACCGTGTTCGACGCGCTCAGGACAGAGTGCTCGAATAGGGCCCCGAACCCGGTGAGACATATGGGACACACACACACTCACACCCTTACAGCCATACACCCATACATTTACTCAAACACATTAATGTGTGAGTTGGTGTATTGTCAACTAACACACAACCACAAATTCTGTCTTTCACACACTCACTCACATGGGCGAGAGTTCGCATGCACACACGCTCACACCTATCTACCATACAGCGTGAGCTTGGTTTTAAGGTTCTGTTTCGTTTCCAGCAAATGAAGAGGAAACTTGAGGACGTTCAGAAGAAACTGGAGAACCTTTACGATTTACTACGGGAATACAGAGTAAGTTTCATATTAGTCCCTTAAATTCCTTATGCGATCCATCGATTTTTACAGTCCTTACTTACAATATTTAATATTGACTTATTTAACCTAAGCCTTGTGATAGATCTTCTTCTTCTTTAGGCTATATTAGTCCACTCTGGACATAGCCCTCCCCTAATGAGCGCCATAGCGCCTTAATTTAAGTGTTAATTAATATTACTACTGCAAACGCTACCACTATGCCCCTACGTCAAAGTACATTAGATAGGTGAAAGGACGATTCTGACGCTACAGTGCCTGGGACATTTTTTTATGGAAAGCCAATTAAGCGGCTTGATTGGCTCCGCACTTATTGGTTTGTCTCGGTTTACTTATTCCAAAGAGGAAACAGTGCCTTTTACAGTTATACAGCTGTGTTACAGACCCGTCTGAGCCAGCACACGACCTGAGCCAAACACGTTAGGCTAACAGTCCTATACCTTCTGCAGCTGTCAGAGACCGCCCTAAGACCTCGAGACCGCCCTGAGCCAAGTCATTGGCGTAGCGGGAGAATTTCGTTGCTCTAACAGCGCTGTACCCTCCCCAGCTGTCAGAGGCTGCCCTAAGAGCTTAAGAATGCCCTGTGTCAGGTTCTTGGTGCAGGGTGGAAACAACGTAGTGCGGGGACTACGTAGTTCTAACAGCGCTGTACCCTCCCCGGCCGTCAGAGGCCGCCCTGAGCCAAGTCATTGGCGTAGCGTGGGGGTTTCGTTGCTCTAACAGCGCTGTACCCTCCCCAGCTGTCCGAGGCCGCCCTGAGCCAAGTAATTGGCGTAGCGTGGGGGTTTCGTTGCTCTAACAGCGCTGTACCCTCCCCAGCCGTCAGAGGCCGCCCTGAGCCAAGTCATTGGCGTAGCGTGGGGGTTTCGTTGCTCTAACAGCGCTGTACCCTCCCCAGCTGTCCGAGGCCGCCCTGAGCCAAGTCATTGGCGTAGCGTGGGGGTTTCGTTGCTCTAACAGCGCTGTACCCTCCCCAGCTGTCAGAGGCTGCCCTAAGAGCTTAAGAATGCCCTGTGTCAGGTTCTTGGTGCAGGGTGGAAACAACGTAGTGCGGGGACTACGTAGTTCTAACAGCGCTGTACCCTCCCCGGCCGTCAGAGGCCGCCCTGAGCCAAGTCATTGGCGTAGCGTGGGGGTTTCGTTGCTCTAACAGCGCTGTACCCTCCCCAGCTGTCCGAGGCCGCCCTGTGCGGGCTGCACGGCTGCGCGTCGTCGGCGCAGGGCGGCGACTACGCGGCGGCGCTGCAGGCGGCGGCGGCGCTGGCCGGCGGCGCCGACTTCGCGGCGGTGGCCAGCTTCCTGCCCGGACTCAAGGGACTGCTGCAGGCCGCGCTCCAGCTGCGGTGAGGGCCGCCTCCTCCGCCTCAGTAACACCGACTGTGTTAAACTTTACACGATAACGATTGGCATTTTGAAGGTCCGTTCGTTGCCATTTCCATATTAAGAAGTCGGTTTTTTAAAACATCTAGACGTAGAACGTACTATTTGGGGTAAAATTGGTATTTTAAAATATTGAAGGAAGGAAGAGTGATGAAACAAATATATATTGCGAATGTGAGTGGAAGGGCTGGTAAGGGACGTCCCAGACGGACTTACATCAACCAAATAGGGGATGTATTAGCAAAGGGAAAGATAAATAGCACCCGGAACTGGCGTGCGTGCATGCAATGACTTATGAACGTTGATGAAGCGAAGGAGATCTGTCAGGATCGTGGCAAGTGGCAGTCCCTGGTCTCTGCCTACCCCTCTGGGATACAGGCGTGAGGTTATGTATGTACGTATGAAACGGGTCAAATCGCGATTATTTATTAGGTAAAACGTAATTACCTTATTTCCCGACGTTTCGGCAGCGTTTACGGCGTTAACGGCAGCGTAAATATTGTGGGTAGTCACTATTAATTTTACCCAATAAATAATCGTGATTTGACCCGTTCAATATATAACTATAAATGATTAAATACTTTAAAATACCAATTTTACCCAATTTTCGTCTAGATGTCATTGTATAAGACCGACTTCTTAATTAATATGGAAAAGGCAAGGATTCGCGTCTACTAAAAATCATAACTTGCCTTATACTAAGTTTTTATCTAAAAGTGGACATGAGAAACCTTAAAAGTTGTGACAATTTTTAGAAACTCCAGTCTAGAACCTAGAATCAATATACGAGAACTGTAGTCGACTATAAACGGCTGTTTTTGGCGGAAAATGATTAAAGTCCTTGGTTGTTGATTTTAATAACGTATTATGAAACGAGTTATGTTTTTTTCCACTGGTGGTGTTTTAGTTAGCAGCCCGAAGCGCCTTAAGTGTGTGACTATCAAGACTCATAAAAAAAAACGATAAAAAAATACTGTTTTCAGAAGCTACATGTGTTCAAGTCTTTGCTGTCCTATGTCAAATTGCCACCCTGTAGTGGCATACGAAATAAAACAAAAAAAAACATAATATATACAGTCTGCTAGCTTTTAGAATATACCTCGGGCTCTAGAGTAGGCTTCGGTTTTCGCCGAAAGCACACGAGTGTAATACTACTTCCTGCTCTGTATAAAACTTTTCTTCATTATTTTGAAAAGTTATGTAAAGTATTAGTTCCGATATTTCTATTACACGAATATAACCGATTCTATCCGGTAGTAGCCGAGGTACATTCTAAAAGCTAACAGACTGTATGTCCACCTCGACCTATTTCGGCCACGGCTACTGCTTCAGATCCGTTCTAATCGTCGCTGGTGTGCTCGTTTATGGCTGAAATAGCCGATCTTATTAATGAATGTCTGCGCACAATGCGGGCAGGTGAGCACACCGTGCAGTAGTTATTAATGATAGAACAGTGTGGGCTTGCTATCAGTTCATTGCGTCGAGCGTCTAATTCAGAACACCGATTGTCTTCAAAATCTTTTTCGTATAAAAAAGCCGTCAAATTGTACGTGGGTAGGACCGATGTTTCTATATCGATGGATGGTCATAGGAACGGGTAAGATAGGTCGTTTAAAGATCAAAAAATGTACCTACGTGTTAAGTTCGAGCGCGTTTAGCCTACGACCATCATATTTATTTTAGCCTTATCGATATTGTTATCTTAACTGTATAATTATGATGACAATATTAATTTTGTTGCAGCATCTGAGTGGTCCCATCTAGTGTGAGTGAAGATGCCACTGGACGCTGTATAAATAATTTCATTACGTAGATGCAGAGGCCAATTGCAATTGCAATCAATTATGTATTTTATTGACAATCTGTGTCATGTAAGGCCTGATAAACAAACTTGTCATAGAATGAAAAATCCACTCTTTCTAGGCCACGCGTATTGTTAAGTATGTTCATCGTTAGTATAAACTGCCAGTGGCCTTAATAGAAGGCTATAGAGGTCATATTTCTATCTCATCTCTAAAGCACTTGTATATCTATCTTGAAGTGAGCATTGAATTAATATATTAATATTTTTTTACGTTTCTAGTTAAGACGGACCCCTTTCGTCGAGATTGATCGCAGGTCGCAGCGACTTGCGATCGATATCTAAGTAGTGGCGGTCGCATGTGTACAGATTTCCAAAGCACAATGAACTTGTAATGTTTGTGTTACACTGCAGTTTATATTTTGCACTAAAATAGCTTTAAAGAGATTCACAAAAATGCAATTATATTACATTTGAGTACATTAATTTGACTTCTGGACAGTTATATTTCGACTGTACAGTCGGCAGCAGATCAAGCTTTACGTTTAATTACAATTTGATCCTTAACGTAACTGAGTAGAGTGCACGCGTATAAAGGTTGATATGCTGTGGATTGTACAATAGGGATATGTCAATCATTTGACTATGTTGGTGAATTATTTGTGAGAATAATAAATCATAGTAACATAACATTGTCAGTAAAACTCCTTAAATCTGACTCAAAAAGACTTTATTTATTATGTTTCTTTTTATTTCTAAGTAGAGTTTGAATGGCTTTTCATGCTTCGATATTTTTGTAGGTACAGTGAACAGCACACTGATCTGAATTGATGTTATGCCTTAGAGGTAGACCGGCCCAAATCCGAACTATAAAGGTTCCGTCTACTGTACAGTCTGTTAGCTTTTAGAATATACCTCGGGCTCTAGAGTAGGCTTCGGTTTTCGCCGAAAGCACACGAGTGTAATACTACTTCCTGCTCTGTATAAAACTTTTCTTCACTATTTTGAAAATAATTTTTGTTTTTACATATTACACAGATCTCGTTAGCCCTATACTAAGTACAACTAAATGACTTGTGTTACAGGTGCTAACTCGACGATAGATTTAATACAATAAATACATAGATAACATCCAAGACCCGAGACAAACTAGAAAAGTTCTTTTCCCAGTTTGACCCGGCCGGGGATCGAACCCGAGACCTTCGGTTTTACAGTCAGCGTGCCAAACCGCTGCGCCACCAAGGCCGTCAATTAAGTGTCATATATGTTCCGATATTTCTAATCCACGAATGTATCCGATTCTATCCGATAGTAGCAGAGGTATATTCTACAAGCTAACAGACTGTGCCTACCTTGTAAGAGACTTGGACCGGTTTTTGAATTGAGAATTCCACTAAGTAAATACTTAAGTAACGTTCTGTCACGAACTTTTCTGAGAAATTCGAAGAGTCGGCATTACAGTTACCTATTTATTTAGCAAAATTCTCAATTCAGATACTGGCCCTTATGTAGCAGATATAATGAATAAGATATTATGTTTATCCAAAGAAATAACAATTTCGAACACAGTACATAATTGCTTTAAAATTATACTGTTCATAATCCTACTTGGCTCTTAAATAATTAATTTAAAGATTATATTGATTATTATAGTTATTATTATTATAGTTATGAACATTATTTGTAAAATAAATGTTTTAACGATACTAATGAAATATATTTTTTAAACATTACATCGCCTGTTTTTACTGTCACCCCTTTTGAGTCTAGTGACGTTACTCCCGCAATGGACTTACTGCAGAGCTACTGGCTACAGGATTTCCTTGTTCCATACAGCTTACTACTAAGAGCTAGCCACTAAGATAAAGCCAATGTATAACTAAACGTAAGATAAAGCTACATACAGACATCTGGAGTTGTAGACTGAGAAGTTTTACGAATAAAGTTTTTAAACACGGCCACCGCTTAAGGACCTGAAAAAAATATGCGATAGTTTTTCTACTGCTTGTAACATTAACCTATATTTTTGTAAAAGGTGATTCTGTTGGATCTAGTGGCTCTATATACCTGCCTATCACCAAACTATACCTATAGTCTCAGAGGGTTGTAACGGTGCAAACCTCTTTACACCATTTTTATTTCTTTTTCTATCTATCATTTTCAAAAATTTAAATTTTGTCACTCATTCTTCGATTTCCCTCATTTTTCATCCACTACTACTTTACCCTTTGACCAGATCTGACTTTTTACCTGCTTCTCCGTTTTTATCCAGTTTTCTGTTTTAAAGTTACTATAAATCTACAAATAAAATCACACCTGAAGTCGTTCCAGAGTTTATTTATTAATTATAAAAGTTATAAAACGTTACAGGGTTACGTGGAGATTGAATTTACACGTCAATTTACTGCAACGGATGATCCGACTTTTATTGCCCACACACACGGGAATCACACTACATAATTCGGACACAACTGTACTAGTGGAGCGGTGGTACGCGAATACCCGTCGCTACTCGACAAAACTGTGCGTTCTGTTAAGACGCGGCAGGCGTTTGTCTTTTAAAAAAAAACACAAAATAACTAACACTACTTCATTAGAGATTTACACGGACAATGATGACTTCCAAAATTTCGGAGGGAGCGGTGTTGACCGCTCTTCGCGAATGCCAGATTCTTACTGGTATTATAAGTTGAAAATGCGACATGCACGGGGAAATGCTGACACTGTGCTTTACAGCATGGAAATTTAATTCAGTGTGTTGCTGTGCTAACTTAGCATTTAGTGCATAATAATAAGGGTTATAACAGTTCGCAGACGCCACAATTCCAATTACCACACTAATATTAGAAAACCAAAAGTTTGTGAGATGGTATTTGTTTGTTACTTCTTCAAGTCTATACAGCTGGAGTGAAAATTTGGAGTTAGCTGACACCCTGGATTAACACATAGGCTATGCTTTTCTGCGGGAAAATATATTATTCCCATGGGAAAATCGATAAACCGCGGTTGAAAACGCAGGATACAGCTAGTCGATAATAAACGTCAGACGTCTTATAACTTGGTAGGTATATTAATTTACTAATATTCTAACCCTGGTGATAGTTTAATGTGTGACGCTACCAAACAACTGAAGAGATTCTTAATGCTTGTGTTTAAAGAAAAATACTATCTCTCTTTCACACACACACCTCACACACACACACACCCTAATACACCCTCACACACACACACACACACACACACACACACCCTCTCACAACCACGCCATACATTTTTTACACATAATTATTATATTTTCTTAAGATGTATATTCAAACCTAGCCTAAGAGTTGTTTTTGTTTTCCCTAAGATCTCATTATATAGATTGTATAACTTTTTTCATAGCGTTACCGAACCAGGCGACAATTATTTTAGAAAGTTTATTCTGGTCTCTGCGATACAGACTTAAAGTCTAGTGCAGATACCGCAAGTATTGTAAACATGCAACATCTTTTTAGCAAATAAAATATCTTCTTTATCTTCTTTATCTTTATCTTTGGGCTTTAGATTCCCCATCGGTCCCGCGGTGGAACCCAGTTCATGATTGGATTTTTTAAACCGACCAAAGTCGAAGTGTCACTCCCACGTTGGCAGAAATAGTCATCCAAATAATTAGGAACGATTTGAGTAATAATTAATTTAAAAAAAAGGTAAGACGATAAACTGTACCATAAGTCGCAGATTCTTTGTCAAGTTAATCCAAACCGTTAGATTGATTTAGTCTGAGTGCTTAGAGCGAGTTTTTATAACTTCTCGAACGCGTTAACGTAAACTCATATTTCTATGGCATCGAGGAAGCGCCACCTAGCGACAAGTATGGAAATAAAAATTGCTGGATGCTAGTTGTAAAGGTTTACGTTGAGAAGTGAACACGTTTACCAGCCAAAACACGAATAAACGCGAGTGCGAGTTGTACTGTGACAGCGTTTTGCCAGTTCGGACGGTTAACTTACTACTCAATGCTCGATTAACGCGGTACTTATTAAAGTTCTTCGATTGGATCTGTCAAACTCGCACTAAGCACTCTGATTACAACTAGTTTACCAGTGTGCCATAAAAACGGTTGCTTTACCTGTGTGCTATAAAAACGGTTGCTTTACCTATGTGCCATAAAAACTACATCATACGTTAAGGTCGAGCCCTTAACGTATGAAGTTGTTTTAATGGCTCTACATTTGGGCCATAACCATTAAATAAAGTGCTAGAAATGCGTCAGCCATTGGCGTAAAATCTGCGGTAAAACTAAAAACTGCGCCTAAAAACCCTTCCGGGCGAGTAATTATCGAAATGACTCTCGAGAAGCGAGACGATTACGCGAATGCCTCTTGAAATGACGACTGCGGACTGAATCGAGGATTCGAACAGCCTTTTAAAGTCGACTTACAGCCGTTTACGACGATCTCAGAAGTCCTATATAAATAAACAATAGATCTCTGTGCGGATGAGCGCGAACCACAAGTAATTTTTGACTCTTTGTATGTCACACGGGTCTCTTCTAGCATCGCAAGAACGTTAGGCCATACTCCACCATGGGGGTTAAGTCCGGGTTGATGGAGGATTGTAAGACAGTGGCGGACCTTCCTGTCAGAAGTTATCAAGACGCCCAAAGGCTTTACGACTCCCATTACATGACAGCCAGCACTAACGTCTTAACGTGCCTTGCGCAGCTCGGAAGCACTCTGAAAAATGCCTTAAGCGGTAGTCATGAGATGGTCACGGTCACCCATCCAGCATCTGACAGCGCCTGCTGTTGTTTAACTCAAGTTATGGTGTATGGATGGATTTCAATCACTAGGTTTTTAAATTTGTCCTTAGCACGGGTTAGTGCATTAAAAATAAAAATAGTATAATCATGTGGGTACAGCGATATCATTCCGATGTAAAAACCTAACTGCAAAGTAGGTACTCGGGGCTGTAAGTGTGCAATCGACTTCAGCCAGATGTCGCTGCCTGTACGTAATACAGAGAACAATGTAAAGAGGTTCGAAATTTCACTGATGCCGGTGAGTCGCCCATTAGCTCAGTTGGATAGAGCGCTGGCACGGATAGCCAGAGGTCGCGGGTTCGAATCCCGGCATGAGTGAAATTTTTAGCCTCTAAATAGGTATTTAAATTATACTATTCTTATTTTTAATGCACTAACCCGTGCTAAGGACAAATTTAAAAACCTATTTAGAGGCTAACAATTTCACCCATGCCGGCATTCGAACCCGCAACCTCTGGCTATCCGTGTATAGGTTTTTAGGTTTTTAAATGTTTATACTTTTAGAAAAAAAAAAACAATTTATCAGCTCAGGGTCTTGATGTCGAGACCCGGCTCGAAGGACCAATGTCAGCTCAGGGTCTTGATGTCGAGATAAATAAGCAAGTGACTGTATACATAAATGTTGTCTGGCCGGTTTTGGCTTGCGAGGCGCGGGGCTCCGCTTCGTGACGTAGGGCTCCAACAAAGTTATGATTTCTATACTATAGGTGGCGCTACTTAGCACCCCAAAGCGCCTGAACCATATCGGTTAGGTTTTGTCATTTACAACACACACACATTTACGCAAAGTAACGCCTGATTCCATACAATGAGGGCTTTTCAAAGCGCCATTAAAAACAAAAAACAGTACCGCAAGTTACCGATAGATGGTGCTGACGTCATATAATATGTCAAAATTTACATCATTTAGTAAAACGGTGAGTATCTATGTTTTTACAAAAATGCTCAATGCACGGGCTAGCCATTAGTTAAGACACAATTCACGTACGTATGTAATGAACAAAGTAAAAATACTTCAAAACTTTCAAATTTCAACAGTTTCGAAACATAGTTTAGCTTAGATCACAGACTACAAAGAGATGTTTAGGTTATCACAAATAATAATCTGTGCGTACAACATAAAACGCGATAAAACGTGATGGGTGACATTTGTTCTCCTTGCAGCGCCATCTAGTTTTTTTTAATGCAATAAACTCACAGCTGTCATTGAAAAGCCCTTATTAACAACAACTTTTGTTCCCGTTTCTTTCTACTTTCGAAAACATTTCTTGCTCTAATCCGGGTTTCTCTGAGATTGCGCACTTTGGAATTCCCCGTACAGCTGCAAAATGTACCTACTTCTGTGCGAGATTGTAAAACTTGTCGACTATTCTTTCTATTGTCGATATCCACACTTTATTCAGGTGGATTTGATTTAAAACTGTAAATGTACAGAATAAAAGCGAGCCTGCTTGTTGGTAGATATTACAGTAAACCGCGGTTGATTGTAGCCGGTGCATTGTTACAATCAGAATGATCGCTAAGGTGAACCTGAATGGACCAGACTACGCTGTTTGCCAGGCGTTCTTGCCTGCGATATTGTGTCCATTGCCGTTGCGAGTAACTGAGTGATTATAAAAATATCGTTGGGATCAAGTTGGAATTATACCATACCATAATAACATACATTTACATAAAATCTCATAAAATGTATACAAGCACATACATTGAAGCGGTCGTGGCCTAGTCGAATCAATCACTTGGTTAAGCAACAACAGGCGTGATCAGGTACAGGATGGGTGAGCGTCCCGTGACTACCGCTAGTGGCATTTTTCCGAGCGCTTCCATGCTTCGCAAGGAACGTTAAGCCGTTGATGACGGCTGTCATGTAATGGCAGTCGTTCAGCCATGTCAGAGGCCTGGGCGGCTTGATAACAATTGGCAGTAAGGCTCGCCACTGTCTTACAATCCTCACCAACCCGGACTTGGCCCCCGTGGTGGAGTATGGCCTAACCTTCCTGCGATGCAGGAAGTGACCAGAGCCCCAGCAGTGGGGACATACAAGGGTTGATATCGATATCGATTGATCTAACTCCTTATATCCAGGCCAGGATATCTCGTCTCGTCTAGAGCCGCGGACCTGCGGCCCCAGATTCGCGTCGCGGATTTCTCCCCACTGCATTACCTACATTTCCATACCCGTTAGCATTAAAATAACGCAGCAAAATTAATAGCGACGAAAGACTAGATCCAGAAAATCTGCTTTGAGGGTTTTTAGTTGTTTATTTATTCAGATTGCTAAGTCATCAGTTTAAAATTATTTTTTTATGTAGTCTACATTTTTTTTATGTATTTTTTTTTTTTTTTATGTAGGTACGACGTTCCACTGCAGGGATCAGGCCTTCTCTGACAAAGCTTAAATACCACGTGCGCCCACCGCGGACTGGTAAATTCAAGCGCTGTGGTTTATGAACACCTCTTTCGGGTTTCCTCACGATGTTTTCGTTGTCTCTTCTTGCATCGCAGGAAGGTTAGGCCACCACGGGGGCCAAGTCCGGGTTCGTGGAGGATTGTAAGACAGTGGGGTGCGATGCCAGATTACCTTCCCGTGTGCCCTTCCGCTTCCGTTCCTACAGATTCATCTTGAACCAGTGGGAAGGGTAAGTGGCAAGGGCCGGTGCACCCTGGGCGCTGGTCAGTAACTTCTCTTTATGGGATCTTGCTGGCCAGCGGCGAAAAACCTGGCGGGAGGGGTCGCGTGGGCCCTGTTTCACTTTGTGGAGCGGGACCCAGGCGACCAACCGAATGAAGGACCGACTGGGGGGGGGGGCGCCGCTGCGCGGAAGCGCGCGCGCCTCGTACCAGTCGGACCAGAGTGGCCGCCGGGACGTGGAGGGTCGGGGGACCCTCTGCCTCCATCACGGCGGGCCGGAAGGCGCCCTTGCGTGTTCCGAGGGTGCCTTCTGGCACGGAGGGGGCCCGCGCGGTCACTCTCCGCCTTCACTGCTTTCAGAGAGGCGCGGGTGGGCGACGCGACGGGCCTCGCGTGTGGGGCGTGTGGGGACCGGGATACGTGGGCCCCCACGTGCCTCAACGAGGAGGTGCGCCGCCCTCCCCATCTCATCGACCGGGTTGCGATGGGATGGAGGGGGCGGCGCGTTGGGGCGTGTGGGGGCCAAGATCTTACGCACTTGGCCCCTATGCGCTCCAACGAAGAGATGCGGCGTTTTCTAGCCCCGTCGTCGAGCACCGACGGGGCAGAAGCGCCGCCGAAGGAGTGCCCGAAAGGGCGCTCGCAGACGGGGTCGCGGAAGTGTGCGCAAGCGTCCCCGTGGCCCCGTCCTTTGCGCTGCGGAGGAACACCCCAGGAGTTTTAGTCGGTATACCGCCCTTTTCAGGGCGGGGAGTCCGACATAACCACTGTGCTCCCCCGAGCCGGTGGAACCCGTAATTGGGGTTTCTCCTGGGTGAAAAAAAAAAAGGATTGTAAGACAGTGGCGGGCCTTACTGTCAGAAGTTATGAAGCCACCGATAAGGCCTCTGACATCTGCCATTATATGACAGTCACTAACCAACAGCTTAGCGTGCCTTGCGAAGCACGGAAGCGCTCGGAAAAATGCCACCCGCGGTAGTCACGGGACGGTCACCCATCCTGCACCTGACCGCGCCGTGTCGTCTTCTTTTCGTGTCAGCAATTCGACCAGTTTATATTTTTCCTGCCCAATAGTTGACTGCTGCAATTGCAGCAGCGTTGGCCTCTGTTATGTCCTCCAGAGTGCAGGTCTGAGGGCACAATGGGTATTGGAGCAGGTGCATGTTGTTGCCTTAATCAAGTGATTGACTCCAATCACTCGCTTCGAGTAGGCAACGAGCGCTTCTATAATTTTTATTAATTTCATAAACGAGGCCTCTGTCTCTATTGTATTTTGTAGCGACGCCAAAGTCTAATGAAAGACGGCTCTGCTCTTTTGTTACATCCGGAGATACAGACGAGGACGCAGGTCTTAACCTATAGCATTTGTAGATCACCTACGTGGTTTATGGCTAGAATTTATTTGCTAGTTGTGGTTCCGCCGCTGTGGTTCCCACTACTAAGGTGTAGGGCGAATTAGGTATTAAAGTTGTTATGCTGGTGAACGAGTACGGTTCGTGTGTCTGGCCGCAGCACTTACCTACTTGGCATTCAAAGTTATTGATGGCAATGATGAAATCTTATCATACGTAATGTTGACGTAGGTATTGATGTTGACGTATTAGATTTATCATGACTTGAAAAAAGATGGTGAGAGAGTTTTTTTACCGCTGCATTTTTCTCCACTATACGGCCCGAAGGCAGCGGCTTACATTTTACATTCTTCGAGTACATTGACATTCAGCAGAATGTTAATTCCTTCCTTTGAAATTGATTTCATTTCATTGCATTCCATTAAACCTTATGATAAAGTCAATTGAATTAGTTACTCTTCATTATCAAAAGTATTGTATCGTATCCAGTACAACACCTTAGCGATGTAACAAGTATATTTCTAAAGTAATACTTTACAAATATATCTTTGATTATAAGTGACTCCGAATATACCTACCTAAGTTAATAATGTGTGGTGCTTATGAAAGTTTTAGTTAAAACATTATATTTCTTACTAACTTAATTTCAGATTCTCTTACCTACTAAAGTCAATAAAGTTTATGTTTTGGTCAAAAAATTATATTTCTGTTTTTAACATCACCAACATGAAAACCTATTTAGAGGCTGAAAATTTCACCCATGCCGGGATTCGAACCCGCAATCTCTGGCTATCCGTGCCAGCGCTCTACCAATTAAGCCAATGGGCGACTCACCAGCATCAGTGAAATTTCGAACCTCTTTACACTATTCTCTGTATTACGTTACTTACGTTTGTAAGTGATGCAATTTGCTTAAGCCAGATGTCGCTGCCTGTACGTAATACAGAGAATAGTGAAAAGAGGTTCGAAATTTCACTGATGCTGGTGAGTCGCCCATTGGCTCAATTGGAAGAGCGCTGGGACGGATAGACAGAGATTGCGGGTTCGAATCCCGGCATGGGTGAAATTTTCAGCCTCTAAATAGGTTTTTAAATTTGTCCTTAGCACGGGTTAGTGCATTAAAAATAAAAATAGTATAATCACCAACTTGATTTATAATGTAGAAAATCTCTTTAAACATTCAATTCGATTCTGCTTTATGGACTCACTGCACTGATCGCCCAGTACAATTTTGCCAATATTATGTCTGTTTAAAAATATTAAGATTCAAACCACCCCTTCCATTTCGGTGGACACGGTCGGCACCGCGGGCAATTTTGTGGACATTTCGGTGGCGGGCATGGTGGTGGAGGACATTTTGGTGGTGGGCAAGTGGTCGGCGGACTCGGTGGGGGCGGACACGGTCGCGCGCAGTGCGGACACTTCGGTGGACATTTTGGTGGCGAGGGAACCTTAGGCGGTGGACACGGCTGTGGCCGCTCCGATGAAAACCAGTCTGTGAGCCACTTTGGCAGCAGACACGGCGGTGGTGGACATTTCGTTGGTGGCGGCGGACATTTCGGTGGGCAGTCTTTTGGTTCCTGCTCACACGGTACGTGGATGAGTCTGAATGGAGCCGGTTCAATCCTAGGTGGGTCGACAGAGCAACAGTCTATTGGAAATGTTATCTTGGGGTTTACCGTGATGGAAGTCTCTGATGGTTTGGCACAGCAGCAGGGATCTGGACAGCAGCAGGGGTCTGGGGGACAGCGAGGGAGATGGCAGGGATCTGGGATGCAGCAGGGCTTAGAAGGGTATGTTGGCATTTTTCTTTGCTCCTTTTATATCTAGCTTACGCTTCACAAATTGTGGCACATTTATTACCTCAGGTTTTTGCTCTTTTTTCTTGGTTGTTATAGAGTAATTCAGCTGTAAGAATCTAAGTTACGACTTTTGAAACTTGAAGCAAATTTTCTCTTCAGGCTTTTGAGCGCAAGGGTCATCTTCTTCCCGTTCGCAATCTTCATCTTCCTTCTTCTCTTTCTTTGGACACGGTGGCTTCGGTTTTGGTTTGCAAGGAGACTTCACCTCCTTTTCCTTTTCCAGTTTCTTACATGGTGACTCCGCGCTGACCGTTGCCTGCAAACTGGCGGTTGGCTCTTGACACGGAGGAAACTCCGCGGCCGCTGGTGGAGCGGAGTTAGGCTTATTCTCGCAAGGCTTTTTGACTTTCACATAGCAAGGCGACGTTTCCTCTTTCGGGGATTCCTCCGAGTCCTTCGAGGGCTCCACGTCCCTTGGTTCTTTGTTTTTATTCGATATTTTTTCAGGATTAGGCATTGGGCCACTTATTCTGTTAGTCAGATGCTATAATCACTTATTTGGAGGCCAAGCGCAAGGGGGTGTAGGTTCTTCAACGCGATGAGGTTTGGGTTCCTCAATGCAAAGAGGTTGGGGTTCTTCAATGCAAGGGGGCTCGGGTTCTTCAATGCAAAGGGGTTCGGGTTCGTCAACGCAAAGAGGTTCCGACTCGGATTCCTCAAAAAGATCCTCGGGGCAAGGAGGGATAGATCCCAAAGGTGGGCAAGGAGGGCAGGTGGGCGGGCTTCCGCATTCACCACGTTTCGCTTCTACAAATTCATAGCATTCTTCTTTGGCTGATGGTTCAGGACAAGGCAGTGTTGATTTAACCTCTTCAATGCAATCACCCTCGGCAACCTCTTCTTCACAGTCTTCTGCGGGACCTTCGTCTACGCAGTCCTCTTCTACAGGTGTTTTTGGTAGAGGTTCGATCGGGCAAACTATTACGGTAGATGACTGCGCTTTGTTTGGAAAGACGAATGGCTCAAGTGTGATTGGGAGGATTGGAGTCTCCTTTGGCGGTGATGGGGGTTGAGTATTCTCGGGAGGTTTTGAATCTTCTTTAGGGTATTTAGCGCTTTTCGGGGTGTCCGAAGGACACTTTTTTGCCGGATCTTCCGCAGGGTCAGCGTTTTTGACCCGGGATTTGTCTAAGCAGGTCGGTTCTTCGATGCAGCCCGATCTCTCGGGGCTCTCTGATAGCGGCGACTTACTTGGTTCTTTTTTTGTCTTTTGGGACATTTGATGTGGTTTTTTCCTTTGGTGGCGCCGCTTGCTCCGGGGTTTTCAGCCCGGATTTCGGTACGCCTGGGCGCTTGCGTTTCGTCGTGCCCTCCAATTCCGACTGCTTACTGGGGTCGTCTTTTTTGGTCTTTTCTTGTTTCGATTTCACCTTTTTGGTCGGCATTGAGCTCACGTTTGTCTATAACACTAATTGAATAAGACTAAACGTTTTTCATTGTTCTTTGCACGGAGAATTTGTGAATTTTATATCATCAAAAAAGCATGTTTTTCACAAAAAATTTAAATATTGACTTTTCTGTTTGACTTTTGTCTTCATGACTTGATTGAAGAAAAAAACTGACAAATGTAACAAGAAGGATTCTTTTTATCAAAATGTCGACCTACTCCTAAAGTCTGTAAAATATAGCTTGAGCTCCGCGACAGCTGTCATCGAAATTGAGTCCATGAAGTTTTGATTTTTTTCATAGAATATTATTTGTACTGCGAAAACTCCGTACTTACTGCACAGTTAGTGATGTCTAACCATTATAGTAACTGTAAGTTACAAACTTTCGATGATTTGGTGATGGATGATCTAAACTGCAGGTTTACTATTGGAATTGAACTTTATTTGTTTTAAAACCATTATGAAATTTCATTAGAATTAAAATAGTGGGGCAAAAACCTACAGCGTGTGTGCACGTCTCTCCAACTTTGCTCCGAACCTCCATGCTTCTGGGTTCTGGTCAGCCGCGTGCTCTATGGACAAGATTTGATTTTTATTGAGTGACGTTCTTGTTTTCCGAGCGCTTCCGTGCTTCGCAAGGCACGTTAAGCCGTTGGTGCCGGCTGTCATTAATGGCAGTCGTTAAGCCATGTCAGAGGCCTTATGGGCGGCTTGATAACTTCTGACAGTAAGGCCCGCCACTGTCTTACAATCCTCCACCAACCCGGACTTGGCCCCCGTGGTGGAGTATGGCCTAACCTTCCTGCGATGCAGGAAGAGACCCGTGCCCCAGCAGTGGGGACATACAAGGGTTGATAACGATAACGAACGACGTTCTTGTTTACCCTGACGACGAAATGTTGGTATTCGATGATTTTTTTAAATTATTTTCTATTAAAGTATTTAATGCTTTAAAGACTGTAGTTGCTATCGTGAAGTTGATTAGTCGAGTTAAAGTTGTTCTGTTTACGAGTACGGATCGGTCCGCGCGGAGCAATCCGTATTGACAGTCTGTGTGACACTAAAACCAGCCTTCGAGCGAGTGTGTGACAGTGTTGCCGATGCTCTTGGTATTGGACGATGTACGGTGGTCCGTATTAACAAAGAAATGTACGGAGAGTCATCAAGCGAGATGCCTGAAGATGAGGTGATTGAAAACTTTAATCGCCAAATAGAATAAAAAACTTCTTCCGTCACAAAGGTTGATAGTTTTGACGCCGCCGCAATCTACAACCACATATACGCATATTACTCAAGAGGACAATTAGCCACATTAAGAAAATTGGGAGCGTCACTTAAAGAGGCAAATTTGTTTATGCAAATTTGTAGCTTACCATCATTGTCTAAAATTCTAAGAAAAAATTGGGTTTTCATATAAAAAGAGCGTTAAAAGGAAAATTGTAATCAGAAACTGATTTAGGGATATTACGATACACCTCTACTTGAATAAAACTTTTTAAAATAATATTTCTCGTGTTTGATTTCATATTTCCAACTTCTCGAAATTCTTCTTTCCATACATGTTATCACACACGCTTTAAGTGACATTTGATGTCGACATTGTCCCATTCCTAGCCCTGTCAGTGTGACAGCTATCGTGGAGCTCAAACTATATTTTACAGACTATAGGTAGGAAAGGTTTAAGCTACAAACCTCGTAGCTCTCGACCACAACAACTAACTTTTTTGCGGAAGTATTGGATTACCGTTGAAAATAATTAAGTGAGCATATGCAGTCCATTATATGTCGATAGGTCTTCTCTCAGGAAGAGAGAGAATAAGGACTCAATCACTAAGCTTGCCCAGGGCGGTTTGCGGCTTATAAATGCTGAGAGGCACTCCTTTCTTCACGATGTCTTACATCGTTGTAGGAGTAACTTTAATAGTAAATCTACCCTTTAGGTACCTACCTAGAGACCACGAACAGGCTTACATCAGATGCTGTATCAGAGTTCTTCGTACAGTCATCAGCACAACAAACTTTACGTCTCGATTACCAAATCGTTCATAACGTAACCTAGTAGAGTGCACGGATGTAAAGGTTGATGTGCTGTCGATAGCACTGCAATATTTACGACGATTCCGCAAGAGCGGCGTTGGAAATAGCGATTCTTCAGTACTAAGTTCTTTCACGTCCGAGCCGAGCTCCATTTAATGACGTAATAAAGGGAGGTTTGCTTATTTCTAAGCTGAGAAATATGGCGGCGCTGCGCTTTATAAAGAAATTAATGACCCAAAAGAATAGAATAGATCTGTAAATAAGGATTCCGAGAAGGTTTACTCTCAGGCCCGTATTACAGAACGATCCTCAAGCGCCGATTGAACTCAAAGACCTATTAATATTTGAGCACCGAATCGATGCTCAAGCACTACGTTTTTTTAATCACATCCTGAGTAGAGAAAGCCAATCGCTGCCTAAGAAGAAATTCTGAATCTGTGATCAACGTTTGTTTTTATGGATTAAATTAAATAGCCAAATGACTCTCAAACATGGTTCCGACCAAACGTGAGTTAACATTGATTTGAAGTTAAATAGAGATAAGTTCGTATCTATTAAGAGCGTACCTATTCAAGTTCAGCTTAAGACTAGTTTTGAGTATGGTTTTCATTTACTTGAGTTGACATTTACCAAGCACGGCTCAACTGAGTAGAGTAATAACTAATTCGAGTACGATAATTGGGTTGCATTAGAGATTGCAGATTAATGTTAAAACAATTGGCTTTAAGTCCAGACATCAATGAATTATGTAGCGACCGCACTACGTAAATCTACAATACACTCTACGGAGCTCCGATCAATTATATTGTTGCGCTGGTAACTCAGCATGTATTCCTTATTGGGTAGGTACTGGTTTGTGTCCTCATTGGCTACTGTCGCGCCAGAAGAAGCGTGCGCGCATTTTTATGTGGAGAGCCAATGATCAAATACTTGTTTTAACACTATACTGTGTGCAATTATATTTTTTGTTTTTTTTAATAACAATAGTAATACCTAAAATGTTTGTTCTATAAAAGGTACATGCAACTTTTACAGTCAATCGTTTCCGCCAAAGTAAATTATAGTTTGTAGGCAGATTTGCTCTCACGTTAAAACTAAATTACGTAAAATACCTAACAAATTACTTAAGGTAAGTTTACATAGAAAAGTAAAACAAGATAGGTACTTCACATAGGATCAATTTGTGGTACTGGTTACAAATTGGTCTATCAATTCAGAAGCTACACACTTTATAAAGCTTCTTACGGGCATATTGTGAGGATCTTAGTTCCACTGACATTTCATAATAATAAAATTTCATTTAATAAGATATGTAAATAATTTCGTAATCTAATCGGATTATTGCATTTGTATTTTTTGGTCTTACTATTTTTATTTTTAATGCACTAACCCGTGCTAAGGACAAATTTAAAAACCTATTTAGAGGCTTAAAATAGGCTAATAATTTTAGCCTCTAAATAGGTTTTTAAATTTGTCCTTAGCACGGGTTAATGCATTAAAATAAAAATAGTATAATCATGTGGGTACAGTGATATCGTTCCGATGTAAAACCTAACTGCAAAGTAGGTAGCCGGGGCTGTAAGTGATGCAATTTGCTTAAGCCAGATGTCGCTGCCTGTACGTAATACAGAGAATAGTGTAAACAGGTTCGAAATTCACTGATGCCCTGAGTCACCCATTGGCTTAATTGGTCTACCAATCCAGCGCTCTAGCGCTGGCACGGATAGCCAGAGGTTGCGGGTTCGAATGCCGGCATGGGTGAAATTTTTAGCCTCTAAATAGGTTTATTAATTTTTTGGTCTGTCACAAATAGAAGTTATTTGTTAAACAAGAATGCAAAGTTTTTTTTAACCACCTGATTTTGATGACCGAGCAAGCGAAGAATTTTAAAACTAATGAATCCTTCCGAAAACTTGGAATCCTGAGCGTTACCGAGGGAATCAAAAGAGCACGAGGTAAAAAATGTTTGCACTTGATTGTAACACGTAACTTTTCATCCCGCCTCAGCGAGGAAATGACTAAATGCAGAAAAAAATTTAACGAACCTGAAAAGAAAATGGCGCACGCAAAGGAAATAAAAAAAAACACTTAGAAGGTTTCGAATCGGAGTTTTTTACAAATTAAAAAAGGTTGTATGATAAATTGCGCCATGCAGGTAGAAATAAATAGGTTTAATGATGTTTTGAATTCACAAACTTATTGCACACGATATAAAAAAATTCTAAATTTACTTTAACGGATTTTGCAAGTAGATAGATAGATAGATAGACACTTTATTGCACAACCAGAAAAAAAAAATACAACCATGATTCTTAAATCTAAGTAATGTTATACAATTGGCGGTCTTATCTCTAAGAGCGATCTCTTCCAGACAACGGTTGGATGGCAAGTAGACATTGAAGAGCAAAAATACTCTTTCCGAGATGGGGAATGAAAATACATATACTTATAAAAACCCGTGAACGTTAAAACAAATCTAAATAGAAAAAGTCTCGGTAGAGAAAGATACTCGTAGATAGGTAGAGAACACCTTATTGCACAACCAGAAAAATATTACAACCATAATTCTTAAATCTAAGTAATATTATACAATTGGCGGTCTTATCGCTAAGACCGATCTCTTCCAGAGTGGATTGCAAGAAGAATATAGTCGGTACGTGGTGCATGTACATGAATAATTAAATCGAAAATATATTGATAACAAACAGCAAAAGAGTGCGAGAGTATAATTACTTATGTAGAGTTTAGCAAGATAGAGCTAACGTGACTGCGTCGGCTGGGACCTTCTGTCTCTGTCCACTTAGAAGCTAGACCCGTCTTGTGGCGAGTGTTTAATATCCTAGAGCTGTGAATGTTTTTATTATGCCGAGAAGGAATGAAGGTGTCTCCGGATCCGGAAGAATGGAAGTAATAAACGTATTTCGTCTCAAGTTTAACTGCCTCATTACGGTGGTTTTCTTTTAAGTTCAAATGTGTACCTAAGTATATAATTAATTTGTAATTTTATTTAATTACTATATTGTTTTCTTTTTCCTTTTTTTTAGCACGCCTGCCAACTTTTTCGTTAGCTCCTGCGGTTGACTGGAAGAAAATGCTTATGGCATTAAGTTCGCCACTTTGTACGATTCTATTGGGCAATAAAGTATTAATAATAATTAATACTTTATAATAATAATTCTTGAGTCATTCGAAAATTAGAACGTGAGATAGAACATTACATGGTAAGTGGGTACTTTTTGAACTAATGGCCGATTTGTGAATTGAGCTTTTCACTAAGTAAATACCTGTCACGCTCTTTTCTGAGAAATTTGAAGCGACAGATTCTTAGTTCCTGGGACCTAAAACAAGACTTTGAAAATATTCTTTTTAATGCACTAACCCGTGCTAAGAACAATTTTAAAAACCTATTTAGAGTCTAAAAATACAGAGACGTAATACAGAGAATATTGTAAAGGGGTTCGAAATTTCACTGATGCCGGTGAGTCGCCCAATGGCTCAGTTGGAAAAAGCGCTGGCACGGATAGCCAGAGGTCGCGCGTTCGAATCCCGGCATGGGTGGAATTTTTAGCCTCTTTAGGTTTTTAAGACTTTGTAAAACTTTAGCATTAGATAGTAATCCTCCTAGAAATGACCCGTTAAACGGCTAGCACTTTCAAAGCCCTCTGTAAATCTGAGAATGGTAGGTACGGAGTCGCTGCAAATTATGGTTTTATTTGTAGACTCTTTGCTTTATGCAAAAGCCTTACACAGCCCTTTCCTCTGGGGCAGGCGAAACAAGAGGCTTTGCCCGCACAACTTTTTAATATCAAACCGAAAACAATAACCTCAGCCTTTACTCAGCCACACACACACTGTCACACACATTGCAAAAGTACTTACGAGTATAAGCCACAGAATAGATATGAAAGAAGGTGCTTGCTTATACGCTAAAAACTATGTAGTTTGAAAGGTGTGGTTATGTAATTTGTAATTAAGAATGCCATTTAGAATTTTAATGGTAAGTATAAAAGTAAAAAAAAAATGTTGAGGAATCTTGAATCGAGTTGAAGCTTGTTTTGAAAAATTCATTATTTCAATTAGGTATAAACCATCAATATCCGGGCGAAAAATAATAAACACCTATTTAAATAGCTATGGTTTGAGCGCCCTATGGTCGGCGCCGGCCACTCATTTATTCTTCCACTTGTTAACGCATAAGACACAACCGACTCTTAAACATTTACCCTAATATAAATATTTTTTTAATAAAAACATAGATTCTTTTTTAAATATTGGACAGGCCACGTAAGCTGTATGGGCCCTGACAGGTGGGCAAAAACCGTCACTGAGTGGGTTCCACGCGACGGATATCGCAAATATGGCAGATCCAAGCG
Organism: Yponomeuta sedellus; assembly: GCA_934045075.1. Classification (NCBI taxonomy): domain Eukaryota; kingdom Metazoa; phylum Arthropoda; class Insecta; order Lepidoptera; family Yponomeutidae; genus Yponomeuta; species Yponomeuta sedellus. Next base: position 1,399,161 of record OW203738.1, on the reverse strand, counting down.
GAGATGGCGGGACGACCTCACGATCTTTCTGCCGGGCTGGCAGGAGGTGGCTATGAAAAGAGAGAAGTGGAAAGCAAATGGGGAGGCCTTTGACCAGCAGTGGGACAAAATCAAGGCTACATAAAAAAAAAATAGTACCGCCATAGCGGCTCCAAATTTTTTGAATTAGGAATAAACAAACAATATCAAGCGACGGGTAACCAAAATCAAAAAATATAACCGTGGGTTGAATGCCTTATAGTCGGCGCCGGCGAACTCAATTGTTTTTCACTTGTTAACGGCCAGTATCGCCAGACTCTTAAAAATAGTATAAACATATTTTTTTCATCATCATTAGATTCATCAGGCTATACTAGTCCACTGCTGGACATAGCCCTCCCCTAATGACAGCCATAACGCCCTGTCTTCAGATTGCCGCATGCAGCATCTGCCTGCCTTGTTTTATAATTAGTTTAAATGAAAACAAATTATAATTACTTTTAATGAAAACTAATTTTAAAAACCTATTTAGAGGCTAAAAATTCCACCCATGCCGGGACTCGAATCCGCGACCTCTAGCTAACCGTGCCAGCGCTCTCCCAACTGAGCTAATGGGCGACTCACCAGCATCAGTTAAATTTCGAACCTCTTTACAATACTCCCTGTATTACGCACAGGCAGCAACATCTGGCTGAAGTAATTTGCATCACTTGCAGCCCCGAGCACCTAACTTTGCAGTTAGGTTTTACATCGGAATGATATCGCTGTACCCACATGATTATATTCTTTTTTTAAAGCACTAACCCGTACTAAGGACAATTATAAAAACCTATTTAGCGGCTCAAAATTCCACCCATGCTGGGACTCATTACCAAAAGAATATAATAATGAAAACTAATTGTCAAACAAAAAAATACACCTAGTATGGAGCGGGCCTTCTGCCGTATTTTGTAATTTCAGATAACAGAGCAATTCGCTCCAAGCCCTGAGGGCTTCTAAGCTAAAACCAACGTACACCTTTTTGTTGCTTTTTCTTCATATATATTTCCTGCATTTCACTTTTGTTTCAAGCGTTGTCTAAAGTCTTGATGTATTACCGCGGGCCGGCGCGAGACGGGTTGAGCTTTGTTCTCCGACGGTATCTGGGCACACAGATAACTGTGGGATATCTTTGATATCTCCTATTATAGGTGCCCTGTCTGGGAGGAACGTGGAAATACGTCTGGGTAATAGGCGTGACGACAGTATCAACTATTCAAAGATTTAACGATATTAGGAAAAAGTACATATTAAAAGGATCTAAAACACTGAGTTAGTTTTATAAAAAAAGAGATTACCAATATTTAAAATAAAAAAATATATTATAATACTGGTTGTATTAACAAAAGGGAAGTTAAAAAGTAGTAAAAGGCTGTCCCTGGTCTCTGCCTACCCCTCTGGGATACAGGCGTGAGGTTACATAACCTCATGTTATGTAACATTCACAATATGTATGTTCTGTATCTGCTCTTTCTGTATCGTTATCAACCCTTGTATGTCCCTACTGCTGGGGCACGGGTCTCTTCCTGCATCGCAGGAAGGTTAGGCCATACTCCACCATGAGGGCCAAGTCGGGGTTGGTGGAGGATTGTAAGACAGTGGCGGGCCTTACCGTCAGAAGTTATCAAGCCGCCCATAAGGCCTCTGACATGGCTTAACGACTGCCATTATATGACAGCCGGCACCAACGGCTTAACGTGCCTTGTGAAGCACGGAAGCGCTCGGAAAATGCCACTAACGGTAGTCACGGGACGCTCACCCATCCTGTACCTGACCGCGCCTGTTGTTGCTTAACCACTCGGTTCGCCTAGGCCACGAGCGCTTCAATTTTCCAATATACAATAAAGAACATGCTTATCTTATCTTATGTATGTATGAATGCATGTGTCATCTATCACTCCACACTCTGCCCCTCCTGCATGTTGCAGACAAGAAGCGATGTTAATAAAAAATTCTATAATCCGGGCAATTTGGCAAATGAACGGGCGCATCGCGATCGCCATTAGCGAGCTCTCTTATCGCATTAGGGAGGAGAGGACACTGGATCCGCAAAGCAATGGATGTGGTTATACAGGGTGCGAACTTATAGATATATAGTTATAGTAGCAATACCACTCGCTAACTGTGAAGGAAAACATCGTGAGAAAATATTTGTTTCTGAGGTGTTCGCAAACCTCAGCGTTGAAAATTGCCATTCGCGGTGGGCACGCTAAGTAGTTAAGCCCACACTCTATCTCACTGAGAGAAGGCATAGGACTTCTCTCAGCAGCCTGCATACGCCTTTATAGGCCATGTCAGTAAACCAGTAGTCTCGGGTTCATAACCCGTGACAATAAATAATAAATGAATAAATAAATAAATATTCATGGACATTATTACACAGATCTCGTTAGCCCTATACTAAGTACAACTAAATGACTTGTGTTATAGGTGCTAACTCGACGATAGATTTAATACAATAAATACACAGATAACATCCAAGACCCGAGACAAACTAGAAAAGTTCGTTTCCTAGTTTGACCCAGCCGGGGATCGAACCCGAGACCTTCCGTTTTACAGACAGTGTGCCAAACCGCTGCGCCACCGAGGCCGTCTGCTGAGACAGCGGCCTTTTTATAACCATAACACACATTGGCATCAACCTGTGTAATACTAAAATAGTTATAAACTGTTTGTGTCTGCATGTTAGTCTAGTATATTATTACAGTCTATGTTAGTTAAGTGTAAGTATTTAAATCTTCCGTTCTATGATGCCATTCATATTGTATGGTCTATTTGGTGTTATGGTTTATGAATAAATAAACCTTTGAATAAACCTTTTCATTTCATCTCATCTCATCTCATCTCATCTCATCTCATCTCATCTCATCTCATCTCATCTCATCTCATCTCATCTCATCTCATCTCATCTCATCTCATCTCATCTCATCTCATCTCATCTCATCTCATCTCATCTCATCTCATCTCATCTCATCTCATCTCATCTCATCTCATCTCATCTCATCTCATCTCATCTCATCTCATCTCATCTCATCTCATCTCATCTCATCTCATCTCATCTCATCTCATCTCATCTCATCTCATCTCATCTCATCTCATCTCATCCCATCTCATCTCATCTCATCTCATCTCATCTCATCTCATCTCATGACATGTCATGTCATCTCATCTCATCTCATCTCATCTCATTAAACATTTCTTATTCGTACTCTATATTCGTCCCAGTGCGGGCATATACGATTATATCCCCGTATATAGTCACATAAAACCAAAACATTTCTATTATTATGTAATAAAATGTCTACTTACTGAGAATTCAACAAATCGGTTCACACTAGAGCAGGCACGAGTTTGACACTGACGAATTTCCCAAAACTTCTTCAGAGTTTGCAATCAAGAATCAAACACCTAGATTGGAACTAACTTCCTGCAAACTTGGATAGTTCGTAGCCTACACTATCACTGGGTCTAGCCGTAACTTTTCTAGTTTTATCCAGATTAAAGTTTTATTAAGCCGAAAGTTATTCGGTTAGTTTACTGATGTCTTTCAGCGATAAGAAGAAACCTTTTCATTAGAACACTTTGGCTGAAATTAACTTGAGTTTTAAAGAGTTTCTATTTAACATTTCTATTTTAAAAAACCTATTTAGAGGCTAAAAAATTCACCCATGCCGGGATTCGAACCCGCAACCTCTGGCTATCCGTGCCAGCGCTCTACCAATTGAGCCAATGAGCGACTCATTTCTATTTTAATCTATTATTAGGTCACTAGTTTGCTCGTGAAAGTAGCAATTCATATGACGTTATCAACCTTTGTATGTCCCCACTGGTGGGGCACGGGTCTCTTCCTACATAGCAGGGAGGTTAGGCCATAATCCACCACGGGGGCCAAGTCCGGGTTGGTGGAGGATTGTATGACAGTGGCGGGCCTTACTGTAAGAAGTTATCAAACCGCCCATAAGGCCTCTGGCATGGACACGACTGCCATTATATGACAGCCGGCACAAACGGCTTAACGTGCCTTGCGCAGGACTGAAGCGCTTGGAAAAATGCCACTAGCGGTAGTCACGGGACGCTCATCCATCCTGTACCAGAGTGCTTAGTGCTAGTTTGACAGATCCAATGACCGCGCCTGTTGTTGCTTAACTAAGTGATTGATCCCAACCACTCGGTTCGACTAGGCCACGAGCGCTCCATTCATATCACATCACACTAATATTATAAAAGTTTGTGAGTGTGTATGTTTTTTTAGTTCTTCACGTCTAAACGGCTCAAGCGATTTCAATAAAATTTGGTATGGAGCTAGCTGACACCCTGGATTAACACATAAGTTACGTTTTACTGCGGGAAAATATCTTATTAAAAAATGCGTAGAGGGAGTAAAACTATAGAGCAAGCCACAGCGCACACATACAAGTTTTAAATGAAACAAACTTCGTAGCGACCATGGGTGAGAAAGAGATAGAGTAAACAGCAAAAGTGTAACTGCTTTTTTTGTTTGCCCCCAGTGTCAAGTTGACGTTTTTGGGGGCAAACAAACGACAAGATTTTGAAAATTTTATCATATTTAACGCTACGCTAGCCGTTTCGAAGAGCAACCGTGTATTTGTGAAATGATATATTAAAAGTGACCTAAATAGCGAAAGTATGGTGAATTGTAGTGTACTCGTATGCAGAAATCGTTAAGAAAGAGCTTTGGGGGAAGTTTCCTTTGATAGGTAAGTAATTATTGTGTTTCAATTATTGTTAAGCCCAAAGTTGCCTTATGTTGAGTATTTTAGTTAAGTTTCAACTAGTAGCTTTGCAACTAGTCCGTAAGAAAAGCAATTTAATAGAATTTTCTTTCCTAACCTAAAAAAACGAAGAGTAAAAAAATGTTGCCATCCGTTTATGTCGAAAATCCCGATCATTACTTGACCGTGTTGGCAGACGTTATAAGCGACCGTACGATGGGAAAATAAAAACTAGTATTCCCTAAAAAGGCTGCTAAAAAAACAGAACGTTTTCAAAACCTTTGTTTTATTACTTTAAAGTAAACAATCGATTAAACATAAACACACTATTTTTAGGTTTTTATTTATCCCCGTAAAGGGTTTTACTGTAATGTTAATATTATTGCTCTTGTTTGAGAAAAATCCACACAACACCCATAGCGCTTAATATGTTGTTTTGCCAAAAGTGTGCCGCTTAGAGTTTCATTGCTCAGCCTATTTCGGATCTTTGTTTTAATAAGATTGACTGAACTGAAGCAGCGTTCATAATCTGTGTCACAAAAACGAGTAACCGGTAACGTCGCACATTAGTTAGATTTACCTTAAGGGTTGCTACTTAGTAAGTAAAATAATAAATAGTGACGTGCTATGTTGGTATTAGTACTTTGGTTGAATAAAATCTAAAAGAAGTCGTATGTTTACGTACGATTTCTGCCCCTTGATCGTACGAGTGCATGCAACATAAATGTAAAACATCGTATGAATACGATTTAAATCGTATATCTGGCAACGCTGCGTGATCATTACTTAACTCGAAGTCCCAGACTTCGACGGCTTGTCCTTGTACAGATATTAAGTTACAAACGTAATCAAAATATATTATGAATCTTTAATACTTAATGTATCGTTATTAAAAATCAAATGTACCTAAAACTATAACCCGGGCTTGGCCCCTGCGGTGGAGTATGGCCTAACCTTTCTGCGATGCAGGACCCGTGCTCCAGAGTTATGGACATACAAGGGTTGATATCGAAATCTATAATAAAAACAATAGAGACAGAAACATTACGGCTACAGCACTGAATTATCAAATATAATATCCTGATGCTTTGTTAGATAGCTGCATCGCCTTCCTATGTGACTTGTTGCCCATATAATTTTTCAGCATTCATTCCACTCAGCAGAAAATGTGTCAACTCGAATTTATCGCAAGAACCCTTTCGGTGTTTTTGTGCATTCTGCCGCAAGCAATGTGCCCTTGAATTCAGTATAGAATTCAAATTTGAATTTGTATAAATGAATCTCGTAGAATACCGTCTAGCCGCGATCGTTTATTAGGTAAAACGTAATTACCTTATTTCCCTAATAAATAATCGACCCGTTCAATATGCAACAGCTATGTATGAGTATCGCGAATAATAATACTAAAGTTATTACTTATTAATTTTAATGTATACCAATATTTATTAATATTAGTAATGTTTCTTTTCCAGATTTCTTCAGAATAGTTCTGTTCTGGAAAAATGGGTGCTAGCATTTAGAAGAGAGAACTGGTCACCTACATCAAATGCTCGAATATGCTCTCTACATTTCGACAAAATGTACATTTTGGTGGTCTGAGGTACCCTTCGAAAGATTTTTTATATGGTGAATTTTTATATGAAATAAACTTATTAATAAAACAGTTTATGATTGTATTCCATTGGTGGTCCTAGATAGCGTCCTTAAGCGCCTTAACTTGTAAAATTTAAACGTGTAAAATAAAACGTATTTTTAATTATACAAAATGACAATTGTTTATAAAACGTTTGCTACGTTCTGCAAACAATTGTCAGACATGTATGATTAATAAAATTCAAAACTAAATCTGCATTTTTATTCATGGCCTATGAACGACTGAAATATTTTATCCCTCATTATGGCAATTCACTTTTACTGTGGCAACATTCACGCACACAAACAAATAATATTCACCGACGTGAAAACGGTTACACTGTGCCTTGATCTATAGTTCTACTCTATCTACGAAAAAATAGCTAAACCAACCCGGCGAACTTTGTTTTAGTTTGTGGCAACTCAAATCGGTCCTACCCAGCGAACTTCGAACCGCCTAACAGTCGATTCCTTATTTTTTTAATTTTTCTCTCCGTAAGAATCATTCTCGTAGGTACTTCAAGAAATATTCTAAGAAAAGAATTAGCGAAATCGGTTCAGCTGCTTACGAGATTTGCGCTTACAAACACATTCGGGGATTAATTTTTATATTACAGAAGACACAGTGCACTCATATAATTGAACTTATGTTGTTTGCGACCTAAACAATAACTTCACCGGGAAATTACTCGACACACTTCGGACAGAGGCGGGATTTGGACCCGCGCCCCTAGACCACTGTGCAGTCTTCGGTTGTCACCTCGCCTGGTTCCCACATCCCGGGCCGAGATGCACGGAGCGTGTGTGCACGCGACCGAGACAGATGGCAGCGATCTGTCACGTGACTCCTCCTCACGAGCCGCCTCCTTGCATCCTCCTTGAGCGGCTAGCTCCCTTGCCATCAAGATCCGTGCCTGTCGAGCTTTATTGTAGGGAAACATCTTCCTGGAGCGCCCAATTTGGAAATGGACTCATTGCGCTGCGGGAGCGGTTAGTTGAAGGAAAAGTAGGTTGATAAATAGCAATAACAGTTTATGGCACAACAAAAAACAATTACAACTAGGCATTTTAAATAACAGAAATACATTGCATGGAATCAGGCGCTACTTTGCGGAAATCCATAATAGCTTTAAAATGTGAAAATTACTTTGGTAAATTCCGCCAAAACCCCACAAGCACTATCGCCCCCCCTCCCACTTTTTCAAGCAGAAGCAAGACACGAACACACCACCACCGACACCAATATGAGGCATCCTGAGCCTGAGGATGCCTCTTGTTAGAGGCGAAACGCGTCGCGTATTTTCTCACACAAGTATTGGTGTCGGTGTATTCGTGTCTTGCTTCTGCTTGAAAAAGTATGGTGCAAAAGTTAGTAAGGTGCATTAACTAACCGCATGGTCAATTTTAAAAACCTATTTAGAGTCTAAAAATTCCACCCATGCCGGGATTCGAACCCGCGACCTCTGGCTATCCGTGCCATTCGCGGGTTCGAATCCCGGCATGGGTGGAATTTTTAGCCTCTAAATAGGTTTTTAAAATTGTCCTTAGCACGGGTTAGTGCATTAAAAATAAAAATAGTATAACCGCATGGTGCTTGTGGGAGTTTTAATTTTCACATTTTAATGCTAAACAGAAATGCACTTCTACTTAATTACTATAATTTTGACGTCCGACGTCACTAACTCATTCATTGATACATTTTGCCATATTTTTTACTATTCAAAACTTAGTAGATATATCTCAAGAAAAAAACCAATCATTTGAGAGTAAAATGCATTTTAATACACCCGTCGACGTACTTTCGGAGAACCGCGCCTTAAGAAATAAAAAGCCGAACCGAAATCGATACTTATTGGACGTGCCCACCAATACTTTGATAAAAAATAGGAAGTCAATATAAAAAAAAAATAACAAAATCGCTCTTGGAATCGGCGTCGAAAATAATTCTAGAATTTACTTTTCCCTTTTCTTCTAGTCTTGCTCTGTATGTGCACTACAATCAGTTTCGTTAAGGACGAGTTTGGAACCAAAAAAAGACAGGTTGACGTCTGTCGATTAAAATCAATGCTTATTGGATGTGAACACCAATACTGTAAACAAAATGGGAAATCCATATAAATAAAAAAAAAATCCTGTTTGGAATCGGCGTTGAAAATAATAATAGAATTTACTTTTCCATTTTCTACTAGTCTTGCTCGTTAAGGACGAGTTTGGAACCAAAAATGTAAAGGTTGACATGCTGCCGATTAGTGTAAACTTGAAATGCTGTATATCTTTTACAAATAATAAGAACTGTAACGACTTCAGGTGTTGTTTTATTTGTAGATTAGTAGTACCTATAATAAGACAGAAAAAGTGGATAAAAACGGATAAGCAGGTAAAATAGTCAGGTCTATTAGAAGGGTATAGTAGTAGTGATGAAAAATGAGGGAAATCGAATAATGTGTGACGTAATTTAAATATTAGAAAATGATAGATAGAAAAAGAAATAAAAATGGTGTGAAGAGGTTTGCACCGTTACAAACTTGACATTTTGTTCTAGCAGATAGCGGTGGATAACTATTGACCGGAAAGAAAGTAAATGACCAGAGAACAGTCGGGCGTCTCATTAATCAGAACATTGCTTAGCCAAGTGCATTATAGTCCAGATAACGCGATGGCCATAGTAAATGGCTGCCATTAAACTAAATCATCACCATTAACCATAACGCCGGTATCGCATTATAGATTGCCTGTTTTATATCCGTACGATAAGATAATTTATCAATAGAACCGTCAGTCAAGCGATCATGTCAGTTATTCAAGCGAATATGTCAAGCGAATGTAAGGGCCTGTAAGGGACGTCCCTGGCGCATATAATTCGACCAAATAGAGGATAGATAGATAGATAGATAGAATATTCTTTATTGTACACAGAAATTACAATAACAGAAATTATATAAAATATACAGTATAAATGGCGGTCTTATTACTAAAAGCAATTTCTTCCAGGCAACCATAGACGGAGACAAGAGAGAAATTAGAGATTTAGGTATTAATTAGGTAGTCGGTGCAATAAAGCAATATTGATGTTAGTAATTAAACGAAATTGTATTAGGATGAGAGAGGATGGGATGTACCTATAGCAAAAGGTAAGACATAAGTAGGTACCCGATGGCGGCGTGCGTGCATGCAACGACTAATGAACGTTGATGAAGCGAAGGTGATCTGTCAGGATCGTGGCTAGTGGCAGTCCCTGGTCTCAGCTTACCCCTCTGGGATACAGGCGTGAGGTTATGTTATGTCATTATGTGGTTTGTAATAATCGCATTTAAATATTAAACATTAATTAATTCGACAAGCTAATTTAAGCTATAGTCAGACTTTGTACTTATTTAACTAGCTATGCCCCGCTGTTTATCGATTTTTCTATCAGAATATTATATATTCCCGCAGTAAAACGTAGCCTATGTGTTAATCCATGGTGTCAGCTAACTCCACACCAAATGTGATTAAAATTCCTCCAGCCGTTTAGTCTGGAAGAAGTAACAAACATACACACTCAAAAACTTTCCTTTACAATATTAGTGTGTTCTTGCATCATTATGATCATCAACCCATTATGTCCCTACCGAGGGGCTCGGGTCTCTTCCCTAAGGAAGGTATAGGCCGTACTCGACGGAGGCCAAGTCCATTGATGGAGGCTCGCAAGACTGATGTTCTTACTATCAGAAGTTTTCAAGCCGCCCTAAGGCCACTGACTTGGTTTAACGACTGCCACCTATCACTAACTGCTTAACGCGCCTTACGAAGCACGGAACTGCTGGGAAAAATGCCACTAGCGTTAGTCATATACGGTCACCCATCCATGCACTGAACGCGCCCTGTGTTGCTTAACCTTCGTGATCGTTTAAGATCATTCAGGCAGCCGTGGCTACGAACGAGATGAAAGTATGTTAGGTATAATTCTAATGGCAGGAAAACGAGGTCACTAAGTGATTTCTCCCCAAGATAGAAAGACAAAGACAGGACAAAAACGGGAATGGATGGGACGAGGGCAAATATAAATAAAAATCTCCTCAGAGCCAATAGACTGATTGTTTTAGCGGTTTTCCTTATTGGACATTCAGCTTCAAAAGTGACTTACGCTCCATATACTTAATGTTAAACGACAGAGGTTTGTTAGGAGCCTGGTAAGGGGCAAGCCCTGGCCTCTGAGAACCCCTACGGGTCATGAGTTTATGTATATAATATTGCCATTGTAATATCGACTTATGCGCAATAAGCTTAATAGTAATAGTACCTTTTGCCTATAGTAGCTTCTAGCAATTTAGATGCTATGAATACCTATTCACTTTGCAATTTTTGAAGTAAAAGCCGCCTTTAAGTAAAGGCGAAACATTTTTATTACATGCTATTTAAGTTTGTGTTAATGTTTTTTTTGTGCCATAAAGTGTAACAAGCTAATAAACAAACAAGTAACCCGAACAAAACCGTCTGCCGCAAGAAGCCGGGCTTTTTCACCGCTAGTGCCGTGTATTGTATATTGTAAATAAGCTTAAATTTGATGTTTCAGTTGGTATTATTGCATCTAAACATCACAGACACATTTTAATGTGAATAAACTTCAAATGTGTCAACATTTCGAAGTCTTTATTATACTGATCTTTCCGAATTAACTTTTTTTTTTTTAAATTTATTTGGGTTATTGACAGATAGCATTAAAAAGTTAAAATTACTTTGCTAAATTCCGCCAAAAATCCCACAAGCACCATGCGGTTAGTTAATGCACCGCCCTCCCTCCCACTTTTTCAAGCAGGAGCAAGACACGAACACACCACCACCAACACCAATACTTGTGTGAGAAAACACGCGACGCGGGTCGCCTCTAACACGAGGCATCCTCAGGCTCCCAAATGCAAGTGCATTGACTAACCGCATGGTGCTTGTGGGGTTTTTGGCGGAATTTAGCAAAGTAATTTTAACTTTCTAATGCTATCTGTCAATAACCCAAATAAATTTAAAAAGAAAGAGTTAATTCGGAAAGAACAGTATCATAAAGACTTCGAAGTGTTGACACAATTGAAGTTTATTCACATTAAAATGTGTCTGTGATGTTTTTTTAATGCTATTATGGATTTCCGCAAAGTAACGCCTGATTCTATACAACTTATTGACAGATAAGTTACACGCTTTCATTTCATTATTATTAACTTATTACATTGCAAGAAATGTATACTATCTACAAATAATAAACCAAATAAACCACAACATGCATATTTTTTATAAACACAAACTTAACCTAGTGCTAGTCTTATGCAGTACCGTTAGTGTTGGTACTCTAGATAAGTAACAAACAGAAAAGGAGAAAAACATACTTAAGACAAAAGTATATACTTTCTGTTATGCATCTGTCGTATTACTCTTCTTCAGATATATTTTGGATCAATAGCACTAAACAGTTTTGTACGCGATTATACCTACTGAAACGTGAAAAAAACTGAGATTAACGCCTGTCGCTAATGTTGGCTAAATGTTGGTAACTCGATTAGTTTAATGGCATTTAAAAGCCAACTAAGAGCCTCTGTGCTCTACCAAATGAATTGATATCAATTCATTCTGAATGAATTCTCAATTCAATTCTGAATCTCGAAAAGGGAGACAGAGACAATAAACAGGTAGATGTGCTACCTGCCTCTTCCAAGTGACATAAGTACTAAAGTTATGGCTTTATATATGAATATCTACCTTCAACAACTCATAGCTTTAGGAGGACTTAAGGTTACATATTTAAATGACAATGATGTCTGGAATTCAAGCATGTAAAATGCATGAGTTTTGTAAAATTTGTGTAAACTCTGTTAATTAAGGAATTCGAAATGACTAAGTCTGGAGTTCTTGTTAATTTTTTTCTCCAAAATGATCTACATTTTGAAATGGACACCTAGTTTGACCTATAACGTCCATTAAGCCGCAGTATCTGCGCTACTTTGAATAAAACCTTTTAATTTCATTTCATAATATAAAAAAATGGCCAAGTGCGAGTTGGACTTGGCCAACTCGCACCAGGGGTTACGTACAAATCTGTAAGTAGGTACTTAAGAATCTCACAGTATTTTCGGAATTTTTACCGAACTAAAAAGACAATTTTTTATGATTTAATTACAAACTAGCTATGCCCCGCGGTGTTACCCGCGGCTTATAAATTTTCCCAAAGATATGTTCCCGCAGTAAACGTAGCCTATGCTGACGCCCTGGATTAAGGCGTCAGCTAACTCCATATTAATTTTATTAAAATCGCTCCAGCCGGTTAGACGTGAAGAAGTAACAAACATACACACTCACAAACTTTTGCCTTTATATTATTAGTGTGATGATAGTGTTATGCGAAGCTGTCAGGTTTTTCCTATATTCATAGTATAAGACGATATTACTTGCCATATTTCATAGTTCTTGGTCTGAATGTCCCTATAAATGTGATTCCCTTGAGTGTCGAAATGTATGTTTTTTTGCGGCATAAACTTCCACTACTTTTTTTTCGCGTTAACTTACAAGTTTGATTTCATCACCACTTCAAACGACTGCAGATCTGACAATACGATTTTAATTTGAACTCGATACCTCTACGATACAACGGATCTTGACAGGCAGACGGACCAACGGACGGATTATGTTGTGAACCTATAAGGGTTCTTCTTTTTGAGGTACGGAACCCTAAAATAAATGATCATCTCAATCTGACCGAACTCACCAGTTGGTATGTTATACCTTTGATCAGCAGCGGATAAATTTGGGAAGATGACTCCTTTATTATATTCCTTGCATTGGATTGAATTCGTTTTTCTAAATCTATTTGTAGTCGTTACATCACTCGCATGAACATCAGATTCTTTTTTACATAGCAACAATGACATAAAAATCCTTCCCATATGACACATATCTAAAATTAACCTACCACAACTAAATACAAGGAAAACATGACTAATTCAAACACAAGCAACTCAAATCATATCTGCAATGCAGAGTGATAAGAGTATGATTCTCCAGTCCAACAAACGTCAACAAAAGATAGATGTAGTCTTAAGATAAAGAATGCAGGTGCCTCTATATAAACCACCTCACCCTTCCACTAGACACTTCACGTCAGTAACTTTAACGGTCACCACACATCTCTCAAAATGGTCTCCGACTTCAGAAAGAAGAAGCTGCAGCACGTCTTCAACGTCTTTTTCGACGTGAACCAGAGCGGGACTGTCGACAAGAAGGACTTTGAGGCAGCCGTGGACAAGGCTGCTAAAGTTCGAGGATGGTCCCCATCTGACGCCAAGTACAAGGAGGCACAACAGACCCTCTTCAAGATCTGGGACGGTCTGCAGGGCAAGGCCGATGTGGACAAGGATGGTGAGATCAACTTCAACGAATGGGTGGCCATGTGGGACGAGTTCGCGCAGAACCCATCCGCAGCCATGGAATGGCAAAACCTCTATGCCAAGTTCATCTTTGACTTGGAAGACGCATCGAGCGATGGATCTATCGACAGCGATGAGTTTTCCACAGTCTACGTCGCTTACGGCCTCAGCGCTGCTGATTCCAAGGCGGCCTTCCAGAAAATGTCTAAAGGCAAGGCTAACGTGACCTGGTCTGAGTTCCAGAACCTGTGGAAGGAATACTTTGTCTCTGACGACGTCAACGCCGCCGGCAACTTCATTTTTGGCAAGACTAGCTTCTGATTGGCGATTTTGGATCTAACATGTTGTGTGTGTTGAAGGACTGTTTTGGACTGTGATGTGGTGCTAAATTTTGTATCTTTGTTAGTGTTAATAAAGTTATTTATTGCTGTTACTTATTCTTTTTTCTAACTCTATTCCACAAACAGAGTAGCCTTTACAATATGCAATTCAGATCTTATGATGTACTTAGTTAGACCTGAGATTTGCCCATGTAGGCTCATAGTTAGGCCATTGTACGTAGCAAGCGCTGAGGTATTCTAACACTTCAGACACTACGGTGTCCTAGTGTCTGAAGTAACGATGTTTTCCTTCACGGTTACACAGTGGTATTGCTGTAACTTCACAAATGTGCATCACTTAGAAACACCTTCGAACCCACGACCTTCCGATTGAGAAGACGTCGTTCCACCGCGAAGCCGGAGTTGCCAATTTTCAACATTATGAACCTCTTGTTTTATTTTCCGTAATCCACAGCGTCGTCCATGAGAATTCTTCACAAAGTAACTCAAATATTCACGGTCATTAACTGCTTTGTTAATCTGGCCATTAATGCTCGCTGCAGCCATAACTTTCATTACCGTCTCAGCTCATTTTTAAGGGCATAAAATTTGCAAAACAAAGCCCTCGTTAAGGTGAGACCGAGATCATAAATAAGAATATTTTCTCTGCGAAGTATGTAAATACAGAAGCTACTCGTCTTATGATTACGTAATACCTTGAAATTATTCTTTCGCGGAAACTTAATTTACTTTAGAATGCCATTTAAAGAAATGTGCCCATCTGTAGGATTTTTTAATGGAATGTTTTATAGTTATCTATATTCTTTTTAATGCACTAACCCATGCTAAGTGCTGTACGTAATACAGAGAATATTGTAAAGAGGTTCGAAATTTCACTGATGCCGGTGAGTCGCCCATTAGCTCAGTTGGAAAGAGCGCTGGCACGGTCAGTCACTAGCCAGAGGTCGCGGGTTCGAATCCCGGCATGGGTGGAATTTTTAGCCTCTAAATAGGTTTTTTATAATGACGTAAGTGCATACTCGTAAACTAATCATCTCACGAGAACGCATTACTGGAAAGTCTAGTATCCTAATTGTCAATTCAGATCTCTGCCTATCTGTACGTCAGGTTTCAGGTTTCAGGGGATCGTGACGCCTGCAAAGAGGAAGTTCGGGACGGCCGCCAAACCTGCAATGAAATATGGTACTTGGGACTGGCGGACAAGAGAGCCAGGAGATACAGAATTCATACCGAACCGACTCCGGGCTCTTTTCTTATCTGTCCTACATGCAGCAGGGCCTGCCGCTCTCGAATCGGACTTTTTAGTCACTCAAAAAAGTTTCAAACTCTTGGGCTCTGTTTAAATCGTCCGTAACGGACGCAAAGCCCTATGATGATGATCATTTATAAATCGTAAAGTCACTATCGTTCGCGACATGTATTGCAAGTCACGGCAACCAAAGTCAATAATAAACTTGTGAGTATTACGGCTGAAACACATTATTAAAACGCCACGCGACCCGACGAAACGCGACGAGTGTTTAGTCGAATCAATTTGTACTATATTCTAAGTATGTCCAGAATCACACTATGAACATCCGACGCAACCCCATGCGCACGGCAATTACACGGTGTACAGTACATCGGGTGTCGACACGTCGAGTCGGGTCGCGTTTTAATAATGTGTTTCTGTCTTTATTCTTAGTAAATCATATACTATAATAAATAACGGTGTATTTTTGTTATGCACAATAAAGTGTTCTTTATCTTTCTATCTATATTTTGAAAACAAAAAGATCATCCGCGGTATCCTATCCTATCCTTTTAGTAACTTTTAAGAAATGAATATTTTAGACACCGGTAGCTGGCCCAGGGATCCAGTTATAATTCCGTCTTGTTTTTACGCTTTTTTTCCACAAGGAGGGTATAAAAATAATTTACCTTCGGGCGCTTTACACGACATCCACTGAAAAACAACGAGTGCTAATTACCTGGTGAATTATCATCTTGACCGTCCTATCACTCGGGAGGGTTGGAGCGATCAAGTCTTGAGCGGAAGCGAGGATGGTTTTTGAACTGAATCTTTCCTAGGCTCTACACATTATAATGCGTCCGTGACATTGCTCCGTGCTTCGCAAGGCACGTTAAGCCGTTGGTGCCGGCTGTCACGTAATGGCAGTCGTTAAGCCATGTCAAAGGCCTTAAGGGTGGCTTGATATTTTCTGACACTAAGGTCACCGCCACTGCCTTACAATGCTCCACCAACCCGGACTTGGCCCCTGGACTTGAACTAAAGTCCATTCTTAATTTCAAATATATCAGTGTTGTGTTAATTGCTATTGTGTGGTATCGGCCTAGAGAATAGCACCAACCCAATTCTTCCCGCGGGTGTCGTAAAAGGCGACTAAGGGACACAAACCGGGGAGTGGTCAGCCCCCTGCAGTACAATTCCACCGAACTACGATCCCCAACCCGCATGCCCAGCGTGGGGATTATGGGCATTACCCCCTATGATAGCACAACGTGGCGCTCTTTAGGAGAGGGCTATGTCCAGCAGTGGACTAGTATAGCCTGACGACGACGTGTTGATTGTGTAACATAGCCAAAGCCACACAAACCACAGACAAACATATGTGACTACTTCAGTTCTTAACGCGAGTAATATTTTTTATCACAATATGTCTCATGAGCCTTATGTTTTTGTTGACATTACAATTTACACGAATGTAGGTAATTACCTGCATTGTAATTACATCATCCACTTGATGATAAGCAGATAAGTAAGTAGATATTATTGTAGAACAGACGGGATTTTTACACGACTGCGTCAGGACATGGGTTATGTTAGTTTCGAGGGTATGAATGTATATTTTCTTTGTTACGCTCCGTAGTTTAAACGGCTGGATGGATTTTAGCTTGAGAGGTGTCGTTCGATGCTTAGCAGTGAGAGTAACACTTGGTATGTAAAAATATTAAACCTGTTACTCTTTATTGCACAACTAAAAAAAATTAAATGAAATGAAACGAAATTAAATGAATTTATTTGTAACCAAAATGAAATTTGCCACGGAGAGAAAATATAGGTATAATTAATAGGTATAGTACAATACAATCGACAGGAGCTCGATACTTAATAATTAGATATGTAAACTTTATTAATTATACTATTTTTATTTTTAATGCACTAACCCGTGCTAAGGAACAAATTTAAAAACCTATTTAGAGGCTAAAAATTTTCACCCATGCCGGGATTCGAACCCGCAACCTCTGGCTTTCCTTGCCAGCGCTCTACCAATTGATAGAGCTCAATTAGTAGAGCGCTGGCACGGATAGCCAGAGGTTGCGGGTTCGAATCCCGGCATGGGTGAAATTTTTAGCCTCTAAATAGGTTTTTAAACGTTATTAAGTTTCATTACGTGTGGCATGGTAACAAGATCATAAAACTCGTGAGGTTATGATTTTTTAAACAACTCACAGCTATTATTAGCTTCTTCGAATGACGTAATCATTGAGCCCATACGTATGGCGTACTCTAGGCAACAATCAGCGGGTCTCTTACGCTGATTGGCAAATCCTTTCACCAATCGACACGCTAAGAAGAGGATTATGGTTATTAATTTGTCTGAGTTCCCGAGAATTGTCCACGTGGCAAACAATTCATATTCGAAATATTGCAGTTCGATTTCCAATGCAGGCATGCACCAATGACTTTGTTTTCTAAGTTATGTACATTTGTTTTCTAAGTTATTAAACAGTAGCAATACCACTCGCTACTGTGAAGGAAAACATCGCGAGGAAGTCTGAATAGTGGGCCAAATTGCGTTTGAAATACAGTATAAATGTTGAGTTTCTTTGTTAGCTCTTTCTCCACATAATCTATTAATCGTGTAGCTGAGCTCTGATGTTCATTAGTAAACATCTCGTTTTTATAGTAATTTTTTTCACTAATGCAGTAGTAGAAATGAGGTCCTTGAGAAGTATGTGTAGTGTTACTTTGAATGACAGGATACGCAATAGTCTGTTTAGAGAACGTTGTGGATTGAAAGAGGATGTAATGACTAGAACTGAGAAAGGAATGTTGCGTTGGTTTGGACATTGTGGAGAGGATGAATGAAGAAACATTGACGAAATAAATCTATATTGCGAATGTGAGTGGAAGGGCTGGTAAGGGACGACCCAGGCGGAAATATATCGAATAGGGTATGTATTAGCAAAGATAACAAGTATCCAGAACCGACGTGCGTGTATGCAACGATTTATAAACTTTGATGAAGCGAAGATGATCTGTCAGGATCGTGGCAAGTGGCAGTCCCTGGTGTCTGCCAACCCCTCTGGGATACAGGCGTGAGGTTATGTATGTATGTTTTTTTGACTTGACGGGAATTGCCATGCGAGCACGCCTGGTAATTAGGCCCATGCTTTCTCTCTGAGAGAAGCCCCGTGCTCTACAGTGGGACGTAGGCTGCATTATATTCGCCACAAGTTAGTCCCTTACTCCACACTCAGGCCGGAGTGGCTTAGGATATTTATTACCGCGTTATTATGCGTAATCGCTGTTAAAATCTCTTTTAATGCGAGCTCCAACGAGCTTGCCCCGGGCTATATCAACTTTACAGGTGTATCGCGGGTTTTGTTGTTAAAACGGTTATGAACATGTTTATTAGGGTGGCGTAATCGTTCCTTTTTTGTTAGTCAAGCGAAATGGGGTTTTGTCATGGGACATTTGTTCTGTCCAAAAAATTTGAGAGTAAAACTTTTATATTGTGCAAAGTATAAACTTTCGTCGAGAAACATAACAGAGTTCACACAAGTGCTCTGATGTGATAATTGAATTGAATTGAAAAATTCTTTATAGCACAAAAACGGGTTTGTACAAAGGCGAGCTTAACACGTATTAACAAGTATTTACTTCCAGCTAACCTTGGGTTAATTTAGTTTGTAAAATTAAAAATGTACTTTGATACTTTTCTCAAAATCTCATGCCAATTCGCGGGTAAAGCTAGCCTAGAATAGATGTTAGGTCCTAAGTCTATTTATTTCATTATCACCTGCGCAGTCGCCACTCCAGACTGCGAGGCGAGGTCGTGAGTGATTCTCGGTGCGCGAGGCACTAAATCACAGCATGACTTGGGCTGCGTCTGCGCAGGCCGTTCCTGACTAGTCCAAAATATATTTTTGCAGCTTCTATTTGCACTCCTAAGCCCTCCATTTCCATCTACTCCTCGTATAGTGGGCCACTTTAATTGAGACCGGTAAAACATTTTTAAGCCGTTCGCCACGTCACGGTCTGTAGCGTTACGGTGACTATGGTGTGGTAAAGCTACGTGGCAGACATGGTCTAGGCTGGCATTGCATTATCTGTACCTACTGTACTTTAATACAGTTGATGGAATATTTAATTTTAAATTCTTTTTAAAATGGTTTCTTACATAACATAACCTCTCGCCTGTGGCCCAGAGGGGTACGCCAAGACCAGGGACTGCCACGTGCCACGATCCTGACAGATCACCTTCATTACATCAATGTTCATCAAGGTTTTTTACTCTTTTGAAATGGGTTTTATTTTGTTGATAACTGAAGATTTTAATGGGTTAGTATTAAAATCAGACAGATCACCATCATTACCATCAACCCATTATGTCCCCACCGAGGGGCACGGGTCTTTTCCCTGAGGAAGGTCTAGGCCACCACGGGGGACAAGTCCGGATTGGTGGAGGCTTGCAAGACTAGTGGCTGGTCTTACTGTTAGAAGTTTTCAAGCCGCCCTAAGGCCTCTGACTTGGCTTAACGACTGCCATCTATCGACGGCAGCCGACACCAACTGCTTAGCGTGCCTTGCGAAGATGCGTTCAGTGCATGGTGCGGTCACCAATCCATGCACTGAACGCATCCTGTGTTGCTTAGCCTTCATGATCGTTTAAGATCACTCAGGCAGCCGGGGCTACGAGCGATTCGAGTTCGATACCGAACGAATTCGATAACGAGATTCACTCGTTAACTGTGAAGGAAAACATCGCGAGGAAACCTGAGCGTCTGAGATGTTTAAATACGTCAGCGCTTGGTATAGATGCCAGGCCACACCATGTAAAAACAATGTCCCAGGCACTGCAGAGTCCGAGTGGCCCCCCCACTCATCTAGTGTGAGTGAAGGGGCCACTGGACGCTGTATACATCATCCCATTACATATATGCAAAGGCTAAAGTTTTTATTTTAAAAACTTACTTAGAGGCTAAAAATTCCACCCATGCCGGGACTCGAACCCGCGACCTCTGGCTAACCGTGCCAGCGTTCTCCCAACTGAGCTAATGGATGCCGGTAAGTCGCTCATTAGCTCATTCGGGAGAGCGCTGGCACGGTTAGCCAGAGGTCGCGGGTTCGAGTCCCGGCATGGGTGGAATTTTTAGCCTCTAATTAGGTTTTCAAAATTGTCCTTAGCACGGATTGGTGCATTAAAAAAAGACTATAATAAAGTTTTTTTGTTTGTATGGGCGTTCGTTATGCGTCAGTATACTTAATTCGGTCTGAGGTGCACAATTCTGATATGAAAACGATAACATAAAAACGGCATCCCTCAACATTTTAACCATAAATAGAACCCACAAGCTTGGTGATGAAGTTTACGTTCGAAAAAAGCGAAGACCAAAGTCACGGCTCAGTTTAAAGTCCGCCCAAACGCGCATAAAATCTATTCCCCTCAGTTTCTAGTCCACAAACCAGACACAGACGATGCAATTATTCGCATAAACGTGACTTTAAACCACTGTCCGGTGGCATGACACGCTCCCCATCTTTCCTCTACGTATATCACGCGTTTGGACACAAAAAAACGCGCAATTGGACACCATTTGACATTAACTGACGTCATATGTCAGAGTGGAGTGCCCGCGCCGCGACGCGCGGAATGGTTTTGCAGATACATTTTAGGGTTCATTTATGATATTGAAGGTCTGCATGAACTGAGGCAAATGCCTTAGGGTTCAAGTAAGCTGGGCTTGCCTTTTATTGTTTCCTTAAATCATATTCATGTGGGTGCAG
Source organism: Yponomeuta sedellus (assembly GCA_934045075.1). NCBI lineage: Eukaryota > Metazoa > Arthropoda > Insecta > Lepidoptera > Yponomeutidae > Yponomeuta > Yponomeuta sedellus. Next base: position 1,378,034 of record OW203738.1, on the reverse strand, counting down.
CGATATCATTCCGATGTAAAACCTAACTGCAAAGTAGGTACTCGGGGCTGCAAGAGATGCAAATTACTTCAGCCAGATGTCGCTGCCTGTACGTAATACAGAGAATATTGTAAAGAGGTTCGAAATTTCACTGATGCCGGTGAGTCACCCATTTCAGAGCCAGAGGTCGCGGGTTTGAATCCCGGCATGGGTGGAATTTTCAGCCTCTAAATAGGTTTATAGAGAAGAGCGGGTGATCGTGCTCTTCCACTATAAAGGGAAATTTCCCGCCAGGCAGATCGTATGCCTGGGGACGGCCGGTCCAACGATTGTTAGTTGAACATTGTATTTATGGTATGTCATTGAAACATTTTGATTGCGCGATGCAGGAATGTTGGAGTTTGTAGTGCGCGCGCAGAGTTGACATGTGCTCGCCACAGGTTTTTTTAAATTGTCCCTAACACGGGTTAGTGCATTAAAAAGAATATAATTTACTTAAAAGAAACTACAGATACTGTAAAATAATAATAGTAAAATAATGATAATAAATATAAATTAGCAGCGTTATGGATGGCGCATACACGCAGAGAAAGAGATAAGAAAAGCGTTCGATAAGTCAATAAATAATCCTTTATGTTATAGTAGCCCTTTTGGTACAAAGTGTACTTAACAAATTTTTTGAACCGCGTTTCAAGCAAGCTTAAATATCAATGACAAATAAGAGTGTTACCTACATGTAGGTAATGCATTTAAATTAAGTCATCATCATCATCATCATCAGCCCATTATTTCCCCACCGAGGGGCACGGGTCTCTTCCCTGAGGAAGGTATAGGCCATACTCCACAAGGGGGGCCAAGTCCGGATTGGTGGAGGAGAAAAATACAAAAACAAAAAAACATACCATTTTTTTTAAGTTGTATTATATTGTGTACAATGATTACTGATACAATAATTAAATGAAATTTACTGAGGGCTGCGATTTTGGTAGAACGTATAAAGCGCGAATTTATTAAAATTATATAAACCTGGAGTACCTCAGCGCTAGACATTGCCAATACGCGGTAGCCACGAACGGTGGTAGCGGAGCGGTGTAGAACGCCGGCTTCTCAATCGGAAGGTCGTGGGTTCGAACCCCAGCATGTACCAATGACTATGTTTTCTAAGTTATGCACATTTGTGAAATTATAGAAGCAATACTACCCGCTGACAGTGAAAGAAAACATCGTAAGGAAACCCTAGTGCCTGAGGTGTTAGCGTACCTCAGCGCTTGCTACGTACAATGGCCCAACTATGAGGCTGCGGAAATCTGAGGTCTAACTAACTAACTACGCGGTAAGCACGCGTGGTTTTTATTTACCCTCAGTAGCCAGTAGCTTAATAAAAAAACCCTGGTATTTGTGAAAATAAAAAAAAAACTATGGGGTCAAAAGTTGTTACCAAGACATAAACTCTAATAGGGGTATCTCAGTAGTTGCATATTTTAAAAACAACCCGGGATACATACCTGTGTTATATGTACTGTAGCGCTGTACTAATTAAAACTCTAGATTTAGCAACAATACTTTCCTTTTACGCTATTTTTATTTTTAATGCACTAACCCGTGCTAAGGAACAAATTTAAAAACCTATTTAGAGGCTAAAAATTTCACCCATGCCGGGATTCGAACCCGCAACCTCTGGCTATCCGTACCAGATACGGATCCTGGTACGGATAGCCAGAGGTTGCGGGTTCGAATCCCGGCATGGGTGAATTTTTAGCCTCTAAATAGGTTTTTATACTTTCCTTTTATTATCTTTTTTGTCACCAAAACTTAACTTAGCTCTAGCTGAGACTCTTAATACGACTGACACCTAAACCAAACGTAACGATATTCTTTTAATAATTTATACTATGCCTAGACGGCTATGCCGGCCAGCTACTATAAAGAAGTATCGTTACAGTACTTATCTTCTTGAAAGCTATTAACGTAAATACCACCTAGAGTAAAGCTGAGGCTGTACTGTACGGAACCCGCCACCTAAATAGTTGTTCGCAGCTGACTCGCTGTCAGAGCCACGCGACCGATGCAGCCCGCATTGCGCCATGGAGGCAGGATGGCAGGTTAAACCTAGAGGTGGCAATTTACTGAGTCGATATCAACCCTTGTATGTCCCCACTGCTGGGGCACGGGTCTCTTTCTGCTTCGAAGGAAGGTTAGGCCATACTCCACCACGGGGGCCAAGTCCGGGTTGGTGGAGGATTGTAAGTCAGTGGCGGGCCTTACTGTCAGAACTTTTCAAGTCCATAAGGCCTTTGACATGGCTTAACGATTGCCATTACATGACAACCGGTACCAACGGCTTAACGTGCCCTGTGAAGCACGGAAGCGCTCGGAAAAGTGCCACTAGCGGTAGTCGCGGTACGGTCACCCAATGGTAATTACATTCAGAACAAGCTTGTTTGTATTGATCACAGGCATGAAAATGTCTGTGGTATTGATGAGACATTTTTGAAATACCCTGTAGAGTCAAACGAGAAAAAAAAACGCAATATAACATGACGACTGGTCATAAACATAGACATGTAGCGTATCCAGCTTATCTTAAGTTTAACAGATTGGCATAATGACTGAGCTGCCCAAAAAGTCTGCGCTTAAACTATTTTCTTACAGCGATACTGTTGACAGCCGTTGGTGCTGTCTGACATGTGATGGCAATTGTTAAGGCCTTATGGGCGGCTTAATTACTTCTGACTGTAAGGCACGCCACTGTCTAACAATCCACCACCAACCCGGACTTTGCCCCCGTGGTGTAGTAATGCATAACCTTTCTGCGACGCAGAAAGAGACCCATGCCCCAGCACCTACAAGGTCATACAAGGGTTGATGTCGATAATATAACTTTCTAGCAAAACTGCCACATCCGCACCTCGTTACAGCGCACCTTACCAGCTCCAGGAGTTGCAGGCAATCGGCGCTGTGACACGAGGCCTATCCCCGCATGAGGTTACACGGTCAGAGAGCATTCTGCAGCAAGACAAATGGGGTGGTTAGAGGCGCGACCCAGCTACGTACGATTCTAATCACGAATGAACCGTGAGGAACCGCTGGCTCAATAATTATTAATAAAACATTTATTCAATGAAAAGCATCCGTGGCTCAAATAGTAACGTTTCACGGCCTCAGTGGTCCCACAGGTGTGGAAACACTGAGATAGTGATTAATTTTAATATGAAAGAAAGAGAAAGAAAGAAAGACATTTATTATACAACAAGACACATCACACAAACAAAAAAAACAGAAAATTAACACAACATGAGCACAACAGAAATTAACCAAATATACAAATAAACGAAACAAAAATAATTTTTTTTTGTAACGCTGGGGAATGCATTTACGCACTTCACCGCTCTGCTGTTGGGGGACAAAAGAACGGCTTTGTGTGGGACTCCTGGCCTGCGTGTCGGAGTTGCGGGCTTCGGGCCGGACTATCCACTAAACACTCGCGGTGTCCCCCCTTCTCTCCTCTACCAGATCACGGGGTAGGCCAGTATAAACTAATTTGGCAGTTAGGCAATTAGTATCGTTTAGGATTTGGTCCACGTAATAACGGAGCAGGTAAAGGAAATTAAAGAGTCTTAGTAATTTTATTTATTTAATTTACAGACAACATGGTCCAGTGTTTTGCAGCAATAAATGTAGAACTTAGCCTATCGTTAGTATTTAAATATAACAGTGACTTGGTGCGTTTATCTGGTATTCATTGGTTTTGTTGGTAAGTATATCTTTAATTATTTGTCCTATTATAGATTATTCGTTTCTTATCTATATTATCTAAACAACATTTATCAAGTTTAGTATTCTAAGCATGAAATTAATCTCTCATCTAGTTTGGTGATAAAAAGCGTGTGATTTAATAGGTAGATAGTATTACTATTCAGAAAATATTTTAAACTCGCTCGTGCAATAATCATGGAAAAAAATAATTCATAAAACCAACAACTTTTTTTAATAACTAAAATTGTAACAACTGACAATTACTTCGTTTCTTTAAAAACGATTTTCCAAACGTAGATCAAAACGATGGAAACGAATCTTCATAGTCTTTAGTGTAACTTTCTCTTCCTAATAAAAACTTCCTGATTACTCCTTCTAAGCTTCACCCAGACTCTTCTGACCCCGAAAAATCCACCAAGCACCCCACAAACCATCAGGATCACCAAATCTAGGTAGCACTTCTGGTACCAGGGAGCCAGCAGAGCTGGAGAGCGGAGGTGTGGAGCACCTTGGGTCTTAATGACGTGCTTTATCCAGAACGGGATTTCGGAGCGCGCGGACCGCAAACGATGACGAAAGATGAAAGAGACCTCTTTGGCTTTCTGTTTGTAACTGTAACAAATATGTTTCATTTCTTACACTCGGAAAGTAGTGTTGTTTTGATCGGTTTATTGGGTGGAAAATGCTGCTTCCCTCCCTACAGAGGGAATAGTATATTTTCATTACAAGTGCGGAAAGGCTGTCATTGCAAAGAGTTCCGACAAATGTCTACCCGAGCCGAGGCACAGTCGAAGGCGAGGGTTCACAGTCGGAACAAGTTGCAATGACGGTTCCGCACGTGTAGATACTGAACGACTATTTTTAAAACAGTTGCGAAAAACTAAGCAATTTACTAAAGAAAAATTATTTGGAAAATGGCGTCAACCGTAAAAACTATAAGCAGAGATTTTTTTTCTTCACCCATTCTAGTAGGCAAAGGGAACTATGCCCATACAGCCAAGACTTCAGTAGATTTTTTTTATGAATATGAAATGAAAATGAAATAAAAAGGAAACCTAACTTAACTCATTCAATCAAATCATTAAATCTGATATTGAAACAAATTAGTAGCTCATAAAAACTTCTATGATTGTTTTTAGTAAAAACTTCATGGTTGGTTTTCCTTTTTAATAGACATTATTTTGACAGTTGGGAAAGAAAACGCACGAGTGTGTAATAGCCCACTTCCCGCACGCTATACGTCCCTGTAATACGCCACTTTTTGAGCAACTGTATTAATAGTACATTACACAACTAGGGTGGTAATACAAAGAAAGGCCGAGATCGCAGAAGTTTGCGGCCCGAGCTGCAAGCGAGGGACGTAAATATGCGATCGAGAGCTTTCTTTATTACCTCCCGTGTTGTGTACATCTTTTTATGTCTACACTTGCCCAGAAAGCTTTATTGCCAGGTGTGGCATAAAAAAACTTATTCAAATTACTTCCCACCTAAGGGCCGGAATGAACTTTAAAAACAGAACTACTGTCAGCTGTGAAGAGTTTTGTGTAAAAAAACTTATTAAAAAAAATGCTGCGGCCATGTGAGTTTCTAAACAGCCAGTGTGAACTTAGTGCAAACCTCTTTAGGCGGAATAAGCCGCAACAATTACGCGGTGAGTTCCATATTGAAAATTTAAAAAGTCGACATGAATTGGCGGGATACTAATCTGTTTTTTGTAAGTATCTGTAACTGAATAAAAAAAAAATGGTAATAATCTTTTATGCTAAGATGTGAATATTAAAATGAGTTTTTATTTTTCTCATATTCGAAATGAAAAGTAGCGTGCTTAACACGGGTAAAAGAATCAATTCCTACTCGGACTATAATTATAGCCGTCTAAATAACTCAGGAATTGATTCTTTCCACCCTCGTTTAACAATCTACTATTTGTTGTTCTCAAGGTGCAATTCCCTGACAAACGTTTGGTTTTTCTTTAAACAATCCATACATATCGGGATGTAATGAAACATTACTGATACGTTTTTTGATTTGGTCGTGCTTATAATTGGAAATAAATTTATAAAAAAGAATCCAAAAACTATCAAAAACTAATTATAGTCTTGAAGCGCTCGTGGTCTAGTTGAACCGAGTGATTGGAATCAATCACTTGAGTGAAGCAACAACAGGCGCGATCAGGTGCAGGATGGGTGACCGTCCCGTGACTACTGCTAGTGGCATTTTTTCCGAGCGCTTTCGTGCTTCCGTGCGTGGGCGGCTTGCGAACTCCTGACAGTAAGGCCCGCCACTGTCTTACAATCCTCCACCAACCCGGACTTGGCCTCCGTAGTGGAGTATGGCCTAACCTTCCTGCGATGCAGGAAGAGATACGTGCCCCAACAGTGGGGACATATAAGGGTTGATATCCAATTATAGTCTTATGAGTCTTATGACAGTTATGACGCTATGAGTTCTTTTTCATTCTGTTGTTCTCAGTTGTAGGCACAATCACACCTTGATTTGTGTCCTCTATTTGTATGGGAATTGCCCCTTGAGGGAGATTCTTAATTGAGTTAATCACAATCAGTAAGACTTATTGAAAAAAAAAAAAAATTCTTAAGTCACAACCCGCAGTCAACTTGATGAGATCTTACATGCGCTTGCATCAGTTGTACTCAAGCCACGATTTTTAGTAAAGGTACGCAAAATTTATGCCTCAGCACCAAATTCAAGGTTCATGGCGAATCGACATTACCGCGGTTACGGGGTATACTTCAAGCAAAGTTCCCTACTTTAATTCAGTACTTTTTTAAACTTTCATACAAATGCTCTAAGACGACATAATTAATACATAATAAGTTTTGTATTTAAGTTTGAGTTGGACATGTTAGAGATTTTCAATAATTCTTGACATATCTTCAATGATAATTTGCGTTTGCGGTGAAGGTTTTTCTGTTTTTAATTTTTCAATATAAAGTCTGTTTCCTCTTAAGGTGCCTTCTCGAATTTCGTATGCCTATTGAGGCAAAACATGCATAGGACTCATATGTAACAACTCCAACATCATTTATGTTTTACGAATAAAATATTTTTACTTTTACCTTACATTTACATGGTTGTACTATTTTATTACTACATCGTGTATTGTCGTCGCTTGATTGAGTTTCTGAGTAATTACCTCTCGTTTCCCAAAATCTCCAAAACAGCATCTTTCAGCCCCATACGTAGGTCTGACCTCAACAACACTCTTTTTCCGAAACCGTTCCTCACAACGCAGGCTGCGTTAAGGAACTGGTCTCCGAAGGCTGGTATCACCACGGTGGGGACCGCGAACTGGACAGCTTCCAGCAGGGATAGCATCCCGCCATTAGTGATGAAGAGCTTTGTGTTTGGGTGGGCTGAAATAAACTTAATAATGATGACATGGATCCACGTGCACAAGCTCATAAATCTAGATTCAAAACATTTTAACCGGATTCCTAATACAAAAAACCGGCCAAGTGCGAGTCAGACTCGCGCACCGAGGGTTCCGTACAAACCTGTATTATAGACCTGAGTATTTGGTATGAATTTCAATTTAATACCTCTACGCGTTTATGAGGAAATGGGTAGTAAGTTTAAAATTATTAAAAAAAAATATATTATGTGATGTAACTAAAAATTTATGGTTTTCGTAATTTTTCCTTTATCTATGCTATAAGACGTTGCTTCGTACCAAATTTCAAGATTCTGAGTTCACGGGAAGCACCCTGTAGGTTTTGATTCCCTTGCAAGTGTCGAAAATTTGCGGCATAAACGGCTGTATCTTTTGATTGCGTTGGCTTAGAAGTTTGATTTTTTCACAGCTTCAAGGGACAGTAGACCTGAGTAATTGATATAAATTTCAGCTTCATACCTCCACGCGTTCCTGAGAAAAAGGGTCTTGACAGACGGACGGACGGACGGACAGACGGACAACAAAGTGATCCTATAAGGGTTCCGTTTTTTCCTTTTGAGGTACGGAACCCTAAAAACTGTCAAAATTGTACTAAACCGAGATAACATAACATTTACATACTGGCACATAAATTGCTTCTGGCCCCACACTGGGATACCCTGTGTCGTGGATACCAGAAACAGCGACATCACAAACATGTAAACATCCAAGATCTGTTTTTTTTGGTCCCCAGCCGGGGATCGAACCCGGGACCTCTTGCATGGTAGGGTAACGCGCTACCGCTGCACCACGGAGGTCGTCAGATGTAAGGGAACTGTGCAAGCGGCTCTTAAAAACTAGAATTTTAAGTGGAAATAAAAGTCTGGCCGGAGACCTCGTCCGCGGCCGCGTTGCTGCAAGATTTGTCTAATTATATCTCCTTTCCGGTGACAGTAAAGTTTATCTGTTTAGACTGTAAAAGTCGTAGGCAGATAACAATATTTACAGCTGGCCAAGATCCTGAGACGGGCTCTCGCTTCATCAACATTCATTACAATTTATCCGACGGTTTCGGTTGCTTTTTGTTGGTATCCCCACTGGTCTCTTCCTGTCTATGAAGATAAGGCACCACCACGGGGGCCAAGTCCGGGTTGGTGGAGGATTGTAAGATAGTGGCGGGCCTTACTGTCAGAAGGTATCAAGCCGCCCATAGGGCCTCCGACATGGCTTAACGACTGCCATTACATGACAGCCGGCACCAACGGCTTAACGTGCCTTGCGAAGCACGGATAGATATACTTACATGATTAGATAACTCCCAGATTTGGCAGACACTTGATTTGGTCTGAAACTAGGATTCCCGGTGCTATGGTAACCAGAAAAGGACAACCATGGAAACGCCCAGACTTCATTTATTTATTTAATACTAGCTGACCCAGCGAACTTCGTACCGCCTAACAGCCGATTCTTTAATTATTTTTAATTTTTCTCTCTGTAAGAACCGTCCTACTTCCTTGAAGTACGAATATTCTCAAAAAAAAATTAGCGAAATCGGTTCAGCTGCTCCCGAGATTTGCGCTTACCAAAACATTCAGCGATTCATTTTTATATTGTAGATATCATTTAATGCATTTTTTTAAACATAAATAATTTAAAAGACTTCTGTATTTTATTATATTTTTTTCTGTCTCTTACCTAATACGCTTTGTTGAGGCGCCCACTTGGTCACATGGACGTTACCAAGCCAATTAGTTGGGGCGTCCTCATCTATCTTCCATAGGACTGTCTGATTGAAGCTCTTAAACATTTGCAGCAGAGTCCCTTTCATAGCCAGCGGCATCCGTGAAGTGTCTAGTTCAGTGCCGAGGCTAAAGTATATGACGCCGTTGGTTGAGTCATCTAATATTGTTTTTAGATCCTGTGAGTTAAGAATTGGAGGGTTGTATTACTCGTAATCATCTAATATGAGTTGACTCTACAGTAGCGTCGATGTAGACTGTACAAGTACTGATGTAAAGGAGTCTTTAAGGTCTAAATTACTATAGGGTGTCATCAATTTGATTTTGTTACTTAATATTTTATTTACAAAAACGATCGATTACCATCGAATTATAATAAAATTGATTATTTCTCAGAGGTCTCAAATACTTATTTTGATGTTAATCAATAGTCACTAGTTTCAACTCCAGTAACTTATAAGATTTATCTATGGGATTAAAACTGTACCATACAGTGCGTTTGTCTGGTGTACTATTAACATCGAAGAAACAAAGCAATTATAAAGTTTTTTTCTTGCATTTTCATCTGTAGCTAAGGTTGGATTGTTAAGATTGTATGCCTTCCTTATTACAGAATCATTGAATATCCTACCTCTGGTATTTTCTCCATATTCTTTCCAATTATGTGGTATCCCCCAACAGGCTTGTAGCTCTGTGGTAATCTTAGCGGCACCCCAAGAGCTACGTGTGAGTTACCCAGCATCAAAGAAGCGTTGAATCTCATGACGTCTAGTGGGGGTAGGGTCCGGCCACGCTTGGCGACCGCGTCGTTGAAGGCTTCTAGATATACCTCGCTCTCTTTGGATGAGTAGTAACTGGAAATGTATACGATTAGCTAAATTTATTTAAAAAACTAATAACAAGATTTTTCAGCAATGCGTATGACCTAGTTGGTACGATAAAAAATCTTGTTAAGTTTGCAAAGTTTCATGCCCTGTTACCTTACCTTCATGAGAAAACAACAATGGTTGTTGAATCAGGTACATCTTTCATTACAGAACATTGTAATCAAAACTGAACAAGCATGCAAAAATACAACATTGTAAATTAACAGAAAGTGATTAAAATTTAGATTGCATCTAATCTGAATTAAACATCTATTATGTTTAGTGCTTCGTAAAGTTCGGAAAAAGCGTGTAAAAGACTGATTGTCATGGTCGTGTAGTCCTCGATTCTAGTTTTGGGCACCGTTAATTTATTTAGCCTCATAAATTTATTTGGTTGGTTTGGACATATGGAGAGGATGAAGGAAGAAAGATTGATGAAACAATTATATATTGCGAATGTGAGTGGAAGGGCTGGTAAAGGACATTCCAGGCGGACATACATCGACCAAATAGGGGATGTATTAGCATAGGGTAAAATAAAAAGAATGCGAGCGTGCATGCAACGACTTATGAACGTTGATGAAGCGAAAGTGATCTGCCAGGATCGTGGCAAGTGGCAGTCCCTGCCTACCCCTCTGGGATACATGCATGAGGTTATGTATGTATGTAAAGTTATTTGGCCTCAGTCAGGATGTGCCCCCATATTTGTGATGCCCTTGTCTGATGGCCAGGATACGGGGTGGCTAGTTTGGGACTATTGGGATTGTTTTGTGTGGAAGTTATTTATCGTGTGTAATGAAAAGAAACAATGATTAGTGGTTTCAAAAAAGTTATGGAGTAAGAAAATGTGAAAAGACAATTAAATATGTGGGCTGTGGTAGATTTAACGGGTTTGAGCACTCCTGCGTTTATATTTTTGTCAGTTGTCAGTTTTAGTTTCACGTAGATATGACTCCCTATTTCTGTTTCTGTTAATTGATTCCAACTCGCCAATTCACTTACAAGTATCTCACGAAACTGACCGACCACTGCGCCCACAGCTCCCGCCACCTCGCCCAGAAGCCCCCTGAGCCATCAGATAAAGCAAACGGACTGTAAGAGGGGCTTGAAACCTCGTCCATCAGACGGAGGTCCAGCCAACTGGCATGCATTGAAGTTGCCCATATTAACGGGCAGCTATATACTGCTGCAAACCTGAAAAATGTAAGCATAATGTTATGTTTTAGCTGCTGTCAAGCTATTGATATTCTCATTAGGATATCGTACAACCTTTTTGGTGCAGGCCTCTTTGAGTTCAAGTTGATAATGGGTGGTTTTCTTTTTCGCTATTAAAAAAGTCGTCGTTTCCTAAAACTCTGTCGATGATGCTGAACTGACTACGTTACTATCGCTCTGAACGTTTTAATTAGAGATGATTATTCTTGTTGTAGCGCTCGTGGCCTTGGCGAACCGAGTGCTTGGAATCAATCACTTGGTTAAGCAACAACAGGCGCGGTCAGGTACAGGATGGGTGAGCGTTCCGTGACTACCGATAGTGGCATTTTTCGGAGCGCTCCCGTGCTTCGCAAGGCACGCTAAGCCGTTGGTGCCGGCTGTCATATAATGGCAGTCGTTAAGCCATGTCAGAGGCCTTATGGGCGGCTTGATAACTTCTGACAGTAAGGCCCGTCACTGTCTTACAATCCTCCACCGACCCGGACTTGACACTCGTGGTGGAGCATGGCCTAACCTTCCTGCGATGCAGGAAGAGACCCGTGCCCCAACAGTGGGGACATACAAGGGTTGATAACGATGTTTGTTGATGTCAAAATAACATTAAGTTTCATTTTGTGAATTTAAAATTCAAGTGACTTATGTCACTAAAAAATATATGTGACTTTTAGTTCCTTACAGCCCCTTACAGTAACATAAAAATTTCAGCACCATCATCCAGCGACTAGGGAAAAATTCAATCAAATAAAGAAAAGAATATTCCTCGTAATGGAATATTATAATAGAAGAGAGGATGAAGGAAGAAAGATTGACGAAACAAATATATATTGCGAATGTGAGTGGAAGGGTTGGTAAGGGTCGTCCCAGGCGGACATACATCGACCAAATAGGGGATGTATTAGCAAAGGGAAAGATAAAAAGTACCCGGAACCGGCGTGCGTGCATTCAACGACTTATGAACGTTGATGAAGCGAAGGTGATCTGTCAGGATCGTGCCAAGTGGCAGTCCCTGGTCTCTGCCTACCCCTCTGGGTACAGGCCTGAGGATATGTATGTAAGTACATAATAGAGTGCATAATATAGAGAAAGAGATTTGTTAAAATTAAGATAGTTGCAATTGCAACCGAAATACAGATTAATGGAGGTGAAGACGACAGACAAAGTCATCAAACATGAGTATTTAAAAAAACCTATTTAGAGCCTAAAAATTCCACCCATGCCGGGACTCGAACCCGCGACCTCTGGCTAACCGTGCCAGCGGTCTCCCAACTGAGCTAATGGGCGACCAACCGGCATCAGTGAAATCTCGAACCTCTTTACAATACTCTCTGTATTACGTACAGACAGTTTAGCCTCTAAGTAGGTTCTTTAAAATTGTCCTTAGCACGGGTTAGTGCATTAAAAAAAAAAAAGAATATAATGAGTATTTTCTAAGACCCAACTCTTACCCAGCGTACAATTCGCTGAACATCCAATCGGCTACGACAACGTCAAAACCGACTTCCTTGTCAACCAATAAACCTCTGACGTTATCATGCAACAGAGTTCGCTTAGCGATGCTGAAGTACATATCCCAATTGTGATTCAAGTGGTCCAGACCCTTATTGAATAGTTTGTCTATGGCCACGTGGTTCACTGGAAGAACAGATCGGTTATTGATATCATAGACTATTGTTGATTCATTGAGATTTAATTGATGTGTTGAAGGAATCGATATCAACCCATGTATGTCCCCACTGCTGAGGCACGGGTCTCTTCCTGCATCGTAGGAAGGTTAGGCCATACTCCACCATAGGGGCCAAGTCCGGGTTGGTGGAGGATTGTAAGACAGTGGTCGGGCCTTACTGTCAGAAATTTTCAAGCCGCCCATAATGCCTCTGACATGGCTTAACGACTGTCATTAGATGGCAGCTGGCACCAACGGCTTAACATACCTTGTGAAGCTAGGAAGCGCTCGGAAAAATGCCACTAGTGGTAGTCACGTGACGATCACCCCATCCTGCACTTGACCGCGCCTGTTGTTGCTTTACTCAAGTGACTGATTCCAATGACTCGGTTCGACTAGGTCACGAGCGCTTCTCTTTAAAGAAGGAATGCAACTAGGAAAACATTTCGTATCGTGGTCTACATACACAACTTTTGATTATTAGATATTTTTGCCTTTATAAAGTTTATCTAATCTTCATTGTAGTGTATGGATATCAACCCTTGTATGTCCTCACTGCTGGGTCACTCTCTTCCTGCATCGCAGCAAGCTTAGGCCAAACTCCACTACCGGAGCCACTTATAGTGTATAAAAAAGTTTTTTTAAGAGTACACTTTGTACAGATTTTTAACTGTCCAACGGTTACTTTCAAGGTGAAAACTTACTTCTTGGTATTCCAGAAACGGGGCTGATGTCAACTTGTTTTAACTTTGTTGGTGGATCAGCTATGGGAAACTGTGTAATGTAGGTAATCTGAAACACGATTTAATTATGTATTAAGACAATTGACAGATATCATAGGAGAGAATCGCTCGCAGGCTCGTCTTCCTGAGTGATCTTAAACGATCACAAAGGTTAAGCAACGTAGGGCGCGCTCAGTGTGTGGATGGGTGACCGGCATTATTCCGAGCAGTTCCGTGATTTGCAAGGCACGTTAAGCAATTGGTGCCGGCTGCCGTCGATAGATGGCAGTCGTTAAGCCAAGTCAGAGGCCTTAAAGCGGCTTGAAAACTTCAGACAGTAAACCAGCCGCTAGTCTTGCAAGCCTCCACCAATCCGAACGCCCCCCCGTGGTGGAGTATGGTCTATACCACAGAGCATTTAGAACAACCTATAACTTCCTTTGAGAAGAGACCTGTGCCCCTTGGTGGGGACATAATGGGTTGATGATAATGATGTTGATGATAGGAGATACTGGATAGAGACACGAGTTTTGCTTCAAACAAATAACAGTCTCTTTTCAAACAATACTCACCAATAATCAATCCATCCAGAAAGGGAATCACGTAGAAAAAATGGGCAAATTTGAATAGATTTCAATTTCTCTTTTATGTTAGTTATGAAGTTTACGTACCTCATGTCCTTCAGCCAATAACAGATTCACATACGCTTCTCCTACGATGGCGTGACTCTTGCTGGGATAGGGAAAAACCAACAGAATTCTGTAACTGGTACAGACTTGCAGGTTCAATACTAACAGAAAATTTATAATACTAAACATACTGCTTAAAAATGTGAAACTGTAGTGGAATATGTTTTTGTGTGCAATATAATGCTCGTATTACTTATTATTATATCACCACAAGCCCCGTGTCTTGGAAATGACATAATGCAGATGAGATTGCGTTTCCAACATAACATTCAAAGTGAGCTAGGATTCGTGATCGAGATAAAATTTTACGTCTTGGCAACATGGTCAATAAATATGATTTTGTTGCACGATGCAACCAAATATGACTTTACTTACACGACTATACTAAAATATTATCATTTAAAATGAAAATTACAAGTTAGTGGCTCTCCCATCGCCGTCAGTATTTTAACACCGTGTATAGTCAGTCAGTACTTTTATGTTTCTATTTCTTATTGAAATGGCAAACAGCCTATGCCGACAATTCTGCCAAAATCACATCTTGACAGGAAAAGAGTAATTTTTATTAAACCCAAATTTCGTTTTCTTTGTTAACATTTTGAAGAGTAAGAGTTAAATGAAGGTGCTATCTACAGCAACTCTCAAACAATCTACAACCAGGAATCATAACAAGTAACAGAACACAAATTTAAATAATATACATTTGTAAAGCAAAGTACATAAGTAACATTACATTTACATACAGGCACATACATTGCTTCTGGCCCCACACTGGGATACCCTGTGCCGTGGGAACCAGAAACAACGACATCACAAACATGTGAACATCCAAGTCTTGGGGTATTTTTGTCCCCAGCCGGGGTTCTAACCCGGGACCACCTGGATGGTAGGTAGATGCGCTACCGCTACGCCACAGAGGTCGCCAACGTACTTAATATTACTATACAATACCAATACCATGACAAAACTCCTGTTACATACAACTTAATATAATTTTCCTCAATAAAATTAATAAGTAATATATAAAGGACGATGATAAATGTATTAATAAAAACATATGAAATTAATTAAACGACTATTGAACGTTGATGAAGCATGGTGATCTGTCAGGATTGTGGCAAGTGGCAGTCCCTAGTCTCTGCCTACCTCTCTAGGAAATGGGCGTGATCTATGCTATATTATGTTGTGTTTGAAATGAATTGATAGTGAAATATCTTATTTTCTTACAAAACTCCCTTCAGCTGCTGTCGTTCGATTACAGAATAGTTTCTGACAGCTGCTTAGACGTACTTCAAACAAAGAAAGAAAAAACTACAATTATAAAGGGATCGCTCCACTAATCGCCTCCGGCGTTGCCTCCGGTAATCAGCCTCCCTTTGATCTCGCGCCAAAGCCTCTTACCACAAAAATTCACTACAGAAGTTTAACCTATGTAAAACCAAACGAATGAGAGTTGAGAAGTTAGCGGTTGTAATAACATTAGTTCATGCAGATTTAGAGGGGAAGAAAGGGACTGAATGGAGAAAATAAACATGTCGCAAGATTAAGGAGTTGGTAAAAGTCAAAATTGCGGATGTCTGATTTATAATTTACAGAACAGAAAATAATGCAAATTGCTAACTTTCAACGGTGTGAAGACAAATTCTACTGCATCTCTTACCCGTGACGGTAATATCTCTATAATGTTTTTGTATGCAATGAAGTGTTCTTTATATTATTATATGTGATTGTGAATGGATTAATAGGAATGCCAAAACATGCCTACATTCAGTTTTTTTTCAGAAACTTCATAATTGTCAACAAGTGTGATCAGAGTCTTAGTTAGCTTGTATAGTGAAATTCAAATATGTTTAATTCAAAGTAGTACAGAAACCGTGATTTGATGAATGTCTGAAGTTAAATTAGGTTTTTAGTGACTGGTGTATTGATTAACATCCTTAGCTATTCTTCTGCTGTAAATATTTTATGGTTTTCAAAGCGAAGCTGGCGCCAATCAAACGCTTTGAGATCGAATCTCGCGCTGCGCGACAGACTGATTAGCTGTTGGAGAAACGGTAGGTAGACTTTGGCTTGACCTTGAGACACAGTTAATTCGCTATTCTATGAATTAAAATTGAAAGAAATATAATAATAGTGAGTTACGGGGGGGTTTACGATTACTGACCAAAGCTAAGTTGCATGTTTTTCTTATTTTAAACTGATTATGTGTACGGTAAACTAATTCGTGGATTTTAATCTAAACCTTGTCTTTGTTTGATTTTCTCCTGTTTTCAATTCACAACACAACGTAAGGGTCTTCCATTATTTCACTAGACGATCACCGCTTTTCTCTTTGGCCAATTAGTTTCAGAAAATTTACAACCCTTCAGGTTATATTTTATATGTTTATATATTATTACCTACCCGGTACAATATTCAATAATAACAATATAAAACATAATATGGACAATACAATAATAATTGTACATTATAAATATAGTAAAAATACTCGTACATACAAATAAATTATTTTTAAGAGAAAGAAGAGAAGAATGTGCAGAGCTACTGAATATCTGTAAGTGTGTATGTATGGGCACAACTCGTGTGTGTGAAGCATTCGTGTACATTTTAAACTGATTGTATGATTTAAAAACCTATTTAGAGGCTAAAAATTTCACCCATGCCGGGATTCGAACCCGCAAACTCTGGCTATCCGTGCCAGCGCTCTTCCAATTGAGCAAATAGGCGACTCACCGGCATCAGTGAAATTTCGAACCTCTACAATATTCTCTGTATTACGTACAGGCAGCGACATCTGGCTTAAGCAAATTGGATCACTTGCGATGGGCAACCTTGAAAATTTGCTTCGCTTGGTGTAGGGGATTTCAGGTGCAGGGTGGCATAGCAGGTCCAGTGAAAAACACGATGATGTCGATTTCAGACGTATATTGGCACACGGTATACGGTATACAAGAGTGTTGAAGAGCGCGGCGGTAGAACGACTGACTCACAATAAAAAATGCGCTCAATTTATGCAGAAAAATACAATCGTAGCTTGGTGTTGTTGTAACGAGATGAACATAATAGGTGTGGCTCACAAAAACGCGAGAGCGAGATAGCGCTGCCGCACCGTTCTAACTATTCAATACAAAGTTTGAATTTACATCATTTAGATTTCTTTGATTAAAAGTATGCAATTCGAAAGAAAATTTGTTCACAATTCCAATGGTGTAAGTTTCATTACGCTAACTTTAACAGTTTGGGAGTTATTGAGCAAAATGTACTACGAACTTTCAACACTACTTTTTTTTTTCCATGAAATACATAAAAAATTAACATTATACCTATTTACATTTGTTTGTTTTCATGAACTCTTCAGTATAAAACCATTTATTTGCATTTTCCAATTATAACTTTGAAGATATTAGGCTTTAAACATTGCAAACTTTGAACAGCTTTAATTGGTAGAAAAATGTAACAATTTTCAGATATTTTTAGCTTATTCACTAGATATTAACATTCTTTACGTAAACAACGTACATTTTTGTAAAATTTTCCAAATTAAAGTGCTGAAATAAGCCTCTAAAGTTTCTCCATACAAACTTTAACATCGATTTTCTCCTAGTAAACGTAGGCCGATCATCATCAAATTTTACAAATATACTAAACAAAACACGCTTAATCAAACTACGTTCTTAAATTTTAATTTACGTGCAAATTTTAAACGTAGAAGACTTACTCAAGGGATTTGCATAAAAGTCGAAGCGCCAGCCCGCGCGCGCCACTCAGCGATCGACCGGCATTGGAAGCAGACGCGTCCATGCGGCCGTTTTCAATACTTGTTATCGCTGGGTCAGACTTGTCCCAAGTCTTTAAACTATGGGAGCACCGGCCGGCCTGCGAGACAAACAGCTCTTTTCAGAGCTATGGTACTTCGAGTTTCTTTTATTGGTTGGACGTCAATAAATGCTGCATAAGGAATCCCAGGTACACGTCGACGGCGTGGGATGACTTATGCATACTTGTTTTATTTATTCCCTCATATAAATATTATATTTACTTATCTATATGGGCCCTGGGTACTTTAAGGCTGCTTTGCTTACAAATTATCTTAGGATTAAGAATAAAATACAATGAATTTTTCCTAGTTGTAAGTTTGATCGGCTTTCTAGGCTTAAGTTTTATGCATTAAGTGCTTTTAGATTTAAGGCTTTCATTTATGCATGTATTTATTTAACTCTTTATTTATTAGTGCACCCTATTTTTATTATTGCTTCTATCTAAACCTATATATATCTAGATTTTAAGGCTTGCATGGTACTAACGCTTGTGAATTGTAGACACAATGTTTTGCAAACTAGGTCTTGGATATGCTTTATTTTATGCGCGTTATTGTATCTAGTTTTAAGGCATGCATGGCACTACCGCATGTAAATTGTAGACGCAATGCTTTGCAAACTAGGTCCTGGATATGCTTTATCTATGTATGCATCTATTAACCTACTGCAGGACCTAGATTAGAGTAGGCTTCGTCGAGGTTAGGCTTTCAAAAACTTGACAAAATACCTAGATGACTCTAGGCGCACGCGTCGCTGGTGGCCGCTCACATCTGTGTGCGTGAGTCACCACGTCAGTGTATGCGTTTATTGCCTTTACTGCGCGCCGCCACGCGTTTATGGCAGAGAGTTGTAAAAGCCCAAAACTAGACAATGGGCCTCGCACCGAATGTTCGTCTAAATGCAAACAAAAGAAATCGAGCAAAACAAGGTCATAAATCTTTTAAAGCAAATTAACTTTTGTAAAATCCAAGGCAAAAATAAAAACCTATTTACCCTAACACACATAATACCTAACTACATAATACTACTCTTACCTAAAGTACATACTAACATCAAACTGGCGTTGCTCGATAACATTTCCGCCCCCTAGTTGAGGATTCAAACCGATAACTCAATCTGTTGGGAGCAAGGCCAGTTTGGTAACAGGGCGTTGTAATATCTTACCACTAGCAAACTTAACACTAACGATACGTACTTGTCCATCTGCACCCGGGTGCACTTCACTTACTATGCCACGGGGCCACGTATTTCGCGGTAACGTTCCATCAACGACAATCACTAAGTCACCGACCTTAAGCGGGTTTACACTATTTGTCCATTTATGTCGTTGTTGTAAAGTTGGTAGGTACTCTCGAGTCCATCTGCGCCAGAACATCTCAGCCAGGGCGTTGACACGGCGCCACTGACTACGTATATCGACGTCTGCCGGATTGTACCTTGTTACTCGCGTGTCCCCGGCGGCAGTGCCGAGTAGCAGGTGATTGGGTGTGATGACCGTAGGCTCGTCGGGGTCCGCAGTCACGTAGCTCAGGGGCCGGCTGTTGATGACCAGCTCAGCCTCCAACAGAAGCGTGTGAAGGACCTCTTCACGTGGAGCTCGTGAGTGCAGAGTAGTATGCAGGGCGGTCTTCACCGAACGAACAAGACGCTCCCAGCAGCCACCCATGTGTGGCGCGAGCGGTGGGTTGAAGCGCCACTCGATGCCGCGCGACGTTGCCTCGTTTTGTAGACGCTGTCCGTCGAGACAGCGCAAGGCAGCCCGCAGCTCGGCGTCAGCACCGACGAAGTTGGTGCCCCGGTCGGACAGGATTACGGCCGGTTGGCCGCGACGCGCTATCAAGCGCCGCAGGGCGAGGATGGCTGAGTCAGCACTCAGCGAGGCGGCGAGCTCGAGATGGACGGCGCGTGTGGCGAGGCATGTGAACAACACGCCCCACCGTTTCTCTCGGCGCCTTCCGATGGCCACCTCCATGGGGCCGAAGTAGTCGACGCCCACGTGCACGAAGGCTCGCCTCGTGGTGGTGAGGCGAACGGCGGGCAGATCGCCCATCTTAGGCGCGCGCGGTTGAGCCCGCTGCACGCGACAGTGTTGGCAGCTGGCAGCCACTGCTTTGACGGTTGGCCGGAGCTTGGTCACCCAGAAGCGCTCACGGATGCGGTTGATGACGGCCTCGTGGTTGGCGTGTAAAGCTCTGGAATGATAGTCCCGCACCATGAGTCTCGTAAGTGGATGGTGACCGTCTAGGATCACAGGGTGACGCTCGTCGAAGGACAGTTCTGTGGCAGCACTAAGTCGACCTCGAACACGTAGTAACCCATCTTCAAAAAGCATAGGATCGAGGCTTCTCAGATGACTGCTGGATGGCAGTGGTTGACCAGCACGCAGGGCATCTACATCAGCTTGAAATGACTGGGTTTGAATAAATCGGAACAATACAACCTCAGCCTCTTGTAGTCGCTCAGTCGTAAGAGTGGAGGGCTTCTTCGCCTTACATGCCCTCACGAAGACCAGTACCCACGCCATGACGCGCAGCGCGCGTTGCCAACTGGAATGGCGTGTCGGGTCGATGAGCGGCGGCTGCCCCGGTGCCACGAGGAGCGCGCGATGTCGCAGCTCGATGTCGACATCGCCATGGCAGATCCCAGCGCCCCAGCGAGGTGTAGGCCATTGATCACTGGAATTGCAGAGAAAAGAGGGACCAGAAAGCCATTTACTTAATTTGCCGTGGGGCCAGCCCAACTTGGTTGCTTCGTCGGCGGGATTATCCTCAGAGGGAACCCAGCGCCAGTCACTTCTCTTAGAAGTTTCATCAATTTCAGCTAGTCTGGTAGCTACATACTTTTGATAGTCGCGAGCGTCCGCAAAAATCCAATGAAGGACAGTACGTGAGTCTGTCCACATGTGAACACTCGCAACTTCCAGTCCCAGTTCCTTCTTAACAGTACGAGCCAGCCGGCACGCCAGTACCGCAGCCTGTAACTCGAGACGGGGAATCGACGTTATCTTAACAGGGGCTACTCGTGCTTTTCCAGCGACGATAGCGCAGTGTCGATTTCCATCTGAGTTAAAACCAACAATATAGGCTACAGCAGCGTAAGCCAGTTCACTAGCATCGGCAAAAACATGAAGTTCAATAGGGCCTGAGACTATGTTGTACCAGCGAGGAACTTTAACTTCTTTTATTACTTTTAAATTGTTAAGCCATTTAAACCATAACTCGGCCTCAGTATCTCGAATCTTTTGTTCCCATTCTATACTAGACATCCAAATACGTTGCATGATTATTCTTGATTGAATAATGCAAGGGTATAGAAGGCCAAGAGGGTCGAAAATACTCATAATAAAACTCAGAAATTGTCTTTTAGTGGGAACTACTGTACCATCAGCCAAACTAGGAGGTAATCTTTTAAAAGACAAATCAAATTCGAATGTATCGGAATCAGTTGACCAAATCATTCCGAGTGTTCTATGGTCACTATTGGGAGATTTCTCAATGGGAATTCTAGTTCTTTCGTCAATTGGAAAAGATTCGCGTAGAGCAGGCGAGTTCGTAACCCATCCTCTAATATGAAAATTGCCAGCTTTGTGGATGTGAGTTACATCATCTACCAATTTTCGCGCCTCCTCTAGCGATCCTACACTATCTAAATAATCGTCCATGTAATGCTTCTCCTTTATCGCCTTCACTGCAGCCGGATGTGAATCTGAAAACTCAGCGGCATTCTTATTGAGAACATAGATGGCAGTTGTAGGCGATGAAGTTGCTCCAAAAATCAATGACTTCATTACATAGGTGTCAGGTTCTCGATCTCTGTCATCTCCTCGCCAAAGGAAAAGCTGTGCGCCTTGGTCTGCTTGCCTAATCTTAACACGTAGGAACATATCGGCAATGTCTGCAGTAAATCCAATTGGACCTTGCCGAAATCTAATTAGGACACCAAGTAGAGACGTAAGTAGATCAGGACCTGTTAGAAGATAATCATTAAGAGAACGACCGTTAACACTAGCAGCAGCATCAAACACCAAACGCAGTTTTCCAGGCTTATTGGGATTCAATACGCCAAAGTGAGGCAAAAACCAATTGGAATCCCACTGCATTTGCTGCGATACTTTTTCGGCGTAGTTCTCAGACACCAAGCGGTCGATTTGAGCTGAATAGCTTGCTTTGTATGATGGATCGCGGTCGCACTTTTTCTCTACACTGCGCAGTCGAGACTTAGCCATACTTTTGCTATTGGGAAAATCGTTGAAATCACGACGCCATAGTAGACCGACTTCCCAGCCACCTTCTACACGTCTACATGTTCGATCTAGAATATCCAGCGCGCGCTCGGATTCCACATTCTTTCTGGTCAAGTTAGAAACACCAATAGCCTCCATCTCGAACTGCTCCTTTACAAGATCATGAAGGTCAGGCTGCGACACGGACATGCAATTGACTGATTCTGCACTGCTAAGGGAGCCTATGGGTCCATGCACCACCCAGCCTAACTTAGTTAGAGAAGCGACCGGTCGGCCGGACTTACCCCTTCGGATTTCCTCGCCGACGATGAGCTCGAAGTTGTCCTGGCCAAGCAACAGCAGCGGTTTCGCATCTCTCAATTCGCTGCAATTCAGATCTCTCAGGTGTACATTCTCACTGAGAGCACTCGCGGGAACAGTTTGTGTCGGCAAATCGAGGCCTTGCCACGTGCGAACAATCACTTTATGAGTCTTTCCATTTACACCACGAATTGTGACCGAGATAGGCCGAGAATGTCTATCAGCTAAACACTGTCCGCCGGCGGTTACTAGTCTTAGCGGAGCTGGGATCATATTTTTAACGTATTGACTTACAATACTATTGTCCACTAACGAAACTGTCGCACCATCGTCCAGTAACGCGTACGTATCCCGCTCTACGCCATCACTCAACACAATTGTCACTGGAGTCACTTTCAACCATGTACCGAGCGAACACTTATTGTCTATTGCAGTTACTAACTCGGTCACTGTGGGTTGTCACGCGTTGTTTTTACTGTCGTCGTGAAGCAAGACGTGGTGATGAGCGTTGCAACGTGGACAACGTTTAGCCCGGCATAAGAACCGATGATGCGGGCGTGCTAGACACTTGCCACACAAACGCCATTTCTTTATTGAGTCCCATTTCTCACTTAGCGAAAGTTCTTTGAATTTGGCACAGTCTTTCAGTTTATGCTCGGTACTTTCACACATTTTACAAGGTTCGGGCGGTGTGTCGGTATTTACTTTTTCAGGCAGCTCCGCTGTTACAAAAGCACGCTGAGGCCTACTAGGCGCGTAAGGACGCGACTGTGGTGCTTGTGGAGGCCTTTGTTGCGGTCGTGGCGGGTCCCGTTGCTGAGTAATTGTTCGTGGCGGCACCGGCGCTGCGCGTGGTCGTGCAGATGTATGACGCATGCCCGCCGAGCAGCTGGCCAACAATGCAGCGCTTTTGGCTTGAGTGGCGAGAAACTCCGCCAACACTTTCAGGCTCGGTGAAACTCTCAGTAACTCGTGCTCGGGTCCCATGTCTGTGAGGTACCGGTCATAGGCTTGCATCAAGTGTTGCGGGAATCGCAGTAAAACTTCGCGGGTCAGCCACAGGTCATGTAGGTGAAGTTGGCCGCCCCCGTACTCGAGCAAGAAAACGCAGTTTCGCAGTTCAGCAGCAAAGTCCGTCACTTCGCGCAAATTTTCACTGATGAACGGCAATTTCGACACTCTGTCCGTCACTTCATTTATTGTTGCCAGAGGGTCCTCGTATAAATCACTTAAATGGTCCATAATAACGCGCGGTGAGTCACCTCTGACTAACATATCTTCAACGCGCCGTCTCGCATCGCCCCGCACTGCCGATTGTAGTCTACAGAGATTTTCATAGTCGTCGAAACCGTATTTTCGCGTTGTTTCTTCGAATTTTCGTTTGAACGAAATCCACGCGCCTACTGAGCCTGTGAAAGGCGGAAGTTCGTAAAATTCTTTAGGCACATTTCTCAGCGATTCGCGGTTTTTAGGCGCGGCACTCTCGACAGTAACAGTTTTCGTTCGCGGTAGCGGGCGCGAGGTAACTTCTTTGTAGTCCGTCGACTGCGACTGAATCCACTCTTCTACGCGCACTGTAGGATCCATTGGGGTGCGTTTGACGTCGCTGTCGGCGTTGTCGCTGTCGGCTTCTTCGGCTATCGAGATGTCGTAGGCGAGTTTCTTCTCCACCGCTGCTTTGCGAAGCTCTCTCGTGCGCTCGAGGTCGCGTAGACGTTCCTCTTCAAAAGCGAGACGCTGGGCCCGCAAGTTAGCGCGATCTCGTTGATTTTCCTCCTCGATTGAGATGCGTAGTGCCCGGGCGCGGTGTTTATCTTGAGCGGCGGCTTCTTCAAGGCGTGCTAGCTCTTCTTGGGCCTCTGCTTCGGCTTGAAGTCGCAGTGTTTTGCTCCGTCTGCTGGAGGACGATGCTTGACTCGCCGGGCGGCGAATCGTGCTTGTGGTGACGTCGGTCATAGTGAGCGACGTATGAAGGTTCGTAGGTCGTCTGTCGCTCGCAACAGCAGCTCCCGCTGCCGCCGGCGTGGACGATCCCAGAGCAGTTGATGACGGCGTCGTCGCCATCTGAACAATATTGACGCCGGAGTCGTCCGCCGTGCTCTTCCTTGCTGCTGTCTTGCTCCTAGTTTCCATAGCACGGTGGTCTGGTCGACGTGACTGGAGGCCTGCCCTGAACATCCGGCTCGAAGGACCAAACTCTGTAGGGGATTTCAGGTGCAGGGTGGCATAGCAGGTCCAGTGAAAAACACGATGATGTCGATTTCAGACGTATATTGGCACACGGTATACGGTATACAAGAGTGTTGAAGAGCGCGGCGGTAGAACGACTGACTCACAATATTTTTTTTTTTTTTTTTAACCCTATAAAGGGCACCCTCCGGAGGACACGGGGGAGGGAGGTGGTGAATGCTCATGCATAACAGCACGGACCCGGCCGTGCTGCCAATGTGGGACTCACAAGAAGTGCGCCTACCCACTAAACACCACCTTGGGGCTAGTTTTGGTCCTAAGGACCCCTAAACCGACATCGGAGCGACCCCCTCGAGGCCGAGGACGGGTGCGCAGCGGAGCTCCCTAAATGAAGCGTCCGCTTAGAAGGTTAGCTACGGCTGCTAGGAGAGAATAGTGTCACCACAAGCGGGGACACTAGCTGGCGGGGGCTGTGTCTGCCTGGGACCGAGCCTCTAGTAGGTGGTCCAGTTCAGAACAGAGTTCATCGTGAGGGAGAATACAAATAAAGAGAGGGACCGGGGAGTACTAATTAGTTTAATTAAACGAGACTAGAGAGCATATCGCTATGCTCGGCAAGAGCGATAAGACGCTCAGCGGGGGAGGTGGCGGCGCGCAGCTTGCCCGCCAGTTTAGAGATCTCCGCCAGATCAATATTATTGATGGCAGCACTGATCAGCCTAAGGTCGTCAGCTGTCTGAGACCTATCTGAGGGGGGATTTGCCTGAGTGGCCGCTACGGGCTCGGCTGTAGCGGGGGGACTAGGTCGGGGGCCCCATGCGGGGGTCGGTGGGGGGCTAGGTTTGGCACTGGGGCGGCCTAGGGGTGGGAATGCAGGGGTATTCAGTGCCGGAACTGATTTCCTCTGAGCGAAGGGGGCCTTGGGAGCCTTAGCGGCGGAGGGGCGGGGGGCACGCGGGCACCCCCGGTAATTGGCCGTATGGCCGGACTGATTGCACAGTACGCAAGCCGGAGGAACTTCCGAGTCGCGAGTGCGCAAGCACTCCGCAGTGGCGTGAGGCTCTAGGCACTTCACGCATCTGGGAGGAGCGGAGCAGTTTGCCGCCGCGTGGCCATAAAGCTGGCAGCGGTGGCATTGGCCGGGGTGGCCCCGCCTATGGGGCTTCTCGACTTTAATATTCGAGAGGCCACAAACTGTGGGAACTCCCGAGAAGATGGAGCGGGCTTGGGGGGAATTGGTGAGTACCACCAAGGCCAGGGGGAAGGACTTCCCGCGGCTACTGTGCATGGGATACACAGCCTCGACGGGATGACCCTGGGAGATAAGGTCATCCCTGATGGCGTCCTTGGATAGTTCCGTCGGAACGCCACGAAGGACAGCCCGCACCTTGCGCTCCTCGGGAAGCGCATAGGTGTGGTAGGGGATTTTATTGAGGGTAAGGAGCTTAGTTAGACTCCTGAAGTTGTCGGTGGTGGCGGTCTCAATGACGATGCTATCGCCAACATTCCGGGCCTTGGTAGTATGGACATTATTGTCCTTACAGAGTTTGGACAGATTGGTCCATGCGGACTTGTCCCGTAGGTACACGGGAGGTGGGGACTTTGCCTTCGAAGGCTGGGGGGAAGACCGTGCGAACGGTCCTGTTGGTACGGGGACGTCGATATCCATGAGGGGGGGTATCGTAGCGGGGGAGGGGGGCGTGGAAGCCGCGGGGGAGGGGGGCGCGGGAACCGCGGGGGAGGAGGGGGCGGCAGAGAAAGCCGCAAGGGAAGGGGGCGCGGAAGCCGCGGGAGAGGAAGGGGCGGAGGCCGCGGGGGAGGCTGAAGTCTCAGAGGACGGGCAGGGAGTCCTTTTAGAAGTGGCAAGCTTACGCTGCCTCTTCTTGCGGCGGGAGACCGAAGTAAAAGCATCGGTGAGGGTGCTAGTCTCGGAGTAGGGAGAGCTCCCTGAGAGGTCGGACCGCGATTTAGAACGCTTCCGTGCGTGGGAGTCCGAGACAGACTCGGTATCCATAAGGGAAGGGGCGCGGGTCTCGGGAGAGACCGGAATAATGACGGGGGCAGGGGGAGACTCAGGAGAATCAGGGATGGCAGCGGGGGCGGGGGAGTCGGGGGAGTCGGGGGTAGCGCCCTGGGATTCCTTTAAAAAAGACTGGACTTCGTGATCAAGCGCCCGACTTGACACGAAGTGAAGGAGCAACGAGTAGCTCCATTTATTTGCCATAGTGGCGGACAGCTCCCCTGTCAGTGGCAGGGGAGCGGGAGGTAACGAGAGTTTAGACGTAATGCCTAGCAATTACGTGACAAGAAAAAAGAAAAACAACAGAAACAAAGCGGGGAGTAATACCTAGTATAAACCTAGGCACTTACTTGACCAATCCGGCAGGACGGAGCACTCGAACTCTGAAAAAGATAGAGGTGTGTATTAGTAAACAGTACGCAAAACTCGCCGGCAATGCACGGGCGCACTGTGCACGCGAGCGAGTGGCCGACAGCGGAGAGGGACGCGCGATGCGACCGCTCTCGACGCTGGTAAACGAACTGTGTTGACTGACAATAAAAAATGCGCTCAATTTATGCAGAAAAATACAATCGTAGCTTGGTGTTGTTGTAACGAGATGAACATAATAGGTGTGGCTCACAAAAACGCGAGAGCGAGATAGCGCTGCCGCACCGTTCTAACTATTCAATACAAAGTTTGAATTTACATCATTTAGATTTCTTTGATTAAAAGTATGCAATTCGAAAGAAAATTTGTTCACAATTCCAATGGTGTAAGTTTCATTACGCTAACTTTAACAGTTTGGGAGTTATTGAGCAAAATGTACTACGAACTTTTTTTTAAGAATAAGAATAAGAATAAAAAGAATTTTATTGCCTCATCAAAAACAACTTGAACAAAGTAAGACTTAAAATATATTATAAAATAAGGCAAAAGGTAGTGGCTCAGCTGGTGCTGACCCGGGTCAGCCCCGGACAGCGCTGGTTTTCAGCCACTGCCTTCTCCCTGAGATGTTGTACGGGAGTAATGTAAAGAGGGCTGTATCAATTAGGTAACTAACCTTTCAACACTACTTTTTTTTTTTCCATGAAATACATAAAAAATTAACATTATACCTATTTACATTTGTTTGTTTTCATGAACTCTTCAGTATAAAACCATTTATTTGCATTTTCCAATTATAACTTTGAAGATATTAGGCTTTAAACATTGCAAACTTTGAACAGCTTTAATTGGTAGAAAAATGTAACAATTTTCAGATATTTTTAGCTTATTCACTAGATATTAACATTCTTTACGTAAACAACGTACATTTTTGTAAAATTTTCCAAATTAAAGTGCTGAAATAAGCCTCTAAAGTTTCTCCATACAAACTTTAACATCGATTTTCTCCTAGTAAACGTAGGCCGATCATCATCAAATTTTACAAATATACTAAACAAAACACGCTTAATCAAACTACGTTCTTAAATTTTAATTTACGTGCAAATTTTAAACGTAGAAGACTTACTCAAGGGATTTGCATAAAAGTCGAAGCGCCAGCCCGCGCGCGCGAATCAGTTCGTTTACCAGCGTCGAGAGCGGTCGCATCGCGCGTCCCTCTCCGCTGTCGGCCACTCGCTCGCGTGCACAGTGCGCCCGTGCATTGCCGGCGAGTTTTGCGTACTGTATTCTAATACACTCTTCTCTCTTTTTCAGAGTTCGAGTGCTCCGTCCTGCCGGATTGCTCAAGTAAGTGCCTAGGTTCTATACTAGGTATTACTCCCCGCTTTGCTTTATTTTTTTTTTTTTTTCTATTTTCTTGTAACGTAATTGCTAGGCATTACGTCTAAAC
Source organism: Yponomeuta sedellus (assembly GCA_934045075.1). Classification (NCBI taxonomy): domain Eukaryota; kingdom Metazoa; phylum Arthropoda; class Insecta; order Lepidoptera; family Yponomeutidae; genus Yponomeuta; species Yponomeuta sedellus. The sequence continues at coordinate 1,349,627 of OW203738.1, read as the reverse complement.
TCACGTTATCTCCCGCTCCCCTGCCACTGGCAGGGGAGCCGTCCGCCACTATGGCAAATAAATGGAGCTATTCTCTGCTCCTTAACTTCGTGACAAGTCGGGCGCTTGATCACGAAGTACAGTCATTTTTCAATGAAGTGCAGGGCGCTATCCCCGACTCCCCCGACTCCCCCGCCCCCGCTGCCATCTCTGACTCTCCTGAGTCCCCCCCTGCCCCCACCGTTATCCCGGCCTCTCCCGTGATCCTCCCCTCCCCGTCTCCGATGGATACCGAGTCCATCTCGGGCTCCGCCACGTCCCGCACTAGGAAGCGCTCCATCTCGCGTTCCGAGTGGCCCGGGAGCTCCTGCTCCTCCCCCTCCTCCTCCTCGGAGGTGAACACCGTCACCGGTGACTTCACCACTGTTACGTCCAGGAAGAAGAGGCAGCGCAAGCTAGCCTCTTCGAAGAGGACTCCCCCCACCCCCGCGGCTCCCGCCGCCCCATCCCCCGCGGCTCCCGCCGCCCCCTCCCCCGCGGTCTCCGCGCCCCCCTCCTCCACGGATACTATACGTCCGCTAATGTCAATTGACATTCCCGCCCCACCGAAGCCGTTCTCACGGTCCTCCCCCCAGCCTTCGAAGGCCAAATCCCCTCCTCCCGTGTACCTACGGGACAAGTCCGCATGGACTAAGGTCGGGCAGTTATGTAAGGACAATAATGTCCACTACCTCAGGGCGCGGAACAACGCCGATAACATAGTTATCGAGACCGCGACTACCGACCACTTCAGGAGCCTGACTAGGCTCCTCACTCTCCACAAGGTCCCATATCACACCTATGCGCTCCCCGAGGAGCGCAAGGTGCGGGCCGTGCTCCGAGGCGTTCCCATGGAACTTTCCAAGGACGCCATTAAGGACGACCTTGTCTCACAAGGTCATCCCGTCGAGGCGGTGCATCCCATGCACAGCAGCCGCGGGAAGTCCTTCCCCCTTGTCTTGGTGATACTCACCAATTCCCCCCAAGCCCGCTCCATCTTCTCGGGAGTCCCCACAGTTTGTGGGCTCTCGAACATCAAAGTTGAAAAGCCCCATAGGCGGGGCCACCCCGGCCAATGCCACCGCTGCCAGCTCTATGGCCACGCGGCGGCAAACTGCTCCGCTCCTCCCAGATGCGTGAAGTGCCTAGAGCCTCACGCCACCGGGGAGTGCTTGCGCACTCGCGACTCGGAAGTCCCTCCGGCTTGCGTACTGTGCAACCAGTCCGGCCATACGGCAAATTACCGGGGGTGCCCGCGTGCCCCCCGCCCCTCCGCCCCTAAGGCTCCCAAGGCCCCAAAGGCCCCCCTCTCCCAGAGGAAATCAGTGCCGGCACTGAACACTCCCGCCTTCCCGCCCCTGGGCCGCTCCAGTGCGAAACCCACCCCTCCTCCAACCCCAGCATGGGGCCCCCGCCCTATCCCTCCTCCCTCCACAGCAAGGCCCGTAGCGGCCACTCAGGTTTGTCCCCCCTCTGCCCCAATCAGGTCTCAGACAGCTGACGACCTTAGAGTCATCAGTGATGCCATTCAAAATATTGATTTGGCGGAGATTTCCGTATTGGCGCACAAGCTGCGCACCGCGACCTCCCCCGGCGCGCGTCTTGCCGCCCTTGCCGAGCATAGTTATATGCTCTCTCGTCTTGCTTAGTTAGTTAGTTTATAGCTAAACTAACTAATGCCGGTCCCTCAGGACACTCCCCCACCCCCGCGCGTCAGCACGGGCCGACTCAAGCCTAAGGGCGTCTCGCTTATTTCGTACAACGCTCGCGGTCTCCGCAGCAATGTACACGAACTCAGGGAATTCGTTAAAGTCAACGAAGTGGACCTGCTCCTAGTGCAGGAAACTTGGCTCAAGCCCCGTACTCGGGGACTGAGGATTCCCAAGTTTACTCTCGTAAGAAATGACAGAGCCGACGGCCGTCAAGGCGGCGGCACTGCCATTTATTACAAGAGTTCCCTTCACTGCTCCCATGTCCCCACTCCGGCTCTCTCCAACATGGAAGCCACTGTTTGCAGACTAGGTATGACGGGACATCCGTCCTTAGTAGTAGCTTCAATTTATATTCCCAGCGGAACACTACCCTTACGGAGTGATTTCGAAGCCATCCTCGCTCTAGGCCCCCATACCGTGATGTTCGGGGATTTCAACTCGAAACACACGGATTGGACCTGCCTACAGACGAACTCTGGTGGCATTGCCCTTCTCGGTCTAACCGAATCGTTGGAATTAGACGTCCTATGTCCGTTTTCTCCAACTCACTACCCTGACAACCCAGCGCACTCCCCCGACGTGCTAGATTTCGCCCTTTTAAAGGGCGTCAGCCTCAACCTCAGGTCGATCAAGCCTCTCGACGACCTAGGTTCCGACCACCGACCGGTCTCGCTCCAGCTAGGTCCCCCGACTCACTCCACACTCTCTGTTAAGACTATCACTAACTGGGACGGTGTTAAAGCCTCCCTAGTTACCGTTGCTGAAGCCCCCGATTCGCCGCTTGTGCTCACACCCGGCTGTCTTGACAGCACGGATAAAATAGATAGCGCCGTAGACTCCCTCACGCATGTGATCCAAACAGCCATCCGTGACAACGAACACCAAGTCCCGGTCCATGACCGTAAGCTCCCTCTCGACGTCAGAAATCTGATAAGGGCCAAAAGAGCCGCCCTTCGAAGGGCCTCGCTCTACCCAACTCCTGCCTACAGGAAACGTGCAAACGCCCTCCAACGGCAAGTCCGGTCGCGGCTCTCCGAATTGAGCAACTCCAATTGGGGTGACCTCATGGAGACCATTTCCCCCTCCCACGTAGCATACTATAAAGTAGCTAGGGCCCTTCGGGTTGACGCGATCACCCACACCCCTCCCTTGATGCGTCCCGATGGCACTACCGCCTTCGAGGACGACGAAAAGGCCGAATGCTTCGCTGACAGCATTGAGGCTCAATGCTCTCCCAGCGTCCAGCATAGAGACCCAGTTCACATAGGCAAGGTTGAGGAGGAGGTCCGTAAAAAGACCTCCCTCCCCTTAACCGACGACCCTATCGCGGTATCCACTGACGAAATTCAGCTTTTTATCAAAAGACTGAAACGTAAAAAGGCCCCAGGAGCGGACGGTATTGCCAACCTAGCGCTCAAAAACTTCCCCGGCCAGGTGCTCACCCTCCTTGCCATTCTCTTCAATGCCTGCTTTGACCTCTGTCACTTTCCATCCGCATGGAAAGAGGCGACAGTCATAGGCATTCCCAAGCCCGGGAAGCCCCTCAACGTCCCATCTAGCCACCGCCCCATCAGCCTTCTTAAGGCCATGGGCAAGCTCTTCGAACGAGTTATTCTCACTCGTATGAGAAACCACCTCTTCCCGTCAGAGGGACCCCCTCTCATCATCCATCACCAATTTGGCTTTCGAGCTAGGCACTCTTGCCCTCAACAAGTCCACCGCATAGTAGAGTATATCTTGAGTGGTTTCTTCCCTAGGCGCGAAAAGACGGTAGCCGTCTTCTTCGATGTCGCCAAGGCCTTTGACAAGGTCTGGCACGCAGGGCTCGTGTACAAATTGTACGAACTGGGTCTCCCCGACCGACTTGTCCGCGTCATATATAGCTTTTTGAAGGATCGGTCCTTCCGTTTTAGACACGAGGGGGTACTCTCGTCCCCCCGTCCGCTCAGAGCCGGGGTCCCGCAAGGCTCCGTGCTCTCCCCCCTCCTGTACATTTCGTACACAAATGACATTCCCATTCCCGGCGATGGGGTCCAATTGTCACTTTTTGCCGACGACACCGCACTCTACTGCAAGAGTCGGCAGATGTCGTGTATCCTCCGCAAACTCCAACCCGCGGTCGATAAGCTAGGAGCCTGGTTCAGACTATGGCGCATCGAGGTCAACCCGGAGAAAAGCACGGCTGTGCGTTTTGAACACAAGCGTGGACGGTTTCTCGGCGAGGACCCCCCCATTCGCATGTTAGGGACCCCAGTCCCCTGGCAAAAATCCGCCAAGTACCTAGGTGTCATTTTAGATAGGAACCTGACTTTCGTCCCACACATCCGGAAGGTGACCCGGACAGCCCGATTTTACCTAGGCCGCCTATCATCCATGATAGGCCGGCACAGTAGGATGTCAGCTAGGAACAAGCGAACGCTCTATAAGGTTTGCATTCGTCCCGTGATGACTTACGCGGCACCCGTCTTCGCTCACGCGTCCCCCTCAGCCCTGTACGGACTGCAGAGGGTACAGAACATTTTTATTCGTAGGGCACTGAACGCTCACTGGTGCGTCAGGAACGCAGACCTACATCGGGACATGGAAATCCCAACCATGCAGCAATTTATTAGGTCCCTCTCAGAGACGTTCTTCAGCACTGCTGAAGAACATCCCAACCCCCTGATCCGCGAAGCAGCGGCTTACTCTCCGCCCACGACGGACCCACGTTACCTGGTGCGCAGGCCCAGGAACGTACTCGTTGACCCGCCCGACAAATTGTCGTCTGACCTGAACCACCTCTTAGAGGCTCGGTCTCAGTCAGACGCGCCCCCCTCCTCTGCCAGTGTCCCCCCTAGGGGGGGCACTGCTCTTTCATAGCAGTTTTGTAATATAAACTCTTCTAAGCGGACGCTCCGCTAGGGAGCTCCGCTGTGCGCCCTCCTCGGCCTCGAGGGGGGTCGCTCCCGATGTGGGTTTAGGGGTCTCTAGGACCAAAACCAGTCCCAAGGTGGTGTTTAGTGGGTAGGCGCACTTCTTGTGAGTCCCACATTGGCAGCACGGCCGGGTCCGTGCTGTTATGCATGAGCATTCACCACCTCCCTCCCCCGTGTCCTCCGGAGGGTGCCCTTTATAGGGTTAAAAAAAAAAAAAAAAAACCCGCGCGCGCCACTCAGCGATCGACCGGCATTGGAAGCAGACGCGTCCATGCGGCCGTTTTCAATACTTGTTATCGCTGGGTCAGACTTGTCCCAAGTCTTTAAACTATGGGAGCACCGGCCGGCCTGCGAGACAAACAGCTCTTTTCAGAGCTATGGTACTTCGAGTTTCTTTTATTGGTTGGACGTCAATAAATGCTGCATAAGGAATCCCAGGTACACGTCGACGGCGTGGGATGACTTATGCATACTTGTTTTATTTATTCCCTCATATAAATATTATATTTACTTATCTATATGGGCCCTGGGTACTTTAAGGCTGCTTTGCTTACAAATTATCTTAGGATTAAGAATAAAATACAATGAATTTTTCCTAGTTGTAAGTTTGATCGGCTTTCTAGGCTTAAGTTTTATGCATTAAGTGCTTTTAGATTTAAGGCTTTCATTTATGCATGTATTTATTTAACTCTTTATTTATTAGTGCACCCTATTTTTATTATTGCTTCTATCTAAACCTATATATATCTAGATTTTAAGGCTTGCATGGTACTAACGCTTGTGAATTGTAGACACAATGTTTTGCAAACTAGGTCTTGGATATGCTTTATTTTATGCGCGTTATTGTATCTAGTTTTAAGGCATGCATGGCACTACCGCATGTAAATTGTAGACGCAATGCTTTGCAAACTAGGTCCTGGATATGCTTTATCTATGTATGCATCTATTAACCTACTGCAGGACCTAGATTAGAGTAGGCTTCGTCGAGGTTAGGCTTTCAAAAACTTGACAAAATACCTAGATGACTCTAGGCGCACGCGTCGCTGGTGGCCGCTCACATCTGTGTGCGTGAGTCACCACGTCAGTGTATGCGTTTATTGCCTTTACTGCGCGCCGCCACGCGTTTATGGCAGAGAGTTGTAAAAGCCCAAAACTAGACAATGGGCCTCGCACCGAATGTTCGTCTAAATGCAAACAAAAGAAATCGAGCAAAACAAGGTCATAAATCTTTTAAAGCAAATTAACTTTTGTAAAATCCAAGGCAAAAATAAAAACCTATTTACCCTAACACACATAATACCTAACTACATAATACTACTCTTACCTAAAGTACATACTAACATCAAACTGGCGTTGCTCGATAACACTTGGTAAGAAGTTCATGGCTCGAAAGAGGAGAAGAATGTGCAGAGCTACTAAATATTTGTAAGTGTGTGTGTGTGTGGTGGCACAACTCGTGTGTGTGAAGCATTCGTGTACATTTTAAACTGATTGTATGATTGTTGGCGTCAATAAACAATTATCTTATGGACTATGATTATTCAAAACGTGTCATCTTCTTTCTTCTCTTGTTAATATCGTGCGACTTGTATAATGTATATTTTATTTCGGTCCTGTTGCTATTTAAACTTTTCCAGTATCTGTATTAGAAAAAAAAATATTATTTATAAATTTAAAAACCTATTTAGAGGCTAAAAATTTCACCCAGCCTCTAAGTAGGTTTTTAAATTTGTCCTTAGCACGGGTTAGTGCATTAAAAATAAAAATAGTATAATCATGTGGGTACAGTGATATCGTTCCGATGTAAAACCTAACTGCAAAGTAGGTAGTCGGAGCTGTAAGTGATGCAATTTGCTTAAGCCAGATGTCGCTGCCTGTACGTAATACAGAGAATAGTGTAAAGAGGTTCGAAATTTCACTGATGCCGGTGAGTCGCCCATTGGCTCAATTGGTAGAGCGCTGGCACGGATAGCCAGATGTTGCGGGTTCGAATCCCGGCATGGGTGAAATTTTTAGCCTCTAAATAGGTGTTTAAATTTGTCCTTAGCACGGGTTAGTGCATTAAAAATAAAAATAGTATAATTATTTATAAATTTTCATGCAGAGACATTTTTTATTTTGTGTCTTTATTGTGTTCAACTAAAGTTAATCAATCGAAAAAACCTTCTTTATGAAGGTCTTTTTCATCTATCAGTTCTATCCATCCTAAGGTTGTCTGGATGCGACGCTTTTAGCGATATAACCACCACTGTATTTTCTTTTAAGGTGTTTTATTTTCTGGTTTGTACTATAGAGAGTTATAATGTAATCTAATCTTAGAGCCTATACTGGACTATGAAAATGTATATTTACTCACATTTTCGAAAACCCAAGTAGCCAGCCGGGCTTTAATTGCGGTTTTCTATTGACCGTGCCAACGAAACTAAGTATAAAGTAGGAAAGATCTAAAATCACTCGGGGTGATTACAAAAAAATACTTTCTTATCTGGTGCACCTGCTTCTCCATCTTACTCTGAGGACTTTGAGGTCACGCTTATTCATAAAAGTCTGCTAAGTTAAAGCATTGCTGATTCTCGCTCTATCTTATTCTATTAACCTAAGTGAGAATGAAACAGAACACTCTTTAGCAGCTGTTTTAAGTTAGCGGACCATTGTGAATAAGTGAGTTCGTACAGTAAAACCGAAATGCTCGATTCGGACACAGAGAGGAACGATTTAAACAGACATCGTTCGTGTCATTTTACGACCTCAAAACCTGAAATCAGTTTCTCCAATTGCAAAGTTTAGAATTGTACATTTATAATGTTGTACTGAATCAATCACTTGAGTTAAGCAACAGCAGGCGCAGACAGGTGCAGGATGGGTGACCGTCCCGTTCGATCTTTTTTCCGAGCGCTTCCGTGCTTCGCAAGGCACATTAAACCGTTGGTGCCGGCTGTCACGTAATGGCAATCGTTATGCCATGTCAGAGGCCTTATGGGCGGCTTGATAACCTCTGACAGTAAGACCCGCCACTGTTTTACAATCCTCCACCAACCCGGACTTGACCCCTGTGGTGGAGTATGGCCTAACTTTCCTGCAATGCAGGAAGAGACCCATGCCCCAGGAGTGAGGACATACAAGGGTTGATATCGATGTTATACCGGCGTGTGTGCATGCATGCGTGTGGCTAATGAATGTTGATGAAGCGAAGATGATCTTTCAGGATCGTGGCAAGCGGCAGTCCCTGGTCTCTACTTACCCCTCTGGGATACAGGCGTGAGGTTATGTTATGTTGTAGTCTTAAGAAGATGTTATTAGTTATAGGCGAGGTGATCTTATCTCTGAAAAAGATGTATGTTATAAAGTATAATATAATACTTGTGTATGGCAGAAAATCAAGAAAGCAGAATTAATGCAGACGAATTGAGATCCTTGAGAACCTAACTCAAGGCTATTATTTCTGTTTGGTATGTTTATTTCAGGCCGACCAGGTGAGATGACAATCTGCGAAAAACTGCCGGCAAATGCTGGATGCGCAAGCTGAAGACAGGGCGCTATGGCGCTCATTGGGGGAGGGCTATGTCCAGCAGTGGACTAATATAGCCTGAAGAAGAAGAGATGTTTATTTCCAATTCTAAGCACGACTAAACCTCGATTTGATCTTCTAAACGTATTGCCCTGCAGTGGATAGTTTATAGGCTACGTAAAAAAATTCTAGCTTAACACCAAAAAAACAAAGCAAATATGTGACTGAAAATGCTGAAAGCTAAAATCGAAAATATAACAAGTTTAAAGGGTAGTCCTACGTCATAACGTCCCGAGCATTCGGCGGGAACTCAAAAGAACGGGACAGACAGACAGACGGCCCGATATTGCCCGCTGGTTGGATATTTCTGACTTTGTGACAGTGGTACAATTTACAAGCATCCATCTTGGCCGAAATTCACGGAGACACATTTATTCGTAACTAGCTGTGCCCCGCGTTTTACCCGCGGTTCACCGATTTTCCCACGGGAATAAGATATTTTCCCGCAGGAAAACGTAGCCCATGTGTTAATCTAGGGTGTCAGCTGACACCATACAAAATTTTATTCATATCGCTTCAGCCGCTTAGACGTGAAGAAGTAACAAGCAGCAGACACTGAAAAACTTTCGCCTTTGATTGAAATGCACTGTGTGTTTGGAATAAAACGTATAGTCGAGGCGGCAGCACTGACTAAGTGTCAGTCTGTTATTTTAACTGGTAATTATCGGAAACACTTATTTTCTGATAACGGGAACGGATTATGTTCATTATATGTAATTTGATTTACAAGAATTAATCTTTAAACTAAAACTTTCGTAAGAACAACACTAATTAATCTTTAATCGATTACTAAATAATCGAGTTTAACAACGTGATTTTAACGCCATCTTGATTCGTTCAGTCGAAGTCTGTCAGTGCTCAGAATCAGTCGATATGGGTTCCCAGTGTCGTACAGAATAAATAATTATTCGTTTTCTTTAAACTATCTAAGTTATACTATTTTTATTTTTAATGCACTAATCCGTGCTAAGGACAATTTTAAAAACCTATTTAGAGGCTAAAAATTCCACCCATGCCGGAAGTCGATCCCGCGACCTCTGGCTACCCGTGCCAGTGAGGTAATGGGTGACTCACCGGCATCAGTGAAATTTCGAACCTCTTTACACTGTTCTCTGTGTTACGTACGTCGCTGCCTGTACGTATTTTAGCCTCTAAATAGGTTTTTAAAATTGTCCTTAGCAAAATTGTCCAAGGTGCATTTAAAATAATTTATTTAAAAAAAAAAGTTATCTTGTTGTATCTTACTAACATAGACTAAGCTCGTACCAACAACTCTATGGATTTGTTTATCCGAATTAAACGTATAATAATAATAAAAATAATTACTGTATGCCTAGTATCCATCTCTTAAGGGATTGCACCATACACCAACTATCGCCGTCGATTATTGCTCGAGTTGCGAAAAAAACGGCTCCTGACGGCACAGATGGGGGAACACATTATTGTAGTTTTATTTATTCGAAACCGTATTGCTATGCGATTGGATTTAAGACCGTGGTGCCTTGTAACTTTTACTACACATTGCTAGTGCAATTTTTTTTTATCAGTTTCATTGCATTTTTGACTCAAAAGTAGTATGGTTATATATTAATCGGGTCAAATCGCGATTATTTATTAGGTAAAACGTAATTACCTTATTTCTCGACGTTTCGGCAGCGTTACAGTTGCCATGGGCTCAGGCAGATTGAAGTGGCGAGAAACTGAAACGTAATAGTACATTATGATATAAGTGCGGTAAGTTGAAAATTACAGCCGAGGCGATATTACTAGCCCGAGCCATCGGCAAGGGCTTTAAGGAAGCAGAGGCTGTAATTTTCAAAGCGCACGTATGTCATACGACGTTTTATAACATATTTACGAGGAAATTAATAAAACTCTGACTTTGTTATCATCACTACTTGACGACATTTTCAAATAAAAACAATACATCGAAAAGAAAAAGCGCGCGGATTTATTTTTACTTGTCCACAAATAAGCGATGCGCGCGCATCAACTTTTTTTTTAGGCAAAGGTACAAAAACAGCCAGTATTACTAATAAAGTAAATTAATATTTTTGTGTTTTTGTTAAAGATAAGTGGTTGTAATTTATTGTCAAAATTAATTAAATTAAAGAATTAAATGTTTATTTCTTATATTTTATTTCCCAAAGTTAATTTTATTCATAAAATATTGTTTACTTTCTTGACATAAAACCTCTTTGCTAAGATTTTTAAAAGTATCGTTCATTTTTAGACGGAGTATCTTAAAACTTTGTTAAAAAAAAAAAAACACGTGCCTTTTACATTACATTATCGCACAAGTACGTAATGAGATACATTACGATATTGAAATTGGTGTAATTACAACCACTTTACGAGCAAATATGTTATAAAAATATATAACTACCGATGTATGAGTATCGTGAATCGTTAAAAAACACAAAAGTTGTATTTTAGATAAGATTAATACAAGATACCTATTTATTATACAATTTTTATTTTTAATGCACTAACCCGTGCTAAGGACAATTTTAAAAACATATTAAGAGGTAAAAATTTTTAAATAAAAAAAAATGAAAATTGTCCTTAGCACGGGTTAGTGCATTAAAAATAAAAATAGTATAATCATGTAGGTACAGTGATATCGTTCCGATGTAAAAACCTAACTGCAAAGTAGATAGTCGGGGCTGTAAGTGATGCAATTTACTTAAAGCAGATGTCGCTGCCTGTACGTAATACAGATAATAGTGTAAAGAGGTTCGAAATTTCACTGATGCCGGTGAGTCGCCCATTAGCTCAATTGGAAGAGCGCTGGCACGGATAGCCAGAGGTTGCGGGTTCGAATCCCGGCATGGGTGGAATTTTTAGCCTCTAAATATGTTTTTAGATATTTATTGCACACCATACATTATAAGAGTACACTAGAGAACACTCTTACATCTAACTTTTTTTTATTCAGGGCACAGGCCTTCTCTTGGAGATAGTATGGGGTCAATTACTACGCGTGCTCATCGCAGATCGGCAATTTTAAGCCCTGAGGTATTTGAATGCCTCAGACAATCAGGTTTCCTCACGATGTTTTCGGAAAAGCGAGAAGTAGGGGCAAAACTTATCACACGCAATAAGTGGAGTTGCGCTTTGATTAAGTAACTTTTCACGCAGACATCTGTGTGCATAAATGAAATATCTACAGCAACTTTTCGTACAATTATGCTCCATATTATCAATGTCACGTATTAAATTGCTGAGTGCGAGTTGTAATGGTTATCGTTGAGAAGTGAACACGTTTACCAGCCAAAACACGAATAAACGCGAGTGCGAGTTGCACTGTGACAGCGTTTTGCCAGTTCAAACGGTTAACTTACTCATACTCACTACTCAATGCTCGATTAACGCGGTAGTAAAGTTACTCGATTGGATCTGTCAAACTCGCACTAAGCACTCAGATATCCACTCAAATACGGTATCTACTTTGTCTTATACATAAAACGTCTCATATCTATACGGTAGAGTTTGGTAAGCATTCCGCTTTCGTACACAGATAGAAATACGTGAAAAATTACATAATCAAGCCGCCGTTACAAGTACGCACGTTCCATGCAAAAGAGCTTTCCTATCACGTGATAAGAGAAAAAAACGACTTTCATCAAAGCATACAATATCATCCATTCATAAACTTTCCTAACCGAATGTCAATCAAAATCACTCTCTATTTCTTCACCCCATAAGGGTTAACTTCGAGGATTCTGTGGGTTCTAATGCATAAGAGAGGTTTGACAACTGAAAAATGGCCGCGATTCATCAGAGAAGCCACACCCTCGTCTGCGTAGTTATATCGGGTGAAAATTGCAAGAGAAATGTGGGTTAGTTGTGTTTGTTTACAAAACAGGGGCTGTGTTTATAGACAGATCGTGCGGTAAGGGAAATCTGTTTGGTAGACATACGTTCTCTAGTCTTTTTATTTGAAATCTAAAGATATGAACGAAAAGTGCAAGTCGGGTTCGCGTACCGAGGTTTCAGTACAAATTTGTAGGTAGGTATGTACTTGTATATCCCTAATGCTGAGGCACAGTACTCTTCCTGCATTGCAGGAAGAGACCATATTCCGCCACGGGGGCCAAGTCCGGATTGATGGAAGATTGTAATACAGTGGCGGCCATACTGTCTGAAGTTATCAAGCCGCTCATAAGGCCTCTGACATGACTTAACGATTGCCATTACATGACAGTCGGCACCAGCGGCTTAGCGGGCATTACGAAGCACGGAAGCGCTCGGAAAAAATGCCACGGAATGGTCAACAATCGAGCACCTGACCGCGCCTGTAGTCGCTTAACCCTAGTGATTGATTTAGACACTAGGCCACGAGCGCTTCTTCGGTAGGTAGGTAGGTACTTACATATTATAATTAGTTTATGAATCGGGTCTAGCTGTTTTTTCCGAGCTTTACCCGGACTGAAAGGCCATTTATTATCATTTAATTATAAAATTTCATTTGAATTGATATTTTTCCCGTATTTGACCGTGAGGAATGGCGCAGTAAAAAGGAGGCCTTACATAAATAATTAATTAAAAGCTCGCAATATGTAAAGATTTAGTGCAGTGTGGTTGTGTAATTGTGTGGTGTAGTACAATGCAACTTGATAGATGTTATTATATTGTTATCAACGGTTTATTTGCATGTAAAGAAATGCTATATGAAATGAACTATAGATGACACCAGCTTCCTTCTGACCAGACCAACAGAGGAAAAAAAGGAACCAGAACTCATGTTACTACTTATATTCCCTTTTCGAACGTAAATAAAACACATAGCAATGTAATCTATAAACATTAAGGCGGGAAGTTAAGGGCCCCTGGAGTCGTCGGGGAATGCTTCACTCTGACCTAATTACAGAAATGACCTCACGAAAATAATTTGTATCGTGCGGAAAGAATCAAGAGAGAGGAATTAAAACCTCCCCAAAAGTGGGGAAATAAAAATCCGTGGATGGCGATATGCAGGATCGAGCTGAGAAAGGAACAACTGCTAACCGTATCTTATATTATATTATGTACGAGCAAGCCTACACCATCTATAAAACCATGACCCAGGCACTACAGCGTTGGAGTGGTCCCTTCACCCATCTAGTGTGAGTGAAGATACCACTGGACGCTGTATAAATCATCTCATTAAGTAGATGCAAAAAGGCCAATATTATTATTACGAGTATGTCGTGAATAATGTAGTATAGCATATCATAGCATGGCGTAGCGTAGCGTAGCATACCGTAGCATAGCGTAGCATAGCGTAGCATAGCGTAGCATAGCGTAGCATAGCGTAGCATAGCGTAGCATAGCGTAGCATAGCGTAGCATAGCGTAGCATAGCGTAGCATAGCGTAGCATAGCGTAGCATAGCATAACATAACGGTCCTCATAACATAGTGAGACCTGTGATTTCCGCACTTAGCCTCATAGTTGGGCCATTGTACGTACGTAGCAAGCGCTGAGGTACGTTAACACTTCAGACACTAGGGTTTCCTTACGATGTTTTCCTTCACAGTCGGCGAGTGGTATTGCTACTATAATTTCACAAATGTACATAACTTAGAAAACAAAGTCATTGGGACATGCCGGGGCTTAAACCCACGACCTCCCGATTGAGAGGCCGGCCTTCTACACCGCTCCGCTACCGGGCGGGCGGTCATAACATACCAGACCATCTGATAGAGGCCTTGCCATGCTGCGTCCCATCCATAGTCGCCAGGTCAGAAGTTTTCGCCAATATTTTACCAATATTTTTTTTACATATAAATTAAAACTGTTTTATTCTTCAGTTTTACCTCTGTTGGACGACCTTCTAGTGCAGAGGTAGCGCATCAGCCTACCATGCAAGAGGTCCCGGGTTCGAATCCCGGCTGGGGACAAAAAAAACCCCAGGTCTTGGATGTTTACATGTTTGTGATGTCGTTGTTTCTGGTTCCTACGACACAGGGTATCTTAGTGTGGGGTCTGAAGTAATGTATGGGCCTGTATGTAAATGTTATTTTTATTATTTAATCTGAACCTGTTCTAATAGGTGTGAGATTTAGTTTTATTTTGCATGACTTTATTTTATTAAAGCTCAAGACATGGAGAGGACGCGTTTTCTCAGCAATGGGATTTAATTCCGAGTACGTGAAAATAAAACACTGGTCACACGGAATGGTTTAAAAAAATATTTAAAAACCTATTTAGAGGCTAAAAATTTCACCCATGCCGGGATTCGAACCCGCAACTTCTGGCTATCCGTGCCAGCGCTCAACCAATTGAGCCAACGGGCGACTCACGGCATCAGTGAAACTTCGAACCTCTTTACAATATTCTCTGTATTACGTACACATGGCATGGGTGAAATTTTTAGCCTCTAAATAGGTTTTTAAATTTGTTCCTTAGCACGGGTTAGTGCATTAAAAAGAAAAATAGTATTGAAAAAAAAAGTTAAAATTACAAATAAATATTTATGGACATATTACACAGATCTCGTTAGCCCAACACGAAGTACAACTAAATGACTTGTGTTATAGGTGCTAACTCGACGATACATTTAATACAATAAATACATAGATAACATCCAAGACCCGAGGCAAACTAAAATCGTTCTTTTCCTAGTTTGACCCGGCCGGGGATCGAACCCGAGACCTTCGGTTTTACAGTCAGCGTGCCAAATCGCCGTCAAATGCATAAACGTTTTTATTGCGACCAACAATACCTACCATTAATTTATAAAAAAAATACTTAAAAGTCTTTTTGTTTGCGCTTTCCAAAATTTATGGGCCTGCCTCATTGCTAATTTTAACTTATTTGTTTTACGCCATTCGTCTTTTTTTTTCTTGTAAAAATAGCGTTTTAATGAAATTTTTAAACTATCGATTATACGGTTGGAGTTTTTTTTTGAGAGGATTTATAGAAGACATGTCCGAAATAAAGTTATACTCGTAGAATACATTATCTACGAGAATAACTTTATTTCGGATAAAACAATCCACAGGTTGTTACAAAAATTACCGTTAGTGTTAAAACTGTGTAAAATTGTGTTCAAATAGCGAAATACCTCTGCGCTTGAAATTCTCAATCCGCGGTGTTAACCAAGCCCATATTCTCTATCTCAGAGAAGACATGTGTTCGGCAGTTTGACTCTTATTAGTTACATAAAAACTTAAAAAAAAGTATGAAAATAAAATTTATACTTAAAAACTTTTAATTTATAATTCAAATCCATAACTATAGTTTACATAAGTATAACATAAATATTATTCATATAATTTCTAATTATATCTCTTTAAGTCAGTTTTTAGATGAGTAGATGTGTTAATTTAGCATAGCGCTTTCCAATTTGAAGATAAAGACGGCACCCAATTAGGTAATGGCTCGGAAACGGACCTCATTTAATCAAACTTTAATTTTCCGGCGCGGCCCGGCTACACTGCTTAGCTCCATTGCAGCGAGGGAAGGGGTTTGGGCTACCTAGGTTTTTTTCAATCACGTGGTCTTGATATAAATAGATAGCACAACCAGAAAAAAATATACAACCATGATTTCTTAAATCTACGTAACGTTAGTAATACAATTGGCAGTCTTATCGCCTAGAGCGATTCTTCCAGACAACCCTTGGATGGAGTGGATTGCATAAAGAATAAATTAAGATAAAATAGTCTTTATTCGCTAGTTACATATTAATAGTTTAGGTAAGTCAATTAATATGAAGCGCTAGTGGCCTAGTCAAACCGAGTGATTTGAATCAATCACTTGAGTTGAGCAACAACAGGCGCGGTCAGGTGCACGATGGGTGACTGTCCCACTTCTACCGCTAGTGGCGTTTTTTCCGAGTGCTTCCGTGCTTCGCGAGGCACGTTAAGCCGATGGTGCCGGCTGTCATGTCTGTCTTTAAGCCATGTCAGAGGCATTATGGACTTCTTGATAACTTCTGACAGTAAAGCCCGCCACTATCTTACAATCCTCCACCAACCCAGACTTGGCCCCCGTTTTGGAGTAACCTTCCTGCGACGAAGGAAGAAACCTGTGCCCCAGCAGTGGGGACATACAAAGGTAGATTTTAGGTTTTATTATTCATGTATTTAAAAATTTAATTAAAACGCGGCCCTAAGCGGTCGTAAAATGGCAGCCCTCCACCACTTCGAACGACTAATTTACTTTGTTTTTTGTACAGGGTGATTTTGAAGCCCTTAGCAAAATTTTGATAGAATATTCATTGCGAAAGGCTCCACCGATGTACCTACTTACATCGCTTTCCAGTATTTAAAAAGTTTATTACTGCATCTTTGTAATTTTTTTACTACTCCTCAACATGATAGTCCTATGTTAGACTTGACAATCAAATTTCAAGTAGATAAAATACAATTGAAAACTAGCTCTTTGACAATTCTCACTGTATAGCTAACATCTTGGAAAAGTACAATAAAATAAGGTTTTTTACAAGCTAACTGCCTGTTTGAATATTTTGGTTAATTATCCTAAGCAAACCTTAAAGGTAAGATCAAAAAGAAGATTCAAAGAGTTCGTAAGATATTCCAAATGTTCCAATTTTAAGAAACCTTAGAAATGAGGCAATTCATATAGAAAATTAATATTTTGTACAGTTTCTATTCGTATCTACGAGTATCATGAGACATTCCAGCTTTGACGCGCAAAGTATTGTTGTTATTTTACTTAATTTAATTATACTTTATTGAACACAGACATTTCACAGGACATTGCATGAGAAGTAACATTTACAAAGGCAAGCTTATCTCTGTAAGAGATTTCTTCCTGCAACCCTTAGAAAATAGGAAAAGCAGTAAGAACGCGTGTATTTGTGCACAAAATGAACTACGGAAGTAATAAATTACAAGATATTTTCACAAAACAAAGAATAAAATAAATTACATAGATATAAATGAATAATATTATTATATTGTAACGGGATAGGGTTCTAGATTTGGAGGTGAAACGCCTGTGACAACTTCTTAGGATTTATTCACGCAGGGTCTGGTCTGCAAGTCTTTACCACACGAAGATTCCCATCGAAGTCCGATAGTATCGCAGGTCGTAGGTTATCTCTCGTTTCGCAGGTATGTTCGCTCGAAGTTTACTCTTCGCTAGTCCAAACTGAACTGGCTGCGCGCCGCGGCGGCCGCTATTTATATCCGCCGGCAAGGGTTCTCGAACATTCTCGTATGTAGGTACCTGCCCTTCGGTGCACGTGGCAACGACTCTAGAACAGTTTCGTGTCATAGAATTTTGAGCCTTACGCTAGTAGACATACGAGTCATTATGCTTGCTTGCATTGCTTGCAGCGTTACTAAAACGCAGCAAGCGGGGACTATTCGATAGAATTCCAGAAGGCTCCATTCTAGAGCTCATTGTTACGATAGAGATGTATACTTCTTCTTCGCATTATTACTTCCTTTAGCAACAAAAATGTTTTGCGCATGGAAACGAATTCTTTTGTATTTACTATGGTATTAAATTGTTTCTACCTAAGCAGCCTATATATACGTCTACCCAGAGAATAGGCTTTCTCTCATTGAAAGAGAGAGTATGGACTTAATACTCAATAAACAGTAGGGTTACCACGCGTTCGATATTAACCCTTGCATTCCCATCG
This sequence comes from Yponomeuta sedellus, assembly GCA_934045075.1. Lineage (NCBI taxonomy): Eukaryota > Metazoa > Arthropoda > Insecta > Lepidoptera > Yponomeutidae > Yponomeuta > Yponomeuta sedellus. Next base: position 1,331,811 of record OW203738.1, on the reverse strand, counting down.
CAGGAAGGTTAGGCCATACTCCACCACGGGCGACAACTCCGGATTGGTGGAGTATTGTACGACAGTGGCGGGCCTTATTGTCATAAGCTGTTAAGCTGTCCATAAGGCCTCTGACAAGGCTTAACGTTGCTCCATTACATGGCAGCTGGCACCAACGGCTTAAAGTGCCTTGCGAAGTGCTCGGATTTTTTTTTATAGCGGTAGTCACGGGACGGTCTCCCATCCTACACCTGACCTATTGTTGCTTAACTCGAGTTATTGATTCCAATCGCTCAGTTCGACTAGACCACGAGCGCTTCACCACGAGTGTCCGCCTCGAATTGATAATTTCAAGCTTTAAGATGTATTGACACCTCGGGTTTGCCTACTGTATTTTCCTTCACAGGTTCTAAGTAGCTTATTTTCGTTAAATCTACAGGTAAGAATTATATATAGCAAATCTGCATCCTCTCTCTAAAGAATTTAATTCGAGTTAGGCGGTTGACAGGCGTGACGACACGTGTCACGTGACGCCGAGGTATAGTGTGGACAGGGAGCTCATATGTAGATATGAGTACATCTCGTCGATCGCAGAGATTCAGATTAATATACAGATTACTTCAAAGCACAAGATATATTAAAATGTTATATGTTTATCTATATTTCCAACGCACGAGTCAGTCAAAATATTGTGTAATGTCTTAGGTTCTCACTAGAGCGAGTGATGCTCTTTAAGAACTACTGGACTATGCAATATAAAATATAGGTGAGAGTATAATTCCTGGGTCGACGGACTAAAGCACATATAAGTCAAATTGTCTTTAAATTATTGTTTTGCACCACACAATATATTGATGATGGCGGTCTGCTTATTTTTTGTAAAAAAACATGTATTCATTGTTTCGTAATAGCTCTCCGGTAGTGATCAAGATAGTAAAAATGTTATGGAGTAACTCTGTAATAGATATACCACCGGTTTTCGGTAGTCTAACAATGCTTCTACTGTTCACACATGCCAGCCAAAGAACATATAAAAATATGCTGTTGTTCAGAGTTGATTAACAGATTGTTAGTGTCCGGCATTGTTAGTGTAAGTAATCTACATAAACAAATACGTTGGAAGACGAAATGGTAGGTGAGTAAACAAAGACATAATTTGCGCACGTTAACACATGCGAACAGAAAACAGCATTTATAATTAGCAATAACGGGTTTTGCTAATTATTATTGTAATGAAACCTGAGTGTCTAAGGTGTGCACCTTAGATATTCAGGTTTCATTATATTTCATAGAAAGTATCAATTGGAGCATTGAAAGAGTGAGGCCGTAGTGGGCACTTGTGGAAGTTAGGCACTAGTGGAAGGATTCTTTGACTTAAACACTGTTAGTTTAAAAATTAAAACTGATCTATATAAACAGAAAAAATAAATAATTGGCAAGGTTAAAATTGTCATTGTATTATTTCGCCAAAGGTGAAGTAGCAATTGAAAATCCAAAGAAATCAGAAAAGGCTGACATTTTTGAAAATTATGATTTAAATATGATGTGACATAATGAAATAAATGTCAAAAATAGTGTAAAGAGGTTCGATATCAATCCTTGTATGGGTCTCTTCCAGCATCGCAGGAAGGTTAGTCCATACTCCACCACGGGGGCCAATTCGGGGTTGGTGAAAGATTATGAGACAACTATCGGGTCTTACTGACAAAAGTTACCAAGCTGCCCGCCCGCCGCCAGCCGCAAGCCACATAAGGCCATTGACATGGCTTACCGACTGCTATTACATGACAGCCGGAACTACGGCTCAACGAGCCTTGCGAAGCACGGAAGCGCTCGGAAAAATGCCACTAGCGGTAGTCACAGGACGGTCACCAATCCCGCACCTGACCGCGCCTGTTGTTCCTTAACGCAAGCGATTGATTCCAATCACTCGGCTCGACTAGGCCACGAGCGCACAATAACGCATCTTAGTATCCCTAAAATAAGCTCCCAGTAAGGGGAAGGATCCCAAACCCGACCGCGCGGCCTGTCACTCCTGTCAGTCAGCATTCGTCACGCATCGGGTGCCGTGTCGGCTCTGATGCGGTGGGCGCATCCAGTTGCCTTTAATTTTAGTCTCCAGATAGGGTGTTGTTGTCGCATATGGCAGGGGCTTCGATAACCATGTGCTTGGGCGCATGTTTAATGAATTGGAAGTTTAATGACCGACCGATTTCAAGTCGGACTAAATTAATATAATATTACGTCACAAAACTGTGTTTTATTTCGTTCAGTTCCAGACCCCTATTGGAAATCTGGTCTGGAAATATGTATTTATATTTAATATTGGTTGTTGTTAGAAGCGCTCGTGGCCTAGGCGAACCGAGTGATTGGAATCAATCACTTGGTTAAGCAACAACAGTCAGGTACGGGATGGGTGAGCGTCCCGTGACTACCGCTAGTGGTATTTTTCCGAGCGTTTCCGTGCTTCGCAAGGCACGTTAAGCCGTTGGTGCCGGCTGTCATATAATGGCAGTCGTTAAGCCATGTCAGAGGCTTTATGGGCGGCTTGATAACTTTTGACAGTAAGGCCCGCCACTGTCTTACAATCCTCCACCAACCCGGACTTGGCCCCTGTGTTGGAGTATGGCCTAACCTTCCTGCGAGGCAGGAAGAGACCCGTGCCCCAGCAGTGGGGACATAAAATAGTTGATAACGACTACGATTGATTGTTATAAGATTAGGACTACATAAGTAGTCATAGGTTCAAATACTGAGGTATTTGAACACCTCAGACATTCAGGTTTCCTCACGATGTCTTCCTTCACAGTTAGCGAGTGGTATTGCTACTTTAGTTTCACAAGTGTACAAAACCATAGAAAACAAAGTCATTGGTACGTGGCCGCTTGAAATTGCCAATCCGCGGTGGGCACGTGTAGTTATTAAACCCATACTCTCTCTGAGAGAAGGGAGGTCCTTTATAGGCTACATAAAAAAATCATACTTGCATACCCCGACGTTACAGAAATATCATAGAACGCTACATTTACTCTACAACCCTGCAGTCCAATTGAAAGTTACAGCATCGCAGAATCTCCCTGTTAAAAATGCATCGAAACCTGTCCCCAACTAAGCGGAACAATCGATACTAATCGATTTATTTCACTCGATTATCCCCATTCTAATTCGAGTCGACGTGCCTTTTTGCTCCCTTTTTGATATTCAACTCTAGCGCCTTTAAAATGCAGCGCGTTTTCCACTGCATTTGATAAAATCGGCTCCTAGAAACGATGGAACGAAATCCTTTTTCAAACTGGCTTTAAACCGATCACATGTAGGAAAAAGAGCGCGGAATAACGCTTGAGAGATTGTGTGTAGTATTCACCTAGATGGCGTTAGTAGTTCACAGTGCTTTGGTGTTTCTGAGGTCATTTGTGGCTTGGTATAGACAAGTAGGGTATTTTCTTCATTATTTAATTGTTTCCTGGTGTCCTTATAGTTACGGTGATCAGGAAGTTGACACTGGTTGAGATAATCCTGTGAAAATGCTATTAGCTTAGACGTCAGTTTGTACAATCAATATCAATAATGTCAATCAATATCAATAGTACAATAATATCGTAAATCCAGCAAATATAAGTCAGTATAAAAACATTATGTACGTCAGGAAAAATGTCAGTAACTTTAAAACTTAGGGTGGCAACCCTAAGTTTTAAAGCTACTACCCTAAGTTTTAAACACAATGTAAATACTAGAAATAAATATAAACTCTCATTCCCATTATTTAGGCTGACAAAGGTTAATACATCCTTCATGGGGCATTGTATACGCTTCTATAATAAAACCCCTGAAAATATATTAAGCTTGCCTGAAAAGCAATTCAAAAAATGTGTTAAGTACACTTTGTGCCAAAAGGGCTGCTATAACATAAAGAGGATTATTTAGATGACAATGATGTCTGGATACACTATTTTTATTTTTAATGCACTAACCCGTGCTAAGGAACAAATTTAAAAACCTATTTAGAGGCTAAAAATTTCACCCATGCCGGGATTCGAACCCGCAACCTCGGTACGGATAGCCAGAGGTAGCGGGTTCGAATCCCGGCATGGGTGAAATTTTTAGCCTCTAAATAGGTTTTTAAAAATGATGTCTGGAATTAAAGCCAGTACAATGCATTATACGTAGTTCTATGTTCTAAAATAATTACTCTGTTAATTAAGGACTCTGAAAAGACTTAAGTTTGGAGTTCTTTTGTCCATTTTTTCTCCAAAATCATCTAGATTTTGAAGGACACCTAGTTTGAATTGTAACGTTCATTAAGCCGCAGTTTCTGCGCTACTTTGAATAAAACCTTTTCATTTCATTTTATATTATAAATATGAAAGTTTGTGGAGATGTTTGGATGTTTGTTACTCAATTACGCAATAACGGCTTACAGAGACAGAGTTACATGAAACTTGGCATACAGAGAGTTTGTTGAATTGTATGTGAATATATCAGTAGTATGATGGTTAATGCGTTTTTCAGTATTTATTAGAGAATATGTACGCGCTTCTGTAGATGTCAAAATATAGCTTCATAGAAAATTGCACCACAGATAACTCCACGTCGCCGCTGCCGGATCTCCTTGCTTATGCGAACGTATGCGTGAACAGAGTCAAAGATCTGAATCGAAACAGGATACCTATTTGATGTTCCGGCAATGTGTCCCCGTGGGATATTTATTTATTTAGTGCGTTGCCATGATAATCTTATGTATGGATTTTGTAAGTTATGAAGCTTGCACGAGACACCTAGTATTTCATAGTTATTTGTCTTGTACTTCAATAAAATAATTGACTAGAATTTTAAAATCTAGTCTGGATTTCTATGTGAACTTGAAGCTGCCTACTACCTTTCTGTAGGTAAAACACATTGCAATGTTAGTGCCAATTCACACTCAGATTCTGGTGTGAATTGGAGATTTTAATTTAGACCAATCTTTAAAATATCCTTCATTTTATTTCCTAGTAGGAGGGTATGGTATAAACAAATTTTGTCAAACTATACTCCTTTCATTAATTTTTTTACAATCATTTTAAAGTCATCATCATTAGCCTAATTTATTAAAAACACGATTCTTGAGAACACTCTCAATACAGCTTAAAGTCGTCTTCCCTTTTACGCAAGACTGTTGAAATGAAATGAAATGAAAAGGTTTTATTCAAAGTAGCACAGAAACTGCGGCTTAATGAACGTTACAATTCAAACTAGGTGTCCATTTCAAAATCTAGATCATTTAGGAGAAAAAATAGACAAAAAAACTCCTAACTTAGTCTTTTCAAAAGTCCTTAATTAACATAGTTTACATAATTATTTTGAACATAGAACTCATACATTGTACTGGCTTTCATTCCAGACCTCATTGTCATCTAAATAATCCTTTATGTTATAGTAGCCCTTTTGGCACAAAGTGTGCTTAACATATTTTTTGAACCGCGATTCAGGCAAGCTTAATATATCTTCAGGGATTTTATTATAGAAGCGTATACAATGCCCCATGAAGGATGTATTAACCTTTGCCAGCCTAAATAGTGGGAACAAAAGTTTATGTTAATTTCTAGTATTTACATTGTGTTGGCTACCTAAAGTTTTAAAGTTACTGATATTTTTCCTAACGTACATAATGTTTTCATATATATACTGACTGGCAACTGTCAGGATGTTAGTTTCTTTAAAGAAATCTCTTAACGAATCTCTACTACCCAGCCTATAAATGAATCTGATCGCTCTCTTCTGCAAGACGAAGATGTTCTCAATGTCTGCTGCCCGTCCCCACAGTAGTATGCCATAGGACATAAGACTATGGAAGTAACTAAAATAAACAAGCCTAGCAGTTGCGACGTCAGTTAGTTCCCTAATTCTTTTGACTGCATATGCTGCTGAACTAAGCCTATTTGCTAATTTTTCTATATGAGGACTCCATTGAAGCTTTGCATCAATTGTGATACCTAGGAATACAGTTTCATTCACAAGGTCTAATTTGTCATTCCCCAGTAAAACATTGCTGTCTACCGTTTTGACATTTGGAAGAGTGAACTTTATACATTTCGTCTTTTTTGAATTTAACAATATGTTATTAGAAGTAAACCAATTTAGTACCCGAGAGAGAGCATTATTTGTATTGTCAAGGTAATTTTCTTGTCTCTTAATTTTAAAATAAGAGACGTGTCATCTGCAAATAATACTATCTCTGACATATTTTGAACCATGAACGGCAAATCATTTACATATACGAGGAAGAGGAACGGCCCCAAAATCGATCCCTGTGGCACTCCTATCCTGACCTCTGACCCTGAAGATTTAGTTCTATTTATATCAGCTCTTTGAACTCTCCCTTCTAAATATGATGTTATAAGTTTTAGGCTATTCCCGTTTATACCATAGTGCTTTAATTTTAAAAGAAGTGTTTTATGGTCAACGCAATCAAATGCTTTCGACAAGTCACGGAATACGCCTATAGCATCCTTGCGCTCTTCCCATGCACTAAATATATGTTAAACTAACATGACGCCGGCGTCCGTTGTAGAGCGCCCTTGCGTAAAGCCGAATTGCTGACCATGGAGAAGTTGATAGTCATTGAAATGTGTAAGCAGCTGACCTAGAACTATCTTCTCGAATATTTTACTCAAAACGGGTAGAACTGAGACTGGTCTGAAATGGATTTTTTATTGATTGTTAACACTGCATTAGAGGAATGTTTTAGAGCAATCATCTCTTTATAAATAACACCTATAGAAAAAGTAAGCAAGAGAGAAGTAAAAGGAACGTACGGCCTTAAGCCTGCTAATAACCTCTTTCTGTGAAAATCAGCCGACTACATCCTATGATCATTTACAAGTGTTCAAAAGGATCGGGAATCCTACATCTTTTTACACCGCTTCAACGCCGAACTTTTGATTCATATACCCAATCAATGGTGACCTGCAATCCCACACTGTTACTAAGCAGTTAAGCGACCAGAAGCTACTACAAGTCTTTTATACGCTTGGCTACTTGCCAGCGGTGTAGAGGAGTATTTCGCGATTGAGATTTACAGAAGCGATGACTTGTGCAGGTCTTCTCAGGAGTTTAGCCGCGTCTCGCGAAATAGCTTGCTCGGCCAGATTTTTGCAGTTGAAACTGGTTCAGAAGTTACCTACATCAAGGTCTTGGAAAAAAGTCAAGGCATTATTTCATCGTCATCAACCCATTCTGTCCCCACCGAGGGACACGGGTCGAGCGGTCCCGTGCTTCGTAAGGCACGCTAAGCAGTTGATGCCGGCTGCCGTCGATAGGTGGCAGTCGTTAAGCCAAGTCAGAGGCCTTAGGCTAGCTTGAAAACTTCTGACAGTAAGACCAGCCGATAGTCTTGCAAGCCTTCACCAATCCGGACATGGCCCTCGTGGTGGAGTATGGCCTATACTTTCCTCAGGAAAGGTTTTGTTTAAAATACAGCGATTAAACCTTGTTGGTAAACCCGTAAAGCTAAGTAGGTTTGACACGATCGTGGTAGTAGGAAAACATGGCCTCTGCATATCCATTTATCCATTCGGAATACGGGTTTAATGGAGAACAAATAAGAATGGTAGTAATTATTATTAATATTATTTATTTAGAAAAGTACTAAACAAACGCTATTATTAATTATTATAAACGCGATAGTTTGTAAGGATGGGTAGATGGATGTTTGTTACTCTTTGTTTCAAAACTTTACAATAATATAGCTTGTACTCGTATATCAATATTATTTATAATGCACTAACCCGTGCTAAGGACAATTTAAAAAATCCATTTAGAGGCTAAAAATTCCACCCATGCCGGGATTCGATTCTGCGACCTCTGGCTATCCGTGCCAGCGCTCTTCAAACTGAGCTAATGGGCGACTCACCGGCATCAGTGAAATTACGAACCTCTTTACAATATTCTCTGTATTACGTACGGCATGGGTGGAATTTTTAGCCTCTAAATAGGTTTTTTTTTAACATAGGCTACCATTTAAAAAAAATATTGTGTGAATTGTACGAAATAGGTTTGACGATTTCACTGATCCCGGTGAGTCGCCCATTGGCTCAGTTGGAAAGAGCGCTGGCACGGATAGCCAGAGGTCGCGGGTTCGAATCCCGGCATGGGTGGAATTTTTAGCCTCTAAGTAGGTTTTTAAATTGACGATAAGTGTCAAGTAAGTAGGAAAAAGTCTACCATCTGCGAGCTATTCTGGCGTGCGCTGCCAAAACCTTTCCTACGTCACACTAATATAAGCTACTCGAAATACTGATTCTCCGCAGACGAAGTCGTGGGCATCAGCTAGTAAATAATATTTATGCCACACCTGGCAATAAAGTGGCTTTTACCGCACGCTGCGCGTACGGGAAAAGCCGCTTTCTGGCCAAGTGTAGACATAAAAGGATGTACACAACACGGGAGGTAATAAAGAAAGCTCTCGATCGCATATTTACGTCCCTCGCTTGCAGCTCGGGCCGCAAACTTCTGCGATCTCGGTCTTTCTTTGTATTACCACCCTAGTTGTGTAATGTACTATAATGCAACTTACATTCGTCCCACTATAGGGCACATACCTTCTCTTAGACAGGGAGTACTAGTCTAAGTAGTTACTTAGACTAGTACTCACTCTCAGTACATTAAGGAGTTCTGTCTCACTACTACACTGTAATACTGCTGTTATTTAATTTTGTAATATTGTTCTGCTGTTGTTGTTATGTCCTTAGAATGTGTATATTTTGTTAATTATTTCGTTATCAACCCTTGTATGTCCCCACTGCTGGGGCACGGGTCTCTTCCTGCATCGTAGGAAGGTTAGGCCATACTCCACCACGGGGGCCAAGTCCGGGTTGGTGGAGGATTGTAAGACAGTGGCGGGCCTTACTGTCAGAAGTTATCAAGCCGCCCATAAGGCCTCTGACATGGCTTAACGACTGTCATTATATGACAGTCGGCACCAACGGCTTTACGTGCCTTGCGAAGCACGGAAGCGCTCGGAAAAATGCCACTAGCGGTAGTCACGGGACTCTCACCCATCCCGTACCTGACCGCGCCTGTTGTTGCTTAACCAAGTAATTGATTCCAATCACTCGGTTCGCCTTTTACATTCACCATTTATGTACGAGTATTTATATATAATATTAACTTTAATTTTTATTTATGTAAATTATTTGTATGTCTCTTCTTCTTCTTTGGTCCTTTAACTCCTAGCCTCAACCACAGATTTCCACTTCTGACGGTGGTTCGCATTATTTGTGTGTATCTGTTGATAATTTTATTTATTCAATCTGTTATTTAGGCATGTATTTATTATCACCTCTGAAGTTATCATGTTCTATGTTTTTTTTTGTACATCTCCTTCCTTCTGTACTGTATTAGTCCAGTTCATTAAAAGGTTGTCTGGAAGAGATCACTTTTAGTGATAAGGCCGCCGTCTGTACAGACTCACCGTCAGTACTCTTAGGTTAAGAAATATCTGTGTCATTTCCATTTTTATGTACAATAAAGTGTTCTCTATCTACCTATGTAAGAATAAGTAGGTTGAACGCTCGTGGCCTAGTGGAACCGAGTGATTGGAGTCAATAACTAGGGTTAAGTACAGGCAGCGACATCTGACTTAAGCAAATTGCATCACTTACAGCCCCGACTACCTACTTTGCAGTTAGGATGATGAACTTTGATGTAAAGTACGTAATACAGAGAATAGTGTAAAGAGGTTCGAAATTTCACTGATGCCGTGAGTCGCCCATTGGCTCAATTGGTAGAGCACTGGCACGGATAGCCAGAGGTTGCGGGTTCGAGTCCCGGAATGGGTGAATTTTTTTGCCTCTAAATAGGTTTTTAAATTTGTTCCTTAGCACGGGTTAGTGCATTAAAAATAAAAATAGTATAACCTGTAACACAAGTCATTTAGTTGTACCTACTTAGTATAGGGCTAACAAGATCTGTGTAATATGTCCATGAATAATAATAATTATTATTATTTATGGTATATTTTTACAAGTTCCCTTTTCAATCTTTATTTATTAATTAATACTTTTATTGCACTTAAACTAAATTTACAATAATCATCATCCACCCATTATGTCCCCATCGGGGGGCACGGGTCTCTTCCCTAAGGAAGGTATAGGCCATACTCCACCACGGTGGCCAAGTCCGCATTGGTTAAGGATTGTAAGACAGTGGCGAATAGGTTTTTAAATCTATAAGTTTGTCAATTCTGTTTTTTCTCCTTGGATAAATAAAATAAAAATATGTTCTAATCTCAAATAAACATGATTGTTTACCCGTATCCCAATGTCGTGTCATGAAAATGGAGCAACGTTGCGTTTATTAATTTCCTTCTAAATAAATTTTGCGTCATGTAAACAGGGAACCAACAAAATGGGGAAAAAATCGGCGGCAGTCGGAAGTGAAAAACAAATTAAGAGCGCAATTAAAAATGACTTAGCCGCAGCGTTATCGTTATTAACGTAAATACTTTCCACCGAATTCATTAATCGTGGTCACTGAAATCACAAGGGGCACAGAAGAATTATATAGGTTGTTTCTTGTGGACTCAGTGAACGAAATTATTTTTCTTTCTGTTTTTTAGATCTTCGTTGCTGACCGTTCCTTTTATGAATTTATTTTAAAACGAAAAAGTGAAATTAATTTTTGTCGGCTTTTATTTTTTTTATAAAGGCACAACTAGAACTTAGGTACTTAATATTTTACTTCCTTCTCTAATGTATTAGTCCAGTTCATCCGAAGGTTGTCTGGAAGAGATCACTTTTAGTGATAAGGCCGCCGTCTGTACTCTTAAGTTAAGTAATATCTGTGTAATTTCCATTTTTATGTACAATAAAGTGTTCTCTATCTATCTATCTATACCAGCGGGCGAAACTATAAGAGGTTTATCTGCCGGTGTTAACCGGTAACATAAATGTTCATTCCGAAATACATAGATTTTAGTATATTTTAACATCGCTGGGGCTTCCTCTGTGTATTTTCTAAGGATTTTGGTGATAAATCAATTAGTATGTGGTAGAAATACACCCAAGTTTGCTTTCCCAAGCAATTAGTTGGCAAGTAGGCTAAATTGATTAGGTTATTTAGTTTATTGAAGTATCTCTACATTATCAATATTCTCATATAATATTTGAATTTTAATCCTACTAATTTTACAAATATTCTAAACGCGAATCCCGGCTGGGGACAAAAAAAAACCCCAGATCTTGGTCAGGTTTACATGTTTGTGATGTCGTTGTTTCTGGTTCCCACGGCACAGGGTATCCTAGTGTGGGGCCAGTAGCAATGTATGTACTTGTATGTAAATGTTATGCTTGTAATTATGGATGGATGGATGATTGTTACCCTTTCACGTAAGAACTATTGAATAGATTTTAATGAAACTTTACAATAATATAGCTTAAAAATCAGAATAACACATAGGCTACAATGTTTAAAGATGTTCGGTGATATTTTTCAAATGCGACGCAAAATTAAGTTATGTGATAATTTTACTGTCATAATCATAATGTTACTTCTTTTGTACGCCACGCTAATATAAGCTACTCAAAATACTAATCCTACGCAGACAAAGTCGCGGGCAGCATCTAGTTTTATCATAAAGACTACAATTTATTACTGTGCTACTATGTACATCTATATTTAGGGTGTAAAACTTAACATAACCTCACGCCTTTACCCCAGAGAGGTAGGCAGAGACCAGGGACTGCCACTTGCCACGAGCCTGAGAGATCACTTCGCTTCATCAACGTTTATAAGTCGTTGTATGCACGCACGCCGGTTCCGATTACTTTTTATCTTCCCCTTTGCTAATACATCCCCTAGTTAGAATATTTTCGGGGCTTAATCGCGTAGTAATTTATTGCTATTTTACCTCGACGTTTCGACGACGTTACAGCCATCGTGGGCACGAGAAGACTGATGTGCCCGAGAAAATTCTAACTATGTGTAAGTTTAAAATATTACACTATTTTTATTTTTAATGCACTAACCCGTGCTAAGGAACAAATTTAAAAACCAATTTAGAGGCTAAAAATTTTTTAGCACGGGTTAGTGCATTAAAAATAAAAATAGTGTAATCATGTGGGTACAGTGATATCGTTCCGATGTTAAACCTAACTACAAAGTAGGTAGTCGGGGCTGTAAGTAATGCAATTTGCTTAAGTCAGATGTCGCTGCCTGTACGTAATACAGAGAATATTGTAAAGAGGTTCGAAATTTCACTGATGCCGTGAGTCGCCCATTGGCTCAATTGGTAGAGCGCTGGTACGGATAGCCAGAGGTTGCGGGTTCGAATCCCGGCATGGGTGAAATTTTTAGCCTCTAAATAGGTTTTTAAAGTTTAAAATATGTTAATACATCCCCTATTTGGTCGACGTATGTCCGCCTGGGACGTGTATTTTAATCTTTAGACGTTAGGGTGTATTTTAATCTTAAGTTAAAAGTTTATATAGCTAAGTAATGGTAACAAACGCTGATAAAGTCATTCCAACCAAGAAAGTGTTACAAAATAAATGGTCGAAGGAAGTTAATTTAACAAAGTGATTTGACAGTAATTTCGTGGTCTGAAACACAAGGGGTGTTTATTATTTGTGGACGGGTTATTTCTGTGACGCGAAACACAATGTTTTAGCGAAATGATCAATTGTGGTCAGTGGAATGACTCGGGAACGTAAAGAACAAAGAGAACAATTAACACACAACTTATTACAAGATTGTGGGTTTGTAGTCCGGGAGTTTTGTCACTGCTTAGATTTATGTAAACATTTGGGACAAACTGATTAATTGTAATGAATATAGGATGAAAATGTGCACCAGTTTTAATAAAATAGGATGTGATTTATTGAACTTTTCTATTGTGGGCGTTCGTGTTGTATAAGCCCATACTTTCTCTAAGAACAGACTTCCAGTATATTTCTAAAATGCGCATTCTTGAAACACGTCGGATAAATTGATAGAATATTCAATGTTTAATTTATTTTCGGGTTCAAAGTTACTTTATACATTCTCTTCTCTGAATTTTGTTTTTGAATTTTTCTTCAATGAATTTGAATTCTATTCTCTGAAAGGAGTTTGTTGTTTACTTAATTTTAATTTTTTTTTTGCATGCTAAATTTGATTTCATTCTCAGCTATAATCACCTTAATTAATGCTACCCAATTAGGAAGAGCGGGAGTTTTCCTGGCACAGGTAATTCTTACTTAAAAGGAAACTCCCACACAAATTGTAACCTACTTTAAGTTTGATACTGAAAATAAACATATTTTATTTTATTTTATTACATTGTTATGTTTTATTCTGTTCAATGAACATTTAACATTTTAATTTTTTTTTCATTCTTTATTTATACCACGTGTATGTATACCATGTTTAGAGCCTGCATTTACCACCACTTACACAATTTTCTTGCTAATTTTCCCATTTTTCGAGAAAAGATCATTCACAGTCTTTCTGCTATGTAGAATAAGTAACAAAATAAATCCATAAGTTACACAGAATGGGTATTTTTCTATGCAGAACAATTGTTTACTGGTTTAGTAGAGCGTGCAAAGCGGGGTAGTTTGTATGTTTGTGTAAACTGCATCATTTAGACAATTTTAAATCTGAATTTTGAAAACTAGTGCGCGTGCATGCAACGACTAATGAATGTTTATGAAGCGAAAAAAATATGTGAGGATCGTAGTAGGTGGCTGGCTGACCTTGATGTCTGCCTACCTCTCTGAGAGACAAGCGTGAGTGTATTTTTGTATAAATCTGACAAAAATCCTCATAGATCAAAAGTAGTTGTAAATTTTTTTATCTAATTAGACGTTTTTAAGTAACTGCGACTCTTAAAAGCTCTTGTATTATATTCTCACAGTCTTGACATGCAATACATAAGCAGGTAGATTAGGCAAAAGTTAAATCCTAAAAAATTAATCACGTGACAGCCAGAGCTTTTGTGCGTCAACAATTTGAGTTCATGCATGCATGCATGAAGAATTTGAGTTCAGCACTTAAAAGACTTCAATGAGTAATCCTGACGGTAATCTGACAAATATATTTTTAGTAGTACTTGTGTCAAAGGTGTTCAAACACCCCAGCACTTGAAATTGCCAATCCGGGTACGGTGTCCGGTGGGCACGAGTTGTAATAAGGTATAATATACTCTCTCTCTCTTTGAGAGAAGGCCTGTGTGGGACGTCGATAAGCTACACGAAAAGAAAATATAAGATAAGATCCGGAAAAGGCTATCTTTTGAACCCGTCGACCTGACGTCGGGCCGGCGGGTTCATAATCGTTATCAACCCTTGTATGTCCCCACTGCTGGGGCACGGGTCTCTTCCTGCATCGCAGGAAGGTTAGGCCATACTCCACCACGGGGGCCAAGTCCGGGTTGGTGGAGGATTGTAAGACAGTGGCGGGCCTTACTGTCAGAAGTTATCAAGCCGCCCATAAGGCCTCTGACATGGCTTAACGACTGCCATTATATGACAGCCGGCACCAACGGCTTTAGGTGCCTTGCGAAGCACGGAAGCGCTCGGAAAAATGCCACTAGCGGTAGTCACGGGACTCTCACCCATCCCGTACCTGACCGCGCCTGTTGTTGCTTAACCAAGTGATTGATTCCAATCACTCGGTTCGCCTAGGCCACGAGCGCTTCTACGTTCATAATAGGGTTCATAATAGTAATTTTAAGCTCGCTTTAACTCAGTATAGACTCCATAACGACTGTAAACCAGTGGAAACTAGTCGCAACCACTTTAGAGATATCTTTTGGAGTAGGTACAACCATATTTTTTTAGCAAACCGCGGTTCTGCTGTACACACTTACACTTTCGCAATAGCATACCGCATACCGCATTTCGCGGCCCGCAAACTGCGTCTTCAAAATAAAATATCGCCCTCATCCTAGGAGCTAGAATTTGTGAAAACTTCAGGCAGCTGAAATATTCGGGCACTATCCATTATGGCTCCCGGCCTATTTAAGGGGGCGTGCTCGCGAGTGGTCATGACAAATGGCTCGCTACACTAGCTTTGAGCCCGTTTTAACCAATCGGGTTTGACCCGTTTGGCCGGTGTCACAGAGTCATCGATATTAACACTTGTATGTCCCCAATGCTGGGGCACGGCTCTCTTTCTGCATCGCAGGAAGGTTAGGCCACGGGGGCCAAGTCCGGGTTGGTGGAGGATTGTAAGACAGTGGCGGGCCTTACTGTCAGAAGTTATCGTGACACCCATAAAGCCTCTGACATGGCTTAACGACTGCCATTACGTGACAGCCTGTACCAACGGCTTAACGTGCCTTGCGAAGAACGAAAGCGCGCGAAATAATGCCACTAGCGGTAGTCACAGGACGGTCACCAATCGTGCACCTGACCGCGCCTATTGTTGTTAATTCAAGTGATTGATTACAATCACTCACGAGCGCTTCACAGCGTCATTTTGAATATTTTGACGTGAACCGTCTTTCACATTAGTTTTCAATGCCAGTGTCTAAGTAAGAAAAAGGAAAATCTTTAATCATATTAATTTATACAAGATAGATCTCAGAAGTAACTAAACTAGGATGAACCTGTGCTATAGTTGCTTGAGAAAAATAGAAGTCATACGGAATTACAATATGGTATACGGCTTAGCGTGATTTATTAACCCTTTACCAGGCGGTTATATATAGGATGCCGCCTAAATTGAACCTTATCAGTTCGATATAAGGTTCAAAAACTATGTCTAAAAACAATGAAAAATTTATTATAATTTTGCCCCTAAACGTTACTGACAAAAGGGGTTATTTATACTAAGTTCTCAAATCGCAAAAATTTACTTATCTATCTTATGCAGCGTTCCAGAACCAAATTTACCGACGTTGGAGTTACGAATGCAAACCTCAAGTGGAGCTGGGCTGGTCTTGTCAGACGTCTGAACCTGTCATAAAAAGTTGACGTCTGAATCGTCACTTACTGGGTACCGTGCCATGGTTAACGGTGACGTGGCAGAACAAGGCGGAGATGGTGTCGCGACCTTACGAAATAATTACCTGCATGGTAAAACTTGGGCAAGTACAAGGAGGAGTGAAAATATAAAGGGGAAGCGTTGGCCCAGTGGAACACAGCAATACGTAAAAAACAAATATTACTCTAGTCCATCCAAAAGTTGTCTGGAAGAGATCAACTTTAGTGATAAGGTCGCCGTCTGTACTCTCAGGTACAATTAAGTGTTCTCTATCTATCTATCTGCGCAGGGACGTTAAGCCGTTGGTGCCGGCTGTCATATAATGGCAGTCGTTAAGCCATGTCAGAGGTCTTATGGGCGGCTTGATAACTTCTGACAGTAAGGCCCGCCACTGCCTTACAATCCTCCACCAACCCGGACTTGGCCCCCGTGGTGCAGTATGGCTTAACCTTCCCGCGATGCAGGAAGAGACCCGTGCCCCAGCAGTGGGTACATACAAGGGCTGATAATGATCTATCTATCTAATAATACAAAAAACATAGAAAAATATTATATTCTTTTTGATGCACTAACCCGTGCTAAGGACGATTTTAAAAAAACTATTTAGAGGAATTTTTAGCCTCTAAATAGGTTTTTTATGATAGAACAATTAGTTATGTTTTAAGCTAAGATTGGTGGTATACAACTGGGTGGGCATTGCGGGGACGATTCTTACAGGGTGCTCCGTTATAATTCGTTTTTAACCGTCGCACGTCGGCACCGCGCTGCAATTTAGACGTAGGCTTGGCCGCACTATACAGGGTGGGTGGCGCTATATAGGGTACTGCGGCTGGCTGGCCCGACTTTTATTCTCGTTATGGCACACAACGTTGGCTGCTGCGAAGTTGTGTGCTTGTTGTCTGTGGTTTGGAATCGGCCTCTGGTTCCCTGGACGATGAATTTCTTTGTTGACATTGGAGCAGTCGTTTAGCGGGTACTTTATTGCACACGAAATATTTAACAGGACATTACATAAGAAATAACATTTACAAAGGCGAGCTTATCTCTGAAAGAGATTTCTTCCAGCAAAACCTTACTACTGCTACTGGTACTGTTAGTTTAGATTCGTTGTGAAATTATTATAACAAGAATTGAGAAAGGAATGTTGCGTTGGCTTGGACATGTGGAGAGGACGAAGGAAAAAAGATCGACGACACAAAATAGCACCGACGAAACAAATAGCGGCCTAGAAAATAGCACCAAGACAAATTCTTCCCGCGGGTGTCGAAAAAGGCGATTAAGGGACACAAACCGGGGGTGGGCAGCAGCGCCTCCCGCAGTACAATTCCACCAAACTGAGATCCCCAACCCGCATCCCCAGCGTGGGGATTATGGGCATTACCCCCCAATGATGGCACAACCTTGCGCTATGGCGCTCATTAGGGTAGGGCTATGGCCAGCAGTGGACTAATATAGCCTGAAGAAGAACAAGACGAATGAGAGGGGAAGGGCTGGTAAGGGACGTCCCAGGTGGACATACATCGACCAAATAGGGGATGTTTTTGTAAATGGGAAGATAAAAAGTACCCGGGACCGGTGTGCGTACATGCAACGACTTATGAACGTTGATGAAGCGAAGGTGATCTGTCAGGATCGTGGCAAGTGGCAGATCACTGGTCTCTGCCTACCCCTCGGGGATACAGGCGTGAGGTTATGTTATTATTATAACAACGACTGTTTTGTTGGTCTAGCCCTTAAGGGGCGTAGCTACCAAGACAGAGGTCGTGGGTTCGATTCCGACTGGGGGTCACCGTACATTTGTACAAGTGGCCTCGGTCTGGGTGTATTTTCATGTTTGTGACGTCATTGCCTGGTTACCAAAGCACAGGGTATCCTAGTTTGGGACCAAGTTACGTGATTGTGTTGTGTGGAAGTTATTATTATTGAAGTAAGGACGTCGATATTCGTTATCAATCCTTGTATGTCCCCACTGCTGGGGCACGGGTCTCTTCCTGCATCGCAGGAAGGTTAGGCCATACTCCACCGCGGGGGCCAAGTCCGGGTTGGTGGAGGATTGTAAGACAGTGGCGGGCCTTACTGTAAGAAGTATTCAAGCCGCCCATAAGGCCTCTGACATGGCTTAACGACTGCCATTATATGACAGCTGGCACCAACGGCTTAACGTGCCTTGCGAAGCACGGAAACGCTCAGAAAAATGCCACTAGCGGTAGTCACGGGATGCTCACCCATCCTGTACCTGACCGCGCCTGTTGTTGTTTAACCAAGTAATTGATTCCAATCACTCGGTTCGCCTAGGCCGCGAGCGCTTAAGGACGTCGATATTACAACTAAAACACTTTAAATAATGAGTTTTTTACAAATACTTTTGGCACTTAATTTATGTAATTTGGACTTAATATTTTGCTTATTTTTGTCCAGTGTACATTCTGTTCTAGGTGAAGTTTAAAATTAACTACTTATTAACAGGTAATGAAATAAAAACCAGGAAAATGAAATCCGTAGTAATAAGTTACATTTCATACATGTCGCTGCCTGTACGTAATACAGAGAATAGTGTAATAAATTTCGAACCACTATTCTCTGTAGTACGTAATACAGAGAATAGTGGTTCGAAATTTCACTGATGCCGGTGAGTCGCCCATTGGCTCAATTGGTAGAGCGCTGGCACGGATAGCCAGAGGTCGCGGGTTCGAATCCCGGCATAGGTGAAATTTTTAGCCTCTAAATAGGTTTTTAAATTTGTCCTTAGCACGAGTTAGTGCATTAAAAATAAAAATAGTATAAGTTATATTCATTGAGTAAATTTTTCGATTGTAATTATGGATAGCCAGAGGTTCGAATCCCGGCATGGGTGAAATTTTTAGCCTCTAAATAGGTTTTTGAATATAACTTGTTATTATTTTATGCTCCCAGTGATAAATGTCACTGGGAATATGCATAAAGGTACTGGAGAATTGAAATTCGATATAAAAAAATAAAAAATAAAGCACATACATTATACAGAATTTACACTGAATTGAAGCAAACGATAATAAAATGCTGAGCCGTAGCTTAGTGCAGCTCACTGCTCTCTCAAACTCCAGTATCAAAGGCAGAGGTCGATAAATACACCCTGTACTAATGAAGGGTACCTCTCAGGGGTCGATATTGAGCAATGGAGCCTTCGCACGCGATAACATCGTTTGCTGCCCTCTGCTGGCATGACTAGCCGTACGCCAGTGAAGCCTGTAGGCCACTCGCCGGTAAAATAGACCTGGGAACTAGGGTATGATCATAGGACTATGTTTTATGTTGTCCGGCGTTTTTCTTCTTCAGGCTATATTATGTAGTCCACTGCTGGACATAGCCCTCCCCTAATGAGCGCCATAGCGCCCTGTCTTCAGCTTGCCGCATCCAGCATCTGCCGGCAGTTTTTCGCAGATCGTCATCCCACCTGGTCTGAGGGCGTACTACACTACGTTTTCCGAGTCGCGGTCTCCACTCAAGAACACGTTTACTCCAACGGTTGTCGGTTTTTCGCGAGATATGGCCAGCCTACTGCCACTGCCAGTCAGGCTTTACTTTGCGGAAATTCAAAATAGCATAAAAATGTGAAAATTACTTTGCTGAATTCCGCCAAAAATCCCACAAGCACCATGCGATTAGTTAATGCACCGCCCTCCCTCCCACTTTTTCAAGCAGAAGCAAGACACGAACACACCAACACAGACACCAATACTTGTTTGAGGAAATACGCGACGCGTTTCGCCTCTAACACAAAACATCCTCAGGCTCATAATGGTGCATGGTGCTTGTGGGATTTTTGGTGGAATTTAGCAAAGTAATTTTCACATTTATTGCTATTTTATTTGTAGTCTATAAACGTCGCTTCGTCTCAGAGAGAACGGATTTCTTTCGCGTCTGAGAAAGAGAAGGAAAAAACTTGGCTGGAGCTACCATCCCTAGCTATGAACAGAGATAAATGGAAAGCCCTTGCGTCAGCCCCAGACTCCACGGAGGAGTGAAGGGACCAAAAAAGAAGAAGATAAACGTCCCACTGCAGGGCACTGGCCTTCTTTCTGAGAGAGAGTATGGGCTTAACTCCCACTCGTGCCCACCGCGGATTAGCATTTTCAAACGCTGAGGTATTTACACACCTCAGACATTCAGGTCACTCATGATGTTTTTACTTACAGTTAGTGCAGTATCGCTACTTAACTATAACTTGACGAATGTACATAATTTAAAAAAACAAAGTCATTGGTACATGCAAGCACTGGAGATTGGCATAATTGGTATACATAGGCATTGGAAATGGTATACAAACAAACGTTGATAAAATAAGGGAATTTCACGAATTTGTTTCTTTGGTTGTAGGCCTTATTTAGACCTGAGATTTTCCGCACTTCGCCTCATAGTTGGGCCATTGTAAGTACCAAGCGCCGAGGTATGTTTACACTTTAGACGCTAAGATTTCCACACTACGTTTTCCTTCACGGTTAGCGAGTGTTATTGCTACTACAAGTTCACAAATGTACATAACGTAGAAAGCAAACTCATTGGTGTACGCCGGTATTCGAATCCAAGACCTCCCAATTGAGATTCCGGACATTCTACCGCTCCGCTACCACCGATTATTCATCTCATATTATTCTACTATTATTCGCTTATTCTTCTGTTAGAAAATTTTTTTAAATACTCGCTTTCATCGAGAATTTCAGACTCATTCATAAAGCGAAAAGTATGCCGGAGGTCAGAGCAGAAGTAAGCTTACGAAAATGATTCTAATTCTCAAATGGCCTTCAGTCGCCATAAGTCTATTCAATTTAATACTGGTCCGTTCGGCGTTGCCACAAGTTGGTGTCAAATAAAACACGCAGTACGAGTATCACCTTGACCGTGCAATAGAGGCATAGGTTCCTATTTTGCTCTATGATTTACGACCGTCACTTTGCAAGCTGTACATAACATAACATTTACATACAAGCACAAACATTGCTTCTGGCCCCACACTAGGATACCCTGTGTCGTGGGAACCAGAAACAACGACATGTAAATGTAAACATGTAAACATCCAAGACCTGGTTTTTTTTGTCCTGCCGGGATTCGAACCCGGGAACTCTTGCATGGTAGGTAGATGCGCTACCGCTACGCCACAGAGGTCGTCCATGTATGTCCTAGTTTAACAGCTTTTTTAAAAAACCTATTTAGAGGCTACAAATTCCATCCATGCCGTGATTCGAACCCGCGACCTCTGGCTATCCGTGCCAGCGCTCTTTCCAACTGAGCTAATGGGTGACTCACCGGAATCAGTGAAATTTCGAACCTCTTTACAATATTCTCTGTAAAACGTACAGCTTTCCAGCGTTTCCAGCTTTACCAGCTTTCTTCCTACACTTCCTGCGGCTGATTGGTAGGAAATGCTTATAGAATTAAGTCCGCCGCATTACCGTTGTTAGCTACGTACAATAAACGCATTAATAATAAAGTGCGCGGATTTTTCCACGTTGTTGTGTTCGCAGCAGCGGTATTTTTTTAATCAGTGGCTTAGTTATGCTTGAGGCGTAGAGTCCGCGCTGACAGCCGGGCTGTCGGCGATGGCGGACGTGATTTGTTTACATCAGGAAGATGCTCCAGTTGTTTGTTTCAAATTAATTTCATAGTAGGGTGGGATTCCTCTATGCTAGATAGGTGACAACTACGGTTTTTTAAGGGGATCCATGCAGTACTGAACGCAGCACCAATGGGGAACATATATTTTTAAGGTTCATTTTGGAATTCAGTTACTTTAATAAGTATGCGTTAAATACATTTTTTTATATACCCCCGCATATTTTAGATAGCCTGAAGCGCTCGTGGCCTAGTCAAACCGAGTGGTTGGAATCGATCACTCGCGTTAAGCAACCACGGGCGCGGTCAGGTGCGGGATGGGTGATCGTCCCGTTCTACCGCTACTGGCATATCTCCGAGCGCTTCCGTACTTCGTAAGACACGCTAAGCCATGTGTGCCACCTGATATGTAATGGCAGTCGTTGAGCCTTGTCACAGGCCTTATGGGCGGCTTTACAACTTCTGAGAGTAAGGCGCTCCACTGTCTTACAATCCTCCACCAACCCAGACTTGGCCCCCGTGGTGAAGTATGGCCTAACCTTCCTGGAACGTAGGTAGAGACCCGTAACCCAACAGTGGGGACATACAAGGGATGATAACACATAAATCATTACAAAATATACACATTCAAAGGGCATAAGATCTACAGTTCAGCCTCTGACATCTACAGAAGATGATATAAGCCTCTAGTGGCAATTCCCACCTACAATTGATAGGTTAATCAGTCGACCACTCAGGGGCCGCCTGAGATTTATTTCCTAAACCTCAGTTAAGTCAGATTAATCCACAGGAAGGACAAAGTAGCATGTACGCGCGGGTCTAGATAAGCCGTGATAATTTCGATACTTTCTGGATAATTTCTTTAGGATATTTTCCCTTTTGAACTAACTTTCGTAAGCAATACATCTTGGAAATTGGAAACAATCACTTGAGTTAAGCAACAACAGGTGCGGTCAGGTGCAGGATGGGTGACCGTATAGTGACTACCGCTAGTGGCATTTTTCCGAGCACTTCCGTGCTTTGCAAGGCACGTTAAGCCATTGGTGCCGGCTGTCATGTAATTGTAGTCGTCAAGCCATGTCAGAGGCCTTATGGGCGGCTTGGTAAATTCTGACACAGGGCTCGCTACTGTCTTATAATCCTCCACCAACCCGAACTTGGTGGAGTATGGCCTAACCTTGCCCAGGAGTGGGGACGTACAAGGATTGATATCGACCTATGCCATGCGAAATGAGGCACGCACACGAGGTAAACCAAAGCTTTGCTCCCCAATCAGTGACGCGTAAAAACACCTTTTCTACCTCAAGAAAAAGTTCCAGCCCTCGAGCTACGCGTGCTCCAGACGCGGGGATAATGGTACAACTAGCTCTGTGCTAATAGGGTCCCATCACAAACTAGTCACAGGCAAAAGAGCCTTTTTTGCCGACGAGCACTTGACCACGGTCATAACAGATTAGGGGCTGATTTTTCAATCCGTCTAATAAAGTATTATACAATAATATGAAAATGTCACCGTAAAATAACAAAAGAAAGGCATTTAGAACAGATTTTTGAATCGGTTGTTTAATACGATATTCAACGAATAACTTTTATCCGAGGATTGAAAACTCAGTCCTAAATTGAATAAAATTATTTTCTTAGAAGAAAGCTGTTTTTATGTACTCGTAGCATATACGTTGCATAGAAGCATACTAGTCTAGTCAAATCGAGTGATAGAAATCAATCACTTGTGTTAAGCAACAAAAGGCCCGGTTAGGCGCAGGATGGGTGACCATTTTGTGACGACCGCTAGTAGCATTTTTACGAGCGCTTCCGTGTTTCGCAAGGCACGTTAAACCGTTAATGCCGGCTGTCATGTAATGGCAGTCGTTAAGACATGTCAGAGGCCTTATGAGCGTGATAACTTTAGACAGTAAGGCCCGCCGCTGTCTTACAATCCTCCACCAATTCGAACTTGGCCCCCGTCGTGGCCTGTAACTTCTTTCGGTAAGAAATGTGTGCCCCTGTATGGTATGGCTTGTACCTTCCTTAGGGAAGAAATTACATAATGTGATGATACGTTGCAGGGCTCAGGAATTTTCTAGGAGAAAAAGAGAGTACCTACGGACTTAATTAGCACGTGAGCCCACCGCAGATTGGTTATTTCAAGGGCTAAGGTACGTGCACACCTCAGACACTCAAGTTTCCTCACGATGTTTTCTTTCCTTTACAAACCCACGCAACTTACACATATTTTATCAATATACTAGTACATAGCGGGATTCGAATCCACTACCCCCCGAATATGAGGACGGCGTTCTACAGCTGCTATATATATATATATATATATATATATATATATATATATATATATATATATATATATATATATATATATACGTAAATTTTAAGATGCATATATATATATATATATATATATATATAAACATCACTATAAAATACATATGATATGTACACACTGTAAGAGACAAGGAATACCATATAAATTACCATACATATGAAATCTAAATATAATGAATAGGGAGGACATACATCGGAAAGACTCTTCACATAAGGAGTGGCTAAGGGAGTTTGTTTGTTTAATATATCAATAATTTCGTAAATTATTATTATTATTAATACGTTTATTGCACATAAGTAAAAAAAATACAATGGCAATGTGGCGGACTTAATGCTATAAGCATTTTCTACCAGTCAACCACAGATGGTGCAAGAGATTAAATGGTAGGCATTCGAAACAAAACGGAAGAGAAACTTAGTTAAAATTAGATAAGCTGACAAGTACTCAATAAGTACATATAATATATAAGTAAGTAAATATACAAAAAATATTGGTAACCATCATAATATTGATACTAAGAATAAACATATAATAAAATAAACACGATTTAGACTTGCCAAAAGGTTCTTCTTCTTCTGCTTCAGGCTATATTAGTCCACTGCTGGACATAGCCCTCCTATAATGAGCGCAATAGCACAAGGTTGTGCCATCATTGGGGGAGTAATGCCTATAATCCAGGTTAATACATTGTAATACCTTTATGGGACATTGTATATTGTTCTAAAATAAGATTTCTCAAGATATATTAGACTTACCACCGACGCGGTTTAAAAAATGTGTTAAGCATACTCTGTGCTAAAAAGCCTACTATAACGTTAAGGATTATTTGGAAGACAAAGATGTTTGGTATTAAAATAATGTTAACGGGGACGATTATGTGTAGTACAACGTAACTTTAAGTTGAAAACTCTGTCAATTAAGTTAAAATCTGTTTTGAAAAGAATAAATGTGGAGCATCTTTGTTTGTTTCGTCTCCAAAAAATCTATTAATTGTGAAACTCACAGCTTTGACGTACATTAAGTGAAAATTTGATTTTTATAGCGAATAAAATTCTTTTGACACGCAGGCCTGTGTGCAAATGTACGGCGGTCCCCGGAGAGAATCGATCCCACTACCTCCGGCATGGTAATCAGACGTTATACCGCTCGACCAACGAGGCAGTCAGGCAAAAAGAAGACTTCGATGATTTTTTCTTGGATAGTTTCATATTAAACGGGTCTAAACGGGTAAAACGTAATTACCTTATTTCTCGACATTTCGGCAGCGTTACAGTTAAATAATCGCAATTGCACCCGTTTATATATGCGTTTATACATACTATGTATGAGTATCGCGAATTATTAAGAAATACTTTCTCATGGATTTCAGGAAAGACAGATTTTTCTCCCTGTAGAAACATATGGACGAATTAAGAACGTCCTCCCACATGTTCAAGAAAGCATTTTCGTGAGTTTTTTTTTTATTTCTGAAATATGTAAAATAACAAGTGTTTCTTACAATCTAGCCGCTCTCGGAAACCTGTTCGGTTTATCTGTTAGCGGCGGTCGTTCTTACTTTTTAATTTTACATGCACAGCTTAAGAAAGGCCTACGGAACGTACGTTTTGGCACGCTATATTTAGAAATTAATTACAATAATTAACGGCCATTCACAATCCGTAGGTGCGGTCTTTTGACTTATTTATTAGTAAAATTATTCTTTATCTTAAGTTTAAATTTTGTTTAGTTTAATTTAGTGCATCCAGTTGACCTTCTGGTTGCCTTTACCCCGCTAATAGGGTCTGAGGGACCCTTCGATAGGCGGCACGGTCCAGCGATCAAACGGACCCCGAGGCGGAGATTTTATTCTCTTATCTCTGAGCCGATAGCCTATATTAATATACGCTTTTATGTCTGTTGGAGATGAGTTTTACGGATTTCTTCGTGCTAGACGGAGGAGAGACTTTTAATTTTTGCAGTGTTACACGTGCTTTGTGTAGTTTTACACATTACTAGCTGATTCCACAAATATTGTTGTGTCACATGAATAAGGCTACAACCTATTTTCTTGTGTAACAAATGTACAAAAAAAATCATAAAACTCTATTTTCATGTATAACTCCCGCACTCAGAAACGTTAATTATATATAAGATAAGATAAGATATTTATTGAGCTTTCTTGTTGTACATGAGATGTCTTATATAGTAAAAGTATCAAACAAGAACCCTGCTAGGGCGCTGCCAATATAAATTTGTTAATGAAACATTATGTAACTTAAATAACTAGTTCATAGTACTTATATAATTGTCTTATATACTTTATACTTTATTAACTTATATACTCGTAAACTGATTATCTCACGAGAACGCATTACTGGAAAGTCTAGTATCCTAAATGTCAATTCAGATCTCTGCCTATCTGTACGCCAGGTTTCTGTAAATCACGTGGTCACAAACAACATTAAGGTAGAGTCTCAAAGTCTGGTCAGGCTGATTTGTAATATTGAGCAAAAATTGTGAAAAAGTCTGTCAGTTGACATGAGAAATTTGTACTACGATTTTTTTGAGTCTTAAGTAAATGTTTACCGTCAAAAGTCATGATATAATGTAAAAGAAATAAATTTCAAATAAGAAACAAGATAATTTGAAAACAAGTAATATTAGTAATGAATATTAGTAATAAAGAGTATGGGTAACTATTTAGTTGTTGATTTAACGGCTCTAATAGCGATTACTCATTAGGTAAACTATGAAATGTTATATTAATGAATAACTATTTCAATGTATCTCACCCAATATGGAAAACAATATTGTAAAAACGAGAAGACGTAGTGTCCAGTTATCTTTCTTTAATTGACTGTGTAGGTACATCGTTCATGCAAAAATTCCGTACCGGCGTCTGCATCGTTTGTTTATTAAAATCTCGTAGCGTCGTAGCACGTAGCAAAGTTCGTAGCACTCCGTAGACGCTACGGCAAGCCTACGCCGACCAAACCTAAAATATCAATATAGCCACTTCAGTTTCGATTCCATAGTCACCTCCGCCAAATACAACACCTCAATTATGCATTCCCAATTCCGAAAATAAACCGCCGCATTATCCGCAACTGCCGTAGAAAAAACAACGTCAATCAGCCAGTATGGCAATGACCGTAGTCGGCATTGCAACATTGAACATTGACCGCCGCATACCACGTGGAGAACTAGACTTACATATTCCCTCTCTGCCGCACCCTTGCCTACCCCTATTTGGGGGTGTCCCGTCTCTGTCTAGTGTGGAAAATCGCGAGGGCAGTAAGGAACTTCCTCAGTTCTCGACGCGCGGCCGTCGCGAGTGGACGCCGAGGGGTGCCGCGCCCGTGGGGTTAAAAATACGCGCGTAAATATGACATTTGCATAGCGGAAGAGAAAGTTTTGCGTCAACTTTGCCAGATTGGACTGGACGTGTCCAGTGTACATTTGTGTGCGCCTAGTGCGGTCTCGGCAGACCAACGCGGTTAGTGAATTTTGTATGACGGTGAGGTAGAATTTCGTATTTTGCCGGCGTACGTAGTTTATGTGAGTGTATGTGTAAATTATTGTACGTTTTGGCACTGAAGTTGCGGAGTGAATAGGTGACTGGAAACTTGTTGTTAACATTGCTAAGTGATTATTCCGAGTAGCCAGTGTGGTAGAGTAGTTTGTGATTGTTGTGCAGTGAGTTGCGAGGATTCTGCAAATTTGTTTTTATGTAAGTACGAAATCAATGAGTATTTTCAGCTGTAACCTACACTTCAAAGTTATTTTGAAATGCAGCACAAATTTGAATAGACTTATTGCATTTCAATTTTTGTTATAACATAACATAACATTTACATACAGGCACATACATTGCTTCTGGCCCCACACTAGGATACCCTGTGTCGTGGGAACCAGAAACAACGACATCACAAACATGTAAACATCCAAGACCTGGACTTTTTTTTTTTGTTTCCAGCCGGGATTCGAACCCGGTACCTCTTGCATGGTAGGCAGCCGCGCTACCGCTACGCCACAGAGGTCGTCAATCATGTATATGTACCTACTAATTACATTAAAATGACATTTAAGTATAAAAACCTATTGAGAGGCTAAAAATTTCACCCACGCCGGGATTCGAACCCGCAACCTCTGGCTATCCGTGCCAGCGCTCTACCAATTGAGCCAATGGGCGACTCACGGCATCAGTGAAATTTCGAACCTCTTTACACTATTCTCTGTATTACGTATAGGCAACGACATCTGGCTTAAGCAAATTGCATGACTTACAGCCCCGACTACCTACTTTTAAATTTGTCCTTAGCACGGGTTAGTGCATTAAAAATAAAAATAGTATAGACATTTAAGTATTTTGTTGTTAATTAGTTTACAAAAAATATTTTAGTAAATCATAGTACAAATTTGAGGCGCTCTCTCATAACTTTTTGTACGTCTACAATGGCAACGCATGTAGGACAAATATTGTTCATTCTACCATCTCTTTAATAACTCATGTTTATCAAATAAGTATCTTTTATCTAATATGTGTTATCTTTACAATTACAAAATCACAGTGACAAAATACCTGTGTGAATTAAAGTGGCAGTTTCATAAACTATTTGGGAATAGTTTCCTACTTCCACACTAAGCCTGTTAGATGGTAATAAAACTATTAAAAACAGTGAAAAAAAAACCTTACAACAAATTCTATTTTAAAACAGACTTGATAAACATTTTGCAAAATAAAAAAGTGGTATACACGCAGCAGCTTATAGCTGCTTGTACGTTAATGAATGATGTCAATTTTTGCTTCTCTAAATAGGGGTATTACGTTTATTTTTTTATTTGCTGTAAAAGTTATTACTAAAACATCACAAACTTTTAGTAAACATTGAACTGGAGCGGCGCTAGACCAACATCCTGTATGTTTACTCAGCATTAACATAAACGTATCTGGGTGGAAAAGGAAATATCCCTGTGTGTGTGCCTGATTTTTCCGCTATCACACGAACTTTATGAAGTTATGCGGAAAAAGTCGAGAGTTCACTTTGTTCGTAATTTGAATTGAACCTCGATTTTCAGATTTACGGCTCATTCTACGAATAGGATTTTGGTGTAGATTAAGGCTCTTACTAATAAACACCGTCTAAGCCTGGTATAGTTAAAAAGTGTTTTGTTCACGTCATTTGAATGTAATTTTCAGTTGGAAGAAAAGAGACAAAACACTGCATAGTTATATAATACTTAAATCAAGTTTATTAGTAAGGCGGATACACTTTAACTTCCTAATTTTATTTAAGCTTCCGTGCTTCGCAAGGCACGTAGAGGCTGGCTGTCATGTCATGTTAGTCGTTAAGCCATGTTAAAGGCGCTGTCGTAGTATTGTAAGAAAGCTGTATATACATTGTATATTTTTGTCAATAAATTACTTACTTATACAGCCTCTAATGGCATCTTCACTCACACTATATTGACAGTAATAGACA
This sequence comes from Yponomeuta sedellus, assembly GCA_934045075.1. Classification (NCBI taxonomy): domain Eukaryota; kingdom Metazoa; phylum Arthropoda; class Insecta; order Lepidoptera; family Yponomeutidae; genus Yponomeuta; species Yponomeuta sedellus. Next base: position 1,302,495 of record OW203738.1, on the reverse strand, counting down.
AATAAGCACCATGCTTATTAAGGACTTACAAACTATGTTACCGTCATTGCTGTCTATAATAATGGCCATGGTCGTGGTGTGTGACGTTAAATAGTTGAAGGCACCTGCACGCAACTTGCTCAGAAACATCAAATGAAATTGCACATGATACGTCAATTAGAGCGACTAACAGACACCTCCTTATTCTGTATTCTTGTCCTTTAGTTAGTCTAACGGTATCATGCGCTCTAGCCAAGTGTCACAACATTGACATATTCTCTGATAGCTGTGCAAAGTTCAAAAGGAGTATCTTATCTACCCTTCAAAGGGAAGATAAGATACAGACAGAAATACATTTTATTACTAAAGTAATATAATTCTTATTATTAAATTATCTCATTACTTTATTAGGAAGCTTAACTACACCAGTGTTAACTTTAATTATACATTAAAAGCACTGTTAACGTGGCTTTATGAGTTATTTATAATAGGTCTAAACAAAAACGTCATTAACAAAACAAAATCCCCATTATAACTGTGCTACAAACCTGCTATAACTTAAAGTTGATATGACCCTACTATAACTCTACTACAAACCTATCATAACTGATATTTTAATCTGCGATTGCAAAACCACAGATTACGAAAGTATGCATTTGTCAAATTGTTGTTTGTTTGAAGTGGTTTGGTTGTGAGTGAAGTGGTTTTTTGTCAAATTGTGATAGTAACCTGATTTTCCATACTGTCTTCTTCAGAAACTTTTAAACGAAAAGTTGAAAACCAACTTTTTTTTTTATTGGTAGGCACATAATCTGCGTGTTTTGAAACTCCTATAGACTTAAAAGAACGGACGAATCTTAGAACGCGATGTTGCCAAATTGACAGGTCGTAAAAGAGCACTTTAGTTACAGTAGGATTGTTGTACTTTTATTAATAAGGAAATGTAAGAGCGTACTATATGTCTTTAATAGAGGATTTTAGCTAAAGTGCGCTACGAGCACACTAAAGGTAATTTTTATTAATAAGGCTTTTAGTCTTCGAGCAACTTCATGGTAACGGTGTATGTTGTGACTGCCTGTAAGTGAGGTAACACTTAGTTTATTTCTAGTTATGTTCTATTGTAAATGTATTGGTGTATATCTTGTTGGTAGTCCTACTAAATAAAATAAATCATGTCTGATTTGATTACCATGCCGGGGTAGTGGCTTCGATCCCCACTGGGGGCTGCCGTACATTTGTATATACAAATGACCTCCGTGTATTTCCATGTTTGTGATGTCATTGCCTGGGTGGTTACCGTAGCACAGGGTATCCTAGTTTGGGACCAAGACAAATGATTGTGTTGTGTGAAAGCTATCTCGATATCAACCCTTGCATGTCCCCACTGCTGGGGCACGGGTCTCTTCCTGCATCGCAGGAAGGTTAGGCCATACTCCACCACGGAAGCCAAGTCTGGGTTGATGGAAGAGTGTATGACAGAGGCGGGCCTTACTGTCAGAAGTTATCAAGCGGCCCATAAGGCCTCTGACATGACTTAACGACTACAATTACATGACAGCCGGCACCAACGGCTTAACGTGCCTTGCAAAGCACGGAAGTGCTCGGAAAAATGCCACTAGCGGTAGTCACGGGATGGTCACCTGACCGCGCCTGTTGTTGCTTAACTCGAGTGATTGAATCCAATCACTCGGTTTGACTAGGCCACGAGCGCTTCCCAAGGAAGCTATCTATTCATTTTGTATTCGCAGTTTATAGATGAGGCTGGCAAGGGATCGTGAGAGATGACTTTTGGGGGAAAGGCCTACTATTCTACTATACTAGAGCTATAATGACTGACAGTTAACTTGACCAAATGACTTTGACTTTGCACGGACGTATTTCGGGTCTCGCTTGCGGGGGACGTGTGCTATAACTTAGACTACTTTGGACCTTAGTTAAGTCAAATTAACAAATATAAAAAACACTTTGTTAATTTTACAAGTTATATATATAATTTTTTTATTTTATTTATGCGATGTAAAAAGCTTGTCTTGCCTAGAAGACAATTATGCACAACGGTTAGTAAACATTAATTTAAAACAAAAACAAACAATTTATTTAAATTGAAAATACAGGACGCTCAGTACTGAATCGTGGGAAAAATTCCGTGTCTTTGCAAAAGTTATATTTCACAACACTTGTACGGAATTGTACGTAGCTCGTGATAGTAAATAATATTAAGAATAGTATGTTTACTTTACTAGTAACCCGCGGTTTATCGATTTTCCCATGGCAATAAGATATTTTCCGCAGTTAATAAAGCCATTTGTTATTTTAGGGTGTCAGCTAACTCCATACTAAATTTTATTAAAATCGCTCCAGCCGTTTAGACGTGAGTAGGTAACAAACATACACACTCACAAACTTTCGCCTTTATAATATTTGTGGTGTGATGTGATCAGTATTACAAATACTGTTTTACCTCTATGGTTGCTTACCTTGTTATACAACACTGTATAGTTGGCAGTTGTTAAATATGCACAGAATTGGATAAAACGGAGGACGTGCGATCGAATTTGCAGCGGCGAGGGTGCTACGCTATACGGAAGCCGTACCAGGGGGCAATGTTTCTGCCCCGGGCCCTTCCAAACAAGTGCTTTGTTATAACACCGTAACAAACCTAAAATTAATAAAGAAAACAACGTATACAGTTCACATTCTGTTAGTTGAATCGATCGCTATCAATCCTTTTATGCCCCCACTGCTGGGGCACGGGTCCCTTCCTGCATCGCAGGAAGGTTAGGTCACACTCCACCACGGGGTTAAGTCGGAGTTGGAGGAGGATTCTAAGACAGTGGCGAGCTTTAAGTCAGAAGATATCAAGCTGCCCATAAGGCCTCTGACTTGGCTTAACGACTGCCATTACATGACAGCCGCACCAACGGTTTAACGTGACTTGCAGAGCACGGAAGCGCTCGCAGGTGTCGCAGTTATAAATTGCATCGGACCTAGAATACACGCCCATCCAGAAATTCAATTATTTTATAATAGCCTTTCAATATAAGTAACATAACATAACCTCACGCCTATATCCCAAAGGGGTAGGCAGAGACCAGGGATTGCCACTTACCACGCTCCTGACAGATCACCTTCGCTCATCAACGTTCATAAGCCGTTACATGCACGCACGCCGGCTCCGGGTACTTTTTATCTTCCCCGATAGAATTAAATTAAACAAGTCACGTTTAAAAGATAATAGATAGTTTTATGTAATTTATCGTTTATTGCATACATTAAATCATACAGAAAACACAATATTTACGAAATAAAAAGTGTACATGGCAAACTTATTTCATTAGAGATCTCTTCCAGCCAACCCTTGATGTGGTGATACGGACATTATAAATGAGGGCGGAAAGTGTACAATAATAATAGTTATATAAATTATACTCTTTTTACACTATTTTTATTTTTAATGCACTAACCCGTGCTAAGGAACAAATTTAAAAACCTATTTAGAGGCTAAAAATTTCACCCATGCCGGGATTCGAACCCGCAGTTTTTAGCCTCTAAATAGGTTTTTAAATTTGTTCCTTAGCACGGGTTAGTGCATTAAAAATAAAAATAGTGTAATCATGTGGGTACAGTGATATCGTTCCGATGTTAAACCTAACTGCAAAGTAGGTAGTCGGGGCTGTAAGTAATGCAATTTGCTTAAGTCAGATGTCGCTGCCTGTACGTAATACAGAGAATATTGTAAAGAGGTTTGAAATTTCACTGATGCCGTGAGTCGCCCATTGGCTCAATTGGTAGAGCGCTGGTACGGATAGCCAGAGGTTGCGGGTTCGAATCCCGGCATGGGTGAAATTTTTAGCCTCTAAATAGGTTTTTAAAATTGTGTTACAGTTGCTAACTCGACGATAGATTTAATACAATAAATACATAGATAACATCCAAGACCCGAGAAATCTACAAAAGTTCGTCTCCTAGTTTAATAGGTTTATATGCTCTTTTTGTCGCACTAACCCGTGCTAAGGACAATTTTAAAAACCTATTTAGAGGCTAAAAATTCCACCCACGCAGGGACTCGAACCCGCAACCTCTGGCTCACCGTGCCAGCGCTCTCCATACTCTGCTAATGGGCAAGTACAGGGATCAGCGAAATTTTGAACTACTTTACAATATTCTCTATATTATTTACAGGCAGCGACATCTGGCTGAAGTAATTTGCATCATTTGCAGCCCCGAATACCTGCTTTGCAGTTAGGTTTTACATCGGATTGATATCGCTGTACCTACCCACATGATTATATTCTTTTTGTTGCCCTAACCCGTGCTAAGGACAATTTTAAAAACCTATTTATAAGCTAAAAATTCCACCCATGCCGGAACTCGAACCCGCGACCTCTGGTTAGCCAGACATAGCCGATCTTGGTTATGGTCTGGTTAGCCAGAGTTCGCGGGTTCGCGTCCCGGCATGGGTGGAATTTTTAGCTTATAAATAGGTTTTTAAAATTGTTATATTATTGCATTAATCTAAGACAATAACAAGTAGTATAAATATTTAGGGGCCACAATTAGGTAGTTTATTAAAGATTTTTTAATGCCATCAGTTAGGCATGCACCGTAGCCATACGAGGCTCTATTGACTGCGCTAGGCGCGATACAGGCCCGATAAGGATTATCCGCGCCAATACACCCATACTTACGGTGTTCCTATTTGTGGCCAAATAAACTTCTGTTTCGGTAGCTCGTGAGGAAACCCTGTTAGTTGACTCCGCACGTATTGATTTGTCTTTCCTGTGGGCAAAGCCGATTAAGCAGTCAGGGTGCTGAGCAAGCATATTCTATCTAAAACAATATCCCAGGTCACTGGACGCTGTATAAATTATACCATTGAGTAAATACAAAACTCAAAGTGTTTTGGTACCTTCCTGTGATCGCTGACTTGTCTGTTTAACACGCAGAATATCTTTCTCTTTTTCTAACGCTATCTTTTTCATAATGTTAAACAGATAAACTCTGATAAATTTATAAGAACACATAAATGCAAGAACTAAATACTAAATAAGTTAATCAGTAATAATTAATAGGTAAGTTTGTTAGTCATGTAAGTTTTGTAGATAATATTTAAATTACTATCTTTATTTTTAATGCAGTAACCCGTGCTAAGGACTATTTTAAAAACCTATTTAGAGGAGAGAAACCTAGCCTCTAAATAGGTTTTTAAGATAATTATATTGTATATAATTTGAAAATAAAACTTTAAAATTGAAAAAAAAAATATGCATGAACTGTATTAATTTATCAAAATATTTGTTACTAGCTATGCCCCGCGGTGTTATCCGCGTTATATCGATTTTCCCATGGGAATAAGATATTTCCCCGCAGTAAAACGTAGCCTAACTGTTAATCCAGGGTGTCAGCTAAATCCGTACCAAATTTTATTAAAATCGATCTAGTCGTGAAGAAGTAACAAATATACAAACTCACAAACTTTCGCCTTTATAATAATAATATTAGTATGATAAATATGATAATATATAGTGTGATGTGATTTTTTTAAGTATTCTATATACGTACCACTGCAGGCCACAGGGCTTCTCTCAGAAGAAGAGAGTATGGGCTTTATTACCACGCGTGCCCCGTGCATAAATTCTGAAAGTAAGACCCGCCACTGTCTTACAATCCTCCGCCAACCCGGATTTGGCCCCCGTGCCGGAGTATGGCCTAAGCTTCCTGCGGTGCAGGAAGAGACCCGTGCCCCAGCAGTGGGGACATACAAAGGATTGATATCAACATCATATTCCGTTACATAAACCTACGCTCGTATCCCGGAGGGGTAGGCAGATACCAGTGTTTGCCACTTGCCACGATCCGACAAACTTCCTTCGCTTTATTAACATTCATTAGTTATCATATGCACGCACGCATGTATAAAGTACTTAATATTATGTTTGAAGTAAAAGTTTTGTAAGCACTACACACTATTAATTTGATTCCGGATTAACTTACTTGATTTCTTTGTCGGAAGAGTCCATCCAGGGAGCCGATTCTTCCCCATGCGAATTGAAAACGTACACGCTAAATATTCGAATGCGTCGACAATTTTGTCGCATAAAAATAAGACAAGATAACTCGACAGAGTCATAAGACATTTATTTTTTTATTCAAATTCAATCTAGAATCAAATTTAATCTGAAGCGTTCGTGGCCTAGACAAACCGAGTGATTGGAATCAATCAATTGGTTAAGCAACAACAGGCGTGGTCTGGTACAGGATGGGTGAGCGTACTTGACTGCCGCTAGTGGCATTTTTTCGAGCGCTACTGAGCTTCGCAAGGCACGATAAGCCGTTGGTGCCGGCTGTCATATAATAGCAGTCGCTAAGCCATGTAAGAGGTCTTATGGGTGGCTTGATACGAGTAACTTCTGACAGTAAGGCTCGCCACTGTCTTACAATCCTCCACCAACCCGGACTTGGCCCCCGTGGTGGAGTATGGCTTAATCTTCCTGCGATGCAAGAAGAGACCGTGTCCCAGCAGTGGGGACATACAAGGGTTGATAACGAATCTAGGATGGCGGTCAGAATACAGATTTCGGCTGTCGCTCGACTTTTTATGTAGAATTCTAGTCATAAGTATTAGGAGTCGTATACGAATTATTTACTAATGAAGTGAGAATTGGCTGCCTGGTTCTACACTGATTCACAGAGCTCAGAGATGTGCAACCGAGTCTCTACACACCACGAATAAGCTATTTTTTTAGTAATTTAATGTGATTAAGCTTTTTTTTTAAATAGTTTATATCAAATCCATGGCATCCGTGTTAGTTAGTATGTATATACATTGTTAAGCTTTGCGAGGTCGGTCGGATTTTTTCGACAAAAAATCAAGTTAGTTTATCCGCATTTAAATTAATAACACTTAGTTATACATTGAAAGGTCGTAATCGTGATGATTTATTAGTCTTTCCGAGACCACGGCTACTTAAACGCTGCCGAAACGTCGGAAAATAAGGTAAATATGTTTTACCTAATAAATAATCGCGATTACACCCGTTTTATGTATGAGTATCACGAATCAATAAATACACTTAATATTTGCTGTTACAATTGCAACATAAACTAATAGGTTGTCTACAAAACTTTTAGCCAAACAGTCCAATATCCCAGAGATAAATCGAGGCAAACAGGCAATAAATATGAATAAAATCACTTTATTCCCAAGTTACTTGGTCATTTAACTAGAAGCCTGGCGGCCATAAACTGCTTTCACTACATTGACTTTGAACAAAATAACAGAGACCCCTCTGAAGCACGTTTAATTTCGGGGGTTGATGCATACCCTACAGACCACAGAATATAAACACAACAGAGATTTGATAGCACGATGCTCTCTATCGCACTTGGTTTTTAATTTATTAATAGTAAACAAATAGTTAAAGCGATCTGAGTCTGAAGCAGCAGAGGGGACATACAAGGGTTGATTTGGAAACAAATTGTCACATACAAAAATCAAAGGAGAAAATAAGACATCTAATTAGAAATGGAGTGTCCCTCTTTAGAATACTAATAATTTCATCATGAATTCAATACAAAAAGATTAAGTAAAACTAAATCAACTAGAAAGTACACGAAGGAAATTCTTTCCGTACCATTCATAATTAAGGTGCTCTCTAAAATTATTAGGTAAACGTTATAATTTCGTTAATTTACAACACAAAGTTTCAAACTTAACAACGTACCAGAGTTAAAATCAGTTATAACCTGTTTTAATTAAAACGAAGAGAAATTTTCTATAAAGCTATTTGACTTTTTAGTATATTTTGCGATAGATAAATAACTCTGTGTTACACACCTGTAATTTATAGAGATAATTAAAAATGCATTTAAAAAAAGAAATCTCCAGTTGCAATTTACCTTATTTTTAGATAATTTCTGTTACTGTAAGTTCTGTGTACGATGAAGAGTATTCTATCTATCTACACTAATCTATCAGTACTAATATTATAAACGCGAAAGTTTGTAAGTGTTAGGGTTCTAACCTAACTGGATTTAAATGAGTGGACTGTATATTCACTGGTACGACATAATATAATGGTCCGAAAATATAATGAGAAACATATAAGTGCAACGACCTAACAGTAGCGTAGTCCAAGCGAGAAGAAGAATCCGGAGCCGTTGGCGATGGCGCGGTGACGTCGGCGGTGCATGGGGCTTTAGCCAATCAGCGCCCAGCAGCCGCGCACCTCAAATTATCTAATCTGTGCCTCAACGTTCGGTGTCTCCCTTTCACGTTAAAACTACAGAATGGATTTTAATGAAACTACAATAACATAGCTTATACATCAGAATAACACATAGGTTTCCATTTATACAGATATTGCGTGAATAACTGTATAAAAAAGTAGAAAAAAATCTACCCGATGTTCCTGCGTAGACGAAGTGGTGGGCACCAGCTAGTATTCAATAAATAACATTGCAAATCCGCGGTGATTAAGGGCACGCTTGGTGATTAAGCCCGTACTCCCTGTCTGAAAAAAACCTGTGCTCTTCAGTGCGACGTTCAAAGACTACATAAAAAATGTTTTCACTACACTTTTACTATGTACTACCAACTAAAATCAAGTCTTCTTTAAAATTGCTACTTTATACTTAGTGACTGGTTTTAATAGGCCTCATTGAAAATTGACCTTCTACCTTTTTCTACTTATCGTAAGATTGACGCATCACGCGACTCTAACGAATAATTTCTACTCAACTGTACGTAAAAATCGATTATCGGCACGCGTATCCGTTCCTATTGATTCCCGTCGGGTTGTCAAGATGCTATACTCGTACGTATATTCGATGCTCCAGCGTTTATGGTACCCAGGGTCGTAAATTTTTCATGAACAAGGCTGCTTTGTAATTCAAAAAGGAGTTTTTATTACGTGAGGATTGTATGATGATGGTAATATTGTTTGGCTTCGCTGGTTATACGGGGAGAGGTAAACAGTGTGCTTAATAAAGCCAGAAAATTGGACCGATAACGGAAAGGCTTGTTGGTACATGCCGATGGTGAAACGTTAAGGCAAAAAATCTCGCCAAGTGCGAGTCGGACTCGCGTACAGAGTGCTTAGTGCGAGATTGACAGATCCAATCGAATAACTTTACTACCGCGTTAATCAAGCATTGAGTAGTGAGTATGAGTAAGTTATCCGTTCGAACTGGCCAAACGCTGTCACAGTACAACTCGCAATCGCGTTTATTCGCATTTTGGCTGGTAAACGTGTTCACTTCTCAACGTAAACCATTACAACTCGCACTCAGCAATTTTAATTTCCATACTTGTCGCTAGGTGGCGCTTTCTCGATGCCATAGAAATATGAGTTTACGTTAACTCAGAGGGTTCCGCCCATGGTTCTAGGTACTTAGAATTTTTTTTTCTTTAGTTTGCTTTGACGCCTCTGTGTAAAGCAAACCAAATCCCGAGCTAAAATCAAAATAAGTAAGCACATAATGATTCTTGTATGGGTTTTTTTATTTTATAAATTTCTGAGCGATTTCCCAGGAAACATAAAACATATTCTGTGAGAAATTCAAGTGGTTTACTGTTACGATTTAAGAAGTAAGCTCATTATAAGTCAGACATACATTCATACAGCGTAGTCATGGATAAAAAAACTCTATTTCGATCAAGAAATAGTAAAAGAACAGTTGTGTCTTGAGTAGAGATGTGGATAAATAGATAGACAATACTTCATTGTACGTAAAAGAGGAAATTACACAAATATTTTTTAGCCTACGAGTACAGACGACGGCCTTGTTACTAAAAGTGAACTCTTCCAGACAAACTTTGGATGGATGGATCGAATCTACTCAGCAGTCTCTACAAATAACTTATTTAGAGGCTAAAAGTTCCATCCATGCAAGTGATACAAATTACTTCAGCCAGATGTCGCTGCCTGTACGTAATACAGAGATTATTGTAAAGAGGTTCGAAATTTCACTGATGCCGGTGAGTCGCCCATTAGCTCAGTTGGAAAGAGCGCTGGCACGGATAGCCAGAGGTCGCGGGTTGGAGTCCCGGCATGGGTGGAATTTTTAGACTCTAAATAGGTTTTTGAAATTGGCCCCTAGCTCGGGTTGGCATTAAAAAGAATATAACAAAAAATAAAACGAAGTCATGAGTTCTCTCGCTTCCGAGTTCATTGTTCTATAATACTGGGCTACGCGCCCTCGATATCTTTTTCTTCTTCAGGCTATATTAGTCCACTGCTGGACATAGCCCTCCCCTAATGAGCGCCATAGCGTAAGGTTGTGCCATCATTGGGGGGTAATGCCCTTAATCCCCACGCTGGGCATGCGGGTTGGGGATCGCAGTTTGGTGTAATTGTACTGCAGGGGGCGCTGCTGCCCACCCCCCGGTTTGTGTCCCTTAGTCGCCTTTTACGACACCCTCGATATAATTGTGCTAAATGTCATTGCATTATATTTAGTTAACAATTTACTAACTTTAGTACTGATAATAGATGCATTCCAGTCACGGGCTTCAAGTTTTAAGATTTTTACGAGTTTTCGAACCGCTGTAGGGTTTCAAATTGGAAGATACTCGTACGTTAAAATTTGATTCGAGACGACTTCGCATTTATTTGAGCAGTAAGCCCAACCAAAAGGGTTGGTCTCAGCCAGTTAATAATATCGGAAGGGCCAAATAACTGCCCCCAGGACTCGCAAGACTCGCCAAGAATTATGGCGGGAAATTCTCGAGTCGCGGGCGAAATCTATAAAAAAATTACGACGGTACAATTTCACGGGCGGCCATGTTTGTTCACGGTTTAGGGTTCCGTAGAAGTAATGAGTAAACGAAACGCATGAAACATTATTTATTTTATTTACTTATTAATACTTTAATTATTGCACCATAAAATCGTACAATGCGGCGAACTTCATGCCATAAGCATTTTCTACCAGTCAACCGCAGGAGGTATAACAAAAATTTGGCAGGCGTGCAAAAAAAGGAAAAAGAAAACCTTACACATGAATTATATACTTACACATATAACTCTTGAATCTCGTTATCAACCCTTGTACGTCCGCACTGCTGGGGAACAGGTTTCTTCCTGCATCGCAGGAAGGTTAGGCCATACTCCACCACGGGGGCGAAGTCCGGGTTGGTGGAGGATTGTAAGACAGAGGATGCGAGGAGGAGAGGACAGGAAATAAGCTTTAAGTTAGATCTTCATTGATTTTTATGAAATCCAATATGAAAAACGCATTTAGTGTGAGTGAAGGTGCCACTGAACGCTGTATAAATCATCTGAATACGAAGATGCAAATGACAAGGTTTTTTATGTATGGTATTTCGTATTAATTTTTATAAAATTCCGCTCAGTTTTTCAGATAATTAATGGCAAGACAGATACAACCGAACCGAATGATTGGGATCAATCACTTGAGTTAAGCAACAACAGGTGCGGTCAGGTGCAGGAAGGGTGACCGTTCCTAGACTACCTCTAGTTGCATTTTTTCCGAGCGCTTCCGTGCTTCGCAAGGCATGTTAAGCCACTGATGCCGTCTGTCATTAAAATGGCCATCGTCAAGCCACGTCAGAGGCTTTTTGGGCGGCTCGATAGCTTCTGACAGTAAGCCCCGCCACTGTCTTAGAATCCTTCACCAACCCGGACTTGGCCCCCGTGGTGGAGTATGGCCTAACCTTCCTGCGATGCAGGAAGAGACGCGTGCCCCAGCAGTGGGGACATACAAGGGTTGATATCGATGGCAATCATGCAATTTTGTCACATAGGTAGCAACTGATGTTTTATTTTTATAATGATTTGGGAAAAAACGCTATCTTTTTCTTCACTACACATCGTCGAGGGCAGTGGCTAAGGGCCAGTTTCTGAAATGAGAATTTCGCTCGGTAAATACTTATCTATATTATTTTTGTTGCACTATCCCGTGCCGAGGACAATTTTAACCTCTTAATAGGTTTTTAAAATACTTAACTGCTGTCTCTTTGAATTTCTCAGCAAAATGCGTTACAAAACGTTACGTAAGTTTTTATTCAGTCAAATTCTCGTTTCGGAAATCGGCCCTAACATTGTAGAGGTAGGTGCATTGATGATCGGACAAACAGAATGTAAATCCACACTGAAATATTTTTTGTTGTCTGTCGATGTCGATATAAACCCTTGTATGTCCCCACTGCTGGGGCACGGGTCTCTTCCTGCATCGCAGAAAGATTAGGCCATACTCCACCACGGGGGCCAAGTCCGGGTTGGTGGAGGATTGTAAGACAGTGGCGGGCCTTACTGTCTGAAGTTATCGAGCCGCCCATGAGGCCTCTGACATGGCTTAACGACTGCCATTATATGACAGCCGGCACCAACGGCTTAACGTGCCTTGCAAAGCACGGAAGCGCTAAGAAAAATGCCACTAGCTTTGTTGTCTGATTTCACTGAAATCGAAAAATATGTGTATACAAAACAAGATACGACTTCTTTTGTACATATCAACATCAATCCTTGTACATCCCCACTGTTGGGGCACGGGTCTCTTCCTGCATCACAGTAATATATATATTTATTCGTATTCCGTAGTTTATTACGTGTGGTATTTAAGTATTACCCAAATATATTGGGTGGTACGTAACCTTCTGTGCGTGAGTCCAACTCGCACTTGGCCAGTTTTTATTATTGCCGGCGCAGTTCTGCGGAATTTATTATGGGTGTGCTATTTTTATTGAAATTTATAATAATAATTTGTCTCAACTGAAGCGTTTTCCGATGGAAGAGCCTTAAGGCCCGCCAGGGCGTTTACTTGAGTGACCAATAAAAGTCCAAGCTAACGGTCTCATTGGCGCTTGAAATTGCCAATCCGCGGTGGGCACGCGCGGTAATTAAGCCCATAGTATTCTCTGAGAGAAGGCTTGTGCCCTGCGGGAACGTCTATAGGATTCGTATAAAAACGTTCTAATTTGTAAAAAACACAATTTCTTAAAAAAACCAGAAAACACATTTGGATCTTAAAACGTAATGAAGTACAGGGCCTTAATGTCATTGTAGTTGGCCTCTGCATCTACGTAATGAGATGATTTATACATCGTCCAGTGGCATATTCACTCACACTAGATGGGTGAAAGGACAACTCGGATGCTGCAGTGCCTGGGACATGGTTTTAGATGGTGTAGGCTTGCCCAGCACCTATACCATCCTGACAGCTTAGTCGGCCTAGCCCACAGGAAAGACTAGTCAATACGTGCGGAGCCAAGCAAGCCGCGGGTTTCCTCACGATGTTTTCCTTCATAATTAGCGTGTAGTATTACGACTACAAATTCATAAATGTACGTAACTTTGAAATTAAACAAAGTACAATGCATTAACAGAATCTAGAATCAGGAAACATGTCGGCTCTATTAATAAGAGTAAAAGTAACTTCTTCCAGCAATCTATTAGATCTTTGACACTAGAATCTCCAGTCCATCATCATTAACAAATTATGACCCCATCGAGGGGAACCTGTTCCCCTCGACGGCGATCCTCCCTCTTCCTTGAGGAAAGTATAGGCCATACTTCACCCTGGGGGCCAAATCCAGGTTGGTGGAGGCTTGCAAGACTAGTGGCTGGTTTTCAAGTTTCCAGAAGTTTTCAAACCGCCATAAGTCCTTCCTTCAAACTTGGCTTGACGACAGCCATCTATCGACGGAAACTTGTTTTTATAAATAATTCTGAAAAGGTAAAGCTTCTACCCGAGTCTGGAAATACAGCAGTTCCTTTTATGTTCTTTAGGGTGTAAAGTACGACTATAAATCCACTCCACAAATACCTTTTTCAAAAGACCATAGACAAACAAAACGTTCATAGCTGAAGAAGTATCGCGTGTCAAAAGTTTTTTTTTTCTTCTTTTTCTTGTTCAGGCTATAGTATGTAGTCCACTGCTGGACATAGCCCTCCCCTAATGAGCGCCATAGCGCCCTGTCTTCAGCTTATGAGTTTTGTTAAAGGTTTAGTTATGAACTTTTCAATCGGTGGTTATGAAACCAAGCTAGTAAACACAAAAATTATCATGTACATATTATCTTGAGCAATAATTCAACCAAAACTTCATGACGTTATTACCCACCACCGTAAAGTGGCCGCGGCATGTGGCCTCATCTAAATTAACATCTCCGAAAGGCGCCACATTCCGAGTGTAATAAATACGTGCGGAGATAACTGAAACACCTAATTAAGAAGGCAAACGCCTGCATAAATTGCCCGGTTAAAATGAAAAATGGCGGCCATTGCCCGCGACGTGGAAATGTACAAAAGGTGCGCTAACAGAGGTTTTAACCGTTCCACTGCGGGGCATAGGCCTTCGGTCAGAGAGTTTGGGCGCGGATTGTACCCAAAGTCTCATATCCACCACCGTTCATGTCGTAGTCGACGCATCGGATGCAAAAGAAATCATCGTCTTGAATATATAATATAATATTACACATATCTGGTTAGCCCTACCTAAGTACAACTAAATGACTTGTTAATTATGTCTACTGCTCGTGTTAACCTTAGAAAATACTATTGTGTTATAGGTGCTAATTCGACGATAGATTTAATACCACAAATACATAGACAGCATCTAAGACCCGAGACAAACTAGAAAAGTTCGTTTCCTAGATTGACCCGGCCGGGGATCGAACCCGAGACCTTCGGTTTTACAGTCAGCGTGCCAAACCGTCGCGATATTCTTGTCAATTTTTAAACATACGAGGACATTGACCTCTGCATCTACGTCGTCGTCGTCGTCAGACTATACCAGTCCACTGCTGGACACAACCCTCCCCTAAAGAGCACCACGTCGTGCTATCATAGGGGGTAATGCCCATAATCTACGTAATGAGATGATTTATACAGCGTCCAGTGCCATCTTCACTCACACTAGATGGTGAAGGGACCACTCGGATGCTGTAGTGCCTTGGACATGGTTTTCAGATGGTGTAGGCTTGCCCAGAACTTTATACCATCCTGACAGCTTACTCAGCTTAGTTCCACGTCTGAGACGGTCTTCCGGGTCGTCGCGAGCCTCCGGCGGGCTTTCAGTCAAGAGCCACCTTTCGGAATGTGATAGAAATGTCAAATATACCCAGGTCTATAAAAACGAAAGAGTATTACATCTGCAAAGTAGTACGATGAAGCTAGTCACGCGTTTTGTGGCGGTGAAATAGATAGATAGATAATAGATAGACAATACTTTATTCCACAACCAGAAAAATGTTACAAACATGATTCTTAAATCTTAGTAAAATAGATAGATAGAGATAGAGAACACTTTATTGTACATAAAAATGGAAATTACACAGACATTTCTTAACGTAAGAGTACAGGCGGCGGCCTTATCACTAAAAGTGATCTCTTCCAGACAACCTTTGGATGGACTGGACTAGTATATTGGAGAAGGAAGTAGATGTACAAATATAGAAGATTATTACAACGGTATAAACGAATACATGCCTAAACAACAGTGAAATGTCAGAATTTGACAATTAATGTACTGGAAATTTATGTAATGTACTTTTGACATAAGAAGGCGCTTTGCGTCTCTGTACTACGCAGGCTGATCACGGTGATCTGCCATGATCGTGGCAAGTCCCTTGTCTCTGCCTACCCCCCTGGGATACAGGCGTGAGGTTATGTTGTGTTTTTACAATATCACATAGTGACATTTACAATTCAGAAACCGGCGCTCATATATATTTTTCTCTGGAAAACATTGTTCAGAATATAATGTTATCTTTGAATTCCCCTTGCTGGCGGCTTTCGATAATCTAAATCTAGCGAGTGTTAACAGGTATTCTGATATTATAAAGATTTATTTAAGGGCTTAATTATAAGAACACAAATAAGGATCCGTGTTTTAAAAGTGTTTTAAGGAAAACCCTGCGAAAACGCTTACGGGATTTTAAGAAACAAAAACAGTCTGCTGCGTAAAAAAAAACGTAATAACGGCGCCATTTGTACATACATCTTCTTTTGTAACTATTGTCACTGCAATTATTGTCTGGTGTGCACAGTAAAAAATATACTTGTATTATAAAAAAACCTATTTAGAGGCAAAAAATTCCACCCCAGCCGGGATTCGAACCTGCGACCTCTGGCTATTCGTGCCATTGCTCTTTCCAACTGAGCTAATGGCCGACTCACCGGCATCAGTGAAATTTCGGACCTCTTTGCACTATTCTCTGTATTACTTATAGGCAGCGACATCTGGCTGAAGTAGATTGCATCACTTGGAGCCCTGACTACCTACTTTGTAGTTAGGCTTTTACATCGGAATGATATCGCTGTACCCACATGATTATACTATTTTTATTTTTAATGCACTAACCCGTGCTAAGGACCATTTTAAAAAACTTATTTATAGGCTAACAATTCCACCCATGCCGGGAATCGAACCCGCGACCTCTGGCTATCCGTGCCAGCGCTCTTTCCAACTGAGCCAATGGGCGACTGGTGGAATTTTTAGCCTCTTACAAAAGGGCTACTATAGTAGCCCTTTTGTAAGGTAACCAAAAATGAGTGTTTTAGTGGAATCGTATTTTTATAAATGAGACTTTGGGCAGTTTCTGAATTGAGAATTTTGCTAGGTAAAAAATATCTGTCTCTTCGCATTTCTCACAAAAAAGCGGGACAGAACATTACTTGAGTAGTTACTTATTAAAATTCTCAATTCAGAAACCTGCCCTTTAAGTTTGTTTGGATATAGGAGGTAGCCTTGAAAATATTTATGCGATTCAACAGGACACCGTGATTGTGTATGTTTGTTACTTCTTCACGTCAAACGGCTGGAGTGATTTTAGTAAAATTTGGTATGAAGTTAGCTGACACCTTGAATTAATACATAGGTTACGTTTTACTGCGGGAAAATATCTTATACCCATGGGGAAATCGATAAGCTACGGGTAATACCGCGGGGCGCAGCTAATAACACTTATGTATACAAACTCATATATGCCTTTATCCCAGAGATGTAGGCAGACAAGGCCTACTTACCGGCCACAATCCTGACAGTTAGGATTTTTCACTTCATTAAAATCCAATCCAAGAAACCCTGCTCGCAAGTGCTGCCGACCTTCCGCCTTGCGAGAGACAGAGATAAATATAAAAAGAGCATACTGCCAACCCTCGCTAGATAGGATAAGATAAGATAAGAATATTTTTTATTGTACACTGGTAAAATAAAAAATAATTACTATATACATAGTACAATTGGCGGTCTTATTGCTAAAAGCAATTTCTTCCAGACAACCTTACGATGGAAAGTTGCTGAAGGAAATTAGAAAGACGGGTAGCCAGTGCAAATTTGAATATTGATACATACTTATACTTAATAATAATACACTTACATACCTTTACTTATATAAACTTATAATGCTAGAAGATGTATGAAAGGTAGTGCTCTGATATAATATTGTAACGCTTTGGTGTAATTTTACTGTTTCATGTAAATAAATAAAGAAATAAATAAATATTTTTTTATAAACAAACATATTTAATTATGTCATTAGTTGCACCAACTACCCGTCTTTCAGTTCTTTTGTGTTTTCCATCAAGGGTTGTCTGGAAGAAATTACTTTTAGTGATAAGACCGCCAATCTTATCACTAAAAGTAATTTCTTAACCTTAATCTGCATCTTCTTATTTTCTAAATTGTAATTCCTGGTGTGCAATAAAGTATATTCATTTCATTTCATTTCATTTCATTTCATTTCATTTCATTTCATTTCATTTCATTTCATTTCATTTCATTTCATTTCATTTCATTTCATTTCATTTCATTTCATTTCATTTCATTTCATTTCATTTCATTTCATTTCATTTCATTTCATTTCATTTCATTTCATTTCATTTCATTTCATTTCATTTCATTTCATTTCATTTCATTTCATTTCATTTCATTTCATTTCATTTCATTTCATTTCATTTCATTTCATTTCATTTCATTTCATTTCATTTCATTTCATTTCATTTCATTTCATTTCATTTCATTTCATTTCATTTCATTTCATTTCATTTCATTTCATTTCATTTCATTTCATTTCATTTCATTTCATTTCATTTCATTTCATTTCATTTCATTTCATTTCATTTCATTTCATTTCATTTCATTTCATTTCATTTCATTTCATTTCATTTCATTTCATTTCATTTCATTTCATTTCATTTCATTTCATTTCATTTCATTTCATTTCATTTCATTTCATTTCATTTCATTTCATTTCATTTCATTTCATTTCATTTCATTTCATTTCATTTCATTTCATTTCATTTCATTTCATTTCATTTCATTTCATTTCATTTCATTTCATTTCATTTCATTTCATTTCATTTCATTTCATTTCATTTCATTTCATTTCATTTCATTTCATTTCATTTCATTTCATTTCATTTCATTTCATTTCATTTCATTTCATTTCATTTCATTTCATTTCATTTCATTTCATTTCATTTCATTTCATTTCATTTCATTTCATTTCATTTCATTTCATTTCATTTCATTTCATTTCATTTCATTTCATTTCATTTCATTTCATTTCATTTCATTTCATTTCATTTCATTTCATTTCATTTCATTTCATTTCATTTCATTTCATTTCATTTCATTTCATTTCATTTCATTTCATTTCATTTCATTTCATTTCATTTCATTTCATTTCATTTCATTTCATTTCATTTCATTTCATTTCATTTCATTTCATTTCATTTCATTTCATTTCATTTCATTTCATTTCATTTCATTTCATTTCATTTCATTTCATTTCATTTCATTTCATTTCATTTCATTTCATTTCATTTCATTTCATTTCATTTCATTTCATTTCATTTCATTTCATTTCATTTCATTTCATTTCATTTCATTTCATTTCATTTCATTTCATTTCATTTCATTTCATTTCATTTCATTTCATTTCATTTCATTTCATTTCATTTCATTTCATTTCATTTCATTTCATTTCATTTCATTTCATTTCATTTCATTTCATTTCATTTCATTTCATTTCATTTCATTTCATTTCATTTTATTTCATTTCATTTCATTTCATTTCATTTCTTTCATTCCATTCCATTCCATTCCATTCCATTCCATTCCATTCCATTCCATTCCATTCCATTCCATTCCATTCCATTCCATTCCATTCCATTCCATTCCATTCCATTCCATTCCATTCCATTCCATTCCATTCCATTCCATTCCATTCCATTCCATTCCATTCCATTCCATTCCATTCCATTCCATTCCATTCCATTCCATTCCATTCCATTCCATTCCATTCCATTCCATTCCATTCCATTCCATTCCATTCCATTCCATTCCATTCCATACCATCCCATCCCATCCCATCCCATCCCATCCCATCCCATCCCATCCCATCCCATCCCATCCCATCCCATCCCATCCCATCCCATCCCATCCCATCCCATCCCATCCCATCCCATCCCATCCCATCCCATCCCATCCCATCCCATCCCATCCCATCCCATCCCATCCCATCCCATCCCATCCCATCCCATCCCATCCCATCCCATCCCATTCCATTCCATTCCATTCCATTCCATTCCATTCCATTCCATTCCATTCCATTCCATTCCATTCCATTCCATTCCATTTCATTTCATTTCATATTTAAACTATTTTTAGTTTTAATGCACTAACCCGTGCTAAGGACAAATTTAAAAACCTGTTTAGAATAATAAAATCCCGGCATGGGTGAAAATTTTTAGCCTCTTAATAGGTTTTTATACATATATATATCTTATAATAACGTTCTACACAACACAAAAAAAGTAATAACACCTATACACAAGAGGACAAATATAGACGAATAGGCATCATAAGAAGACGAAGATGAATATCTAATAGTAACTGCGTGCACGCACGCTGGTTCCTGGTAAACATTAGGCTATTTGACAGTGTGGAAAAAGTGTTTATTATATAAGTTTTTTCATTTAAATTCAAGGCATTTTAACCAATAAAAAAAAGGATAACATAATAAATCAGGCTACTTTTTTTTCTGTAGAAATTTTATCGAAAACGGCCAGGATTGGTCGTATCTATAATGACGTCACAGGTAAGTAAATATAGTGATATAATCCGAGAACCCGAGAGTTGGCTTGACGTTTTTTGTTTACTGACCAGTGACGTCACTAATTCATGTACGGCGCCATATTGCTCAAGATAGCGTTTTGGCGGTTTTATTTAAAAATGATTTTTTATTTACCTTTGTTTAGAACAATTACACGAAATATTTATTCTGAGCACTCAGTAGAAACCACGAATTTTTTTTTTTGGTTTTGCCCTTTGTGGCAACATTGACACACCACAGAATGTACGCTCTAAGCTTGCTCTGTCCTATCTTGTATTTATGTGAATTATTCCTGTTCGACTTATGATTGGAATGCCTTTTCTTTCCTGTGATGTGTTAATTTGTTCCAATGTCTTTCTTTCTTTCTTTCTTTTCTTCTTTCTAAATCTATTAAATAGCCTATTGTACTCGATTATCACGAATTTCTTCCAAGGTTTAAATAGTGTTCGCTGTCCTTTTCAAAATGTTGCGTTACCAATCAAAATCCGTTGTTACCCCCAATATGTCCGGCCACCCTATAACTTCCGGTTCCTGGGCAGCCGCTAATCGGTTTCCGGTCTGTCGGACGCACTTATTGCATCTCGCCACTAAATCAGTGGAGACCACGAGAGGGAGGGGGACGGCTAGAGGTCATTAAGTTCGCTTAATTGATCAGGGTTTTTTGCCCGAACTGATTTTGTGCTCGGTTAACTTGAGAAATGATTGCTTTTTTGAAGCGGAGTGATTTATTTACGAAACTAAATTTATACAAGGTGGCTATTATCATAGGTGCGGAGAGCTCCAAGGAAACTTAACTAAAAACTTAACTAATGAAGATAAATAAAGAAACTTAACTAACTTGGTTCGACTAGACCACGAAACGCTCGTGGTCTAGTCGAACCAAGCGATTGGAACCAATCACTCGAGTTAAGCAACAACCGGTCAGGTGCAGGATGGGTGATCGTCCCGTGACTTCCGTTAGTGGCATTTTTTGCGATCGGTTTTACAACTAAAGTATAGTGCTTAATAAACAGTACTTGTGATGTCGTTAGTACAAGAACGCATGAGTGGATCTGTAATGTAAATAAATGCTAGTCTGAAAAATTGGACAAGTGCGAGTAAGACTTTGGGCTTGTGGGTTCCGCACAAACTTAACTTTGCAGTGGAAAATTATGCTCCTACGTAATTCAACCGTAAACTTAAGTTTAGGGTGGTGTTTTAAATGCAAATTAAGTGCCTGTACGTAATACAGAGACTATTGTAAAGAGGTACCTACGAAATTTCACTGAGGTCGGTGGTCACGCATTAGCTCAGTTTGAAGAGCGCTGGCACGCTTAGCCAGAGGTCGCGAGCTCGAGTTCCGGCATGGGTGAAATTTTTAGCCTCTTAATAGGTTTAAAAAAATTAAGTACTAGTTAACGATTTCTTACGTAGTTAAGGAGAAAAATGTACACACTAAAATAAAAATATTAGTGTGATTAAAGAATATTCTGCCAATTTCTCAGCATTTCTACTTATGCGCAGTACATATTAGTAATATAATATAATAAGTAGGAGAATATGCTGGAAGGAGTTGCTCCTTCCTTAATTTTATAATTCTAGGTCAATGGAAGATTCTTTGAATGAAAATGTTACAGATCTCTGAATTGCATTAAAAATATTACATAACAACCTTACATAATATAACCTCACACCTGTATCCCAGGGGGGATAGGCAGAGACCAGGGACTTGCCGCGCTTCTTCATCCTTCGCAACATCATCTTTTAAAAATTTTATACTTTTAAAATTAAATTTAAAATAAAAAAAAAAGTAATTTAATCGCTTTGGGTTTTGAATACAAAGGGTGTTAACAGACAGATGGACAGCAAAGTTATCCTCCAAGGGTTCCATTTTCTCCTTATACGGTACCCAAAATCGCATAAATCGGTATCGCATAAAAGCAAAAAAATAAAAACCAGTTACTATTTGAAATAACAAGCGGTGGGCGACAAACAATGTCATACGGGCTGGAAACATGCACAATATTCCGGTAACTATCGCGATTTCAACCGAAACTATAACAATGCAAACAAAACTAACGCAAAAACCATCGATAGAGCCGCTGTGCTTCGTTAAAGCGAAAAATTGTCAGCGATAGAAACGAATGCTTAACATTCAAAACGGTCCGATTGGCCCGGGAGTAATGGGGGCCAGCTGAATAGAAAATTTTGAAATTGGAATCGAAAATTCGTTTGTTAGCGCGATATGTAAAACTCTTTTGTTCGCGTGTGTTGCCAGCTCTTTTTGGGTTATTTTGAAGGCATCACCAAAAATTTGGTCGGTATAAAGTAAATTTTCACTTTGGAAATTTGAGCGTACTACTATTATTTTCTTTGAGATAAATCGATTGCTGTACTGGCCAAATACACGCGAGCAGCAGTTGGCAAAATTTGTATAAAAATTCATAAATTGGTGACATGTTTTAGCTGCCAAAAAACTTACTAGTAAACTATATGCGTCATGAAATAAAAAAATGGAACGATCTTTTACTCCGAAGGACTAACTTATCAAAGATTTTATTTAAGTTTCGAGGTGACTTCAAATAAAAGCTGCTTATTGAAAAAAAAAAAACAAATTGACACTAACGCGAGAAATTTATTGTGTTTCGTTATTGATTTTAACATGTATTCTCAAAAAGTTCTGCCTAGGTACTAAGTGGTTTTAATTTTCGCGCATTATTTGAGAAAATACACGAGACTCAGCCACAGCTAAGCATGAATGGACTTAGCCTCTAAATAGGTTTTTTAAAATTGTCCTTAGCACGGGTTAGTGCATTAAAAAAAAAGAATATAATCATGTGGGTAAAGCGATATCATTCCGATGTATAAGCCTAACTGCGAAGTAGGTACTCGGAACTGTAAGTGATGCAAATCCAGATGTCGCTGCCTGTACGTAATATAGAGAATGTTGTAAAGTGGTTCAAAATTTCACTGATGCCGGTGAGTCGCCCATTAGCTCAGTAAGAAAGAGCGCTGGAACGGATAGCCAGAGGTTGCGGGTTCGAATCCCGGCATGGGTGAAATTTTTAGCCTCTAAATAGGTTTTTAAATTTTAAGTAATGCAATTTGCTTAAGTCAGATGTCGCTGCCTGTACGTAATACAGAGAATATTGTAAAGAGGTTCGAAATTTCACTGATGCCGTGAGTAGCCCATTGGCTCAATTGGTAGAGCGCTGGTACGGATAGCCAGAGGTTTCGGGTTCGAATCCCGGCATGGGTGGAATTTTTAGCCTATAAATAGGTTTTTTAAAATTGTTCTTAGCACGGATAGTGCGTTAAAAAAATAAGAATATAATGGATGGACTTACTAATTATGTGTCATGGCTTCGCCTCTGTCCAGATTTACTCTACCAACTCCTGCTCCCCATTGCAGTAATATACTAAAATAACTTACATAAGTTCGGATTAGAATAAATAACTACCAACACAATCATAGCATGGGCAGGCCCTCCACCATGGTGCTCTGGCAATCTGGTTGCGATGGCGGAGAGTTGCTGGATGAAGACCGGGAAGCTGAGGAAACCATGAGAAAGGGTCTGCAAATGGCTGACGATGGTGGTGATGATTACAACCACTTGTCCAATTCCTGGAAACCCCGATGTTACCGCCTGCATGAATGGGAACTACTTACAACGGACCATGACTGCGCTGGAAGTGTTAAATTATAGTAGTTTAAGATGCTGTTGCATAGTACGAGTTCTTATAACACGAGTGTGTTCTAAAAAATCTAGCCGTAGGCGAGTTTTTTTATAGTACTACACGAGTGTTATAAGACCAAGTTATGTCCAGTGTGAACAATAAAATTAAAAATTATATTAAACAGAACCGAACTTTGTTTAAAAAATTAAAAGTTTTTTTAAATGTAAAATGTTGGCGCCAAGGCGCAAACATCGATTGCGCATGTGCCGCGGACTCGTTCATTGAAAGCTTTTTTTTAAATGTAGAGGTTCAACCTTCTTGGTCCACCTGGAGATTGTATACGTGTATCGTTACGATTAAAAAGTTATGTTACGATACAGGTGTCCATACAAGACCTGCATCGTAGTAAAACATTTTTTTATTTTTGTCCTATGCGTAATGTTTGTTATAAGAGTTTTGTTTTCAGTGTCATAATCTTTGTATGATAGTATCAGAGTATGAAGTGTCAACTAGACAGACCTTTGAGAAAAGAACTGTGTTTTTAAAACTCGCAACTGAGTGATTGTTTTGTTTTCTAATTATAGCCAAAAATAGGAAATCTTGCATTTTCATTTTAATCAAGAAAACCTGCTGCGGCTCAAATACCCGTGCTGTGGAAACCAGACGAGGAAATCTCAAACATGGAAATACATCCAGACAATAAAATGTTTGTACTTATGTATAATGTGTTATGAATGCCACATATAAGGGGTAAAACATTAATCTCAAAGTTTCATGTGGCAAATAATACCCAAGATCTAACGTATTTCCTGTCTGTTACAATTTGCTTGTCCGTTTGTATGAAACGACCGTATGAAGATAATATAACCTCCGGCATTATAAGAGGACTTAGGTTTTTGTACTAATAATAGTTGACTTAGCAAACGTTGTTTTAGCCTACAACCTATTCACAGACTTACCAAATATACACAAAAAAAAATCATAAAAATCCGTAAAGTCGTTTCGGAGGAGTTTGATAACAAACATTGTCACCCGAGATTTTTATATCCAAGAAGATGAACTCTATATCTCTATCTAATAGATGATAATTGTACATAATATCGATTCAACCCTTGTATGTCCCCACTGCTGGGGTACGGGTCTCATCCTGCATCGCAGGAAGGTTAGGCCATACTCCACCATGGGGACCAAGTGCGGGTTGGTGGAGGATTGTAAGACAGTGGTGGGCCTTACTGTCAGAAGTTATCGAGCCGCCCATATGGCTTCTGACAGGGCTTACCGACTGCCATTATAATAATATGACAGCCGGCGCTAGTGGCTTAGCGTGCCTTGCAGCGTCTGGAAAAATGCCACTGGCGGTAGTCACGGGACAGTCACCCATCCTGCACCTGACCACGCCTGTTGTTGCTTAACTCAAGTGATTGATACCAATCACTCGGTTCGACTCGGCTACGAGCGCTTTATAACATGTGCTTATTTTTTTGTAAACAATTCGATGAATCACAGATTATTGGACTATAATTAAATATGGTTATGGCGTAAAAAAATATTTACTTTTTTAGCTATGATTTTAAAAATGGTTCTCTTTCAATCAAACCAAAAAAAATATAAAACTGTATAAATTTTAACGAGCAAAGTAATTAAAAAATTATGAACTACATTTTTTCGCTTAGTTTTGAACGAATCCTTTTAAAAAAGTGAATTCCATTTCAACCCTGTATATACCCACTGCTAGGGCACGGGTCTCTGCCTGCATTGCAGGAAGGTTAGGTCATAGATACAAAAATTATAATTAAACATAGATTATAATTGCTTATTGTATCCTGGGGACAAACGCTACTCCATGTTTTAACTTTTATTCGAATTCCACACGAGCACAGCCGCGGGTAAAGCCTATCTCGCAAGACAAATAGGTCCTAAGCAAACTCCGTAAGGCACACAGATGGCGCCGAACTAATATTAACTCGATTAATTACAAGTCGGCTATAAGCGGCTTATCGACGACACTTCGGCGGTTCAGAAACTTGTGGTAAACTTGTCTTGTGGCGTGTGCTTTGCTCGGCCTGTTTGTCTTGTCTTGGGTGTGTTCCTACATACGTATGCAAGTGGGAAAGGGACAACTATAAGGCATACATACATACATACGTATGTATGTATGTATGTATGTATGTATGTATGTATGTATGTATGTATGTATGTATGTATGTATGTATGTATGTATGTATGTATGTATGTATGTATGTATGTATGTATGTATGTATGTATGTATGTATGTATGTATGTATGTATGTATGTATGTATGTATGTATGTATGTATGTATGTATGTATGTATGTATGTATGTATGTATGTATGTATGTATGTATGTATGTATGTATGTATGTATGTATGTATGTATGTATGTATGTATGTATGTATGTATGTATGTAAGTAAGCGTCTGAAACAAAAAAAACTGGTCGCTTGTCAACTGAAGTAAAAATTTTACAAATATATTTCTGCAATTACCGAAAGTAAAAAAATAATTTGACTTAAAAAAAATTAAATAACTCCAAGAGTACCTTTATTTTTCAATATGAAACATGAAAAGATAATAAATAAAAAATCACTTGTGTTATTTAATAATAACCTGCTTAAAAACTGGAAAAACTGGGCATTGGAAAAACATATATTTCTTAAATGTTTCGTCACTTCATGATCATTCATTTAAAGTTCTAATTACCCTAATGGATTAATGAATGTATGTTTTAATTACATTCCCAAGTATTGACACATTAATCACAGGCTTTACCAACTGATAATAAACTATGGCTCTGGTAACTAAGGAGCTGGATTAAGGATCATTTACATAGACCTAGTATTTCAAACCCCTTAACATGATGCTAGACTGGAAGTGATCTAGTCATATATTAAACAGGTCTAATCTCAATGTAATTATTTTATGGTGTGTACAATAATAGTTATTTGTTATACAAGAGTGCAAAGTTGTTTTTTAACCGCGTGTTCAATTTTGATGACCGAGCAAGCGAAGGATTTTAAAATAGAAACACGAGCGCAGCGAGTGATTCAAAATTAGAATCCTGAGCGTGAGCGAGGGAATCAAAAGTGCACGTGGTGAAAAATCTTTGCACTCCAGTGCAACACGTAACTTTTCATTCCACCTCAGCGAGGAAATGACTAAATGCAAAAAAATACGTTTACAATCACAAGATAGGTACACTTTTTTAATTCACAAACTTAGTGCACACGCTGTTCTAAATTCAATTTACTTTATCCTCTAGAGAATAAAAACGGCTTTTCCACTCAGATATTGAAGATTAAAAATACTCTTTTCGAGATGGTGGGATGACAAGAATATTATCTTATCTTACAACAAGCAGCAAAGTAATGATTTCCTTGAGAAGTATATGAAGTGTTACTTTGAATGACATGTTACGCAATAGTCTGATTAGATAACGATGTGGACTGAAAGAGGATGTAGTGACTAGAATTGAGAAAGGAATGTTGCATTGGTTTGGACATGTGAGAGGATGAAGGAAGAAAGATTGACTAAACAAATAACCATATATATAGCAAATGTGAGCAAGCGGACATACATAGACCAAATAGGGGTTGTATTAGCAATGGGAAAGATAAAAAGTACACGGAACCGGCGTGCGTGCATGCAACGACTTATGAACGTTGATGAAGCGGAGGTGATCGGTCAGGATCGTGGCAAGTTGCAGTCACTGGTCTCTGCCTACCCCTCTAGGATACAGGCGTGAGGTTATGTATGTATGGTTATGTGTTCCGAGGTCAACTACTAATACAACAATGCAATCTACTATCTGCAATCTCTTTAAAGGAAAACATGTGAGGAAACCTGATTGCCTGAGGTGTACAAATACCCCAGCGCTTGAAATTGCCAATTCATTTCGGGCACGCGTGGTAATTAACCCATTTTCTCTCCCTCTGAGAGAAAGCCTGTGCAGTGCAGGGAACTATATATAGGCTACAATAAACCTTAACCACTTAAAAAGGTGGTAATAACATGACGTAGCCCAAAGAAATATACAATACAGTACAGTACAGTAAAGTACAGTACAGTTAAGTACAGTACAGTACAGTACAGTACAGTACAGTACAGTACAGTACAGTACAGTACAGTACAGTACAGTACAGTACAGTACAATAAAATACATTTATTACTTACTTTATTTATTTATTTATTTGTTAAGATGGGTCAAATATTGGCGTCGCAGATTTGAAAATTACTTATGATTCTGGCTTTAAGAAAGTAGAGTATCGTCACAGCCCTCTTTCGTCACTACTCTAATTGTCGTCACTGGATCGATTTTATCCAGTTACTAGATCACTGTAAATGGGTCTCTAATCTAGGACTTCAGTCACTATATCACGAGTCTAATATATTACGCTGAATGCTTAACTCCACAGGCATTAACGCCGATATCTATCAAGCAAGAATCTTATTAATTATTCATCTATTATTCATCGTGCAGTGTGAAGTAAACAGATTGGTAAAGGGCAGAAATTTCACTCTTTCTTTTATTAGTTTACGAATTTATTGCTACAATGAAAAAAAATAAGTTCCACATGATGCAATCACTTTCTGAAATAGAGTAGCATTTCTCAGTCACCTACGTATATTTGTGAATTTATAGTAGCAATCGTTATCGTTATCAACCCTTGTATGTCCCCACTGCTGAGGCACCGGTCTCTTCCTGCATCGCAGGAAGGTTAGTCCATACTCCACCACGGGGGCAAGTCCGGGTCGGTGGAGGATTGTAAGATAGTGGCGTGACTTACTTTCAGAAGTTATCAAGCTGCCCATAAGGCCACTGACATGCCTTAACGACTGCCATAACATGACAGCCGGCACCAACGGATTTACATGTCTTGCGAAGCACGGATAGTAGCAATACCACTCGCCAACTATGACGGAAAACATCTTGATTAAACCTGAGTATCTGAGGTGTTTACATACCTCAGCACTTGAAATTTCCAATCCACGGTGAGCACGCTTGGTGCTTAAGCCCATACTCTATCCTAGAGAAGGACTATGCCCTGTGATCGGACGTAGATACGTCCGAATACCCATTATTTCAGGGTTTAATAGTCAATAAGGAACTCTTAGAAGCGCTCGTGGCCTAGACGAACCGAGTGATTTTAATCAATCGCTTTAGTCAAGCAACAGTAGGCGCGGTCAGCTGCAGGATGGGTGACCGTCCCGTGACTAGCGCTAGTGGCATTTTTTTTGAGGGCTCCTGTGCTTCGCAGAGCACAGTAAGGCTCGTCACTGTCTTACAATCCTCCACCAACCCGGACTTGGCCATGGCCTAACCTTCCTGCGATGCAGGAAGAGACCCGTGCCCCAGCAGTGGGGACATTCAAGGGTTGATATCGAAGGAACCCTTATAGTTTTGCCAACCTCTATCTTTCCCTGGCTTAGCACAGATATAACATGTACCTACTACAAAGCTAAAATGCTGCATATACGTTTATTACTCCGACTAAATAGAAGGATAATATCTTAATTTTTTACTAAGCTTTCCTAGTTGGAGAAGCAGGGGCTTCAAAATTCACTGTGGAAAGATGCATTATCAATTAATGTATTTGTATAGTTGCCGTATATTTTTTTTAATGTGGATGGCAACTTTATTTGGTAAAAACATCTCATAATCTTTTTGCTGAGTTTGAGTTGATACGAGTACTATAGAAAAAGTTATTTGTTTTATAATAATAATAATAATAATTTTATTTATTTCGAACAACAAGATTCATCTTTGGTTAGAACATTTAAAATTTATATTATGTTAGTAGCATCTTCTTCAGGATATATTAGTCCACTGCATAGCGCTCCCCAAATGAGCGCAAGGTTGTGCCAACATTAGGGGGTAGTGCCCATAATCTCCACGTTGGGCATGCGGGTTGGGGATCGCAGTTTGGTAGAATTGTACTGCAGGGGGCGCTGCTGCCCACCCTCCGGTTTGAGTCCCTTAGTCGCCTTTTACGACACCCGCGGGAAGAATTTGGGTTGGTGCTATTCTCTAGGCCGACACCACACAGCATTGACCGTTTTTTTATCAGTTAGAAAAGCGAGTCAGCAAGTTACAGAATATTCTTCAATGCAGCGATCCTTTTATACGTCACCAAGCTATGTGAAGATTTCCTTCGAATTTGAATCGCACGGAGTGATTCGATTGAGCTGCTCTTTGATACGATCCGCAGCGCTTTGATCCATCAAGGGAAGAGTGATTCGCGCCTATTAGCGTGTTCGTGCAGGTTACACGCACTTAAATTGGATCAATCTAATGAAGGCATAACTGCTAGCGTCTATAACATAACATAACATTTACATACGGGCACATACATTGCTTCTGGCCCCACACTAGGATACCCTGTGTCGTGGTAACCAGAAACAACGACATCACAAACTTGTAAACATCCAAGACCTGAGGTTTTTTTGTCCCCAGCCGGGGTTCGAACCCGGGACCTCTTGCATGGTAGGCAGATGCCGCTACCGCTGCGCCACAGAGGTAGTCTATGGCGTTATTGATCATCATAAGGGCGGTTTCAGAAGGTCCGATGATTCACATATGAATTTTGTAAATAGCCTATAAACCTACCACTGCACTGCACAGGCCTTCTCTCATAGACAGAGAGAGAGAGAGAGAGAACTTAATTACCACGCCTGCCTTCCAAGTATTGGCAATTTCAGCGCTGTGGTAGTTGAACACCTCAGACGCTTAGGTTTTCTCAAGACACGGTGTCATGTAACTCAGCAAATTTGACGACTTCTGTGGCGCAGTGGTAGCGTATCTGCCTACCATGCGAGAGGTCCCGGGTTCGAACCCCGGTTAGGTACCAAAAAAACTACAGGTCTTGGATGTTTACATGTTTGTGATGTCGCTGTTTCTGGTTCCCACGACACAGGGTATCTTAGTGTGAGGCCGAAAGCAATGTATGCTCCGCGTAAAATAATTGCGTGGTAATTTATTGCTATTTTACCTCGACGTTTCGACGACATTACAGTCATCGTGGTCACGAGAAGACTGCACCTCTTTTCGACTCGAACACTTCTTGATGACCGAAACTTCTCCTTGAAACTGTCGCAAACGTGGGATCCGCTCATCAAGAAGTGTTCGAGTCGAAAAAAGGCGCATAGCTTATCGTCCGACATTTCGGTGTAGTGTGTCGCAACCCTATAGTGTTTTGTGATGGCTGATCGAGGGTAGTCTGAAACCTTATCAGCCGAAAATTCGAGTGGGCACCAACCATCAGTCTTCTCGTGACCACGATGACTGTAACGGCGTCGAAAGGTTGAGGGAAAATAGCAATAAATTACTAAGTGGTTAAGCCCCGAAAATATTCTAATTATTTATGTGCCTGTATGTAAATAATAAAAACTGTATTTGCACGGATATTTACTCGTTGTATTTTAAATTTTGCAAAGTCCCGGAAAATTTCCTTTTTTTTATGTCTAGTGCTCGTGTTAACCTTAGAAAATGCTATGTATGTAAATGTTATCTTATATTAATTACATTTATCTGAAGCACTATCATGAATTACCCGTAATGTACTCTTTGCTCGCGGGTTTCCAAAGACAAATTCTAAATGCCGTTGCTGAGTAGACCACAAAATAGTGTCAAATACAAAACAAATGCGAGTTCAGTAGACTCTAGAACTGGGCTGGCATGCCACGGTGCCACAGGCTTTGTCTAATGAAGAGTGAACCGCTTGCGAGGCAGTTGACTCATACGCGATGCACAGAATAACTACAACGGAAGCTCTACAATAAACCACAATACCTGTGCACCTGGCTCAATGACCTAACTTCGGCGCTCTGGTGCGGTGTGCATAATAAACCAAATAATCAAAACGCGTACCGTAAACGAAGATGCAAATAGTAGTAAGACGTAAAACGACGTAGTGAAGTGTGTGACAGAGAGTAACATAACATAACATTTACATACAAGCACAAACATTGCCTCATACTAGGATACCCTGAGTCGTGGGAACCAGAAACAATGACATAACAAACATGTTAACATCCAAGAACTGGGGTTTTTCTTCTGTCCCCAGCCGGGGATGGAACCCGGGACCCCTTGCATGGTAGGCAGATGCGCTACCGCTGCACCACAGAGGCCGTAGAGTATCGCATTCCACCGAGGTGCACAGATATTGTTATTGTGTTTTATATAAATTGACGTCTGCTGACCCTTGTGTGCCAGAGATGTCCCATTTATAATGGCAATTGCAATGGCATTTGAATAAGTCAAAAATGTCGATGAGGGATTTAAAAAAAATGAACCTTAGCATGAATTTAATTACAAACATAAAAAAACATTTTTTTTAGTGTATTCGAGATTGCAAAATGTAAACATTAATTTTAATATTTGAAAATATTACATTTAGTTTTTTTCATTGAAATGTAAACGTTTTCTTATTAGAGTGCAGATGCATAAAATAGTAGATTGCTTAACGAGGGCAGAAATAATCAAATCCCGAGATATTTAGGCTGTAGTCCGAGTAGGAATTGATTCTTTTACCCGTGTTAAACACTACTTTTCATTTAGAATATGAGGAAAATAAAAACTCGCTTTTAATATTCAAATCTTTAGCATAAAATATTATTACCTTTTTTTTTTTAATTCCGTCACAGATACATAAAACAGATTAGTATCCCGCCAATTTATGTCGACTTTTAAAATTTTAAATATGGAACTGACCGCGTAATTGTTGCGGCATATTCCGCTCAAAGAAGTTTGCGCTAAGTTCACACTGGCTGTTTAGAAACCCACATGGCCGCAGCATTTTTTTTTACTTTTTTTTAAAAATACTATATTGTTACATAAATCTCGTCACAACTGACAGTAGTTCTATTTTTAAAGTTCATTCCGGGCCTTAAATGGGAAGTAATTTGTATGAGTTTTTCCCTCCCTATGGAGGAAGGAAACCCTGATGTCTGAAGTGTTAAGGTACTCGTAGCTCAGCGCTTGCTACGTACATTGGCCCAACTATGAGGCTAAGTACGGAAATCTCAGGTCTAACTAACTTATTATTTATTCGTGCTTCATCAAGTTGTGTCTTTGACGACGATGGTCGATGATGCTTCTGCCACTTGTAGCGCTACGGCGACCCGCTTCGGTGTACAATGCTTGCCGAAGCGGCAACTCGCTATTTGTTGCGTACATTGCCGATTGACGGAGTTGCATGTTTCAGTTCAGGCTTCCCATTCACGCGCCTTTGTCTGTCGCGCTGTTTGGAGCTGTTACTGAAGTTTGCTGGTGACGTCATTACAAAGTGAATAAGACTTCTCTTTGTAATGACGTCACCATCAGATTATTTAAAAGAACTTTGTTATTT
This sequence comes from Yponomeuta sedellus, assembly GCA_934045075.1. Lineage (NCBI taxonomy): Eukaryota > Metazoa > Arthropoda > Insecta > Lepidoptera > Yponomeutidae > Yponomeuta > Yponomeuta sedellus. The sequence continues at coordinate 1,269,413 of OW203738.1, read as the reverse complement.
ATATATTATTTATTAAATTTCATCTACGTATTTTTATTTAGATATCTAGTTTATGTAGTTTATTTTGTGCACATACAGTTTGTTGCTTCTCCTATTTTGTAAGGTTTGCTGGAGAAAAACTCTTACAGAGATAAGCTCACATTTACATGTCATTTCTTATGTCTTGATATCCTGTGAAAAGATTGTGTGCAATAAAGTGTAATTACGTTTAGAGAATGTAAACTACAGAGATTAAGTGTCTTACCTACCTACAGACCTACACGAGTGTCCCAATCACCCAGAGCATTCTATTCTTTCTTGTATTTTAGCGAGTAATATAAATTCAAAAATGTACCTACGTGAATTAACAAATGCATGTCATAAATAGACTACTAGGCTCAAAGTAGAGAGTAGTTCCACTGCTACCCTTGAGCTGAGCCAGGTAGACGAATTAGTTAAAAAAAAATCGCACCAAGTAGTAGAACAAGAACTGCTTGGTGCGAATCACCTCCTTCGCCCACCTCCACCAACCCCGACTTGGCCCCCGTGGCGGAGTATGCCCTAACCTTCCTGCGCTGCAGGAAGAGACCCAAGCCCCAGCAGTGGGGACATACAAGGGTTGATATAGAAGTAGAAAAAGTGTAATGGTAAATCTAGATCTGGTTATAATGTTGTCGCTCCTTCTCCCTATCTCTACCTTACTTCAATTAATTAACTAACAGCTAAAGAAAACTATTTCGCTGAGGAATGCAGAGAATCTGTAAACACACCAACAACTACTGGGTATCTACGTATAGTAGACGCATGTTTGGTATCGACACATCGCAATTACATGTGGTCACAAGTCAATAACACGCTGCAAATCGCTAAACTAACCATGAAGATATTGCTTAATTAATTAACACAAAGTTGGAGATCGATGACGATCATTATGACCATCGTATTTAGAGTGACATTGGCTACCGATTTAAATGTGTTTTCGAAATCCCCAAAGACATGTTAACCATTACTTTGTTTAAACTTTCTGTACGAAACAAAAAGCTAGTAAGTTAGTTAGACCTGAGATTTCCGCACTTAGCCTTATAGTTGGGCCATTGTACTCTAATACCTCAGGCACTAGGGTTTCCTTACGATGATTTCCTTCACAGTAGTATCGCTACTATAATTTCACAAATGTACATAACTTAGAAAACTAAGTCATTGGTACATGCCGGGGTTCGAACCCACCACCTCCCGATTGAGAAGTCGGAGTTCTACACCACTCCGCTACCACCGCTCTTAATAGAAACAAAAAGTTGCAATCTTGTGTGCAAATAGGTGAGGTGCCTGTTACTTTTTACCCGACTACGGCGGATACCAAAAGAAGAGTAATGTGTTTGGCTCGTACGTATGTATGTAAGTAAGCCAGTTTCTATGTGCCCTCATAACTCCTTAATTAATAGTCTGATTTTAATATTTTCTACTCAATAGATAATAATAATCGCTCGCTCGTAGTCCCGGCTACTTGAGTGATCTTAAACGATAACCAAGGTGAAGCAACGTAGGGCGCGTTCAGTGCATGGATGGGAAACCGTCTATGACTAACGCTAGTAGCTTTTTTTCGCGCGGTTTCGTGCTTCGCAAGGCACGTTAAGCAGTTGATCGTTAAGCCAAGTCAGAGGCCTTAGGGCGGCTTGAAAGCTTCTGACAGTAAGACCAGCCGCTAGTTATGAAAGCCTCCACCTACCCGGACTTGGCCCCCGTGGCCTATGGCCTATGCATTCCTTAGGAAAGAGACTTGTGCCCCTCGGTGGGGACATAATGGGTTGATAATGATAACCACTAAGCAGACGGGACCCAAATTCGACAACGTAACTTCTTGCGAGGCATCTAGGTTGGGCCCACCTCAGTCGGGTTTTTATTTCAGTTTTTTCGAAGTTATTTCATAAATTTAACTGGTACTATGCCGGTATGTTTTTCCAAAACATTTAATCTTCACACAATGTTCTGAAAACAGTCGCTGAGCCCACGAATATTATACTAATCCGTTGACATCAGGAACTTGGCTGTACACGGGCTCGATAAAAAGTTTTAACGTTAAACTTTAGGTTAAGTTGAGCCAAGAGTTAATTTTAAACTGTATTTCGACTTTGGCAAGCGGCATTTAACTTGGGGAAAGGCTGCTTGGGAATTCGGGCGGAGTTTTGTTTAATTATCTTAATGATTTTTCTTCGTTTTCAAGACTGTTATGTTAGTAGATAAGTGATAGAAGCAAAGCGATCTGCAAAGTTATCCTGTTCAAGGTACACTTACGAAATTTGGAAATTTCAGAGTTACACCATTTTTTTCACTACAAAATATTATATTCTCTATAGGTCCACCAGGGAAAAAATAAATTTTCTAGGCTAAAAATTCCACCCATGCGGGGATTCGAACCCGTGACCTCTGGCTATCCATACCAGCGCTCTTCCACCTGAACTTATAGGCGACTCACCGGCATCAGTGAAATTTCGAGCCTCTTTACAATACTCTCTGTATTACGTACATAGTACGTATTACGTGATAGAAATATCCCAATAAAAGCCACTGATATTTTTTAAATTCATATACCTAACCTAGCCGTTGGTGCCAGCTGTTATATAATGGCAGTCGTTCAGCTATGTTAGAGGCGTTTGGGCGGCTAAATAACTTCTCACAGTAAGGCTCACTACTGCCTTACTTGCGCATCGTGGTGGTAAATGGAATAATCTTCTTACGATGCAGGACGAGATCCATGCCCTAGCAGAGGGGACATACAAAGGGTTGATATCAACGTATAATATGTAATAGTATATGTAAGTATATATATTAATATTAATATTTGCACCAACTACCCGTCTCAGTTTTCCTTCAGCAACTCTCCATCGTCGGTTGTCTGGAAGAATTTGCTTTAAGCAATACGGCCGATATTACAGTATCGTTGTAATGGTTTTATGTTTGTTTACTTCTGGTATGCAATAAGTAATATTCTAATCCTTGGTGTACATGCAATAAAGAATATTCTACCTATCTATCTATTCTTTGCTTATCTTATCTCTCCAAACTACGTCTGGGACAACGCATGGTATGCTTAAAGAAGCTGATTGCCCTTTCTTGCCAAAACGTATATAGGCGTTTTTGATCGAATGTTCTTAGAGAACGGGTTCGTTGGTTCTCTGTTGATACCCTGCTTTTGTTCCTAATAAAAAATTAAATAAAAATCTGCAGACGTCTATGGTAGCGCATCGGCTTATCACGCCAGAGGTCCCGGGCTCGCATTGGGGCTGGGGACAAAAAAACCCAGATTCTTGATGGTTACATGTTTGTGATGTCGCTGTTTCTAGTTCTCACGGATATCCTACTAAGGGGCCAGAAGCAAGGTATGTGTCTGTATATAAATGTTATGTTATAATGGTATATACACGTCGATACCCTAAAATTAAGACTTAGCTGGTTTGTTTCGCAATCAACCCTAGTATGAATCCGCTGCTGGGGCAAGGACAAAAAGGTTAGGCCGTACTCCACCACGGGGGTAAGACAGTGGCGGACCTAACTGTCAAAAGTTATAAAGCTGCCCATAAAGCCTCTCGCACGGCTTAACGACTACCAGTACATGACAGCTGGACCTAGCTGTCAAAAGATATAAAGCTGCCCAAAAGGCCTCTCGCACGGCTTAACGACTACCATCCAATGGCTTAACGTGCCTTACGAAGCACAGAAGCGCTAGGAAAAAATGCCACTGGCCGTAGTCACGGGAAGCGGTTTAGTTTGCTAATACGTAAACGTTGTTCAGCTGTCATCTGTGCCGAAGAGAACTTTCTATAAACCCTACTAAAAAATCAAAACATGAACTTTTGTTTCTGCATCGGAACGGGGTGGGAGCGGGTGTACAACTTTTACACGCATTTGCATAATATCCTTGCTGGCTTTGATTGCCAACTAGTATTGAACGGGTAAAAAGCGGTGGTAGCGGAGAGGCAGAACGCTGGTTTGTCATTCCGAAGGTCGTGGATTTGAAACTTGTCGTGTAACAATGTGTGCGAGCTAGCAGCGTGCATCTCTTAGTAGGATGCCGTATCGCTCATGTAGCCCTAAGCAATGCTCAGTGCAGTAAAGCAACAACAGGCGCGGTCAGGTGCTGAATGGGTGACCGTCCCGTTACTACCGCTAGTGGCATTTTTCCTAGCGCTTCCATGCTTTGCAAGGCACGTTAACCCGGTCTTGGCCCTCGTGCTGGAGTATGGCCTAACCTTCACGCAATGCAGGAAGAGACCCGTGCCCCAGCAGTGGGGACATACAGGGTTGCAATCGCAATGCTCAGTGCACGTGGCGAGTACATTGTAAGGCTAGTTAGCTCGAACCACTTACCAGTAACGCATAAAAACAATAAATGTCGTAGAAACGTATAGAAATATACGCCTACAAGCTGAACCATTTTTCAATCACTGTCAAGCCGGCTTTTCACTATGGGTTCTAATATAATATATATATAATATCTTGATATATAATAATTTATCGCCCGTCATACATTCAGATTCATAGGTATAATATTTATAAACCTATTAAGAGGCTAAAAATTCCACCCATGCCAGGATTCGAACACGCTACCTCTGGCTATCCGTGCCAGCGTTCTTTCCAACTGAGCCAATGGGCGACTCACCGGCATCAGTGAAATTTCGAACCTCTTTATAATATTCTCTGTATTACGTACAGGCAGCGACATCTGGCTGAAGTAATATGCATCACTTGCAGCCCCGGGTACCTACTTTGCAGTTAGGTTTTTACATCGGAATGATATCGCTGTACCCACATGATTATATTATTTTTAATATTATTATAGCAGAGTGTGAACCGGTCTCGTACAAAATGTATGACAAGCGATAACTCATTATATCTCGAGATGTAATATAATGTCGTATCCGGTACAAAATGGCGGTTGTTCGGAACGTCAAGCGTGTCACGTGTTTGTCAATCGCCCCCTATCGGCGTGACTTCGGCAGAGTCTCAGTGCCTATCGGTGATCCATCAGTCAGTCTTCATTTGAGCTTCGCTGATTGAACACCTTGGAACTGTCTCTCGTTCCGTACAAGTGATGAGTGCTATCAATTGGCTAATTATTCGTTTGAGTGATTGAATAAAGTGTGAAATGATATTGGTGTTCTTTGCTTGGTTGAAACGCAAGGCCCACAATATGTTTAGCGGTCAACCTCCTGAACCCCCGACATATAATTATATTACATCCCGTAGTCAAAAGGCGGCTTCATCATCTTTACTGTGTGGAATAGTGAGAGTCGCGCACGCTCTTCTCTCTGGCCGTACATTTTGGTCCTTCGAGCCGGATCATCATCGGCACAAGCACTGAGGTTCAAACCAACTACCTGCCGAATAAGAAGCCGGCGTTCTACTGATCCGCTATCACTGCTCCACACGTAATGCTGACATCCATTTTCTTTTCAAAAACATACAATTCCAGGCCGCGGAAAAAAGCGTAAAATCCGAATGAAGACTTCGGATAATATCAGCGCTTGGGGTTCAAACAGATCCGGCAAAGGGCCTTTGAATCCCTGTTTACTATGGATCTCATCGCTGATTGACGGAGTAGATCTTATTCTATTTGGATTAAGGACGAGTATTCAGTAAAATCCCCCGTAGTTGATGGTAACGTCCTCTGTAACACGAGGCCGATCTACAAACGTGCCGCCTCGTGCGAGAGAGCGATTTAAATATATTTTTTGTAAATAAAATAAACAATATTATAACTATACCAAAGTGCTTAATCCGCTTGCCTAAAGCGCTTGTGGCTTGGTCGAATCGAGTGATGGGAATCAATCACTCGAGTTAAGCATCATAGGCGCGGTCAGGTGCAGGATGGGTGACTGTCCCGTCACTACCACTATTGGCATTTTTTCCGAGCGCTTCCGTGCCTCGCAAGGCACCTTAAGTCGTTGGTGCTCGTCATGCAATGGCAGTCGTTAAGCCACGTCACAGGCCTTATTCATAACTTCTGGCAATAAGGCCCGCCACTGTCTTAAAATCCGCCACCAACCCGGACTTGGCCCCCAAGGTGGAGTATGGCCTAACCTTCCTGTGATGCAGGAAGAGAACCGTGCCCTAGCAGTGGACACGTAGAAGGGTTGATATCAAAAACATGCGTAGCCTCAATTCAAATTAATTTCCCAAGGTGCTACTGAAAAACATGGTACAGTCAAGAAATCTCGATTAAAAGCACCTTTTTTTCAATTTCATATCAGCGGTATTAAAGTTCGTACGAAAATAAATTATTCTAACCGTTTCGAACTTTAAAATCACAATTTAAATATTTTAATATCTTTTAAAAAGAACGAGACCTCTTTTCATACTCTACATACTAACACATCCTCTGCTTAGAGGCTGAAATTAACACTCAAATACACATACACACACACACAGTTTCTTACTATCCGTGCGGCCGTGTATGAGTTTTGAATAAATAATTACTAGATCATTATATTGCCAATGGTTAATAAATAATGTGCAGTGCTATCGTGAGCACCACAAATAAGCAGCAAGTAAAATTAAAGCGAAAAACGCATAAGTCTATATTTAATATACGAGTATATTTGTTATTCTTATACGCTAGAGATCGATAAAAAAATACTGTGAGTGGAATAAAAATAAAATAGAAATGTGGAGATTTATTTCACCCATTTTGGTAGATTCTATATTATTAAATCTGACACCGATTCGGATGTATTACTGAGGGATTAAGCGACGCCAATCACTCCACACGGTAAGCCGTAAAAATGCCATTCAGCATTAAAAATAACCCTCCGCGAATGATGTCAGACTAAAATCTAAGGTCAGAGGTGTCTGAACTCTGCCATTCGCAAAAGGTTAGGTAAAATACAAATCCGACAGACTTCAGCCGAACTGTACGCACCAATATTTTTAGACAAGTTTAAAGCCCGATACACACGTAGATATAGTATAAATTAATATAAAATAAACATAACATACAAGCACATACATTGCCTCTGGCCCCACACTAGGATACCCGGTGTCGTGGGAACTAGAAACAACAAAATCACAAACATGTAAACATCCTAGATCTGGGTTTTTTTGTCCCCAGCCGGGGTTCAAAACTCCAATCAGTCTATAGGACTGTACATTGTTTACCTTTATTAACATCAAAAAATATGTAACGTACGCTTTGTGCCGAAAGGGCTACTGCAATATAACGTATTATTTAGTTGGCAATGATGTCAGGAATTAAAGTCAGTACGATGCATGAGTTCTATCATCAACATCATCAACCCATTATGTCCCCATCGAGGGGCCCGGGTCTCTTCCCTAAGGAAGGTATGGGCCATACTCCACCACGGGGGCCAAGTCTGGATTGATGGAGGCTTGCAAGATTAGTGGGTGGTCTTACTGTCAGAACTTTTCAAGCCGCCCTAAGGCCTCTGAATTGGCTTAACGACTGCTATCTATCGACGGCAGCCGCCAGCAACTGTTTAACGTGCCTTGCGAAGAACGAAACCGCTCGGAAAAATGCCACTAGCGTTAGTCATAGACGGTCACCCATTCATGCACTGAACGCGCCCTATGTTGCTTCTTAACCTTCGTGGTCGTTTAAGATCACTCAGGCCATCGGGGCTGAGAGCGATTCAACTAGCATAAAAACATGTATTAATAAGCGATTAAACAACGATTCCTGGAATAAACCACAATTAACTTGGTTCTTCCACTCGTCCTCAAACCTAAATGAGACCGCAAACAAAGGTGGCAACGGTTGGCCAATCAATTGGCTAGTGATAATTGAAAAGATACGCGGAGAGTTATCGGCTCCCACCACACTTATGCTCGTAGCGTGGACCCTGGCGGGTTTCCACACGGTAGCTCTTATTGCCGTTGAATAGATGCGAGTTTTTAAAAAGAAACGGGAGCTGACTGGCGTGCGAAGTCTCCTGTACTAAGCCCGGACGATTAACTGAAACGCTCTGTGGTGTCAATAAATGAGGTGTGTTCTTACGGATTAAATGTTGATAATTCCAAATGTGAAGCCAAGCGGTTTTAAGTTATTTTGTTTAATTTTCATGGTCTTGCTTCTATGTATTCTAAGTTTAAATTAACTGACATTTTTATAGGTAAATTCCCCGCGTGAATCAATTACGGCCATGTGGCTCGAACAAATTGGGCTCTCATTTAAGTTTCAAAAGGATTTTTTCTTTGAGCAGTGATTGTTTTATTAAGTATTTAACATAACATAATATGCACATACAGACACATACATTCGGGCCCAACGTTAAGATACCCTGTGTCGTGGGAACCAGAAACAGCGACAAAACAAACATGTAAACATCCACGACCGGGGGTATTATTTTATTTTTTAAAAAGCTGAACAACTTGTAAAAAGACTTGAATGATTTGCATTCCGTAGCAATGGATCAGAGTTTTTTCGAACATTCAGTGTTGTACTGAGGAAACACGTACATTGTGTAAAATTAAATAGCATTTGATGTTTGTTATAAAAACGACTCTTATAAGCGTTATTTACTTTCACTGTGAGAGGGATACGCAAATATATATTTTTATTAATTGGGTTGAAACATGTTTTCAAGACAATTTTTTTAAGTATTTTGCTGACTGGGTCGTAATGTAGGTAGACAGTCACATATATTAGCTACACATAACTAGTGTTACAAGTAGATTAAATTAATCGTTATTTTAATTAAACTTTAGCCACTAAAATCAAATTTTTTTCATACTACAAAAATCGGATGCATTTCGTAACAATATCATATAATCTGCTCATAAGCCCCGCAACCCGGACTTTGTCACTTGCGGAAGAGAACACCACGTTTTCCCGCACCTCGGGATGTGCTATTATGTGTCTATCCGTACATACACAAGTGTACTAACGAAGATCACAAGAATTACTGCCGGTAATAAAACTGGGTACTTTATGGGAGTAGGCCATTTTCTTTTTGTCTGTTTTCCAGACCGTCGATTGTTTTTTTATCGATGTTCGTTTATTTCTTCGGGAAACAAGAAAAGTATCTTCTTTTGTAGACACATAAAGCGACTTATACACTTTTGTTTCTGCGATCAGTCCTAGGACTATGGGCAGATGTGTTCCTTGAGTAGTCACATGTGGAGTGTGCCCTCCAGTGAGGGCATCTACTCAAAGGTAACCTAGAGTTATGTTATGTCTGTTAAGTCTTTCCACACAACATTGTAAAGTAATTTAAAAACCTATTTAGAGGCTAAAAATTTCGTAAAGAGGTTCGAAATTTCACTGATGCCATGAGTCGCCCATTGGCTCAATTGGTAGAGCGCTGGCACGGATAGCCAGAGGTTGCGGGTTCGAATCCCGGCATGGGTGAAATTTTTAGCCTCCAAATAGGTTTTTAAATTTGTTCCTTAGCACGGGTTAGTGCATTAAAATAAAAATAGTATAATTGTAAAGTAAGTTAGCGATCCAGTTTATTACTGTGATTAGTTAACATTTTTCAAACAGGAACATCCGTACATAGGCAAAGCTAGGTTGTATAAAAAGTAGTTTTTATAAGTAGTATTGAGATATATTAATATATAGTTACACCCTTTAATGTTCTCATACGAATATAATTTTTGTTCTTACAAAGAGGTTCACAAGATATCCAGCGAAGCATTGCCTAAATTTTAGTCTTAAAAATCAATGTTATCGAAAAGAAATTAACTGATTACTGATTGATCTTCAAACTCGACTTTTTTCTATGCAAAAAAAAATTAGGTATTTTTATAAGAAAGTTGTGAATTAAAATTGTTTTTTAAAAACTTACTTGCAGCTTCGATATCAACCCTACGCCCACGCTCTGCGCTAGAGTACGGTCTCTTCCTGCATCGCAGGAAGGTTAGGCCATACTCCACCACGGAGGCCATGTCCGGGTTGGTGGAGGATTGTAAGACAGTGGCGGGCCTTACTGTCAGAAGTTATCAAGCCGCCCATAAGGCCTCTGACATGACTTAAAGATTGCAATTACACGGCAGCCCGCACCAACGGCTTAACGTGCCTTGCGAAGCACGGAAGCGCTCGAAAAAATGCAACTAGCGGTAGTCACGGAACGCTTACCCATCCTGTACCTGACCGCGCCTGTTGTTGCTTCACCAAGTGATTGATAACAATCACTCGGTTCGCCTAGGCCACGAGCGCTTCTCGTGGTCTCGAGCGAAAATAAACTTGTGAATTTATAATTAACCAGCTGACCCAGCGAACTTCGTACCGCCTAATAGTAGATTCTTTCATTTTTTATTTTTCTCTCCATGAGAGCCATCCTCGTACTTCGAGGAATATTCTAAAAAAAGAATGAGTGAAATCGTTTCAGCTGCTCTCGAGATTCGCTTACCAACACATTCAGCGATTCATTTTTATATTACAGAAAGTGTTTTTTAAAAACTTACTTGCAGCTTCGATATCAACCCTTTTATGTCCCCACTGCTGGAGCACGGGTCTCTTCCTGCATCGCAGGAAGGTTAGGCCATATTCCACCACGGGGGCCAAGTCCGGGTTGGTAGACAGTGGCATGCATTACTGTCAGAAGTTATCAAGCCGCCCATAAGGCCTCTGACATGACTTAACAACTGCAATTGCATGGCAGCCCGCACCAAGGGCTTAACGTGCCTTGCAAAGCACGGATGAGCTCGGAAAAATGCCGATACCGGTAGTCACGGGACGGTCACCCATCCTGCACCTGTTGTTGCTTAACTCTAGTGATGGGACGGCCTCGGTGGCGCAGCGGTTTGGCACGCCGACTGTAAAACCGAAGGTCTCGGGTTCGATCCCCGGCCGGGTCAAACTAGGAAACGAACTTTTCTAGTTTGTCTCGGGTCTTGGATGTTATCTATGTATTTATTGTATTAAATCTATCGTCGAGTTAGCACCTGTAACACAAGTCATTTAGTTGTACTTAGTTTAGGGCTAACGAGATCTGTGTAATATGTCCATGAATATTTATTTTATTTATTTATTTATTTATTTGTTTGTTTCCAATCACTCGGTTCAACTAGGCCACAAGCGCACTTACAGCGTATCAGCCGTCAACCAACCTTCACTCCTAAACAAAAGTTGGGAAGAAAGCTGATCAGTTCCCATTTTTTTGTTTTCCTACAAATTCCACCCAAGGTTTTATTTTCAAATTTTATTACGTTTTTCACCCCAAAAGTTTCCGAGGTTCCGCCATCGGACTACAATAAATGTCGCTGTGAAAATTCGATTAAAACGCGACCAAAAGATGAGTGTTTAATTTAATTTGGCGAGTGTCACAAAACGAAACTGTTTCAGTACGCAGCCACACAGGGAATCAATCAACGGGCTGTGGACGGAGCAGGGCTGTACCTAGGACGTCGCGCACTGGTGCCCTTTATCTGACAACTCTGCTTCTTCTTCAGGCTATATTAAGTAGTCCACTGCTGGACATAGGCCTCCCCTAATGAGCGCCATAGCGCCCTGTCTTCAGCTTGCCGCATCCAGCATCTGCCTGCAGTTTTTCGCAGATCGTCATCCCACCTAGTCGGAGGGCGTCCTTACATTATCTTACAACTCAAATTGCTCAAATTAAGTTTGTATAATATAAGCTGATACCCGCTTATATTATACAAACTTAATTTGTCTGTAAATTTTATTATGTATTTTGTCTTGTCTGTGTGCAACTATTCTGTAAAATTTATTATGCATTTTACGGAGTCGCGCGTATCCCCGGCTGCCTGAAGAATGATCTTAAAAGATCGCGAAGGTTAAGCAGCATAGAGAGCGTTCAGTGAATGGATGGGTGACCGTTAATACCTTACGCTGGTGGTATTTTTCCGAGCGGTTCCATGTTGCGCAAGGCACCTTAAGCAGTTGGTGCCGGCAGCCGTCGATAGATGACAGTCGTTAGGCCAAGTCAGAGGCGTTAGGGAGGCTTGAAAACTTCTTACAATAAGATCAGCCACTAGACTTAAAAGCCTCCACTTGGAGTCAATCTAAATTGGCCTTTTTGCATCTACTTAATGAGATGATTTATACAGCGTCCAGTGGTATCTTCACTCACACTAGATGGGTGTAGCGGTGGTAGCTCAGTGGGTAGTCGGTAGTCGCAAAGTACCAACTGCAAAGTAGGTAGTCGGGGCTTTAAGTAATGCAATTTTCTTAAGTCAGATGTCGCTGCCTGTACGTAATACAGAGAATATTGTAAAGAGGTTCGAAATTTCACTGATGCCGTGAGTCGCCCATTGGCTCAATTGGTAGAGCGATGGCACGGATAGCCAGAGGTTGCGGGTTCGAATCCCGGCATGGGTGAAATTTTTAGCCTCTAAATAGGTTTTTAAATTGTTCCTTAGCACGGGTTAGTGCATTAAAAATAAAAATAGTATAACCTTGATTCGTCCCTGGACAAGTCAGTGCGTCAGATGAACTTCGTTTAAATTGTTTTCATTTGTTGTTGTATTTGCATTCATTCCATTACCATACCACGTGTCTACTACTCCGATAGAGATAAACTATATTGGGTCCGCTTTGAGAAACAATGTTGGATGTTTTAAATTCGTTTGTGATTTTAAATACTATTGGACATTAAAAACTGTTGTTTTCGTATTCAACTGCGTTATTTAAGGATAATACTTATTTTATCAGTTTCATTTTGTCAGTTCATCAGTTTATGCGCAATGATATTATGTGATATTATCCGCAATTACCTATATTAAGAGGGCCCCCTTTCTCCCTCTGTAAAATTTGCAGTTTCTGAGTTGAAAAATTTATGAAATTAAATGATAGATAGATAGATAGAATATTCTTTATTGTACACATAAATTACAGTAACAGAAATTAATTTAGGTTTTATTAACATAGCTTATATATTATACAAACATTATGATAGCTTAAATATTTATAATAATAATAATTAATGATAAAAATGGAACTAAACCTAAAACAGAAATTATATAAAAATATAGTACAAATGGCGGCCTTATTACTAAAAGCAATTTCTTCTAGGCAACCACAGTGATAATGTTTTGTTAAAACTAGCTCAGAAACTGCGGCTTAATGAACGTTACTATTCAAACTAGGTGTCCATTTAAAAATCTAGATAATTTTGGAGAAAAATGATCTAGATAATTTTGGAGCAAAAAGGATCTAGATTTTAAAAAAGATCTAGATTTAAAAATGAACTTTTAATTATGTAACAAAGTTTACATAATTATTTAAGAATAATAATTTGCGGGCGTAGCCTACGGAGTCTATAAAACCTACGAGCGCTCGTGGCTAGCCACACCGAGTTATTGGAATCAATCACTTGAGTTAAGCATGAACAGGTGCGGTCAGGTGCAGGATGGGTGAACGTCCCGTGACTACCGCTAGTGGCATTTTTTGAAGCGCTTCCGTGCTTCGTAAGGCACGCTAAGCCGTTGGTGCAGGCTGTCATATAATGGCAGTCGTTAAGCCATGTCAGAGGCCTTATGGACGGCTTGACAACTTCTGACACTAAGGCCCGCCACTGTCTTACAATCCTCCACCAACCGTGGTGGTGGAAAATGTCCAAACCTTCCTGCGATGCAGGAAGAGACCCTGCCCCCAGCAGTGAGGATATACAAGGGTTGATATCGAAAAAGACTTAAATAAAAAACTGAATTACCCGATTGGTCCCGCCTGCCTACAGTCTATTTATTCTTACTTGTCCAATTTCCTAAACTAGACATTTTCTCGCAAATTCATGACCTATCATGAACAATCTATGTTTATAAAATTGGCAGCGTGTTATCTAAAAGAGTGTTCCAGGTTACTTTATTCACGGAAATATGGCAATTTTGGACTAAAAAGTCACAGTTTAAGGGTAGAGTCTTGTTTACTAAATTGGACAAGTAAGAATGAATAGACTGTAGTATAAAATGATGAGCAGTCGGGTTATTGATTACTTTTCTAAACATTTTTTTAAGTTGAAACATGTCATAGTGACACTCTTCGGTAAAGCCTTCTTTGTTCGGTAAACGTCTGTTAAATTTATTAGTAAGTATGCATTTTTCAAATGCAAGGTTGACTCGAGCGCTCGTGCAATTCAATAAGGGTCATTAAGCTATTATTGTAATTCTATCGCCCTTAGGGTTTGTGATTGTAAACATGGACTAGTGATTTTTTTTATAGCGACGAACTTTTACATATTTTGTTATTAAAAATACCTATTATATAAATTTCTATTATATTACATTTAAGATTACTTGAGAAAATAAGATGGTCAGAGTGAATTTTCCCTTTTTCTCCACTACACTACGGTCCGAAGGCAGCGGCTTTCACTTTTATGTTACATTGTTATTTGATATTCAGCAAAAAGAATGTAAATTCTTTATTTTGAAATAAATTGCTAGCGCTACCTCCTCCTCGCCGTTGTTTTGAATCCCTGCTTGTATCTGAATTCTCTATCTCTTTAGAGAAGGCCCTACTTTGAGACCTATAAGATAAGATAAGATAAGAATATTCTGTATTAAAACTGTTTTTATACGGATTTATGCTCGTTTATTACATTTTTACAATTTTACACGAAAAATTACCTCGTGATTGAGAGACCAATTCACGACAGACAATAATCTAACCAAAAAGAAATGGCATCTGCCACAGATTACCCAGTCAGTGTTTTATCCCAAACAACAGTATTCTACCATTCTCCGAAACGTCTTTGATCTAACAATAGCCCAATATCCGGGACGGACTTGGCTCAACAGTAACTTTAATGTGTCACCTAGAATAGGCACCTGCGCCGTACCTAGCCATTCCGTCTAAAAGCGAAACTCATCAATTAACCGCAGCATGTCACGTACCGGGCAAACTGCACAATGGCCGGCCCCCGGCTGCCTGCGCCATTAGAGGTACATTATAGATGTAATAATTGGGCAGTTTAGGAATTAAACGCCTGATGTTAGTTTAACCGTTACTTTGTCGTAGAATATGCTTTGTGACGTTGAGTGACCTAACCGATGTAAAACCTAACTGCAAAGAAGGTACTCGGGGCTGCAAGTGATGCAAATTACTTCAGAGTGCTTAGTGCGAGTTTTTTTAATAACTCGATCGCGTTAACGTAAACTCATATTTCTATGGCATCGAGGAAGCGCCACCTAGTGACAAGTATGGAAATTAAAATTGCTGAGTGCGAGTTGTAATGGTTTACGTTGAGAAGTGAACACGTTTACCAGCCAAAACACGAATAAACGCGATTGCGAGTTGTACTGTGACAGCGTTTTGCCAGTTCGAACTTACTCATACTCACTACTCGATGCTCGATTAACGCGGTAGTAAAGTTATTCGATTGGATCTGTCAAACTCGCACTAAGTTCCCAGGCAGATGTCGTTGCCTGTACGTAATACGGAGAATATTGTAAAGAGGTTCGAAATTTCACTGATGCCGGTGAGTCGCCCATTAGCTCAGTTGGAAAGAGCGCTGGCACGGATAGCCAGAGGTCGCGGGTTCGAATCCCGGCATGGGTGGAATTTGTAGCCTCTAAATAGGTTTTTTTAAACGTTGAGTGACAGTCTAGTTTTATTTTGACTTTAA
Organism: Yponomeuta sedellus; assembly: GCA_934045075.1. Classification (NCBI taxonomy): domain Eukaryota; kingdom Metazoa; phylum Arthropoda; class Insecta; order Lepidoptera; family Yponomeutidae; genus Yponomeuta; species Yponomeuta sedellus. The sequence goes on along the minus strand of OW203738.1, from coordinate 1,253,898 downwards.
ATAGGAACGATCACTTATAGACAACACAGTTACTTGTTCTGCGCCTTGATTGTGTAACTTTTCACGTATGTATCAGTGTCTGATAGCGGAATATCTACTTAGCTCTGCCGTATAGATATTATTATTATTATTAGCTACTCCAACAGTATTTTCACATTTCATTTGAAAACTACTTATTCTAAGGTACAATTCTGTGTAAAACACCTTTACAGGAGTATACAACTTTGAGATATGAGGCGTAATATGTATCACACCTAGTGAAAACCGCATTTAAGTGGATGTTCTAATATAGAGCAACCTCTGGAAGCATCATAATCGTATTTAGATGACAATGATGTCTGGAATTCAAGCATGTAAAATTCACGAGTTTTGTAGAATCTGTGTAAATTCTGTTAATTAAGGAATTTGAAAAGACTAAGTTTGGAGTTTTTTTGTCCATTTCTTCTCTAAAATGATCCAGATTTTGAAATGGACACCTAGTTTGACTTGGAACGTTCATAAAGCCGCAGTATCTGCGCTACTTGAATAAAACCATTTCATTTCATGAAAGATTTTTAGCCTCCAGAACAAGAAAACTTTTACACTATTTTTATTTTTAATGCACTAAGCCGTGTTAATAAATAGTGCATTAAAAATAAAAATAGTGTAATCATGTGAGTACAGTGATATCGTTCCGATGTTAAACCTAACTGCAAAGTAGGTAGTCGGGGCAGTAAGTAATGCAATTTGCTTAAGTCAGATGTCGCTGCCTGTACGTAATACAGAGAATATTGTAAAGAGGTTCGAAATTTCACTGATGCCGTGAGTCGCCCATTGGCTCAATTGGTAGAGCGCTGGTACGGATAGCCAGAGGTTGCGGGTTCGAATCCCGGCATGGGTGAAAATTTTAGCCTCTAAATAGGTTTTTAAAAGAAAACTTTTGTGTACTTTTTTACTATGAAATAAACAGTTAAAACTTTTTTTACTATTGAGCCACCAATAAAATATTACGTTTTCGAATGCATTATGTATACGTGAACAGTTGCATAATCATAACATAACATTTACATACAAGCACATACATTGCTTCTGGCCCCACACTAGGATTCCCTGAGTCGTGGGGACCAGAAACAACGACATCACAAACATGTAAGCATCCAAGACCTGAGGTTTTTTTTGTCTCCATCCGGGGTTCGAACCCGGGACCTCTTGCATGGTAGGCACATGCGCTACCGCTGCGCCACAGAGGCCAATCAAGGCGCTCTGGTCCCAAACTAGGATGCCCAGTGCCGTGGTGACCGGGAAAGGACTTCCCAAACGTGGGAAAATATTCAGAGTTAGGCGACGACCTCTGTGGCGTAGCGATAGCGCGTCTGCCTACCGTGCAAGAGGTCCCGGGTTCGAATCCCGGCTGGGAACCAAAAAAAAACCAAGTCCTGGATGTTTACATGTTTGTGATGTCGTTGTTTCTGGTTCCCACGACACAGGGTATCCTAGTGTGGGGCCAGAAGCAATGCATGTGCTTATATGTAAATGTTATGTTGTATAAATCAAGTGAAGGATTAAATACACAATTTTTTTATGTTGCCTATACGTAAACGTCCCCTTGCTGGGTACAGACATCCTCTCAGAAGGAGAGTATGTTTAACAATTTTAAGCGTTGATATGTCTGAACAATTCGACACTTAATGTTTCCTCAGGATGTTATTATACTATTTTTATTTTTAATGCACTTACCCGTGCTAAGGACAATTTTAAAAACCTATTTAGAGGCTACAAATTCCATGCCGGGATTCGAACCCGCGACCTCTGGCTATCCGTGCCAGCGCTCTGGGCGACTCAGCGGCATCAGTGAAATTTCGAACCTCTTTACACTATTCTCTGTATTACCTACAGGCAGCGACATTTGGCTGAAGTAGATTGCATCACTTAAAGCCCCGACTACCTACTTTGCAGTTAGGTTTTAACATCGGAAAAGGATGTTATCCTTCACAATTCATCCTTAAGAGTAAGATTCTATGGCACACATAATATATTTCCTTAAAAGTTTTACCAAGATACCACGCATAAGCCCAGTTACTGTAGTTCCCAGTTTAAAGTTTTATTTATGTCTCAATTTTCAAACCCATTTATTTACCGAAGCAGTACTTTTCCTTCGTGATAGAACATGCAATCGCGCATAATAAGTAGTCGTTTAATTCTGCCCCTAAAGCACTTAAAGCTTCATTAAAAGGGTCCTTAGACAGTCATTTTTGGCCCCAGAGTTCCCATTTTGTCCAGCATTGGTAGAGATTAGTCTGCACGGAACTTTAGGGATGTCACTCACTGAAGTATTTAAGGCGCTTCGTTAACCAGCGCCGCCAATGGAAAAAAATCATAACTTATTTTATAACTAAAAATATCTAAGGAAACGGCGTGCGTGCATGCAACGACTTATGAACGCTGATGACGCAAAAGTGATTTGTCGGGATCATGGAAAATGGCAGTCCCTGGTCTCTGCCTAACCCTCTGGGATACAGGCGTGAGGTTATGTATGTGTTTGTATGTATGTCAACTGTGAAAACAATTTTTAGAGCCAGAACAATAAATCAACAACCAAGGGCAACGAACAAAACGGCTGTTTTTAGCGGAAATCGATTGAAGTTCTAGTCCATTGATCTTACGTTTACGGTTTCAGAATTACGTTCCTAAATTATTTGTCACAGTTGTTAGGATTAAAAGGAAAAACGTATTTTAAAACGAGTTGTGGTTTTTTTCATAGGTGGCGGTAGTTAGCATTCCGAAGCGATTTAAGGTGTTTGGTAATTCTGTTTTTATTATCTATCTATAATCAGCCAACATCAACCCACTGCTGGGCATAGGCCTCTTTTTTATTGCGCCATTCCTCAACGTCCTGTGCTAATCTGATCCATCTCTGACCCGCAACCCTCACGATGTCGTCTGACCATCGTGTCGGTGGTCTGCCTGCCAACCTCCTTCCCTCCCAAGGCCGCCACTCCGATACTGCCCTGGTACACCGGCCGTCTTCCCTTCTAGCCAAGTGTCCCGCCCATCTCCACTTTAACTCTTCTCGTTTAAAAGTTATTTTAGTATTTTTTCGATGTAAAAAGTTTTCCAGTTCGGTTCGGAAGTCACTTGCTAAAACAGCATGCAACGAAAACATATCGCCTCGTCACGAGCTGTCACTCTGTGTCTACGTGCAGTGTGTAATTTATTTTAACCTTGTTGAGTATAACAAAGTAGCCGTTACTCAGATCCTCTTGAGTCGTGCCGCTAGATGGCGCCACTGCCACGTTATACATTGCAAAGTTTGAGCTAAAAATTACGCTTAGACGTCCAGTTACGAAGTTTAAAAACTTTGGGCTTTGCATTTAAGTAATTAGATTATTTGTACAGCGTCCAGTAGCACCTTCACTTACACTACTGTATGTTGTAAGTCAAGTTAAGGTGCCCAATAAAAAGTACATAACTGAAATATGACTTATGACCCACATAAGTGTTGTGTGTCAAAAAGTGCAAATAAATAATTATCTTATCTTATCTTATCCTGTCCCGTCCCGTCCCGTCCCGTCCCGTCCCGTCCCGTCCCGTCCCGTCCCGTCCCGTCCCGTCTCGTCCCGTCCCGTCCCGTCCCGTCCCGTCCCGTCCCGTCCCGTCCCGTCCCGTCCCGTCCCGTCCCGTCCCGTCCCGTCCCGTCCCGTCCCGTCCCGTCCCGTCCCGTCCCGTCCCGTCCCGTCCCGTCCCGTCCCGTCCCGTCCCGTCCCGTCCCGTCCCGTCCCGTCCCGTCCCGTCCCGTCCCGTCCCGTCCCGTCCCGTCCCGTCCCGTCCCGTCCCGTCCCGTCCCGTCCCGTCCCGTCCCGTCCCGTCCCGTCCCGTCCCGTCCCGTCCCGTCCCGTCCCGTCCCGTCCCGTCCCGTCCCGTCCCGTCCCGTCCCGTCCCGTCCCGTCCCGTCCCGTCCCGTCCCGTCCCGTCCCGTCCCGTCCCGTCCCGTCCCGTCCCGTCCCGTCCCGTCCCGTCCCGTCCCGTCCCGTCCCGTCCCGTCCCGTCTCGTCCCGTCCCGTCCCGTCCCGTCCCGTCCCGTCCCGTCCCATCCCATCCCATCTCATCTTATCTTATCTTACATGCACAATCGTAGCATGCCTCATTAATTAAATTAAATAGGCAATAAAACTATGGAAAACATAAATATAGCGTTTATTACGAAAAATAGTAAGCTAACAGAACTTCTAACAATACCTAGACTAGGCGTATCATTTTAGAAAAACCTTTCTGTACTTTTAGCAACATTCTCCAATTCAGTGAAAGCCGACCTTTACCGTCCGAACGACGTCAATCTATGACGACATCCTTTCACGTAATTATCACTATAAAAGGCCCCTTATATTTAAAGCCTCCATTCCATTTCTTCCCCCGAAAGGGCTTTCGAATAGACAATATTCCATTTCTAATAAACAACGCTCCCTCTCTAATTGGGACATTTTAAACGCGCATTAAGTGAAGTTAAACGAATTAACAATTCCAATTTCTCTCTTGCAGTTGCCGATGGGAGCGAAGCGCGAAGAGTGACTGGGTATTTAAAAAATGGAGCGTCAAGATGCCGAACTGCATCGTCACGGCTGCAGCATCGCCAAGCAGACGATTCTGACAACCCATCCGAGTGGGTTGCAGACGCGGGTGTCTGTGGAACTAGCGAACTTTGACTCAGTCTGTCTGCATCACACGGACTGTAAGAGTCCGAAAAAATCCCTCTGGGGAGAGGGCAGTCCTTTCCTCGCCCGTCGTGGTCTCCTGCAGGGCGGGATTTCCGCCCACGGGACTCCGGTCCTTGGGCGGAGATCCGATGCCGTGAACGAGGGTAGGCTGTCGCAACAATGCACGCCCGTGATGAGGAGACGGGAGCTGCTGGACAGCCCGGCCGGCTCCCCGCTACTGGCCCGAAGGTCGGTGGATGAGGAAGAGGATCGTGGTGACGTGGACAACAGTGTCATCAGCGGCTGGCTCAAGTTCCGGGACAACAAGCGGGTGAGTACGTCGGTTTTGAGATGCGTTTCGGTAGCTGCTTGAAGAGTGTTAGGGATTATTGGATTGTTATCGGATAAACAATTCGATCGTGAGTCCATTAGAGGGAATACAATTTAAAAAAAAAAATAATGTATTTAATTTGCTGTGAATAATGAATGAATGAATTAATTTGCTGAAAATAAATTTAAAACTTTCATTAAAATTCGCTATGTAAAAAGTCATATTATAGAATAGACCACTATATAAACGATCCTAGTCCTTGGTAGTAAACCAATTCCACCGTGATTTTATTGTTAAGTATAACTATAACATATTTTATAATACAAGTGTGTACAGACGACGTGATTGCATATTAATAACTATATGATTCATTCTATAACTGACAAAAACTTTACTGCAGGTTTGCTAAAGGTCATTCGAATGGTAGCGTGGTGTTCGGGTCATCTATCTCCCTCCAAAATGGTTGAGACTGATGATGGCTGAGCACTGCGTTATGCTCGTGAACGAGTGTTGTTCGTGTGTCTGGCCGCAGCACTTATGTTTTCCCCTATTATTGTGAGACATTTGACTAATGCTTTGGCATTTAGGGTTGTTAATGGCAATCATGAAATATTATTAGGTTTACATATGGCAACTGATGTATTTGGTTTTAAGATGATTTGAGAAAAGATGGTCAGAGTGGAGTTTTTTTCCGCTGCCTTTTTCTCCACTACAATACGGCCCGAAGGCGGCGGCTTACATTTTACATTGTACATTGACATTCAGCAAATAGAATGTAAATTCTTTATGTTGATATAAATATATATCTCTCTCTCTCTCTTAAATAAATTGATTTGAATTTGAATTAAATCAATAAATCGGACTATTTCAGCACTGCACGTCTAAATTGATAACACTTTTTGTGCAAAATTTCGTCGCCCACGATACAGGCCCATACTAGTGTGGGGACGAGGTCACCGCGACTTAATGTTATTTAAACGTAACTGTTAACCCTGTTTATTAGGGAAAATAAATTGTGTGTTAGTAGTAATGTCCTTTTGACTATTAAGCCACATGCATGTAACATAATTCATTTGGTGATCAATATTTTAAACTTTATTTATACTTTAAATTTACCAGGCTTTTTGTCAGAAACCAGATTTTGCTCTGAATTTCAGAGCTTAATCACGGTGAGTAGAGACAGAGTGTCGTTGGTTGCTCGTCTCTGACTGCAAAATAACGTATTATTATTAATAAGTAGGTGTATTGTATTTATCTTCGTTTGGAACCATGGTCTCTGTAATTATTTTTTATTGTCTTTACAAGCAATAGCAAGCAATTACAATATGAATAAACACAATCATAGTATAGACAGAAAATCAGTGGAGCATGTTTCAATTCTAATGGCGTATTACTTGTGTTTTGCAAGTTATAGGAGAATATCTCGTCCATGATCATGGTTGGTTGTTATAAAAACCCGTGCCGGGACTCGTATCCGCAACCTCTGGCTAACCGTAGCAGCGCTCTCCCAACTGAAGTAATTGACGACTAACCGGCATCAATGAAATTTCGAACCTCTTTACAATACTCTCTGTGTAGAAGCAGCAGCTTTTGTTATGTTTCCATTGCCCAAACTATTATCAATTTGCCAAGCTCGCAGCTTTGACCGTTCTCAATCTTCAGCTCAAGTCGAGATGTCTTAGAACACAAAGGTGAATGGGGTTTTGGACGTTCACCCTTCTTATTGCTAACCCTTTCAGGGATTGCCAGGGGATCGATGGAAAGTTGTCAGAGCTGACCGGATTATTTCTCTTGCATCCCCCGCTACCCTTTTATTGCCAAGTAATTGTACGTGAAGATATACCTACAAGACGACCATAATAACTTGAAAAGTTGCGTTGTAGTCTGCGGGCATTGGTAAATGTGTTAAGCGCAAAATAAAGTTAAAAATAGACACTTTGTCTAGGTGCATTTGTGCTAGGTGTAGGCTTGGATTATCTACACATACCTACCTTTAAAAAGAAAAATAGAAATACTTCACGTCTAGTTACCTGGTTAGAGGAGGAGGAGTGATTGAAGTGAAAACCTGAATGAAGGATTTTTTACTAACTCCCCGTTTAGTTTCTACTCTTTTTCATCTCAGATAATTAATTAATGAAAAATCATACTTCAATGTATGATGTTGTATACCTAATTGTGATGTTCGTTATCGTTATCAACCCTTGTATGTCCCCACTGCTGTGGCAAGGTCACTTCCTGCATCGCAGGAAGGTTAAGCCATACTCCACCACGGGGGCCAAGTCCGGGTTGGTGGAGGATTGTAAGACAGTGGCGGGCCTTACCGTCAGAAGTTATCAAGCCGCCCATAAGGCCTCTGACATGGCTTAACGACTGCCATTATATGACAGCCGGCACCAACGGCTTAGCGTGCCTTGCGAAGCACGGAAGCGCTCGGAAAAATGCCACTAGCGGTAGTCACGGGACGCTCACCCATACCGTACCTGACCGGGCCTGTTGTTGCTTAACCAAGTGATTGATTCCAATCACTCGGTTCACCTAGGCCACGAGCGCTTCTTGTGATGTATGAAAGTTCTTATAAATTATAATAAAAATTTTATCTTTCTTGAGTTTGTACGTAAGCACTTTGAAAATTTAGAGTACTTTTATTTATTTTGACCCGACTGCGACAGGAGTGTATTTATGAAAAGAAGTGACTAAACTAATACTCGTATAATATTAAAATTTCCGAGAAATTTACACTATTCGTTCTGAAAATCTTCCGCAATACGCCGACGACATGCAAAATGTCAAAACAGATCGCTGCAGATTTATTTAAGCGCCTACCTCTTACCAAGTTCCGGGGAGGAGTGTGAAGCTTTACAGGGATTGGAATAGGTAGTGCGGCTTAGGGATAATTATCTTTTGAAAACATTTTCATTTCAGACCGAGATCCATAATGAAATAAAATGAAATGAAAAGGTTTTACTATTTTTATTTTTAATGCACTAACCCGTGGTAAGGACAATTTAAAAAACCTATTTAGAGGCTAAAAATTCCACCCATGCCCGATTCGAACCCGCGACCTCTGGCTATCCGTGCCAGCGCTCTTCCAATTGAGCTAATGGGTGACTCACCGGCATCAGAGAAATTTCGAACCTCATTACACTATTCTCTGTATTACGTACAGGCAGCGACATCTGGCTTAAGTAATATGCATCACTTACAGCCCCGACTACCTACTTTGCATTAGCTCAATTGGAAGAGCGCTGGCACGGATAGCCAGAGGTCGCGGGTTCGAATCCCGGCATGGGTGGAATTTTTAGCATCTTAATAGGTTTTTGAAAAGGTTGTATTCAAAGTAACGCGGATACTGCGGCTTAATGAACATTACAATTCAAACTAGGTGTCCATTTCAAAATCTAGATGATTTTGGAGAAAAAAATGGACAAAAAAACTACAACACATTCACACAAATAATTAAGACACAAAAACGACACCTTTTGACATTGCATTAACACATTCACACAAATAATCAAGACACAAAAACGACACCTTTTGACATTGCATTAACGGTAGGATACTACAGGATACTGGAGAGCCATATTAGCAACCTAGATATGGGGAGGGCACAAGTCCTCGGCTTAAGGCGGCTTGGGGTGCTAAATAGAGCCACCAATGGAATAAAAATAATAATAGATGAATAAGTGATGCAAATTACTCCAGCCAGATGTCGCTGCCTGTACGTAATACAGAGAATATTGTTAAGAGGTTCGAAATTTCACTGATGCCGTTGAGTCGCCCATTAGCTGCGTTGGAAAGATCGCTGGCACGGATAGCCAGAGGTCGCGGGTTCGAATCCCGGCATGGGTGGAATTTTTAGCCTTTAAATAGGTTATTAAAATTGTCTTTAGCACGGGTTAGTGCATTAAAAAGAGTGTAATAATAGATGTTTATAATACGTTTTTTTTCTAGGACTTGAATCGATTTCCGGTAAAAACGGCCAGTTTCGGCGGAAATAGATTATAGTCCATCCTTCGTCCAGTCCGTTGGAGTGAACGTGTTCTTGAGAGGAGACCGCGACTCGGCAAACGTAGTGTAGGTAGGACGCCCTCCGACCAGGTGGGATGACGATCTGCGAAAAACTGCCGGCAGATCCTGGATGCGGTAAGCTGAAGACAGGGCGCTATGGCGTCCATTAGGGGAGGGCTATGTCCAGCTGTGGATTACATAATATAGCCTGAAGAAGAAGAAAAAGATTAAAGTCCTAGGATGTTGATACTTCGTTCTTGGCTGTATGTCCTAAAAATAGTTATCACAGATAGTAATGTAATGTAACTAAGAAAAGAACTGTAATTCCCAAGAATTGTCCGCAAGGAATCCCGCAAAGTAGCTCCACCTATGCCGATCACAGCTGATAAATCATAGGGGACCCGCAATAAACAACGGGCCGACAAATAGTCGCGATTGCTCCAGAATTGAACGTCCCGAGTGCGGATGAATTGTACAGATATATCACGCGTTATTGACTTTCGATTCTATTCCGCTGGGCTCCGGGGTAGTGTTTTGTGTGGTTCTTAAGGTTTGAAGTGGCCTAATGGACCATTTCTAGGGATTGGTTTGAGGTCCGGTAGAACCTGACGGAATAAATTGACGATCAACGTACTTAGAGCGATACAGGTTAGAAAGAAAATCCTAGACGATTCCAATATACTATTAAGCTCGCCTTTGTACACTCAATTTTTTGTGCAATTAAGGGCCACTTTCTGAATTGAGCATTTTGCTGAGTAAATAGTTAACTGTAGTGTTGTCTCTTGGTATTTCTCAGAAAAGAGCGTGATAAAACTTTCCTTTAGTTCTCAAATCAAAAATTGGACCAAAGAATTTTTCTATCAATCAATACAATATGCAATGAAAAATTAACTTAAGTAGAAATAATCTGTTTGTTGTACTCGTATTTAAAAAAAGGAAATACCCTGATATTTAGGTATTAAACTAAGAGAACAGACGGCACCTTTAAGTCTAAATGTTATGTCTGATGTGATATAGTGAACCAAATATTTAGGAAAAAAAATAGGTCGTTGTTTCGGAAATATAAAGATGGTAAAGGAATAAAGAGTATCGAAAAAAATATATCGATCTAATGTTAATGCCATCTTTGGTGGGCATATGCCGAACAAATAGAGAAAGTAGTAGAAAAAGGTATAGATAAAAGTTATTCGATATCAGTAAACATGCACGCAGCGACTATGTATGTTGATAAATTTAAAGAGGTTGAGAGGTCGCATATTCTGGTTTCTGCCTACTCTCCAGGATTTAGGCGTGAGTTTTTTTGTGTGTATACAAAATGCTTAAGTTGCTGATGAAGATGTTTATTAAGCAATGACGCTTAAGGTTAAAACGTTTGGAATAGAATTAACCATGTCCTGTTGCCTTATTTTCAAATGGATGATTCACAAAAAGGTACGGTATTGCTAATTTCTTTTACCAATATGGACTTGGCTCCCGTGGTGGAGCCTGGCCTATATCTTCCTCAGGGCAGAGACCCGTGCCCCTTGCTGGGGACATATTGCTTTGATAATTGCTAATTTCCTAATCGTCGTCAGGCTATACTAGTCTACTGCTGGACATAGCCCTCCCCTAAAGAGCGCCACGTTGTGCTATCATAGGGGTAATGCCCATAATCCCCACGCTGGGCATGCGGGTTGGGAATCGCAGTTCGGTGGAATTGTACTGCAGAGGACGCTGCTGCCCACCCCCCAGTTTGTGTCCCTTAGTCGCATTTTACGACACCCGCGGGAAGAATTGGGTTGGTGCTATTCTTTAGGCCGACACCACACAGCAAATTTCCCAATCCTTCACATTTTTATACTGTGTACACAGCAAATCACCAAATCTCTACTGAAATACCTATTCAAAAGTGGAACTAAAAGGTACTAAAACCGGCATAAATTCTCGAACTCAAGCTCAGTCTAGCCCAGACAACGGCCGCGGATCCGACGAAGTGTCTGCTAGCCCCGCTTGATACACGGGATGAAGTTACCGAATGCTCGGTGAGTCGAGAAATCCGGTTACCCCAATGTATAGCCGTAGACACAACTGGGAATATATCCAGAATATGGATGTAGATAGAAGGTACACTCGGGGTACTTCAGCAGAGAGGGGTACAGATCACATACATCAGTCTAGCTTCAAAACATACACGCCTCAATTTGTATGAAAATCACCTATTTGTACGAAAAGCGTGGAACTCCTTGCCGGTGTCCGTTCTCCCGAAGGCTTATAGCTTGAACCTCTTTAACATAACTCGGTCCATCCTAGACCTCATCTTCACCCTCAGACTAGATAAAGTTCAAGAGTTTCTTATAAAAAAAAACAAGTGTTTCAATTTTGTACTACTATACTGGAAAGTGAGAGGAAATGTCTCCTCTTTTTTGCGTGCAAACCTTTTGTTACATTTTAACAATTTATCACTACGCAATAAGGCACCCAAAAATAGGTCCACAATCGGTGGGCATCTCAGCAGTCCAGATGATCAACGAGAGAAGCCTCGGTCGAACTGCTTTTCACGAGCCATCGTCAATACCAAAAAATGCCCGTTACTGGAAAGCAAAGGGCAATCTTTCGTACTTGGGTATCTGTTCTCCTCCTGAGTATATGCTCCGATCATTTGTATGACTAATTCCACTGCTGGACATAGCCCTCCCCTAATGAGCGTCATAGCGCCGTGTCTTCAGCTTGCCGCATCCAGCATCTGCCGGCAGTTTTTCGCAGATCCTCATCCCACCTGGTCGGAGGGCGTCCTACACTACGTTTGCCGAGTCGCGGTCTTCACTCAAGAACACGTTTACTCCCACGGTTGTCGGTTCTTCGCGAGATATGGTCAGCCCACTGCCACTTCAGCTAGCTAATTACTAATTATTATTATCATTATTACAGCAGAGTACCACTGCCTTAGACATAAGATCACTGTAAAATATTACTTAAATTATCCTATCATCATCGAATGGGTCTTCTGCACTATCCAGCATTAAGGTGTTGTTTCTCGTACTTTCACCTGCATCATGTAAGATTCCTTACAGTTGAATTCTAAACTTTATTGTGACGATATTAAGAGCGAATATTTGTAGGCGGGGGTGTAGCGGTTTGTACGCAAGCAGGCTCGGTAGGTCGGCTGTCGGGCACAAAACGGTCCTGCCTATTACTTTGATGTCGACTAGTGAGGGGAAGTGTTTCGATATTACTGGCGACGGTTTGTGCGTGGATGTTTTTAATCTGGAAAATAGAAAGGCAAAAAGAGTGAAAAAAGGAAATATGGAAAACTGGAAATTGAAAGCCCATCCGCTTGTTGGATTGACGATTTAAGGTGTGTATTGCTGGTAGTGGCTGGATGAGCAAGGCCAAGGACAGAAAGGCTTTGTGGTTAATATCCAGCATGCCTGAATAGGAGTCGACTGACCACGGTTAGTTGATTGATAAAGCCTTCTTAATGTCGAAACCGCTGTAGCACTTATTAAAATTTGACTGACTTAGTATTTCTAAGGTTAACACGAGCACTAGACATAATTAAAACTGTTTTTATACGGATTTCACTCGTTTTATTATATATTTTTTTTTATATTTTTACAATTTTTCGACGTTTTGTCACTTTTAAAGGTGCGGTGGTCTCGGATGACTGAGTTGACAGGCGTCTTTTTGAAAGCATTAACTGTTCATAATTAACTTTTGTAATTTTGCCGAGGGTAGTAAAATACCAGTTAATGCTTTCAAAAAAACGCCTGTCACCTTAGTCATCCGAGAACACGGCACCTGTAAAAGTGCCGAAACGTCGGAAAATTGTAAAAATGTAATAAACGAGCATAAATCCGTATAAAAACAGTTTTAATGTTGACTGACTTATTTAACAAATTTGCGGGTTTCGATCACAAATTTATTGATCTTTATCTATTATCGGACGCTATAGGATCCTCTATCTATAAAAATATTCCAGAGATGTGCAGAGACCAAGTATCCTATTTGAAGGGTCCTGACATAGTTTTTCCACTTTATTCAAATCAGTAAGTCGTTGATCTGAATTAGTTAGTAAGACTTGAGACTTCATAGCCTCATAGTTGGACCATTGTATATAGCAAGCGCTGAGGTATTATAGCACTCATTATAGCAGACACTAGGGTTTTTTTACGAGGTTTTTCTTAACAGTTAGAGATAGGCAAATAACACTGAAAATGCATATAACTTAGAAAGTCATTGGTACATGCTAAGTTTGTAGCCCGCGACCCCCGAATAGGAAGTTCTACCTCTCCGATATGACGCTCTCCCTCTTCCCTTGATCTGGATGGTAATATAATATTTTTATCGACATAACTACTTCGTCCCATCCATAGCAAGGTGGAAAGCCCTTAGCCCAGTTGCGGCGCACTGTAGCGCCCTCGACTTGCGTTCAGCTCGCCATTGAGCCCTCTGTACATAACTACACTGTAGTGCGGTTTGTAAACAGTCCTTGTTACCGAGCAGCAGTGTGGAGTTTCCAGCGGCGGGGCTGTTGTTATGTTGACCGTACGTGCACGGTCTAACTCTAACTGCTTGACAAGCGTTATGATATGCTTGCTTTTAGGCTGGGAGGTTGTGAAGGGATTTTGATTAGAGTTTTGTTCTCAGTTCAAAGTCAGTTACGTAGTTCGAGAAAAGTTTTTTTGTAGCATATATACATCCTTCGTGGTCTTTGCCGTCCGTATCCAGCGACTCCTAGCCACCGTAACCAGGTTTTCAGACACTTTGGTAGAGGGCCTGCCCACGCAGCGTCGTCCGGTCCGCGGTCGCCAGGTCAGAACTTTTTCGCACCAAGGGCCATCAGTGCCCCGTCCACTGCCACTTCAACTGAGCTATATCAGTCGCTCTTCTTCCGGGAAGCTTGGAAAAATCATGAGGGAAGCCTATGTCCTGCAGCGGGTATCAAATGGCTGATGATGATGATCATATACATCCAACTGCAGTGTGCAGGCTTTCTCTCAGACAGAGAGAGAGAAAGAGAGAGAATGAAAATGAAAATGAATGAAAATGAAAAAATCTTTATTTGACCGCCACATAAAATCCAACTTTGCTTATAATATATCTATTATAACAGGTTCAAACAAGAAGAGACCTAGATTTAATAAAAATAATGCTAATAACTAACATATGAATGTTTGTTTACAAAAGGTGGGTAGTTAGCAAACATTGGATTTACCAGTTCACAGCGACTCCACACTAGGCATACCTGTGTTGTGGACGACGCTCACAATTTGAGTGCCAAGTACGAAGCGGGCGCATAAGCGATAGCGATTCGGTTATTACATGCAGTAACCTATAATTATATTTAAACTAAATGAAGCACGATAAAGTAATGGATAGCATTGAAGGCGTTTCGTGTAATATGTGTATATATATGTAAAGAAATATTTATATATGTAGAAATTATATATATTTTTTTATGTACATTATGTGTATAATATATATGATAATAACAGCATAAATAACTTGTGTGCAACTAATGATGTATTTATAATAATGTTGTAATTGGTAAATTTATTATTTAATTGACAATTTCTTCACATTTTTCGTAACTCAGCCCTAATAGTAATTTAGTAATATAGATTTTTACCTCTCTCAGTGATCTATTTTGTAAACTAGACATTTTCACTATTTTGTTATAGACGTGTGGGTGCTGAAATGGGCCTTGTCTTTTAGCGAATGCGGAGTTTACGCGGATGGTTGGTGCTCGGTATACACGTCTTTTAAGCAACAGGTCATAGTCAGAGTAATTTAACATTTTTTTATGTACAATCAAAGTTGCTCTTAGTATAAAAATTTTGCGGATGCTCAACATATTCCAGTCATCGTATAATTGGGCTGTAGGGTATCTACGTTTAACTTTCAGCATAACTTTTAGTATAGACCGTTGGGCCCTTTCCGCCTCGATCAAGACTGTTTTTGCGGCGCCCCCCCAAATTGAGACACAATATTGTATAACCGATTGGCATATGGTTACGTATACATTTTTCAGGAGTTTTTTACCAGCGCATTCCCGCAGCGGCTTCATGATACTAATAAGTCTTCTAATTCTGATCGCCAATTCATGGACGTGGTCACGATACGAGAGCCTCTGATCAAGCATTATACCTAGATATTTAATGATTGGGGTACTGTTTACCTCCGGACAGGTACAAGGGTTTGCGAGAGAAGTCGTATTGCAGTTTGAGTGGATCTTTATCGCAGGTCGATGCTTTGGAGCTGATGTTGCTGTTTTGTAGAAAGTTATGTATTTTGTCTTATCCGTGTTTAATGTCAAAAGATTTATGCTAAGCCAGCGTCCAATTTGAGATATGCCATCCTCTGCTCTCTGAAAAACTGAGTCCCACGATGTATCTTGAAAAAGAACAGCGGTGTCGTCCGCGTAGCAGAAGAGGTCGGCCCCCTTCACATCGATCGAGATGTCGTTAATATAGGTTAAAAAAATGGAGGGTCCCAAGATACTGCCTTGGGGCACTCCAAACTGCATTTCCTGGAATGAACTAGTATAATCCCCTATCTTAACACATTGCCATCTTGAACTTAGGTATGATTTAAACCAATCCAGAGCAACACCTCTAATACCCATATATTCTAGTTTTCTGAAGAGTATTGGATACGAGACAGTGTCAAAAGCCTTAGCTAAATCCAGGAAGACGCCTATGCATTTTTTTCCATTATCGAGTGCCTTAACGACAAGTTCAGTTAATGCAGAAACGGCGTCCTCCGTGGATTTAGCTTTCCGAAAACCAAACTGTCTATCGCTAAGGAGTTTCTGCTTTTCAAGGTAAGTCATGGAATATGGTTTTAATTATCAGGCGTGCCACCATTACCACGGATAGGTACGAGTAATTTCAAAATTCAATCATTTCTAAAAAAAAAATACAGGTTTCAGATATTTCTATGTATCTATGAGATTTGGCAAATATCAACGTCATTTACTCCAAGTGCAAAGAAATTCTGAAAACTCTACATTTGTAATTAAATCAACAAATAAATTTTCTTAAAATGTCGAGAAAGTCGGTTGTCTAACTCGCACTTGTTTTTTTATTGTTAGGTTAGTTAACTGTTTTTTTTTACCATCTGGCCTTGTGAAAAGTGTTCCGCTAAAAAACTCACATAGCTAGTTATGACAGCGCAACTAGGGTAAAACGTACGCCGGCTCCTGGACTAAACGTTGATAAGCAGACGGTAGTCTCAGCTCCGCTGCAAATTATCACAATTATTCGTATCGGAGGTGCAATTTGAGACTCCGTTGCTTATCTGCTCGTAACAACCACATAACTCTTTATTCAACATAACTTCACTTTCTGCGACGACCTCTGTGGCGTAGCAGTAGCGCAACTGCCTTCCATGCAAGAGGTTCCGGGTTCAAACCCCGGCTGGGGACAAAAAAAAAACCTCAGGTCTTGGATGTTTACATGTTTGTGATGTCGTTGTTTCTGGTATCCACGACACAGGGTATCCTAGTGTGGGGCCAGAAGCAATGTATGTGCCAGTATGTAAATGTTATGCTATGTTTCTACCACGAAACGTGCATTGGACCATGCTATTCACTACCGACGTTCGCACCTGAGTTCGATCCACATCGATCGCATTCGTATCCAGTAAATTAAGCTACCCCAGCGCCACGGCGGTGAAGTGAATTAGTTGTGCAGGTGGGATATTGACCCTTATTTCTATGAAGTTACGTTTAAAGCAGCTCAGTTTCACTAAACGACACTGACCTTTTAAAATTAAAATATATCTATAACTGTTTACACAATTTTCACATTCTAATTCACCAAAATAAAGCTATAAATGAATAATAAACACGAAGAGGTAAAATGACACTGACCGCCCCTAAGGGCGGCACGATCCGGGCTAAAAGTTCGAGGCTATTTTCTTAGGTAAAACGTAATTACCTTATTTCAGTCTGCCCGAGTCCACGGCAACTGTAACGCTGCCGAAATGTCGGGAAATAAGGTAATAACGTTTTACCTAATAAATAATCGCGATTAGACAAGTTTAAAGACAAGAAGCGCACGTGGCCTAGGTGAACCGAGTGATTGGAATCAATCACTTGGTTAAGCAACAACAGGCGTGGTCAGGTACAGGATGGGTGAGCGTCCCGTGACTACCGCTTGTGGCATTTTTCCGAGCGCTTCCGTGCTTCGCAAGGCACGTTAGCCATGTCAGAGGCCTTATGGGCGGCTTGATAACTTCTGACAGTAAGGCCCGCCACTGTCTTACAATTCTCCACCAACCCGGACTTGGCCCCCGTGGTGGAGTATGGCCTAACCTTCCTGCGATGCAGGAAGAAACCCGTACCCCAGCAGTGGGGACATACAAGGGTTGATAACGAGACAAGTTTAACATATAACTATGTATCCATCCATCCATTTCAGCCTATTGCAGTCCACTGCAGGACATAAGCCTCCCCCAGGGTGCGCCACAAGACCCGATCTCCGGTTTTCGCCATCCAGTCACCA
The DNA here is from genome assembly GCA_934045075.1 of Yponomeuta sedellus. Classification (NCBI taxonomy): domain Eukaryota; kingdom Metazoa; phylum Arthropoda; class Insecta; order Lepidoptera; family Yponomeutidae; genus Yponomeuta; species Yponomeuta sedellus. Next base: position 1,236,403 of record OW203738.1, on the reverse strand, counting down.
CCAGCCACCTTTTTCAGGTCTATGTATGGGTATCGCGAATTATTAAGAAATACTATGTCAGATACAAACAGTTTTTTTTTAACTTAATACAATTACATTATGCTCGCTGAAATAAAGAGAGTATCAACTCTGTCATGTTAGCATATAATTACTAGCAGCAAAAATTGTCAACAAAGTTATGTCAAAGTCAAGTTATTTATAATAACTTACGTTGTCTCCTCAGTCGGGCCTGAAACTTTGAATCCAAACTTCCGGCGTCCAACTTAGCCAATAACTCAGGCGGCACCCAGGCCTTATTAAGCCGGAAATTCCGCACAATAAAATAATAAGACCGCCCACAAACGATCATCAGAGCGCGGTTCGGATATAATTCTTAGACGCGAACGCGAATATCTCACGGAATTGCCTGCCATCATAATTTGCCCAGCGCAATGCGTCCCGAGGGAATTACGAGAATTTTTCACGGAGCATTCTGGCCTTGAGGCGTGCGCGACTGGTTGCTAATCGCTGTTTCAGCTATAATATCCGGCCGAGAAATAGTGATCTGGTATAAGTGATATTGTTTTACGGAAGCTGATACTGTACACAATGCAATAATTTTCGAAGTCATAGCAGGACTAAACTAACACGATAAGATAAGGTATGTTCTTACCTTATCTTATCGTTTACAGTACACCAGGAAAAAACAAACATAAGTTAATTACAAAGATACAGTGTAATCGGCGGCCTTGTTGCTTAGAGCAATTTTTTTCAAGAAAACGTACAATGGAGAGTATGCAAGGTTTGTCGCTGCAAGGAAAATTTAAGCAGATGGGGTTATATTGCACCAACGGGGGAGCAATGTGATTGTGTAGCGTCATCGCAATCTACGGGTGGACCTACTCAATGCCCATTGTGCCCTCACACCTGCACCCTGGAGGACCTAACAGAGGCCAACGCTGCTGCAATTGCAGTGGCCAACTATTGGGCAGGAAAAATATAAACTGGTCAAATCACTGAAACACGAAAAAAAGATGTAGAAAATAAAGACATCCTTCATACAATACATACATAACCTCACGTCTGTAACCCGGAGGGGTAGGCAGAGACCAGGGACTGCCACTTGCCACGATCCTGACAGATCACCTTCGGTTCATCAACGTTCATAAGTCGTTGCATGCACACACGCCGGTTCCGGGTACTTTTTATCTTTCCCTTTGCTAATACATCCCCTATTTGGTCGATGTGAGTTCGTCTGGGACGTCCCTTACCAGCCCTTCCACTCACATTCGCAATATACATTTGTTTCGTCAATCTTTCTTCTTTTATGCTCTCCACATGTCCAAACCAACGCAACATTCCTTTCTCAATTCTAGTCACTACATCCTCTTTCAGTCCACAACGTTCTCTAATCAGACTATTGCGTATCCTGTCATTCAAATTCATTCATTCATGTCAATTATAATAATCATTGTCATCAGAATCAGCCGGTATCAGTCTACGGCTGAAGAAAATACTCCAAATATTAATATGTAAAAACAAAAAATGTATTTGAGGGACTATACTTTAGAGGTTACCCTGGACAAAAGAAATAATAAGTCGATATCAACCCTTGTATGTCCCCACCGCTGGGGCACGGGTCTCTTCCTGCATCGCAGGAAGGTTAGGCCATACTCCACCACGGGGGCCAAGTCCGGGTTGGTGGAGGATTGTAAGACAGTGGCGGGTCTTACTGTCAGAAGTTATCAAGCCGCCCATAAGGCCTCTGACATGGCTTAACGACTGCCATTACATGACAGCCGGCACCAACGGCTTAACGTGCCTTGCGAAGCATGGAAGTGCTCGGAAAAATGCCACTAGCGGTAGTCACGGGACGGTCACCCATCCCGCACCTGACCGCACCTGTTGTTGCTTAACGCAAGTGATTGATTCCAATTACTCGGTTTGACTAGGCTACGAGCGCTTCAAATAATAAGTACTTACTGCATATACCGCGTAAACTACAGACAACTTCGTTGCCATCCTTGCCCTGTCTTTGCCCCGAGCTCATTAAGTGAAATTTACCGCGGTTCCCGCAAACTTCATTAAAACCTTCGGCCGCTACGCTGGAAGACAGAAATGCCACATCATCTGTGGTGTTTCTACTTAATTAGTAGCTGCTACTGTCGTTTGTTATGTGTTATTTATTATTATTGCACGACTGATTTATTATGTTTGTTCTATTTTCTTTACTTTTCAACTCAAATTTTAGCAAATTCATACTCATTACCCGACTGCGGCGGAGACCAAAAAGAGAGAAATGTGTTTGGATCGTATGTATGTATAAACGTAAGATAAGAATATTCTTTATCGTACACCAGGAAAAAACAAACAAAAAAAATATACAAAGATACAGTACAATTGGCGGCCTTATTGCTTAGAGCAATTTCTTCCTGGCAACCCACGTATGTAAATATAACTATGTATTTGCATTCAGGCTCATTGCTTCTGGCCCCATACTAGTATGCCCTATGTTGTGGGAAACAGAAACGGCGACATCACAAACGTGTAAACATGTAAAAACCTCGGGTTGTTTTTTTACCCAGCCGGGGTTTCAACCCGGGACCTGTGGTTTGGTAGGGTGATGCGCAACCGCTACGCCAAAGGGGTCGTCTCCGTCAACGTCCCTCATTGACTCAAACACCTTAATCGATGATCAGATTTTGATAAATAATATCTCAATCGATTTGTCGTGTTTTTGAGAGTGCCAGAGGCTACAAGAAAACTGCAGCATAAGTTCAACTTGAACTAAGAATAGAAAGAAAGAGATGGGTATCTCTTGCATCGCAGGATCTTCTTCTTTTGTGTCAAAAGCGCCGCCCTCCTCCCAGACATCTTGCTCCCTAAACCGCGACAATGCGAGCGCGCCGGGTGATGCCTCCATGAGATCCCGCAAACTGCACTGTGGAGCAAAGATGCATTGTTGTTTGTGCAGCTCCACATCGGCACAATATGTCAGCATCGTCGGGCAGGATCCCCCAATTCAGATCTCCAAGCATCGCAGGATTGCTGCAGACTTTCGATGGGCAAGGTGGAAGGAAAGAGAACACCGGGCAGGAGAAGGATGTCATGGTTGTGCAACATCAAAGAGTGGCCCGGTGTTAAAACCGCGAAGGAGCTGTTCAGAATTGCCATGAACAGAGGCCGCTGTAAAGAGCTGACTGCTAACCTCCAGTGATGTAGAGCCTGTTTGAGAAGAGAAAAAAGACGAAAATAAAAAGCTATAACCAATTACCCGACTGATGAGGATAATTACTAAGCAGACCCACATTCACCCATGTAACACATTGCAAAATACCTGCTTAGCAGTTAATACTCAGCAGTCATGTTGGTGAGCGATCGAAGCGCTCGTGGCCTAGGCGAACCGAGTGATTGGAATCCATCACGTGGTTAAGCAACAACAGGCGCGGGCAGGTACGGGATGGGTGAGCGTCCCGTGACTACCGCTAGTGGCATTTTTCCGAGCGCTTCCGTGCTTTGCAAGGCACGTTAAGCCGTTGGTGCCGGCTGTCATATAATGGCAGTCGTTAAGCCATATCAGAGGCCTTATGGGCGACTTGATAACTTCTGACAGTAAGGCCCGCCACTGTCTTACAATCCTCCACCAACCCGGACTTGGCCCCCGTGGTGGAGTATGGCCTAACCTTCCTGCGATGTAGGAAGAGACCCGTGCCCCAGCAGTGGGGACATACAAGGGTTGATAACGAATAACTAACGAGTCATGTTGGTATCAACCCCTAGTATGTCCTCACTGCTAGGGCACGGGTCGCTGCATGGCAGGAAGGTTAGGCCATACTCCATCACGGGGGCCAAGTCCGGGTTGGTGGAGGATCCTAAGACAGTGGCGGGCCTTACTGTCAGAAGTTATCAAGCAGCCCATGAGGCCTCTGACATGGCTTAACGACTGCCATTACACGACAGCCGGTAACAACGGCTGAACGTGCCTTGCGAATCACTGGCTGTAGTCACGGGATGGTCACCCATCCAGCACCTGACCGTTGATGCACCTTAGTGATTGATTCCAATCACTCGGTTTCACGAGTGCTTCGGGTTGTTGGATATTTTTTATTTAAGCCTCTCTAGTACATCTGTCATCTCTGTTTCATATTTGAGCCATAATTTCTGACCTCTGATGAAAAACAAAAGTGGAAAATTAATTTGGAACGCTGCTGGCGGTGAGGCTTAACGCAGAATCAATAAGGCCGAGTTACTTCATCTTCGGGGTAATTTTGTGAACTTCGAGATTAAATTCTCCTAAATTATATCAAAGAAGTTGGCCAATACAATTTATCTTTACACTGTAAGGTAAACTTTGAATTGTCTCTGAAGAATTTCAAGTGTTGTAAGTCATATATAACTCTAATTTAGTCGAGAAATTAATATAAAGTCTGTTAGCTTTTAGAATATACCTCGGCTAATATTGGATAGGATCGGATATATTCGTGTAAAAGATACATCGCAACTAAAATGACACATCTTCTTCTTCTTCAGGCTATATTATGTAGTCCACTGCTGGACATAGCCCTCCCCTAAAGAGCGCCATAGCGCCCTGTCTTCAGCTTGCCGTATCCAGCATCTGCCGGCAGTTTTTCGCAGATCGTCATCCCACCTGGTCGGAGGGCGTCCTACACTACGTTTGCCGGGTCGACACATAATATTGGCCTTTTTGCATCTACCCAATGAGATGATTTATACAGCGTCCAGTGGCACCTTCACTCACACTAGATGGGTGAAGGGACCACTCCGACGCTGCAGTGCCTGGGTCATGGTTTTATAGATGGTGTAGGCTTGCCCAGCACCTATACCGTCCTGACAGCTTAGTCGGCCTAGCCCACAGGAAAGACTAGTCAATACGTGCGGAGCCAACCAAGCCGCGGGTTTCCTCACGATGTTTTCCTTCACTGTTAGCGTGTGGTATTGCGACTGCAAATTCGCAAATGTACGTAACTTTGAAATTAAACAAAGTCATTGGTACATGCTCGCACTCGGGATCGAACTTGGGGCTCTCGCTTGCCAGTCTATGGTTCTACCCACTGAGCTACCACCGCTTCGGGTCGGGTCGACACATAATGACACATAATTTTATACAGAGCAGGAATTAGTATTACACTCGTGCTCTGTGCTTTCGGCGAAAACCGAAGCTTACTCTAGGGCCCGAGGTATATTTTAAAAGCTGTAGTCTTATGTAATATACTCGTATGTGTAGCTGTGGTGGCTTAGTGGGTAGAACACTGGAATCGGAAGCGAGAGACCCAAGTTCGTTCCCCAGTACGGGCATGTACTAATGACTTTGTTTAATTATAAAGTTACGTACGTTTGCGAATGTAGAGTAGGAAACTGTCAAGAAAAACATCGTGAGGAAACCCGCGGCTTGGTTAGGTCCGCATGTATTGACTAGTCTTTTCTGTGGGCTAGGTCGACTAAGCTGTCAGGATGGTATAAGTGCTGAGAAAACCTATAGTATCTAAAAAACAATGTCCCAGGCACTGCGGCGTCCAAGTGGATCCTCCACCTAAATCTATTATCAGGGTTGATAATTTGTATTTTGTTGTTTGGCAATTGGTTTTAATTTGTTTTTAATATAGAATGATTAATGAAATTTAATGAAGCCATGTGCATTTTTAATATTTGATGAAATTTTATGAATTGATCGTTTATCTGAATAATTTGATCAATTTGGCATGGTTTGTTTGTTTATGTTAATGTCGTTTTTCTCCTTTTTTGTGATGTTATTTTTACTTATCCTGCTGTATTAGCTGCTGCGGAGTCTGTAATGAAATCTTCTATAATATAGAAATGAATCGCTGAATGTGTTGGTAAGCGCAAATCTCGAGAGAATTCGAAGTTCGCTGGGTCAGCTAGTAAATAAATAAATAAAAATAATAGATTTGAATGCTGTGTGGTGTCGGCCTAGAGAATGGCACCAACCCAATTCTTCCCGCGGCTGGTATAAAAGGCGACTAAGGGACACAAACCGGGGGGTGGGCAGCCGCGCCCCCTGCAGTAAAATTTCACCGAAGTGCGATCCCCAACCCGCATGCCCAGCGTGGGGATTATGGGCATTACCCCCTATGATAACACAACGTGGCGCTCATCGGGGGAGGGCTATGTCCAGCAGTGGACTAGTATAGCCTGAAGAGAATAGATTTGAAACTGAAAAGAATCCTTTTCATAGATATTCTTCAGTTTTTTTATACAGTCCACCCGTGGTTAACATAAGTAAAAAATATGCGATGTCCACCAAGCCACGGAGGATGCGTACCAATCGTTTGCCATCCCTGCACCATAGGATTGATCTAGAAGTTAAGCGAGTAGACGGATTGTATCGCAGTACTAAGTTCGCTTCGTCTCAACATGGTGGTCCCAGTAAATTAACTGTCAGCTTGATCGAGAGCCGGGTAATAGCCGTGCCCGATAGATGGGGCGCGGCTAGGTGGAATTGTCTTTGTAACGCTGCAGGTTAGGTTTATGGCAAGAACTTTCTAGGGTTATGGCTCAGCGGAGATGCTTTCTTGACTATACATTGGTATAAAGTTCTTTACTGTCGTTGGTAAAAGTAATATAGTACAGTAGATAACCAACCAGACTGGATATTTATGCATTCAATTGTTGCATACCTTTGGTTAGTCTTGCAAGTATTTTTTTTTCGAGGGATTTATATTATAAAAATATTGCAGTAACTCGGCATTCACATATTGCATAATTAGGATAAAGGTTTGCATTCGAAATAAATTTAATAAAACGATTATAAGTTTTCAATGATAGTTTATGTTGCGAACTTGAGTCAATGGCTACGTAAACTATAATTGAAAAGTTGTAAATGAGAGCGACTAGTTTTAAACTAAGATTACTTCTGCTACGGTTATCAGCCCCTGTATTACGCGCACTAAACCTTGAATGTTTAAAATCGTCTAACTAAATAGTATGAAACATGACGATTGGACGAATGAAATCGCTCAGGATTTTGTGCGCATAGATAGGCCACTGGCTTGGAAAACATTTACGGTCTTATTTATAAAACCGCGATTCCTCTAAAGCACTCCTCAGATACATTTTATTTATAGTTAGAATATTTTCGGGGCTTAATCGCGTAGTAATTTATTGCTATTTTACCTCGACGTTTCGACGACGTTACAGTCATCGTGGTCACGAGAAGACTGATGGCTAGCACCCGTCTACTACGCGACTACGCACTACGTCTGCTATCGCACTATGCGATTAAGCCCCGAAAATATTCTATGTGTACAAGTCGCGAAAGTTTAAAATATGTTATATTAAACCGATACGGACAGTTTATTTAATCTGTGCTTAATTTTTTTCGCTATAAAATCTCCACCGCAGACTATTTTAGTCAGCTTTATTGCAGTGTTTTCCGCCAAGAACGTACTTACTGGCCTAATAGAATCTGAATCAATTTACCTAAGGCCAGTATGATAAGCTTGCTTTACTCGAAAATAGACTGGTTCCTAACCTTCAGCGAAGAAATAATACTCAAACAGCCTAAATTACAACACGGTATAATACCTCAGCTTATGAATATTGTACGTGGCGCGATTTGTCTCAGGCTGAGCCGTTTTTTCATCTGCTGCGTTATTTATAAGGGCGCTCTTATATCGTGCGTATCGTACCAACTATGCTTCCTTTTACCACGGGGAAAAAATATGTTGTTTTTTGGTACTTTCGTACCAAGTGTGGAAATGGGGTATTGGTACGAAAGTACCATCATCATGACATTTGCCATTTGAAATCTGTTGTTGATCCCTAGGTTTTAGACTGTGGGTTCTAACAATAGTTGTCGAAGTGCTCCAGATTTATAATGTTTCCTTTTTGAAACAAACGTAAGTATTGTGAAATAAGGTATGTTTATGCCATTGTTGTCGCTAATTAGCACCCCAAAGTGCCTCAAACAGAACATTACGGTAATTCATGATTTAAAATATTGTATTTTTAAATGCTTTAATAGATAATTAGATGAAGTATAATCTTATCTTATCAGATTTTGACTACAACAAATGTTTTGGTAACAACCTCTTTACGGATATTAAAAAAAGTGGAATAAGAAAAACACTAGTGCGGCAGTAAAAAGTAAAACGCACTAGTGTGTAATAAACCGCATTCCGTGCGTAAGACCAAAGAAAAAATAGCAACTTTACGAGCAAGTGTTGAAAAATAAGTAAATAAACTAATGTAACTGCATATTATTCCTTAGGTAATGTCAATAGCTGGTTAAGGTTTCGCGTGCAGTTAAGTATAACAATATTATAAAAACAAAGCAAACATTTCAATGGCTATTGGACATTGGTCTGTATATAAAAAAAAAATGCAAAATGCTGTTGATTATAGGTTATAGATTAAGGATTATAGGATAATCAGTACATCTCTTTGTGGAATGTAACTCTACTACAGGGTGTGTGTTAATTGATGTTCTTCTTCACCTTGTTTAGGGAGTGGTATTAATATTGTGGTAACTTTTTTACAGCACATTTTAAGGTGCTGTTACACCACATGTCATTGGTACATACCCGCACTGGGGATTGAACTTGGGTCTCACGCTTGCGAGTCCATTGTTCTACCCACTGAGCTACCACCGCTGCTATTTTCAAAGTTACGTACATTTGCGGATTTGTAGTCGCAATACCACATGCTAACCGTGAAGGAAAACATCGTGAGGAAACCGGCGGCTTGGTTGGCTCCGCACGTATTGACTAGTCTTTCCTATGGGCTAGGCCGGCTAAGCTGTCAGGATGGTATAGATGCTGGGCAAGCCTACACCATCTATAAAACCATGTCCCAGACAGTACATGTCCCATCCGAGTGGTCCCACAACCCATCTAGTGTGAGTGAAGATGCCACTGGACGCTGTATAAATCATCTCATTCTTCCTCAGACTATATTATGTAGTCCACTGCTGGGCATAGCCCTCCCCTTATGAGCGCCATAGCGCCCTGTCTTCAGCTTGCCGCATCCAGCATCTGCCGGCAGTTTCTCGCAGATCGTCATCCCACCTGGTTGGAGGGCGTCCTACACTACGTTTGCCGAGTCGCGGTCTCCACTCAAGAACACGTTTACTCCAACGGTTGTCGGTTCTTCGCGAGATATGCCCAGAATTATCTCATAACGTAGCTGCAAAAGGCCAATTCAATTCAACACCAAATGTAACAGCACCTTCCTTGCCTTGACGCGCGATCTTGTGGTACATTAACATCTCGCATAGTTAATATTTATTACCGGGGCAGTCGGTGAGGATAAAGTGCTGCGGAAAGAGGGGGAATTGAAATTTTGGTCTTTTTTGGCAGCGTAATGATGGGAATAACACTTTAGAATGGGGGCATGGTGCCACTTGGTTGGAGTAGACGAAATGGGCACCTACTTCAAATGATACTCTGGAGAGACTGTTCCTTGAGATTTCAGGATAACCTTGTGATGTTATAAAACTTTTAATAAATAATAAAACTGGAACGACTTAATTTTTTTGCCTTATTTATAATGTGATTGTTTATTTTATTTATGATATATTCCGTAACTGTCTACTGTAATTTCTTGATAACTTCTGACAGCAAGGCCCGCCACTGTCTTTCAATCCTCCACCAACCTGGACTTGGCCCCAGTGGCCCAACTTCCTGCGATGCAGTAAGAGACCTGTGCCCCGGCAGTGGGGACATATAAGAGTTGATATCGAGAGCCGTTATTACAACGTGGTACAGTTTTGTCCGGTGGACCGTTGCTAAAACCGCGGAGACGCTGTTTAGAATTGCACTGAACAGAGACCACTGTAAAGGGCTGACTGCCTTCTAGTAATGGAGAGGCATTTTAAGAAGAAGAAGAAGAATAGTTTTATCACGGGATTGTTTTTGAATCAAGGGGACGACTTTTGATAATGTACAATGTACATTAGCTGTTTTTTCAGCAATGAACTAACAGTAGTAAGCCGAAAGCAGCGTTCACCGTCTGCCTAGAAACAAAAGGCTGGCGTAAAGCCCGTATTGTATTTGCCAACCATCATTGTGCCGCGAGCAGAGCTGGAAACTTCTCATAAATGTTTCATCTGGGCCCAAAACAATACCCCATTCCCTCAAATTGCCACCCGAAAACCAGCCTTGGTTCCTCGTGATAAGGATGTAAAAGGTGTTTTATTCCAAGGTGAGGTCTCCTGAGGACGTTTACGGCAGAGTTTACGGGCAGGTGGTTGAAGTTTTATCCCTTTGTTTATGACTGGCCGGCCAAGGTGCTATTGATTTGATTAAAAAACGCAGCGTTGTTGAGAATTTTGTGGTTTCTTTTTTTACTTTATACGTCTGGGTCCGAATGTTGTAATCCTAAGGGTCCGAACCTATTGACCGCCTTGTCCTCGTCCCAGATGTGGCCTGCGTCTAAGTACTTAGGCGTGGGCCACACATAGGGTGAGGTCGCAGCGCCCTTACAATTTACTTTCAAAGAGAATGCTTGGAAGCGGCCTGAGCGAGGGTGCGAACTTTATACAAGGCGTCGCGTCTTAGCGCCCATGGCTTACGTCCCAACTGTGCGGCCACCACCGACCTAACGCTTGAAATCACCAATCGGCTTTGGGCACGTGTTTAAGAGAAGAGAAGGCATTTGACTTTCTAATAAGTAACCGAACTTCTTTTTTACATTTCCGTTTGATTTATGCTGATTTCATATAACCCACGGTACTCCCGCAAATACGACGAATTGATTGAGATCTTATTAGTTAAAAAGAGTTATAAGGGTTAAGGAGCTATAAGAGAAGATAAAATTGGACATACCATACATACATACACATTAGTCTCCTTTTGGGCTGCGCCAAAGTCGGGTAAAAAAAAAATGTGCGTGTAAGAGGGATCTCAGAATTATAGGCAGCCCTATTAAGAAAGAAAAATAATGACCTCATTTTTAAACCGCAGTTTTAAACTTAAGAGCTGCATTCTATATTCCAAAATTGCCCCACATTTCCAAGCCGCGCGAAATGCTCTAACGTGGTTCTAACAAATTACCCCTTCCCCTAGAACACCTGCATAAAATATGCTGAAAATTTAAATTGCGAACGCCACGCGTCGCTTCGCCGTGCGTCACTGTCAGTTTCCGAACGTATGTCGATATGTCAGCCGCCATCTTGAATTCGACGAGTCTGCCAGAATTGTCAAAAAATAGTGAAATACAGTAGAAAAAATACAGTTCTGACCTGTTTGGTAGCAACCGGTTGGTAAGCAACACGGACAGCACTGTAAATTCAATGGGTAAACCAACTCTCAAAGCACAGCCTACCCTCAAAGCACAGTGAACAAAAATTACACATTTCCTCGTTTATGACGATTTTCAGTGGGCAAAAAATTCATAATCATCTAAACAACTTTATGTTACACTATTTTTATTTTTAATGCACTAACCCGTGCTAAAGAACAAATTTAAAAAAAAAAAAAAATAATTTTTAGCCTCTAAATAGGTTTTTAAACTTTATGTTTCCAACTTATTCTGGTTTAATCATTAATGATGTCTGGAATTAAAGCCAGTACAATGCATGTGTTATATGCTTTAAAATAATTAGGTAAACTCTGTCAATTAAGGACTTTGAAAAGACTAAGTTTGGAGATTTTTTTGTCCATTATTTTTCCAATGGACACCTAGTTTGAATTGTAACGTTCATTAAGACGCAATTTTTGCGCTACTTGGAATAAAACCTTTTCATTTCATTTAGTTCTAAATTTAATTAATAAAAAATATATAGCGTTGTTATGTTTCTCTTATAGAGACGAATTAAAATGGAGTGGATAACTTCAGATTCTTTCAGACAACTTATTTCGCTTCACCTCTTCAGACTTTACCTTGAAAAAAACAATGGTTTGCCGGACTACCGGACGGACCGAAATCAAAAAAGAAGAGGCTCAATTGGACGCGTATTTACTATTTTTTTTTTACTATGTTCGAGAACTTCGTCAAATCTTAATCAGCTCATGAACACACAGAACTAAGGCACCGTTGTACCTAAATATATGTTGAACATATAGTTTCATTATAACTTGCTAAACTAGGAAAACTAAGAGTCAGATGACGATTAGCTCAATAACACCCAGATGTAAATATTATAAATAAATAAATGAATGAATGAATGAATGAATGAATGAATGAATGAATGAATGAATGAATGAATGAATGAATGAATGAATGAATGAATGAATGAATGAATGAATGAATGAATGAATGAATGAATGAATGAATGAATGAATGAATGAATGAATGAATGAATGAATGAATGAATGAATGAATGAATGAATGAATGAATGAATGAATGAATGAATGAATGAATGAATGAATGAATGAATGAATGAATGAATGAATGAATGAATGAATGAATGAATGAATGAATGAATGAATGAATGAATGAATGAATGAATGAATGAATGAATGAATGAATGAATGAATGAATGAATGAATGAATGAATGAATGAATGAATGAATGAATGAATGAATGAATGAATGAATGAATGAATGAATGAATGAATGAATGAATGAATGAATGAATGAATGAATGAATGAATGAATGAATGAATGAATGAATGAATGAATGAATGAATGAATGAATGAATGAATGAATGAATGAATGAATGAATGAATGAATGAATGAATGAATGAATGAATGAATGAATGAATGAATGAATGAATGAATGAATGAATGAATGAATGAATGAATGAATGAATGAATGAATGAATGAATGAATGAATGAATGAATGAATGAATGAATGAATGAATGAATGAATGAATGAATGAATGAATGAATGAATGAATGAATGAATGAATGAATGAATGAATGAATGAATGAATGAATGAATGAATGAATGAATGAATGAATGAATGAATGAATGAATGAATGAATGAATGAATGAATGAATGAATGAATGAATGAATGAATGAATGAATGAATGAATGAATGAATGAATGAATGAATGAATGAATGAATGAATGAATGAATGAATGAATGAATGAATGAATGAATGAATGAATGAATGAATGAATGAATGAATGAATGAATGAATGAATGAATGAATGAATGAATGAATGAATGAATGAATGAATGAATGAATGAATGAATGAATGAATGAATGAATGAATGAATGAATGAATGAATGAATGAATGAATGAATGAATGAATGAATGAATGAATGAATGAATGAATGAATGAATGAATGAATGAATGAATGAATGAATGAATGAATGAATGAATGAATGAATGAATGAATGAATGAATGAATGAATGAATGAATGAATGAATGAATGAATGAATGAATGAATGAATGAATGAATGAATGAATGAATGAATGAATGAATGAATGAATGAATGAATGAATGAATGAATGAATGAATGAATGAATGAATGAATGAATGAATGAATGAATGAATGAATGAATGAATGAATGAATGAATGAATGAATGAATGAATGAATGAATGAATGAATGAATGAATGAATGAATAAATAAATAAATAAATAAATAAATAAATAAATAAATAAATAAATAAATAAATAAATAAATAAATAAATAAATAAATAAATAAATAAATAAATAAATAAATAAATAAATAAATAAATAAATATTCACGGACATTTTACACAGATCTCGTTAGCCCTAAACTAAGTACAACTAAATGACTTGTGTTATAGGTTCTAATTCGACGATATATTTAATCCTTTAACAGCCAAGCCTGAGAATACTCGGGATTGGCAGTTAGTGTTATTTGCCAAACACGAGATATCTCGGGCCACTTTGTCAATATTTCTATGGAAAATGTTAACCTTTGGCAGAAACTAACAGGCATGCTTCGATAGGATGGCAAATGAAATAAAACATCGTATACTTGAAAAACGTCTAATTACCTCTCAAAAAATAAAAAAAAAAACTACAAAAAAATCTCCGGAAGTGTCGTCACTGTCGTCTTCTTGGTTTATAAGAGTATCAATTGCCTTGTCATGCAATCGTTTGGCCATTTTTACTTTTTTTACCGAAAATATCCACAAAAACTTACTAATGACTTAGCTCTAATGCTCTTTCGCCAGCACTGACTGACCTGCCAGAATGAACGAATAGCACGGTAGCTATTTTTTTTACATTACCAAGAGCGCTTATGTAAAAATAACCACTATTATAACTGCATAAACACCCATGTCGCTTACTCTGGCCTGCCCGAGAATACTCGTGCTTGGCAACTACAATAGTTTTTTTCCATTCTATTGCCATGCCCGAGTTTTCTCATGCATTAAATTTTGTACTGTGGCATTTCAACCAAACCACCCTCAGAATATTGGCAGCTAAAGGGTTAATACAAGAAATACATAGATAACATCCAAGACCCGAGACAAACTAGAAAAGTTCGTTTCTTAGTTTGACCCGGCCGGGGGTCGAACCTGGGACCTTCGGTTTTACAGTCAGCGTGCCAAACCCACAAATTCTGCGCCACCGAGGCCGTAAGGAACCATTGCACCTATAAATCCAGAATTTAATTGTTGTGGTGATTAGTCCCTTAATAAAAAGGTACGAAGGGCCCGCGTGGTTATTAAGGCCACATTACCTATGCACAAAAAATCAGGAAATAAACATTTTAAAATAAAATCCAACTCCAGTGTGTACTGGAGTTGGATTTTATTTTAAAATGTTCACTAAGGTACGAAAAACGCAGAAATAATTTGAGCGAATATGACCTCTTAATTCGACATAGATAGATTGATAGAGAACACTCTACGAACAGAGTGCTTAGTGCGAGTTTTTTACTACTCGATCGCGTTAACGTAAACTCATATTTCTATGGCATCGAGGAAGCGCCACCTAGCGACAAGTATGGAAATTAAAATTGCTAAGTGCGAGTTGTAATGGTTAACGTTGAGAAGTGAACACGTTTACCAGCCAAAACACGAATAAACGCGAGTGCGAGTTGTACTGTGACAGCGTTTTGCCAGTTCGAACGGTTAACTTACTCATACTCACTACTCAATGCTCGATTAACGCAGTAGTAAAGTTATTCGATTGGATCTGTCAAACTCGCACTAAGCACTCAGGTATTCAACTTTACTTGATTGTTTATAGTGATTACTTTTGTTATAGCATAGACACAACAATATATTGTTTAATAAATCTAATTGGAATAGACGTAATTTAAGCAGCTACTTCTAGCGGGTGGAAGGCGGCGTGTCTGTCATACAGTATTTTGTATTAGTACATACAATCCTACAGACTAAATTTGTACGTAAATTATATTTGTCAAAAATGTGTAGAAGGATAATATGGCAAGTGTATTGATAAGTAAAGATTACTATTAATTTATTGCCCAACCAGGAAAAAGAATACAGCCATGATTTCTTAAATCATACTGCCTACTTCTACTACCTATAGTAAAAGTATATCTTGCAGTCAGTGCCAATTTCCTGTCAACATACATTTTGGGTGCTGTGTGGTGTCGGCCTAGAGAATAGCACCAACCCAAATTCTTCCCGCGGGTGTCGTAAAAGGCGACTAAGGGACTCAAACCGGGGGGTGGGCAGCAGCGCCCCTGCGGTACAATTCCACGAAACTGCGATCCCCAACCCGCATGCCCAGCGTGGGGATTAGGGGCACTACCCCCCAATGATGGCACAATCTTGCGCTATGGCGCTCATTAGGGGAGGGCTTTGTCCAGCAGTGGACTATATAATATAGCCTGAAGAAGAAGAAGAAGATACATTTTGGGCACGGACTCCAAAATATTCTTATACAATACCTACGTAAATTCGAAATGCGCTTCCAATTTTCAATTTAAACGTCATATTTCGTTTAAATTATTTCTGCACTTTTAGTGCCTTAGGAAGTAATTTTTATTTTAAAATTTTGATGTTAAACTCTGCAAGAATTAAAAACCTATTTAGAGGCTAAAAATTCACCCATTCCGGGACTCGAACCCGCAACCTCTGGCTATCCGTGCCAGCGCTCTACCAATTGAGCCCATGGGCGACTCACTGGCATCAGTGAAATTTCGAACCTCTTTACACTATTCTCTGTATTACGTACAGGCAGCGACATCTGGCTTAAGCAAATTGCATCACTTATAGCCCCGACTACCTACTTCGCAGTTAGGTTTTACATCGGAACGATATCACTGTACCCACATGATTATACTATTTTTATTTTAATGCACTAACCCGTGCTAAGGACAAATTTAAAAACCTATTTAGAGGCTAAAAATTGCATCATGTGGGTACAGTGATATAATCATTCCGATGTAAAACCTAACTGCAAAGTAGGTAGTCGGGGCTGTAAGTAATGCAATTAACTTCAGCCAGATGTCGCTGCCTGTACGTAATACAGAGAATAGTGTAAAGAGGTTCGAAATTTCACTGATGCCGGTGAGTCGCCCATTGGCTCAATTGGTAGAGCGCTGGCACGGATAGCCAGAGGTTGCGGGTTTGAGAGTGAAATTTTTAGCCTCTATATAGGTTTTTAAATTTGTCCTTAGCACGGGTTAGTGCATTAAAAATAAAAATAGTATATTTCTGCAAGATTTTAGATAGATAGATAGAACATTTATTTAACGGCACAATACTTTAAAACATAACATAGGCATATATGAACATCAAATATAACATAAAGGAAAAAATATTACATGCATACAAGAAAAGAAAAAGGACAAATAGAACACGTTTCAAACATTGATTACATTTACATACGCTTAAAACAAATAAAACAGAACATCACGTATACAAACATTTTTATATGGTCACGCTCAGGTTTAAAGTATTGAGCCACTGAAATGGTCGCAACTCAGCATGTGTTGTAGGAGCACCGAGGTGCTCTATTTTTTGAACCACTCTATTTTATTATTGCGCAGTATTGCGTCCATAGCCATAAATAATAATAATATTGGCCTTTTTTGCATCTACTTAATGAGATGATTTATATAGCGTCCAGTGGTATCTTCACTCACACTAGATGGGTGAAGGGACCACTCCGACGCTATAGTGCCTGGGACATAGTTTTTTTTTTAATAGCCATATTGGATCAAAAATTCAAAATTTTGACATCAATTCTACTTAATTTTACCGCATGATGATTTCCACGTACTGTAGGATACTGTAAATTTAACAAAGAGATGACCGGAAGCGGAAACGCTTTTTCGTTTAATAGGCCACGTGGGCACGTACCGCGGGTCACGAGAGGGTCGCGAAATGCCCCAAACATCTGTTCCCGCGGTCCTTTTAGGAGCGTAGTTTGTCAAGATTTTATTTTTTCCGGCACAGAGATAAAAATTACTTCCTGCTTAAATTATGAGCGCCGGAATTTCGTGCCTTCCGTCCTTTTTTATCCGACTGTAAAAAGAAGGGTTATATTGTGTGCTGTTTTTCTAATTTGTAAATAAGCGTGTTAAGTCTTTTCATTTCCGTGACGTGTTAATTTACGTATACAGAGAATAGTGTAAAGAGGTTCGAAGTTTCACTGATGCCGGTGAGTCACCCATTGGCTCAGCTGGAAAGAGCGCAAGTACGGATAGCCAGAGGTCGCGGGTTCGAATCCCGGCATGGGTGGATTTTTTAGCCTCTAAATAGGTTTTTTAAAATTGTCCTTAGCACGGGTTAGTGCATTAAAAATAAAAATAGTAGAATGATGTGGGTACAGTGATATCATTCCGATGTAAATTTTGCGGAACATTAATGACAAATGAGAGGTGGCTTCCATTCTGATCCCAAGGATTCCTCCCTGTCATTATCCCGAGCATAATTAGAATGTCTGACAGTTTCTTCTAATACGTAGATACTCTCATAACGTCTTCATCAGCGGGAGACATTTCCGCCATATTAAATTTCAGCACAATTAAAACCTTAAATTAAACATAAATCATTTCCTACAGTGTCGGCACATCCTCCCATTTAGCCCTTACGTCTGCAAATCACTGTTTAATCACACACCATGCCGTGCAATTTGCAACCGTACGCCCTTGGAACAGGGTCGTAAGTAGTAGTGCCTAAAGGCTTGTCTGTAACAATACAGTCGCGGAGTGATATGCCTTAAATAACTGAATTATTTATACAGAAGAATGAATTAACATATCAACGGGAGCTCGACGGGTAGGGAGCTACGAAACAAATGACTACGCAGTAGATTTTAGCTTCTTGAAAGGATGTACATCCGTTTACAAAAAATGTTAAGCAGGGCCTGTGGAAAAAAAGGTTACTATAACATCAAAGATTATTTAGAAGATAAAGATATCTGGTATTAAACAGCAGGTAGATTTTGTTAATGGGCATTTACAGGACGATTGTGTCTAGTATTTCTTAATGATTTGCGATACTCATACATAGTTATAATATATTGCACGGGTCTAATCGCGACTATTTCTAGCGAATGGCGATTGTGCCTAGTCCTTAACACATTTCTCTGTAAAATTTTTAGGTTGAAAACTCTGTTAAAAAGTTAAAAAGAAGGGTGGTATTGCTACTATAGCTTCAGAAATATACATAGCTTAGAAAACATAGTAATTGATACATGCCCGCATCGGGATTCGGAGCTAAGTCTCTCTAGTATGTTTTTATTATTATCAAAATTTGAGAGTGGGTAAGACCCGCCGAGTCCCGCGATAATGAGGGATTTTTCTGACAGCTATTAAAAAAAAAAATGTTCTAAAAGCTACGATGAGATGGCGCTGAATCGCAAGGGTTTACCTTTTTTTGTTTGTTATTGCTTGCCACAGGTAAAAACTTTATTGCTGTTTTGCGATTTCATGGAAGGAATCTAATCTGTGATCAACTGATCAACGTTAACTGATCAACCATGATTTTAGCACGAAAATCAAATAACAATAGTGCAAGAGCAAAAAAAAAAAGAAGGAGGAAATTCCACGTGATCTGTGGACTGTGGACCACAGAATAAACTGGAAAGTAGCTTATCCTATTAAAAAAACAAAAACCCTTACTTAAAAACGCCATCTACTGACAAATTAGGAACTACTTTTCTTAGCTGTCAGAAAAATCCCTCATTGAAGCTCTGAGCAGGCTGATGACTCCCATCACAAATCGCTAGACGGAACATACTTGCGAGGCCGAAGGCCGAATCGTGAGTGAGTGGGCATGACTAACGCTCTACCGCGACGAGGCCGAAGGCCAATAAACCGTATAAGTTTTCAAGTGATATGTACCAACTACAACTAGGGAGGCCAAGCGCTACTGAGAGCCAAGCTCGGAGCGGACCGGAGAGCTTACAGCTTAGTTTTTACTCGTATTGTGATTCATAGCATTTGGGGTATCCTAGTTTGGGACCGGGACAAGCGATTCTTGTATTATTAACCCGTGCTAAGGACGATTTTAAAAACCTGTTTAGAGGCTAAAAATTCCACCCATGCCGGGACTCGAACCTGCCACCTCTGGCTAAACATGCCAGCGCTCTCCCAACTGATCTAATAGGCAAGTACTGGCATCAGTGAAATTTCGAACCTCCTTACAATACTCTCTGTATTACTTACAGGCAGCGACATCTGGCTGAAGTAATTTGCATCACTTCCAGCCCCTTGGTGGAATTTTATCCTTGTTATAATTATTGATTCTTGTGTTGTCTGTAAGTTATTATTATTATATTCTCAGTCGAACATTACCATGATCCTATCTTCGTATTCCAGGATCCGCCCGAGTGCGTCGGTGGCTGTTAATCCTTCGCTTGGCGCGGTTTCATAAATTGAAATTCGCTGTTGCCATCCGCGCCCGCTCTCTGAAGGCTTTTGTTTCCATGCACTCCTTTCGACTGGAGTTACCTTTATTTGTTCGCTTTACACACAGTTTGTCTCCCGTTTGAAGGGGCTTTGTTGTGACGTTTATTGATTGAGGATGAGACGGGAGATATCATTGATTTACGCTGAATAATCTGGTTGAAATTGGGTAAATCGTGTAATAGGCGCCATCCGTTCAGTAGGATTAAAAGTGGCTGTGCTGTTACTTTCTGATTCGAGATCTTTTTAAAGTAATTATCGTTATGAGTCTTCACATTTCTCAAAAGAGAACATGATAGAAATTGTATGAGAGAAAAATATTTATTCTCTGGTAGGAAAATACTAATTAGTTTGGTTTGGTTTTGAGCCTCTAAATAGGTTTTTAAAATTGTTCTTAGCACGGGTTAGTGCATCAAAAAGAATATAATCATGTGGGTACCTGTACGTAATACAGAGAGTATCGTAAAGATGTTCGAAATGTTATTGATGCCGGTGAGTCACCCATTAGCTCAGTTGGAAAGAGCGATGGCACTGATAGCCAGTGGTCGCGGATTCGAATCCCGGCATGGGTGGAATTTTTAGCCTCTAAATAGGTTTTTACTTTGGTTCAGCTGTGATTACTTCGAAACATTAGTATTTACATAGTACTACTTGTACTAACATACTAATATAAAAATAGTGTTGACCACAGCACTACTGTATTCCTTACTTTTGTAAAACAATTAACTAATGCTTTGGCATTTGAAGTTATTGATGGCAATCATATTGTAATCTTATCCTGCATGTAGGTGGCAACTGATGTATTGAGAAAGCTAATTTACCATTGTAGACTTTTAGTCCGGATTTACTTACGGGTGTTGTTATATCGGAAAAGTCCGACCAGGTTTCGCTCCGATTCGCAGAGCTTAATCATGGTGAGCAGAGACGGAGCTCGCGTCGTCGGTTGCTCGTATCACACTACGGGCAAGTGCGCGGCGCGCCCGCGCCGAGATAGGTGGGGCGTGTGCCGACACTGGCTGCGGGGGAAAAGTCTACAATGTGTTGTGCTTACGAAAGTTTTAGTTCAAAAACATCAGTTACCACCTATACGTACCTATGATAAGATTCCATGATTGCCAATAATAACTTTAAATTCCAAAGCATTAGTTAATTGTTTTACATAGGTCGTGAAAACATAACAAGTGCTGCGGCCAGACACACGAACAGCACTCGTTCACGAGCATAACATGCCATTCTTTAACATTACTAGATTGAATAAATATTTTTGTGTTTTGCACTCGTCCCCTAACTCTCTATTACATTTCCTGTACACATGGCCTCTGCCTAATAGCCTAAACGACCAAATTGCATCGCACATGAAAAATTGCATCCTTATTTAATGACAGAACGACTGCGTTTCGCAAATCCCTACGAGAAATAATTGCAAGTGACGGGGTGATGCGGGGCGGCGATTAGGCCGTTTATACTAGATCCCATAAGCCAGGGTAAAGCCCACACTGCACGATCCCTGTAAAGAAATAACAGTAAGCGTTTGCTGAAAAGTTGAAAGTAGTAGTTATAACCTGTTAGCTTTTAGAATATACCGTAACTGCTAACTAATATAATCGGATATTTACATGTAATAGAAATATCGGAAGTAATATGACACTTAATTAAATAAACTTAATAGGAAAAGTTTTATATAGAGCCAGAAGTAGTATTTAATTACACTCGTATGTTTTCGGCGAAAACCGAAGCCTACTCGATAACCCGAGGTATATTCTAAAGGCTAACAGACTCTACCCGATTCCCATAAACATTTATGCAATAAATATTTATATAAAGCGCTCGTGGCCTAGTTGAACCGAGTGATTGGAATCAATCACTTGAGTTAAGTAACAACAGGCGCGATCAGGTGCAGGATGGGTGACCGTCCCTTGACAACCGCTAGTTGTATTTTTCCGAGCGCTTCCGTGCTTCGTAAGGCACGTTAAGCTAGCTGTTGGTGCCGGCTGTCATGTAATGGCAGTCGTTAAGCCATGTCAGAGGCCTTACGGGCGGCTTGGTAACTTCTGCTAGTAAGGCTCGCCATTATCTTACAATCTTCCACCAACCCGGACTTGGCCCCCGTGGTATGGCCTAACCTTCCTGCGATGCAGGAAGAGACTCTTGACATACTAGGGATGATATCGATATTTATATATTTTGGCAGGCCTGAGAGGCTTGGAGGCTAGTTACCTAATATGGAAAAACAATATTTGCGAGGTAAGCTTTTGTGTAACTTCTTAAACAACGTTTATTAATTTGTTTGTGTTTGGTTTGACACAAACTTACGTAATACAGAAAGTATTGCAAAGAGGTTTGAAATTTCACTGATGCCGGTGAGTCGCCCATTAGCTCAGTTGGAAAGAGCGCTGGCACGGATAGCCAGAAGTAGCCGGTTCGAATCCCGGCATGAGTGGAATTTTTAGCATCTAATTAGGTTTTACAAACTTACGTTTTAAATATAATGCTTTTTGTATAAAAGCATCGTAAAACCAAAAGTTAAAAAAGTAAGTATCGTACAAGGAGTATTTATTTTTGATGGACTTACACAGTGGTTAGTGCTTTAGAAAATAAAATGTTATTAAATAAAACAGAAGCGCTCGTGGCCTTGGCGAACCGAGTGATTGGAATCAATCACTAGGTTAAGCTACAACAGGCGCGGCCAGGTACGGGATGGGTGAGCGTCCCGTGACTACCGCTAGTGGCATTTTTCCGAGCGCTTCCGTGCTTCGCAAGGCACGCTAAGCCGTTGGTGCCGGCTGTCATATAATGGCAGTCGTTAAGCCATGTCAGAGGCGTTATGGGCGGCTTGATAACTTCTGACAGTGAGGCCCAGCCACTGTCTCACAATCCTCCACCAACCCGGACTTGGCCCCCGTGGTGGAGTATGGCCTAACCTTCCTGCGATGCAGGAAGAGACCCGTGCCCCAGCAGTGGGGACATATAAGGGTTGATAACGTAAATAAAACAGATTAAACTTTAAATCTCTTGACGATGCCCATGGTGAATTAAAAATTTCATTCATAATTTAATTTCTTATTCTTTTTGAATAAGTCGCCATCGACCAAATGCAATTTACTTCAGCCAGATGTCGCTGCCTGTACGTAATACAGAGAATAGCGTAAAGAGGTTGGAAATTTCACATTTCACAGTCGCCCATTAGCTTAGTTGGAAAGAGCGCTGGCACGGATAGCCAGAGGTCGCGGGTTCAAATCCCGGCATGGGTGGAATTTTTAGCCTCTAAATAGGTTTTTAAAATTTTCCTTAGCACGGGTTAGTGCATTAAAAATAAAAATAGTATAATCAAGTCACCTACTGGCCCTTGAGTCTTAGGCCAGATTTTCACGATCTTAGTACGCTCGGACCGAGTGCGCCATCCGAGTAAACTAATGCTTCTGATTGGACGGTTTTTCTTGACCACACCAAAATAGCCAATCAGAAGCATTTGTTTACTCGGACGGCGCACTCGGTCCGAGCGCACTAAGACCGTGAAAACCTGGCTTTATACTTACATGTTTTTTTTTATTAGAATTATATTGGCACGACACTGGTTGTTATTTGCCTTAACTTGGTAGCTTACAAAGCAATAGCAACGTCACTCTAGGCGTATAACCCGCGCAAATTAAATAGGCATCTCTCGCGAAGAACAGCGAATCACGCGAGGCGCCGCTTGTCCAGAAAGGGCGAATTCGCCAAGTTTACAATTGTAGTACACGCTTGATACAATAAAGAAATGTACCTTAGTAGCTTAAATACATAACATTTTTACCAGGTTGTCTTACCTATAAAAAACATAATACTTATTTAAAAGTTAGGGCTATTTAGATACTAGGATATTATTAAGAATTAATAACAAGTGTAAAATAACAAGGGTATATTTTTGTCTTAGAAAAAAATCGTCACATTAACCTCTTCTAATCTGATGTATGAGAAATGGGCTATTTTGATTTTGACAAGGTACATAAGTGCATACTTTGTGACCGCACCCCCAAAGTACCCGGGGGCCTGTATCCAGCTCCGAAGAGATAATAACCCGATAATAGCGCAGCGTCGTCGTTATTTACAGATCTGCTGGGGCCGTAATTAGCTTTATGAGGCGACGCTTTGTTCGCGTGTGTGATGAATGAAATATTAAAATGGATACTCTGCCGGCGCGGTGGGGACGTTGTGGGGCGCTTTACCCTACTGGGTTTATTAAGCTGCTATTGAGCTGGCGATGTTTTTAACAGGACTTTTGTACGTGCCGCTATTTGAATCGTATCAAATTTGACGCGATAAATGAATATTTCCTATAGTATTTAACGTTAGAAACCGAAATATATTGATTTTGCTAAGTAAGTATGCAGGATGTCTGCGAAATTTGCAAAGTAAAAAAATAGTTTCCGCGTTTAATTCGGAGCGGTGCAAACGCTATCCGCCATCTTGAAAGCATCTAAAGTATGTAAACAAACATCTTTCAGCCAGAGCCAGTAGACATTGATTATTATAGGACTTGCATCAAAGTGATCTTCACATAAATACGAGTTTCAATCGATAAAGAATCGGGATCTCTTTTGGCAAGTTTGAGCCAAGTTTATCAAATGTTAATTTCACTTGGTACACGAATCAACAACTTCCCGGGGGTCTTTATTGACGTGTTTTTGCATTCTCAAACAATGCAATAATGATAATTGCTATAGTCTGGATGTAAACTCGATGAAATCATGGTTGCGTTGTTTTTATTTCACTATGCTCACAGATCACTTACAGAAAATTGAATATCAAACTTTGTTTACAAGTTTTTGGAACTTCAAACCATAGACAAAAATGTCTGACCGCGTTTTAGGCTGTTTAGGAAAATAAATTTTTAAAATATATTTTTATGTTGGTCCTCAAAAATTTACTAAAATATTTTTTCGTCTACTGGAAAGGTACCGTTTAAGACTAACTTGAAAAGAGAGTTAAATAGCGGATTATCGATAAAGTTATTCAGCTCAGTAACCATTTCTCTGAAGATATATTTATTTAGAACAACCAATGAGCGGCGGTACCCTAGTGTGTACATGTACAACAATGGGCTTCGAAGCGGGAGGCCCAGGTTTAATTCTCAGTGCGGGCTTTGTTATCTAAGTTAGGTACATTTATTAAGTTATAGCAGCAATACCACTCTCTAAAATTGAAGGAAATCATGCTGAGGAAACCTTGTGATGTTGTATATCCTTTACAAATAATAAGAACTGGAACGACTTTAGGTGTGGTTTTATTTGTAGATAATTAGTCTAATAAAACAGAAAAACTGGATAAAAACGGATAAGAAGGAAAATTGTCAGGTTTGGTCGAAGGGTAAAGTAGTAGTCAAAGAATATATAACCACTACGTTTTAGTAGTGATGAAAAATGAGGGAAATCGAAAAATGTGTGACGTAATTTAAATATTTGAAAATGATAGATAGAAAAAGAAATAAAAATGGTGTAAAGAGGTTTGCACCGTTACAAACCGAGTGAATGAAGTGTTTAAATACCTCTGCGCTTGAAATTGCCAATCCGCGGTGGGCACGCGTCGTAATTAAGCCCGTATTCTCTATCTGAGGCTTGTGCCCTGCAGTAGGCGACGTTAATAGGCAATATAAAAAAAGGAACAACCAACAGGCAATTTAACAATACGTTGACATAAAAGCATACTAACATGATAATTTCTCAACCATTTATAGGTTGTCTCGTCATGCACCTAAAACTGAACAAACTGTAATGCACATTAAATGTCAATAATTAATTGACATTTGAATCGGAACAGTAACATTCCAAACTCTACAAAATATTTAATCTCAGCATTATTTTCGTCTTAAATATAAAGGCAGGCCTGTCTACTTCCAGCTTATTGAATAGAAAAATGTAACCACGTACACTGAAGATGGTTGAAGGATGTCAGTCTAAACATAACAGTAAGATTAACGGACCTATTTATAAAAACACTCCTTTAAAGTGATGACCTCTGTGGCGTAGCTGCCTACTACGCAAGAGGTCCCGGGTTCGAACCCCGGCTGGGAAACAAAAAGTATGTGTATGTATGTGTAAAAGTACGTGCCCCACTGTTTGTTTTGGGACATACAAAAAGTTGATATCAAAAAATCCTAAAAGGTGTAATTTGTATAAGAACTCAGCCCAGAACTAAGCCCAGTTTGAATAATCTCTGGCTATGTAAATTTCTACCACAGACTGTTTGTGCGGCGTTTGTGGAGAGTTTTAAGAAATCGTATTTGTACAACGGTAATGCAACTGCCTACCATGCGAAGGGTCCCGGGTTCAAACCCTGGTTGGCGACAATGAAATCCCCAGGTTTTGGTTGTTTACATGTTTGTGATGTCGTTGTTCCTGGTTCCCACGACACAGGGTATCCTGGTGTGGGGCCAGAAGCAATTGGCATCAACCACTTGAGTTAAGCAACAACAGGCGCGGTCAGGTGCAGGATGGGTGATCGTCCCATGACTACCGCCGGCATTTTTTCCGAGCGCAAAGCACGTTAAGCCGTCGATGCCGGCTGTCATGTAATGGAAGTCAACAAACCATGTCAGAGGCCTCTGGGTGGTTTGATAACTTCTGACAGTTTAAAACCCGCCACTGTCTTACAAACCTCCACCAACTGATATGATACCCCTAGGATTACGAAGCAATCCAATCTAATCTATTATAATAATTCACTATTCATATTTCCATAAAATGGTTACTTATATATTAAGTAACGTCTTTTGTTTAAACTTTTAAATATCAGAAGCTACGTTAGATTTTACTTAATTTTTTAAACAACCCTTTTAAATTCGGGCTCATTAATGCGTACAATACGCAAGAACAATTACAAACAAACATGAAAACCCATCTTTTTTCTCATCAAACCCACAAACAGGTTGACAAAGGCTCCCAGGCTTGTACTCATTTGCCGGCCGTTAACTCTTCCATTCAACGCGAATTTGACCCCTCTGTATTGTTTGAATTACCATATGTTTTTTCACTTCTGACATGAGTTTTAACGTACGCAAATAGAGGCTATTTTTCTTTGTCTCCCTGCCGGTGTATTGTGGACAAAACGGCGCGGAAAATCGAAATAAGCTGGATCTTTTCATTGATCACAATGTGGGATTTTTTTTTTGTAAATGTCACATTTGCTTAGCGACCGCCGGACGGACGGAAACGGGGCAGTTCTGTTTTATTTTTCACTGAAATATTATACTGAAGATAAAATTGTGGGACGTGGATGAACTTTCTTGTAGAAAATAAAGAGTGTTTCAGCTTCATTCAATATAGACTGTCCAGAGTAAGTGGCAAAAAATAGGCGGGACACAATAAAAAAAACATTACTATTGCTATATTCTTTCAATGCATTAACCCGTGCTAAGGACAATTGTTATTACTACATTCTGATTCTGATAAATTTATCCACTGTGTGATAAATCTTTGTTGAAATAAATAAATGGGCGTGAGTCGCCCATTGGCTCAATTGGTAGAGCGCTGGCACGGATGGCCGGAGGTTGCGGGTTCGAGTCCCGGCATGGATGAAATTTTTAGCCTCTAAATAGGTTTTTAAATTTGTTCCTTAGCACGGGTTAGTGCATTAAAAATAAGAATGGTGTAATCATGTGGGTACAGTGATATCGTTCCGATGTTAAACCTAACTGCAAAGTGGGTGGTCGGGGCTGTAAGTAGTGCAATTTGCTTAAGTCAGATGTCGCTGCCTGTACGTAATACAGAAAATAGTGTAAAGAGGTTCAAAATTTCACTGATGCCGTGAGTCGCCCATTGGCTCAATTGGTAGAGCGCTGGCACGGATGTCCGGAGGTTGCGGGTTCGAGTCCCGGCATGGGTGAAATTTTTAGCCTCTAAATAGGTTTTTAAATTTGTTTTTAAATTTGTTCCTTAGCACGGGTTAGTGCATTAAAAATAAGAATGGTGTGAAATAAATAATTTTTGTATTATGTACTTTTTGCATAGTCTGCCACCATTGGTAATTTGAGTGATTTCAAAATCCTCGAATTATTCAATATGTATGTCCCCACTCTTTCCGCATCGCAGGAAGGTTAGGCCATACTCCACCACGAGGCCAAGCCGGCAGTCGTTAAGCCTTCAAGCCAGAAGCCTTGGCTTCTGGCTTGGCTTAACGACTGCCATTACATGACAGCCGGCATCACCGTCTTAACGTGCCTTGCAAAGCACGGAAACGCACGGAAAAATGCCACTAGTGGTAGTTGCGGGTCGGTCACCTATCCTGCACCTGACCGCGCCTGTCGTTGCTTAACTCAAGTTATTGATTCCAATCACTCGATTCGACTAGGTCACAAGAGCTTCGAGTCTTTCGGTGGTGCATAGATACATAGTAAGTCAGTCAACGGGAAACTGGTGTGATTCCTCGTTGCGTAACATATTAAGAATTAACTAAACTGCATGTCCTCCATGTTTTGTCCTCCCGTCCTCCTTTACCTACTGTAAGTCTTTCTTTTTCAAAACGTTCAAAATTTCGTGTCGTGCGACGTGCATGTTTGCATGCGTGGTCAGAGAGGAACAGACTAAATTTGCAGTCAGTTAAATCTTTAATTTTTACTCAATACAACTTAAAAACATGACTTGTGAAGATTTTTATAATTATTTGTTGAAAAATCAAGAACATCTTGCAAAAATGGGCAAGTCAGCTAAATATGATTAAAATAAATTAAAAAATATAAAAAAAACGTTTAATTTGTGAATGTCCTCCTTTTCAGACCCAACTGCCCTCCTTTATCAAATTATCATGTGGCAACCCTATCAACTATTAAATGAGCGCTTTTCAGAGGGACTTAAAAAAATAAAGTTTTACCACTTTTAATCTCCACCAACCCGGACTCCACCAACCCGGACTTGGCCCCCGTGGTGGAGTATGGCCTAACCTTCCTGCGATGTAAGAAGAGACCCGTGCCCCAGCAGTGGGGACATATAAGGGTTGATAACGTAACTTTTAATCAATAGATGGCGCTAGCGGTTGCCCTATCTGAATGAAGGAGGCTAACTGACCAGAAACTGAAGAAATGATTCTGCATAGCTGATAGTATGCAGCAAGGTATCATTGGTTACTGGTCTTCTTTCTACTCTATGATTCTGTCACTCCTATATACTCTGTGTCAATAACCTCCGTTCTCAGACAGAGTTAGGCACGGCGCCATCTAGTAGCTATTGGGGAACCCAACTGACAGCTGTCAAAAACGCCGAGCTGAAAAGCCCTCATTGATCTCAGGAGTGCGAACGCGACCAAAAAAAAGCTGTATAATATCAACTAATTAAAAAAATACATCAGTGTATAGCTCGCTTTTTATGCCGGAAAAATACACACTCTTCTAACCGACCAAAGTCGCGGGCAACAGCTAGTCACTTATAATTTCATTTATGAGGCACAAAGCCATAAACCACCAAAAATGTAGGTCACTGACATAAAAAGAGCCGAGCAACCAAAATTTACGGCCCCAAGAACAAGTATACAATTTAACAATAAATATATTATTCACATAGAGCCCAAGTAAATTATAAGCTCCCGTTAACAATGGCTGCAATTTGAATACATTAACCGAGCTTATTTCGGAAGTTAACCGAAAATTACACACTACATATTCATAGAAAGAATATAATACACACTCCGCTGTACACGCAAGGGAAAGTGTACACATTGTTTCGAAGCATATTAAATGGTTTTATAGGTTTAGTTTTTGATTGGTTTTTATTAGATTGGTCAATTATTGAGGGCTCGCTACCCTGTGTTTTGATACTGTAACGCTACTTGGGTTACACTCGGTTCATATTCAGAACAATAATACAAAATATAAAATATTTTATTAAACTGCTAGCTGTCACCTGCGGTTAATCGATTTTTTCATAGAAAAAAGATATGTTCCTGCAGTAAAACGTAGCCTTTGTTTTAATCCAGGGTGTTAGCTAACTCCATACTGAATTTTATTAAAATCCCTTTAGCCGTTTAGACGTGAAAAAGTAACAAACATGAGAAATCATTTATAGAGAGAGAGAGAGAGAGAGACATTTATTTGAAGCCACAAAGCCAATATATTATACAGCGTTCAGTGACACTTTCACTCACACTACATGGGTGAAGGGACAACTCGGATGCTGTAGTGCCTGCGACATGGTTTTTAGATGATGTAGGCTTGCCCAGCACCTATACCATTGTGACAGCTTAGTCGGCCTTGCCAACAGGGAAGACTAGTCAATACGCGCGGAGCCAAGCAAGCCGCGGGTTTCCTCACGATATAACAAACACACTTACAAACTTTCGCCTTCATATTTTAGTGTGATATGTTTAATAGACGATCAAACTTGACACAGTCCGGACAGTGGATTCGGTACGCTCCATACCATATCCGTTCGTCTGGAAAGTTGTCTGCCTAACACAAGAACGGCTGTAAAACCGAAGGTCTCGGGTTCGATCTCCGGCCGGGTCAAACTAGGAAACGAACTTTTCTAGTTTGTCTCGGGTCTTGGATGTTATCTATGTATTTATTGTATTAAATCTATCGTCGAGTTAGCACCTATAACACAAGTCATTTAGATGTACTTAGTATAGGGCTAACGAGATCTGTGTAATATGTCCATGAATATTTACTATTTACTATTATTATTTTATTGGCCTAACACAATTACTACTATTTCGTGTTCGCTCGGTCCGATGTTACGCTCAATCCTTCCAGCTCGTTCGTTCCAAGTTCGATCGTCTATTGATGAAAAAGCAAAACATTACAAGCATTGTGACGTTAGTTACTACGCTAGATGTGTATCTGGGCGTTGGTAACCACTTAAAGGTTTAAATTTTGATAAATTATGACGCCCAGCCCAAGCCGTTGGGCCTAGGAAGCCGAAATTTTGCACAGAGGGTCTTTATATAATGTAAGTAAGGAATAAGACCAATTTTTTTGAAATTCAACCCCTAAGAGGGCGAAAAGGGTTGCCAAAATTTTTATGGGAGGTATAAAGAATGTTGTCTAATTTTTTTGAAACTTAAAACAAATACCCTTCAACACAATTGATTGAACACGTGTTGAACTTAAATTTGACCCTCAAGGGAGTGAACGGGGTTGCAAAATTTTGTTCCGTAAATCTTTTCCACGCGGACGGAGTCGCGGGCAAAAGCTAGTTATGGTATATTCTTTAAACTTTTAATTTTCACAAAGAAAAAAGGTTCTTTACTTAAAATAATAATAGATGAACAATAAAAAAACTAACATTAAAATCTTAAATAAAATAAAATAATCTAACCATAATTAAACATAAAGAACTGCACCAACTTTATATTATTCTTTATTGATTATGACGATTGACGTTACAAAATATTATATTCCAAGGTGTAACTAATCAGTCTGAGTGTAGGTATTTCCATGTTTACGATGTCTTAGTATAAAATGTAAAGTTTTTATCAATATCATATTTTTTTCTGCTTTGCCGTTTTCATTTGTATTTGAAGCTAAAATACAATTTCATCTCTGTCTATTTCACCGCTGAGTCAACTACCGCACATAAACTGAAAATATGGAAAGGCAGACAGATAGATGAAAACTCAAGTAAGAACCTAGAAGCTTCTTTCCAACATTTACGAGTAATAAAATAAATTCCAGACACCTCTGTACCCCTGCAGACAAACCATATGCTTAAGCCAGTCACTGACTATGCTCCCATACTCGTAAGACTGCCAAGTGTAGTGGGAAAATAAAAAACTTAAAATAAAAACCAAAAAAACCTACTGATAAAGATGATGTGACGGTCAATAGGCGTATTACGAATAAATTACATTACAAAATGGGGTACGTTGGCTATGGAATGATTCATTAAAAAAATGTATATGTTTCCATAATAATTATTAAATGTAAATATATTAAGGTTGCCTGAAACGCGGTTCAAAAACTGCGTAAATTACGCTTTGTGCCAAAAGGGCTACTATAACATAAAGGATTATTTAGATGACAACGGTCTGGAATTAAAGCCAATACAATGCATGCGTTCTAAATTTTATAACAATTACGTCGTCTCTGTTAATTAAGGACTTTAAAAAGACTTTGGAGTTTTTTGACCATTTTTTCTCCAAAATGACCTAGATTTCGAAATGGACACCTACTCGTAGTTTGACTAGGTGTCAAATTAAAAAAAAAAACAACGTACAGAATTTACGAGGAGCGCTCGTGACCTAGTAGAACCGAGTGATTAGAATAAATCCCTTGTGTTAAGCAACAACAGGCGCGGTCAGGTGCCGAATGCGTGACCATCCCGTGACTACCGCTAGTGGCATTTTTTCCGAGGTTTGTAAGACACGTTAAGCTGTTGATAATTACATCACACGCTAATAATAAGGTCGAACGTTGGTGAGTGTGTGAGTTTGTTACATATTCACGTCTAAACAGATGGAGCGATTGTAATAAAATATTTGATATGGAGTTAGCTCACAACCCTGGACAACCGGGACAGGTGTTAATCCAGGTTGTCAGCTAACTCCATATCAAATATTTGTGATGTGATATGATTACCAACGGCTTAATGTGCCTTGCAAAGAAAATCTGTTATTCCCATGGGAAAATCAAATATTTTCCCTAGTAAGCCGCAGGTAACACCGCGTGACACAGCTAGTATTATCATAATATTTATAGACGAGGAAAACATCGCTCCGTTTCTTTCGCAGTCGGATAACAGTACGCTCCTCATATAAATGTAAATGATAGCGTATGGGGTGAAGGCGCCAGTTCTCGCCCACAATGCTCTTTGATTTCTTCACGCTGCGTGTTCCGGGGGGTGTGCAAGGAATTTCTATCACTTTTTTTCTCCGGCGCCCCGCGTTGATGTGCTGAAGTGAAACGTCTTTAGTTAGGACCGGATTGTACGGTCGGAATAACGATGGCTTGTGGATATATTTTTATTTAACTTTTAATATTTAGATAGATAGATAACACTTTATTGCACAGCCAGAAAAAATAATACAACAATAATACAATAATAATACAATAATAAATATATTTTTTTACTTTAATTTAATGCACACGCAACATTTAACAAGAAATTACATAATAAATGACATGTATAAAAGCAAGCTTATCTCTGAAAGGGATTTTTTCCACATCTTTTCACCTTTGAGAGTCAGGTCTATATTTTTATTCAACTTTTATTATTTGCTTGGCTACCATGGCTATCATCAATTTAATTTTTGTTAGAAAGGAAGTACTTAAGGTTGTCTGGAATTGCTTTTAGCAATTTGGTCGCTAATTGTACTGTATATCTTTGCAAGTTTTATTATATGTGGTCTGGTGTACAATAAACAATATTCTTATCTTATTTTACTTTGAGCGTGGTCTCATAGGTCAAGTCCTGCGAGGAAATCATAAAACTTCCCTTTTATAGCGTATTTTTCTAGAAGTCGTTTTTTTACTATAAAAATTTATACTTCTAAGAGAGTCGGCACATCCACGAGCAATACCATATATGCACTTAAGTACCTTGTCAAAGTCAAAATTTGTCATGCTCATACATCAGGCTAGAAGAGCATTATGTGACGAGGTTCTAAGGTGTTCAAATGTTACTGCACGCAACTGGAGTTTCGTAACTAGTAAATCGAGCGTTTTGACCAGTTCCTTGAAAATGCGACTGAAGAACTGTGTTATTTAAATGCAAAACAAGCGTAGTGTTTACGTAAGGGGGTGCTAATGGAAAACTTAATGGTACCAGTTGCATTTTACTGATTTCCTTCAACCCGGGGTGTCGAGTAAGTAATGGTTTTTAAAGCTTTCAACGTTACTACACAATATCGTGGCGCAGTTTTAAAGTTGAAGAAAACGTGGGGTTGGATTCTCTATTTGAATTTTGTAATAACTGATTTTATTAGCTTGAGAGCGCCGATGTTTGTATCTGGAGCAATAGAAGTAGCAAGATGCAATCCTATTTATCCTTGTAGCATATAAACAATTTTAACACATGTTTGAAAATAATTATACTCTTTTATTTAATGCACTAACCCGTGCTAAAGACAATTTTAAAAACCTATTTAGAGGCTATAAATTTAACCCATGCCGGAATTCGAACCCGCGACCTTTCGCACGGATAGCCAGAGGTCCGCGGGTTCGAATCCCGGCATGGGTGGAATTTATAGCCTCTAAATAGGTTTTTAAGACGTTTGAACACCTCAGAGCTGAAAAGTTAGTTTCATTTGATTTTATTTCCTATAACTGTCTTTCCCAAGAAAGTGAAATGTAATGTGAAAATACTGTTGGAGTAGCTAATAAATAAATAAATCATTACATAGTATAAAACAAAGTCGATATCGCTGTCTGTCCGTCTTTATGCATGCTTAAATCTTTAAAGTTATCACAGTTGTTAAGATTTCTAATGTTCACTTTTCAATAGAAACGTATTATAAAACAAGTCATGATTTTTTTTCCATTGGCGGCGCTAGTAAGCGCCCCTAATCGCCTTGAAAAAGAAAGAAAGAAGACATTTATTCACATTGCCACGGAAACACGAAGTAAACTAGGACGTTACGTAATGAGATGATTTGTACAGCGTCTCAAATCCACTTTTATCGTTATCAACCCTTGTATGTCCCCACTGCTGGGTCACAAGTCTCTTCCTGCATCGCAGGAAGGTTAGGCCAAACTCCACCAAGGGGGCCAAGTCCGGATTATTCCAGGTTAGAAGTTATCAAGCCCCCCATAAAGCCTCTGACATGGCTTAACGACAGCCGGCACCAACGGCTTAACGTGCCTTGCGAAGTACGGAAGCGCTCGGGAAAATGCGACTAGCGGTAGTCATGGGACGGTCACCCATCCTATACCTGAACGGGCCCGTTGTTGCTTAACTCGAGTGATTGATTCCCATCACTCGGTTCGCCTGGGCCAAGAGCTTGCAAATGCACTTTTACCTATACCAATTAGGTGAGAGGACCAGTCAGACGCTCCATTGCCTGGGACATGACGTTAAACGTCCCACTAACCCTCAATTATTTTACTAATGAAACCAGACCAGAAAAAATATCGGGAGAAGCGCACAAAGAAGCTGGTCTGATCGAACTAATGAAATAAAACTCCAAAATGCCTCAATATTCGTCCAATAGAACGTTATTGCGCCTCCTCGGTGGACAATATCCTATCCCCGAAACTAAATTGCCATTTCCTTCGGAATAAAAGAACCAAAGGGGAGTTCCGTGAGCTCGTGGTGAAGCAAGAGCTGGTATTCTCTTCGAGACGTTATTCGATCTAAGTATGTCAGATGAACACTCATCGTATCATGATATCTGTATTTGTACCAGGCAATTTACAATTGAGACTTCATAAAAAAAACCTTAATGGGTCTAAATAGAATTAAAGTTTTGGTGAACTGAATTACCTTGATTCCAGAAAAAAGTTTGTTTAATAAATAATTGAGATTATTATTACTGGCACCGGTAATTCATTCCACACATACTCTCCCTTTCTGAGAGAAGGCCAGTGCCCTGTAGCGGGACGTATGTGAGCAACATAAAATATATGTAAAATATTGACGACCTCTGTGGCGTAGCGGTAGCGCGTCTGCCTACCATGCAAGAGGTCCTGGGTTCGAATCCTGGCTGGAAACTTTAAAAAAAGTCCAGGTCTTGGATGTTTACATGTTTGTGATGTCGTTGTTTCGGGTTCCCACGACACAGGGTATCCTAGTGTGGGGCCAGAAGCAATGTATGTGCCAGTATGTAAATGTTATGTTAAAATTTTTTAATTATGTATGAGTGTCATTAGTTGTAAAAAATACTATATATCTTCTGAGACGTGTTTCAACTTAAGTTTTGGTAAGGTTGCCACAAAGTGCTTTGGAATATTTAGAGTAGATGTTAAATTGGTTTCTTAATGCTTATTCATAATTATACTATGCGGACACCATAGTAACTTCATCATAAATCTCTTTGCTGATTATTATCAATAAGTACGGGTCTTTCGCTGTTAGATTTGTAAAATTAGTATTTTATTTAAACCGGAAGCACTACAAATTATGATTGATATGCACTTCCGGTGCAATAAAGCAGACTTCCACAATTCTTCGAAATGTGAATTAACATAGTAAATCAGTAAAATGAAATCATACAATTTTAAACAGCTACATTTAATTGGCATTTAAGGAGCCATGCACGTTTTGTCACTATCAAATATATTTATTTTGTCAGAGACAAGCTGCCGACGGGGGCATATTTACTAGCCGTATTTAAGCCCCATGTAATAAAGAACAACGGCTGGTCTCTTCTGAAAAAATGTATACCAAAATAATAATAACCTCTCACTTTGTTTGAGAGAGATCGGACGCTTGTACCAAGTGTCACGTTTTAGATATTCAAGAAGGAGTTACCCTCTTCCGTTGCGCGTGCGCCCAAATTATTCTCGTTTCACCCCCACGCCTCTAGTGGAAATAATTCCTGATTGAAATTGCTAGTTTTTAATACATAGCATTGTTGCTAATGGCCATTGGAAATCACCGGAATTAGAAGCGTATTGTCCCTGCTGGGTGGATTGTGTTTGATGCATTTGCTGCGTTAGTTCTTCTTGTTAGAACGCATTACAATGTGATTCGTATCATTAAGCATTACAGCGATAATTCGTTGTATTGTTTTCTATTTTTCTATAAATGTGTCCCAGCTTTTATGTCCTATAGATAACTTAACTTTTACCTATGACTTTGCTTTCTAAGTTTTATTAAATAATGAAGTACACTTTGCTGCACACCAAACTCGTGATTTCACTGTGACACGAGATTTTCATACACTAGATTTACATAAAAGTTCTTTGAATCGAGTATTTTTCTAGTAAATTGCAATTTCGAAAGGTACTTTTAGAAAACCAGATGGAACCCTAGTAGTAGCGCTTACCCTGATTTCTGGGGCTCGAACATTAATGTACTCATAGTTTATCCAACATACAAATTTGTACTCTAAGTTTGTTAGTCTTTATCTATATTATGTAAGTTTAGTTTTAAGATTTGTATGAGTAATGGCTTAAAAATGCCACTAGTGGTCACGGGACGGTCACCCTTCCTGCACCTGACCGCACCTGCTTCTAAACTCAAGTGATTGTTTCCAATCGCTTGGTTCGGCTATGCCACAAGCATTCCAATCGACACTTAACCTTAACGAACCAAGAAGAGAGCCCCATACAAATATCG
The DNA here is from genome assembly GCA_934045075.1 of Yponomeuta sedellus. Taxonomy (NCBI): domain Eukaryota; kingdom Metazoa; phylum Arthropoda; class Insecta; order Lepidoptera; family Yponomeutidae; genus Yponomeuta; species Yponomeuta sedellus. The sequence goes on along the minus strand of OW203738.1, from coordinate 1,199,496 downwards.
CCTCAAAGTAGGTTACCGTCAGTCTCAATCAAAACACTCTCACCTTTCTTCCCCGGCTTCATTAAGACACGGAAATACTTACACGGGGTAGAGTTTGACTCCAGTACAAATATATTTTTTTGCAGGGAACAGTCGTTTTCTTAGAAAGAGAGAGAGAGAGCTTGAGCTTGATTAAAGCTCGTCGTGGATTGATGACTATTAATGCAACATTCAGATCACCTATATATATATATATATTTACTTAGCCATGGCTGTGTCCCACTGCTGGGCAAAGGCCTCCCCCTTCAGATTTCCAATCCTCTCTGTTTACGGCCAATGCTTCCCACCCAGGTAAATATTTGGTCAGGTCGTCACACCATCTCCGCCTTGGTCTGCCTCGTCGTCGGTAGCCTTCGCACGTGACCCAATCAGTGACGATTTTCGCCCACCTTTCCAGCTCCATACGTCTGACATGGTCAGCCCAGCTCCACTTGAGCTTAGCGGTCGCAAGATATTTTACTTCACTATTAACCCATTATTAAGAAAACAGGGACTTTTCACTACTAACCCACAATTGAGAAAACAGGGTCGCAACATCAAGATTTTAGCGAAATTTGGAGATCATTATTATTATTTATTCTTTATTGCTCTAAAATTAGTGTACCAAAGGTGGACCTAACCTTAATCCCATTTCTACCAGTCAACCCTCCGGAGGTGCTGGTGAAGCAAAAATTGAGGTAGGCGTGCAAGAAAGAAAGATAGAAAAATGCTTATATAAATAAAATTATACTTACTATTACACTCTCTCTGAAAGAAGGCCTGTGCCCTATAATAAGACGTATCTAGGTTACATAAAAAACTACTTACCTATAATAGAGAATAGATTTTTTATTCATTAGAAGTTTGTACTTTTTGTATATGAAAATACTGGATAGCATTCCGATGTAAAACCTAACTGCAAACTCGGGGCTGCAAGTGATGCAAATTACTTCAGCCAGATGTCACTGCCTGTACGTAATACAGAGAATATTGTAAAGAGTGCCGTTTAGTCGCCCATTAGCTCAGTTGGAAAGAGCGCTGGCACGGATAGCCAGAGGTCGCGGGTTCGAATCCCGGCATGGGTGGAATTTTTAGACTCTAAATAGGTTTTTTAAATTGTCCTTAGCACGGGTTAGTGTATTAAAAATAAAGAATATAATACTGGATATGTAGGGGTTTTCATTAAAATTTAGACTATGAGATTGAATTAATTCAATTCATAATAACATTAAGTGCCTTCTGCGTAATTTCCTGTCTTTATAATATTGAACTTATTGAAAAGCGAGAGACCCAGGTTCGATTCCAATGACTTCTATTTCTAAGTTATAGTAGCAATACCACTCACTGTACCGTGAAGAAAAGCATCGTGAGGAAATCTGAGGGTCTGTGGAGCTCACATACGTAAGCGCGTAAAATCACCAATCTGCGCTGGCACTTCAACATCTTCCGACACCCATTGCGCTTTGAGGCATAGTCGACGTTTAATTTCAAGTCTTGTCCAGCCTGTCCGTATCTCGAATCCCAGCTCAATTTTCCTCCAAACTGTCCTTTCATACTACGTACGTGTATCCATTACTGAATATCCCATAGACATACTACGGAAAGACAGAGTGTGTCAAATAAAATTCCGCTTAAAAAGTGAACCGACACGCACACATCACCGTAACATGAGTGCGCCTGAACAATCGTGTAGCAAGTGATACTCGTAAAGACACCCACACATTTACTCAAACGGCTACGCTAAGCGTGCTAATTGAACTAGTAATTTGCGTAAATACGTGAATCGAATGTATTTATAAAATTATACTACTCTTTTTTGAACTAAAACTTTCGTAAGCACAACACATTGTAGACTTTTAGTCCGGATTTACTTACGGGTGTTGTTATATCGGAAAAGTCCGACCAGGGAGCCTATTCTCGCCCATGCAAATTGAAAGCAAAGACGCAAAATATAGACATTAGTCGCATAAAAATAAGATAACATAAATCTACAGAGTCTTTAGACCCTTATTTTTTCATTAGAATTCAATCTAGCATGGCGTTCCGAATACAAATTTTGGCTGCCGCTCGACTTTTTACATAGAATTCAAAGTAATAAGCCTTAAGAGTCGTATACGACTTATTTGCTAGTGAAGTGAGAATTGGCTCTTTGGTTTCGCTCCGATTTGCAGAGCTCAATCATGGCGAGCAGAGACGGAGCTCGCGTTGTCGGTTGCTCGTCTCACACTTTTCCGATATAACAACACCCGTAAGTAAATGCGGACTAAAAGTCTACAATTATACTACTCTTTTGTCATTGTTAATTATTATTTATTCCGCTTTCATAAAGCAACTCATTATTTTAAGTTGTCCGTGGATTAAGCTCTGGGTAGCACATTTGTAATATTTAGTTAAGTATTATGCAAATACTACAATGTACTACAGTTTTTAATCCCAAATAAATAAAATATAAATCGTGAGGAAACCTAAGCTGTTCAAATACCACAGCGCTTTAAATAGCCAATCCAAGGTGGACACGCGTAATTAAGCTCATATTCTCTCTCTGAAAGAAGGTATTTGCCCTGTAGTAGAACGATTATAGGCTACATAAAAAAACATATTATACAATATGTGTGCCATATTTGCGACCGACTGGGTTCCGCAAAATGGACACCGCCGTCACGGCAGACAAAAGCGAAGATGGTCCATATCAACCCTTGTATATCCCCACTGCTAGGTCACGGGTCTCTTTCTGTATCGCAGGAATGTGAGGCCGTACTCCAGCACGGGGGCCAAGTCCGGGTTGGTGGAGGATTGTACGACAGTAGCGGGCCTTACTGTCAGAATTTATTAAGCCTCTGACACGGCTTAGCGACTGATTACATAAGCGAAAATGGTGGAATGACCTAAATACATTCTTGCCAGGAAAGTGCGAAGTAGCTAGGTGACAAGAATGAAAAGAAGGGGAAAAGATAGTGGGAGAAGCCTTTGGCCTTAACAGTGGAATACAAAAGAGGCTAAGGAAACTAAAAAAAAACATCACCTCAATTTGAAAGCTCAAAAAATCCTGCCTCACTGTGGTTGGACTGCGGTTCTACTTTATAATAGTTCTATGGACTTTCCATTTCCTGTTTCACCTGCGGCCTACAGTACACGGGTAACGAACGTCAGAAGCCGCGTCGAGAGGTCCGATTAGAGGTGTCACTCGATTCCACTCTCTTCTCAGGATAGACGTAAAGGTTGTGTCGGTCCACTTCGTTTGTGGTAAATTTGAGTGGTGTTGGTTGCAATACTGAAGGTTGTTCTGATTTCAGTTCCGTTATTGACGATCAGGGCCTTGATTATATATTTTTTACGGATAGATTTGTGTACAAAACAAAACTAGTGACTTTGACTTTTTAACTTTGACTTTGTCGTACAATTACGTGTCTCAATGTGGGTTAGTATCAGATGATCGTAAAAGCAACTGGTCACGGCATCAACTTGTCCTAAAATCATTTCGACGAAATTGCAACTAGACTAAAAAGTAACTCGTCTATGAAGCAAATCGTCAGAAAATTATTTTGTCTACTGCCCTATAATCTATTCGACTTAAATGTGATTGGTCTAAATAGTTGGTCGCCTGTTAAGCAACTCGTCTTAAAAAACAAGTGATCTACATAGTTGGTCGCCCGTGAAGCAACTCGTCTTAAATGGGTGTCGGGTAACATTAATCCTGTTTCAATCGTACCTGAGCGTTCAGATTAAGAAGTATGACTGTAAATGAGTAAAAATGGGAAAATCTGAGGCAAAATTCAGACTTATTCGGTGAAGTTTTGCTGAGGAAACGTAGAAATATTTTAAGTACCTACACTTATCTACACGGGAGCGCGTACTTTCTGAAAACTTCTCTACTTTATTAATACTTTTTCGTAGAAATAAATAAAAAGAACAAAAGTAATATTAAATCAATCAGTATAATGCTCCTGCGATGCAGGAAGAGACCCGTGCTCCAGCAGTGGGGAAAAACAAGGGTTGATAACGAATCAGTATAATAACTAGTTTGAAAAAGATAAGATAAGAAAAAAACACACCTTTTTAAAACTTAACGCATTTTCTCTTACAAACACATCATTCTGCCTAAATGATCTGATGAAAATGAACATTAAATAAAACAAATAAATTATATTTGGCCTAAATTCAAATTTCTTTTTATGTCCGATATAACTATTAAAAATTCATGTGCCGAAATTCAACCAAATAACTATTTTGTGTTTCTGACGAGTTGCTTTTGAGACCAATAACTTTTTAGCTGTATTGCGAATTTGTCCAGGTGATTTTAAGACGATTATCTATAGAGACCAGTTACTTCATGGGCAACCTCATAATTTGTCTAACGGATTTCTGACGAGTTGCTTCATAGACGAGTTACTTTTTAGTCTAGTTGCAATTTCGTCATGATGATTTTAGGACAAGTTGATGCCTGGACCAAATGCTTTTACGACCATCTGATACTAACCCAGAGCTAAGTAAAATTCCGTTTCGCACACAGATGTGTACTTTAAAATTTACATAATCCAGGCCCTGGGGCCTGTTTTTTTATTACTAAAATTCGTTACTCTGATAATTTGATGTACATTGCAAAGTCGACTAACCCACAGATTAACTGGTAGACTTTAATTGGATTACACTGTGTATTGTAGTCTCTTGGGCCGCCTATGAAGTACGCTACAGCGCCACTAAGTTATCTGTTCAGGTGAGCACCATTGTAACTACGGCCTTTTCATCCGCCATATTGAAAAGAAACATTTCGCTGTCTGTTGATTTATAGATATATTTTATTTACATTCAAAGACGGGCGTTTTACTTTAAATTTTCCATTTATTCTGAGTAAATTTCTTAAATGGCATGCCCAAATTCTCCACTAGCGCCGCTATCAACTGAACAGATAAGATGGTGGCACTGTACGTAACTAGTTATGTCAGAATTGTTTTTCTTGCTACACATTAGCGTACAACCATCATATTACCAGTGACTTCCATTGTTTTTAAAGCGAATCCAGGTCTTAAAAAGTTTACAACCGAGCATAATTCATATGAAAGTGGACTGTGGACTGGTCAACCTATTCAAAGTAGCTTCACTAAAAGGTTTTCTTCTGTGCTAGAAGTCTTTTTCGAGAATCACATTTGACCACATCCAGGTGATGCGTAAAAAACCCATTCAGAAAACCTGCGGTTGACTGGTAGAGTAATTATCCCTTCGACATTACTTTCGCCATATTACACACAAGATTTATTCAGTTATCAATATAAGGATACATTTCTACAGTTAATTAACATCATAAAGACTTACAAATTATAGCGAATATGCATTGAAATAATTATTATCTCAAATTTAAAAAGAAAACTTATATCCATGAAAATGTTAAAATTAATTACATTTAACCACTATCATTGGTCCAAAAGTGGACTAAAATATAGCCTGAAGAAGAAAAACCACCATCATCATCATCAGCCCACCGCTGCCCATTGCTGGGTATAGATCTTTTCCCCCAAGTGCCGTATCTCACCGTCCCATCCGCATCCGCGTATTCAACCATATAACATTGCAATCACAGACAAAATAAATCACAGACACAGACATTAAATATATAGTTATATATTAAACGGGTCTCGCGACCCGTGATTATTTCGCGATAATTTTTTAGGAAATAAGGTTTCACGTAATAAATAATTTCGATTAGACCCGTTTAATATATAACTAAATACATTAAAGCACTGCATACGACGTAGATACTCGTAACTGGAATCTCGAGCAATACGGAGTTCACGAGAGGAAATATCGATGATTTCCACCTGACACAGAAAAAAGCCAATTTTTATCGTCCACTGCTCCAGCACAACGTACTCGTCCGTCCAGTCCGATGGCAGGAGTTACCTTGTCGCAGGGCAAAAAGAGGAGCGGCTACGCGACGCCGGACAAAGTCAATTAAGCTTTGAGGAAACCTATACGTCGCAGGAACCGATGATTTATTGATTGGAATCATTCTCAACGCGACGTTTGGGGTGTACCTCGGCTTTTTTATTACTCTGCCAATTAATGAAAGAGATTGAACATAGTGGGCTGTTTCAATGCCTCTGGTTCGCTTAATATTAAGTGAGAGAGAAATATATGGGGACTGTAACGATAAGTTTCTTGCTGACCGGCGCTCCCGTCCAGTAAATTTTTCATAAATGCTGTAGTATGAGTAAATTAAATTTAAATCACATGATTTTATAAAAAACTTGTTCCAGAAAGGTCTGGTGAAACTTCTACATGTCCTGTGGCATTTGAAGGAGTAATATTCACCTTATAAACAACACTGAAATCGCCAAGAAATGTTAGCTGTTCCGTGTGAATTACTTTAATTCGTGACACAATTAAACTCATGCCTGTATTTCAGAGAGGTAGACAGCGCCCTGTCTAGCAGATCTCTTTCGCTCCATCTACATTCGGAACAGTCTACGCAAACAATCCTCCTACTCCTAACTAAACCCAGCGCTTTCCCACGAGGAAAAAAAACCCCTCATTAGGGCAAACCTCAAGTCTCCCTACAGCCTGCCACTGTGGCTCAGTAGCCATAGCCACATACTAACTTAACCACCCTCCAGGCGTAACCAATGCACACCAGCTCCGTTTCACGCGTCACAAAGATAAAAAGAGTGAAGGAGCGGTATGAAAGACGCAGAATTCTCTTTCGAAGATTGAAAAGACGTGAACCAGGAGGCAGGGGATGGAAGGCGAGGGAAGAAAACTAGAAATGTGTGATGCGGTCGGCGGTGTATTCGAGAAAGCCTCAACTTAAAAACTAGACACTTCTATTTATATCGATTTCGTACAAAAAGGGCGACAACAGCGCCACCCGAACAAGCTATCACGCTGATAGTTAAATATAGATTGGGTTAGGAAATCATGGCATGAAGTAGTTCAGGCAATTGCCACCAGATGGCGGTACCGATGCTGTCGTTAGACAAAGATCTTTGATTTAGAAGACATCGTACGTTCTACGCCTAGGTGCGTAGCTAGCTTACTTTCTCAGCGCACATGGGTACGGTTTGGTTATCATTATAAATATAGCCATTTATTTTCCCAAATAGAACTGATTAAAAATACATTGAATAGGCATTTAATAAAAAAATGTACATTAAAATTGAAACACATGCATTTATAAATTAAGAGACCAAAATTTATAAATAAATTAGTTAACGTATTTGATAAGATGAGATAAGAACATTCTTTATAAAAAAAAAAAATATTCTGTATATATAATTTCATTGTTTAATTTATTGTATTTTGTTTTATTATCATCTTTTATAATGTGTTATTTTTAATATGGATTTTGATTTATCTGAAATAAAATATTATTATTATTATTTACTGTTCACCAGATTGGTGACTTTAGGCTAAATTCGAAGCACAAATACCATGGTTGGATTTCCTAGCACTTACATAGCACAGGTTCAGCAAAGATAGCGAAGATGGTTTTGGTAGGCATATGCACCGATAGGCAGGAATTGGTTACAATAGGCTTAGGAGCAGCGTAGACTTTCAAAGCTCTTGAGTAGAATGTAGACATTATATTTAGGTAGCAAAGAGGCATGGATTACTTTTAGTAGCTGTATCTTACTCGATAAAAAAAATACGATAATAATACTCTTCATAGCTTACGAGAGAAAAAAACACAGCTACAAAAGTACGTATTGCTTGCAGTTGGCGTTGTTCGTAGCGCCTAGACCCGTGTAGGCACTCGTAGCTATTTCGTAGTCACTCGTAGCTCTGGCGTAGTATCAGCGTAGCCAGGCTCTTTTCGTAGCACGTAGGCACTGACTTAAAAGACTTTTGTATGGACTCCTAGACTTTACAATCACGTTGAAGGCAGCTAGCAGTCACACAAGTGGATCTGTTTAGTTAGTTATAAAAATATTGTTGCTAGGCGTTTTGGCGTCGCTTTACGGGTACAGAAGGACTGATTGTGGCGAGCACATGTCAACTCTGCGCGCGCACTACAAACTCCAACATTCCTGCATCGCGCAATCAAAGTGTTCCAATGACATAGCATAAATATAACGTCCGACTAACAACAGTTGGACCCGCCGTCCCCAGGCATACGATCACCCTGGCGGGGAATTTCCCTTTATAGTGGAAGAGAACGATCACCCGCTCTTCCCTATACTGATTATTTTCAAATTGGCGGGAAATTTCCCTTTATAGTGGAAGAGCACGATCACCCGCTCTTCCCTATAGTGGTGACCCCTGACAGAACATTGTCGACCTTCCTTCGCTCTCGCAGCACCCCATATGCATCAGTCTCAAAGCAAGGCCAGCAATCTTCCTTCTCACTTCATCAGTTCCACTACAGTCAACGCACCGTCTACTGGGACTGATGGTGATCTTTATCCAATCCCTTCGGCACGGCAGCCACACAGCAACAGCACACGTTGCCAGTGGTACAACAGCCTTCACCGGTTCCTACCACATGCGCGGGCTCCATGGTACTGTCGCCGGTGAAGTGACTGTTAGCCGCCGAACACCCTCAAACCGCTAGTCGACTCACTGACTCAACTTCACCTGGCACTTGCAGGCTTTAGAGCACAGACTTCGATTCCTATCGGACCTAGCTATGCGTAGCTACGGTCTTGAAGGGGAGTGATGTGGCGAGCACATGTCAACTCTGCGCGCGCACTACAAACTCCAACATTCCTGCATCGCGCAATCAAAGTGTTCCAATGACATAGCATAAATATAACGTCCGACTAACAACAGTTGGACCGGCCGTCCCCAGGCATACGATCTGCCTGGCGGGAAATTTCCCTTTATAGTGGAAGAGCACGATCACCCGCTCTTCCCTATACTGATTATTTTCAAATTGTTAAATTTTTACTATTTCTCAAGTTACAGTGGCTTAAAGGTTTGTCCATGAAAGCTTAATCTTATTAGAGTTCAACACTTAGCAATTGGATTGTTAAGATTTTTTAAACGAACTGACCATACTATTTTGTTCGTTTTAACGCAGTTTTGATTGATGTGGAATTCTACTTAGCCTCTAAATAGGTTTTTAAAATTCTTCAAGTGTCATGATCGCAGCAGAATACCTTGTCTTTTTAGTGTGCTCGTGTAAAAAACAAGTACTCCTGCGCGGTGAGGCGACAATCCGCGTCACTCAGCCGCTTTAATTGCGACTAGTAAAACAAACGCGCACCGGGGTATCAAGTGGTGGCGCCGCAAACGAGCGGTGGGAAAAACGCTTGAATGAATTTGACAAAAAATTAAGTTCGGATTTCCTGATTGGTAATTCTATCATGCAATTAAATAAAATCATAGCAACTCCTACGTTTATAAGAATATACAAAACATCAAAGATTGTCTGTCACAGATTAGAGACTATGATGTCTGGCGTCTGCGGGACAGGTATTTTTGATGAGATTAAGAACTGAAGAATCGATAACGATCCTTTCCAGTTTTGCGAAACATTTCTAGAAATGAGAAGAAGGCAATCCATGAAGTGAAACAAAATTAAGTAACAAAAGTAAAATACTTAAAATAGGTTCCTACTTCTACATTGGTATTTTATTGTCTATGATTTAATTTCACGTTCATTTCAATACTTTTACTGTTTGCACTTTTCGTGAAAAGAAACGTTTTACTAACTGCACAGGAGAGCGGTGTCTATGATCGCCAGGCAGAAATTTTACAACTAATATTTAACTGAAAAAATCATAAAATTGCCAGGAGTTATTAATAAGTGCGTATTAATTAACGAATGAATATTTTCATATTGTTTGGTAGTGAGATATTTCTAAACATGCTTAGAGCAATCGTTTAGCCAACTCTTTTCCTCGTCTTGGTAGAATGTTCCGTGCATTACCTACGGAACGAGGATAAGAACATAAAAGCTTGCTAAACATGAGTGTAGTGGTCAACAAACCTGCTATAATACGGAATTAGTGGCCTTGTATGGACATAGCTATTTCATTTATACTTTTCTGTCTCATATGACTTTTTTATTTCTCATGTCTAATGTCTGTGTGGCGAGACATAAATATATTTCTTCTTCACCTTCTTAATTAACGACTGTATTACTTTTGTTCCAGGTAAGTCACCATGACAGATCTCAGCCAGCGGCTTCACGTCTGAACGGTAAATTTAATGCCGCGTTTCAACCGCCCGTAGCGACGCTAAGAGCGCGGTATACCGTATACGCCACTCGCATATGCGTATATCTTTTGTGTTTGCACGACGCAGTCCGAATCGAAGTGCGAATGCGGACGTCAAATTAAATGGCAGCCGCTTTGTTTGCACCGAATGATTTATGCGTTTACCGCCTCTCATTTGGCGAGGTTAGGTCATCCTGTTTGGAGTGGGTGAGTTTTAACACGATTATTCTGATTGGCATAATGTTCAGGCTGCAGCGCTTAATTTAAGATTGCTATGATAGGTATGGAAAAGTACCAAAGCACTTTAGTTTTGTAGCGGGAACTTTGCAGTAGTTATACAAATATAGGTTTATTTAACACAACGTTAAACTTAGGTTTGTTATGAAACATTATTCATCGTTCTGATGTGTGGTGTCAGCCTAGAGAATAGCACCAACCCAAATTCTTCCCGCGGGTGTCGTAAAAGGCGACTAAGGGACACAAACCGGGGGGTGGGCAGCAGCGACCCCTGCAGTACAATTCCACCAAACTGCGATCCCCAACCTGCATGCCCAGCGTGGGGATTATGGGCATTACCCCTAAATGATGGCACAACCTTGCAATATGGCGCTCATTAGGGGAGGGCTGTATCCAGCAGTGGACTAATGTAGTCTGAAGAAGATTCATCGTTTAACCGAAACAAATAACTTGACATTTCACAACAGCTGAAGAATTGAGCATAATTGAACGTAACTAGATAGTATAACCATGACAAACTTCTCCGTTTAGTGAGACCCAACGTTTAAACTTGGTCCCGGCGTCTCGAACGCAGTGCGATTATGGCAAAGGTTGCAGGCTCGCAGTAAGTTTGTGCAGTTAAGTCAGAAAGTTAACTATTCGCTGCAAGGTGAGGGTAAGGGGCGTTCAAACTCGAGAGACGTTTATTATTTATTAAAGACTAGCTGTGCCCCGCGGTTTGTCGATTTTCCCATGGGAGTAAGATATTTTCCCGCAGTAAAAAGTGGCCTACGTGTTAAAATCCCTCCAGCCCTTTAGACGTGAAGCAGTAATAAACATACACATTCACAAACTTTTGCCTTTATAATTATTCTTATGTGATGTGATGATGCGAGTTTTAATGAAACCAAACCTAATATAGAGAAGGTTGGGTGATCGTGCTCATCCACTTTGAAGGGAAATTTAATGCCAGTCAGATTATATGCGGGATCTAACTGTTAAATTTTTTTAGCCCTATAAAGGGCACCCTCCGGAGGACACGGGGGAGGGAGGTGGTGAATGCTCATGCATAACAGTTAGGACCCGGCCGTGCTGCCAATGTGGGACTCACAAGAAGTGCGCCTGCTCTCTAAATACCACCTTGGGACTGGTTTTGGTCCTTATGACCCCTAAACCCACATCGGGAGCGACCCCCCTCGAGGCCGAGGAGGGCGATTAACTGTTATCAGTCATACGTTCTATTTATAGCATCTCTTGTAACACGTAGCTTGCGCGATGCAGCGATGTATACAGTGCGCGCGTAGAGTTGCCATAATATGCTCGCCACATATAATAATTAAGAAAAAGTTAGTCCATGTAAGGTTACGTTTCTGTAAGATTAAGTTTTTTGAAGATTGAAATAATTGACTTTTAATTACATTACTTTATAAACCAACTGATTGCTTCAACCTTCCTGGGATGCAGGAAGAGACCGCTGTCCCATTAGTGGGGACATACAAAAGGTTGATATCAAAAAATCCTAAAAGGATTTTTAAAAGGACTCCATACACCCACTTTGAAGTCTGTGGTTGAATCAGTCATTCCCTCGTAAAGTTTCTACCACAGACTATTTATATGGTGTTTATGGAGAGTTTTAAGGAATCGTGTTTTTACAACGGTAATACATCTACCTATCATGCGAAGGGTCCCGGGTTCGAAACCTGGTTGGGGACAATGAAATTCCCAGGTCTTGGATTAAAACGACATCACATGTTTGTGATGTCGCTGATTCTGGTTACCATGACACAGGGTATCTTTGTGTGGGGCCAGAAGCAATGTGTGTGCCTGTGTGTCAGTGTTACGTTATTATGTTATGTTACAAAGACCATTTAGTTTTCTTGCAAGGAAATGTCTCAACTTCCCAACAGCAATAAAGCGTCAAATACTGAACCTCCTCGATATAAACGCGACCCAACCGGACATAACTCAGCGCACGTTAACTACAAGTTCGTGGATCGTAATTTAATAGTTTGACTTAATTGGTGCCGACTTGAGCTGTGTTGGAGGTCCGGACTCTAAGTAGAAGGCTTATGTTAAGGCTATCTAACTTGGCGGCTGATAACTTGCGGTAAGTATCCGTAACTTACGGATTGCTTTGGACTTTGACGGGCTGAGTGGAGACCGTATTCCTGTCTGAAACTTTGTTCCAATGTTACGTATTAAATAATAAATATTCATGGACATATTACACAGATCTCGTTAGCCCTATACTAAGTGCAACTAAATGGCTTGTGTTAGGTGCTAACTCGACGGTAGGTTTAATACAATAAATACATAGAAAACATCCAAGACCCTAGACAAACTAGAAAAATTCGTTTCCTAGTTTGGCCCGGCCGGGGATCGAACCTGCGACCTTAGGTTTTACAGTCAGCGTGCCTCATCGCTGTATTGGAACAAAGTGTAGACTGCCTCGTTGGGTTTACCGTTAAGGCCATTAAAGAATAAAAATAAAGAAGAAAGAATTTTATTTGTGTAACATGAGTATTGTTCGCGCGAGAATCGATCGCGCGACGTAATCATGAATCTGTGGTCATTCGTTCATTATTCTGTCGTTCCGGTGCCGTCGCTCGTGCCGCCCGCTCGCTACTAATTTTATCCATCCATCTGCACACACATTCGCACTGTGACATACGCGCGTGATAAGTGCTCGAATTCTCGTGAAGTGATAGACATTTTGGTGACCAAGAAACTTTATCAGCTCAAAGAACAATATTAGACTATAAATGAACAGTGCAGGAGTGTTCTCCGTGCGCTGGACGCATCAGTTCATCCATCACCGCTCATCGTCTGCCCAACAGCTAAAGCGAGCCATCATCCACCATCACCAAGTAAGTCCATTCACATTACCTCCCATTCCGCTCTCTCAACCAGCCCATCGTGAGGTAGACCTAGCCGACACTGGCTAACTACCAAGTATAAAGTTGTTGTTATTTAGAAAGTCCAGCATGCAAATATTTAAAATTTAAAAACATAATACAAAATCATGCAATCTAGAACAGTGGACTAATATATCCTGAAGAGGAAAAAGAATGTAGATGAAAATTGTGTACCAATTATGTAAAAACCTAACTGCAAAGTAGGTACTCGGGGCTGCAAGTGATGCAAATTACTTCGGCCAGATGTCGCTGCCTGTAAATAATACAGAGAATATTGTAAAGAGGTTCTGATGCCGGTGAATCGCCCATTAGCTCAGTTGGAAAGAGCGCTGGCACGGATAGCCAGAGGTCGCGGGTTCGAATCCCGGCATGGGTGGAATTTTTAGCCTCTAAATAGGTTTCTAAAATTGCCCTTAGCACGGGTTAGTGCATTAAAAATAAAAATAGTATAATCATGTGGGTACAGTGATATCGTTCCGATGTAAAAACCTAACTGCAAAGTAGGTACTCGGGGCTGCAAGTGATGCACATTACTTCAACCAGATGTCGCTGCCTGTAAATAATACAGAGAATATTGTAAAGAGGTTCGAAATTTCGCTGACGCCGGCACTTGCCCATTGCATTCTCGAAAACATTGCTGATTGGATGTCCCGAACAAACTTCATATTACTACTGTGTGGCGACCTCAATTGGGAACCAAACCCAAGTCTTCTGTTTTGGTCGACAAGCTTGTTAACCGCTAAATCAACGAGGCAGTCACTGTATGTAATGTATTTCTTAATCTAATCTAATCGCGATTATTTATTAGGTAAAACGTAATTACCTTATTTCCCGACGTTTCAGCAGCGTTACAGTTGCCGTGGTCTCGGGTAGACTGAAGTGGCGAGTACAGTCAATTATTGTGGGTAGTCACTATTAATGTTTCGCAGCTGGCCGACACACAACACTCACTACGTCAACGGACAGTTCCGGTGATAAGGCGTTTGACTTGTAATTACTTAGCACTGGATTCCACGTACTTGAAAGCTTGAAACCATCCTCTCTGTTGAAATTCTTGTGTTTTTTCTCGGGATTTGACCCGTTTAATATATAACTATGTATGCAATGTGCTTTACTAAACGCATGCCACGGTACTCTGGTACTCTAGTAATAAACATCGCACGAACGTGGACAGCTGCTAAGTAGCGCTTGAAAATCATTGCTTGAATCGAGTGGCTTTTAAAATTCTCCCCTTGTTGCAGCCCCAACACACGAGTGTTTCAAGCGTAAGTCAGTTGTTTAACCGATGCCAAAGTTCTACTGAAGTCACTCGCCAGATAACGTAAAAATCATGTGGAAATCTGAGGTGTTCACACGTCTATATATATTTCATAAACTCGTATCTTTTAGGTGTCAAAATGGCGCCTTAGTACTTTCTATGTTAATAATCTGTGAAGATAATTGACGTTGCATTTCATATTCGATCTTTTTCTACCATCCAAAATTTTAATTCTAAGCCTAATATTTTGCTGCTTCATTGCCATATGCTGTTTTAAATATGCTTGAGAAACTCCACGAATGACGAGGGATTGCTTACTTAGATTTAAGGAGTTATAATTGAAACCTTTTTTTCTCGTTGTATTGCAAAACCAGAAAAAAAAGTTTCAATTATACTTCCTGTGTTATTTATTTATTTTTAAATATCGAAATATCGCTATTTCGCGCGAGTATTACTATAAATTGACCGCTTTTTAAGTTTTTAAAATTTAAATATCGTCCTATAATCTTCAAAAACATGGCCGTAGAGCGGTTAACTTCAGCTAAACTTGATCTTCCTTAGTAGGTACCACTTTTTTTAATTAAGATCAATGTTCACAGGCGCATAGCATACCAAAGTGTCCAACCAACCGATTCTTGCCCAAATTTTCGTAAACACAAGATTCTCAACAAGCAATCCGATCCCCGCATGCCCTCAGCCAACGGTACTCGAAGCCAAAACATATGTACCGCCACGTAATAACACAAATAAATCAAAAACGCCCTCAGCGGGGACACGCCATTTTAATCTGACCTTCCCTTCGGTGAAGGGAGGTTTTCTTATGACGAGAGTGTCTTAATCCTCGATGAGTGTGAAAGGAGGGCGAGACGACGTAATTTTCATTCGGGATTATTGGATTAAACTGTCTATTCTTGCATCAAAATTAATGGTTAGAGAAGTCATTGTTGCTGTTAATCGTAAACAAAAGTGGTACGAATAACAAATTTAATCTCGTTTATTTTACATGATTTCTAAGATCTCTGTAGCGCAGCGGTAGCGCATCTGCCTATCATACGAGAGGTCCCGGGTTCGATCCCCGGCTGAGGACAAAAAAAACCCCAGGTCTTGGATGTTTATATGTTTGTGATGTCACTGTTTCTGGTATCCAAGACACATTGTATTCTAGAGTAGGGCCAGAAGCAATGTATGTTCTAGTATGTAAATTTTATGTTATGGTATGATTTGTTGCTCAAAGGAAATTATATTGACCAAAAACATTTTTGATCAGCCTGTACCAGTCCACTGTTTGACATAGGCCTCCTTGATACTATATATTTATTGCTATGGACTACACATCACCTAGCATATTCGTGAGACAAACAGGCTCTGGCTGAAAATTAGCGCTTTAGACGAATGCCCTCAGCACGATGCTGAGCCAGCTGCCTATTGCAGCGACACAGCGACGTAAGTTTAGTTTTTTTTTAAAATATATTTGTAATGTGTTCAATAGTACCCGGAACCGGCGTGCGTGCATGCAACGACTTATGAACGTTGATGAAGCGAAGGTGATCTATCAGGATCGTGGCAAGTGGCAGTCCCTGGACTTTGCCTACCCTTCTGGGATATAGGCGTGAGGTTATGTATTTATGTATGTACAAATGTATTTCTGTTACTACAGTAAATAGTTTATTCTTTTCTTCTCCTTCTTGAAGAAACGCCACTTCTCTCAGTCCTTGGCCATTCTAATCCAGCCACTGCCAGCAATCAATCTCACGTCGTTGATCCAGCAAGTCGGTGGTCGTCCCGCGCTGCATTTGCCAGTTGGTGGTCTCCACTCGACAACTTATAAACCCCGTCGGTTCTTCTGCATGATTAACCCATTAACTAGCCCGCTGCTATGTGACCACCCCACTGCCATTTCAGTTTGCTAATCCTATAAATTTTGTCACTCACCTTAGTTCTTTGGCGGATTGTTTCAATTGCCGTCAAAAAGCTTAGAACTTTAGAAGAAAAAAAAAACATTTTATTTCAGATGAAACCCGTATTTTTTTTTCTATTTATTTATTTCAGGCGTAAACACCCATAAATTTGTTAGTATATAATTTAACCTATGTTAGTACAAAAACAACAAAACTTATTTCTACTAAATACACTAAAGTTACACAGTCTGTGAGCAGTTTTTGCTTCCATGAAGCTGCATTCTGCAAACTGCTTCCAGATTGCACAACCAGGCCTATCGGCAATTGCACGTAGGACGCTGTTAGCGCTACCACGTACTCGCTGCATCAGTAAAGCTGCGCGCTTACGGAGAATGGCATGAAAGCCGTCAGTGTGGGCTCCAGTAAACATCCCAGATGCACTACAGTGTTTCGGCAACCCTATTAGCATCCTAAATGCATTATATTTATATGCTGGTCATTTGAGTTTTGATGTTTTCAATTATGTTGTCACTTTGCAATGAGATGATTTATGCAGCGTCCAGTGGTACTTTACTATCCCTTGGTGGGTGAAAGGACCACTCAGACACTGCTGAACATAGAACATTGCTTTTTAGATGGAGTAGGCTAGCCTAGCACCTATACCGGGCTTAACGCTTATTCGGCTTAGCCCACAGGAAAAAGTCATTACTTGAGGGGCCGCGGGTCTCCCCACAAAAGGAAAGAAGTAGGTAGGTACAATCTTAGCTTCTGTCTCTCGCCAGGAGTGCTGAGAGTCCTTGAAATAACAACTTTTGAGGCGTGTTAAGTGACCAGTTTGCTTGGACTTCCGATAGCTTGTCGGTTACGTTTTGTTGGACGCATTTGTGTAGAGAAATGTTACGAGAATTGGGGACTTATGCTTACCAAGACTCTTCAGAAGAGATGGACCGGGACTCACCTTTTTAATCACGATGTTTGATTACATGAAGTGGGTAGAACAATGGACTCCGAAGCGAGAGACTCAAGTTCGATTCCATTTTGATCATTCTAAACTCTGGTATTATTAAGCGTTGAACTGATTTTGGGCTCCGTACATATTTATCTAAATAATTTTAATGTTAATATGTATAATTTGCCTAAGTCTGCGGAGGAACGGCACGAAGTTTAGTGATGTGTAATTTTATTAATTTACACATGTAAGAGCATGTTTCCATGTATCGTCACGGGTCTTTGTGCTGCTGTGATACTCGTGACTGTCTCTCAAAAGGGGCTGGCTGAAAACCAGCGTTGCAGATTTTATCTGTAGCACATGCTGAGCCCAGTCACCTTTTTTATATCCAGGACACACATTGCCACACTTACTGATTGAGAATTTTGATCGAGAATTGCATGTTTCTTGAGGCAAGTGGATTTTAATCAAAATTGGGTGTAAATCTCAATTTCACCCAAATATTTTAATGTGTTTGGTGTATGAGTTTTCTTTTTTTTTTGTGTTTAGTATTAATTTCATACAAATGTTTAATGTGTGTCTTGTGTATAAATAAAGCATTATTATTATTATTCCCTCTGTACCTATGACTTAGTTTATTTTCAAAGTTACGTACATACGAGTATGTTGATTTGTAGTAGTAATCGATCGATATCAACCCTCGCATGTCCCCTCTGCTGGGGCACAGGTGTCTTCCAGGATCGCATAAAGGTTAGGTCATACTCCAACACGGGGGCCAAGTCCAGGTTGATGGAGGCGTGTAAGAAAGTGGCGGGCCTTATTGTCAGAAGTTATCAAGCCGCCCATAAGGCCTCTGACATGGCTTAACGACTGATAATACATGACAGCCGGCACCAACGTGTTAACGTGCCTTGCAAAGCAATGAAGCGCTCGGAAAAATTGCCACTAGTACTAGTCACAGGACGGCCCCCCATCCAGCACCTGACCGCACCTGTTGTCACTTAACTCAAGTGATTGATTCTAATCACTCGGTTCGACTAGGCCACGAACGCTTCAGTAGTAGTAATACTAAACGCAATATCACGATTTTTTCCTTTACAGTATGAAAGAAAACATCGTGAGGAAACCCACGGCTAGGTTGACTCCGCACGTATTGACTTGTCTTTGCTGTGAGCTTGGCCGACAAGATGGTAGAAGTACTGAGCAAGCTTATCTCACATTAAAAAAATGTTCCATTCACTGCAGCGCCTGAGTGGTCCCTTCACACATTAATGTGAATAAAGTTGCCACTGGACGCCGAATATAGATAAGATAAGAATAGTCTTTATTGTACACCGGAAAAACAACAGTAACAATAATACAGAGAAGTGTTGTAAAGAGGTTCGAAATTTCACTGATGCCGGTAAGTCGCCCATTAGCTCAGTTCGGGGAGCGCCGGCAAGGTTCGCCAGAGCTTCGAGTCCTGGCATGGGTGGAATTTTCAGCCTCTAAACAGGTTTTAAAAATTACAAAATAGTTAAAAAGGTACATAATACAATGCTAAAATCATTTCTATGTAAATCCCCGTAATATGGAATCCCCTAAAGAGTGTCTATATGACACACTCATTCACTCACTCACTCACTCACACACACACTCAGTATAAGATATTTTCCGGCCAACCGCAATCATTTGCCAATTTGTCCCGACAATGCCGTGTGATTGCCGCCGCACCCGGGGCCGCTAACTAGTCTTTGATACTATGTGACACCCTAGCAGTTCTTATTATTATCTTTGTATCCATAGTCTACGATTTATATGGGCTAGACTGGAATTTGATTTCGGTCAAATTTGAGGATGGTTTATTGCTCGAACTTGTATTTTATATTACGCTTGTAGGTGATAAGTCAAAGTGAAAAAATTAAACATATAATTCACAATTTGTAATCTGATCGCAGTTAGTGTAAAAAAAAATGTAACTGTACTTTTAAACTGTTGCTTATGTATGTATTAGAAGTGATTTAAATAATAATACTATAGAAACAGTTTTCAATTGTAGCGTTATTTTAGTAACTGAATAATTATTCTGATCACATACATAAATTTTACATTCGATCTATCGATATCAACCCTTGTATGCCCCCACTGCTGGGGCACGGGTCTCTTCCTGCATCGCAGGAAGGTTAAGCCATACTCCATCGCATCAGCATCGCCTTACTGTCAGAAGTTATCATGCCGCCCATAAGGTCTCTGACAAGGCTTAACGACTGCCATTACATGATAGCCGGCACCAACGGCAATGTCAACGTCAATGTCGGCGTAGTCACGCGGTGGTCACCCATGCTGATAAAATAAACAATCAGTACCAATACCTACCTTATTTCATCTTCAATATCTGGCAGTTTGTATGCAATGAAACAAAAGAAAAGTTTTGAACAGAAAAAGGAGAAAAATAATTAATTTCGAATTTCGAACACAGGAATTCGAAATTGAAATGTCACCGCGTTGCATCAAAGATGGCGACGGAGCATTTTTCAGGGGGTTCTTATCCGGCTATTGAATAATAACCTTTATAGTCGTGGAATTAAGAGTGATTCGTCGGGCCTTAGTTGGCAGGTCTTTATTCCTATTAGTGCGGCGTGCTGCGAATAATCGCTTTTTAATGAAAAGATTAGCGCTGGCTGCACCATTGACCGCCGATAGTAGGTGCTGGGCAGACACTTTAGGAATTGCAGGATTTTACGCATAATTGTGTCATGGAGAAGAGAGGGATTAGTTTTTCTTTCAATGAAATTTTACAGAGTGATTTAAAACAGTACAAAGTTTGGCTACGTAAATAGCAATAAGACCACCAATTGTGTAACATTTCTTAGATTTAAGAAATCATGCTGGTATTATTTTCTGGTTATGCGATAAAGTGGTATCCATCTATGTATCTATCTATATGAACAAAATAAATTGTAGGTATCTGTAGGCGTCTAGTGAATTTCAGACTGAATTAAGCTGTCATTCAGTTTTCTTCTTTTCTTTAAAAGTTATACAGGATGGTTCAAAACATTCCATAGTTTAGCTACGTAAATATGAGAAAAATAACTGTAGGCTAGTGAAGACTTAAGTAAGTTGACAGTAAATATTGTAAACAAACGGTTTTTGTGATCAGATAACCTCATATATATCCTAATAAAGGAAGACTTAATATTATAAAGATAATTGAATTTTACTATGAAACGGATAACTCTCAAATTATACCACTTTCACTTTTGTGAAATAACAATAGTCGACAAACATTACTTCTTAGCATTTTAATCCGTTACTTTATGTAACATACACAAAGTGTAACTAAGTGACTTTGCTACTAAAATGTAAAGGTTAATGTGCTGTCGACTTACAAAAAAACATTATTTACAGCTACAAATAGCCGATATTTCCTACCAAAATCGTCCACCCGTCTAGAAAAACCTTTTAATCCACTCTCACTTGAAGCCAACCTCACTCGAAATAAGCAAAGCGTGTGATCAGACGGTTTTTCATTAGGGCCGCTCGAAACAATAACATTTCCCCAGACTCTCAGTAGGAGGAAGTACAGAAAGTCCACTCATCATTGTCGGATCACCGGCAAACTCTGAAATTCACCTCAGGCTTAAAAATAACTTGGGTTAGTATAATTATTTTCTTAATTATTAATGTTTTATTCATAAGATAAGATATGATAAGAATATTCTTAATCTGTATCTGAAATATTTTGATTTATTTGTACATCTACTTCCTTCTCCAATATATTTTGCACTGTTAGGTTAAGGAATATCTGTGTAATTTCCCTTTTTATGTATAATAAAGTGTTCCCTATCTATCGATAATTTAAGCCGGCTGCTTGTAGCCGAGCCTCAGTTTTGCAATGTTTTTGAAATTCGCAAAATGAAATGATATTTATTTGTTTTCTTAGCATACTCGTAGCGTGGAATTTTAAGGTGCTTCGGCGCTCGTTAAAATGCTTAGTGAAACGCCTTAATGCTTAATTTTAGCCTTAGATTTTTTAAGCTTACCTTAGCTTTAACCCCAGGGAAAAAAGTCCAATGGCGTTAAATCGCAAGATCTGGATGGCCAATTCTGATCGCAAAAACGACCAATTACACGATTATGGGCTGGAGGCATTATCGGACCATACATACTGGTCGTTTTTGCGATCAGAATTGGCCATCCAGATCTTGCGATTTAACGCCATTGGACTTTTTTCTTTGGGGGTTTGTGAAGTCTAAGGTTTATGCCAATAAGCCCACGACCACCCACGCCTTGAAGGAGGAAATTAGGTCGTGTATTAATGAAATTCAGCCAAGTTTATGCGAAACTGTCATACAACATTTCATTAAAAGAGTGCGTCCTTGCCAGCAAAGCCGTGGAGGTCATTTATCCGACGTACTATTCCAAACGTAACCTCAATCTGTATATTTTATGAATTAATAAAAAAAAACTTTTTAATTGAAAATCTGTGTTTTCTATTAATATTAAATTTTTCTTGAATCATGGGTCACCCTTTAGAAAATACAAATGTGTATGTTTTATTCTGTTGTAAAAGCCAGAAAGAATACTTCAAGAGTCTGTCTAGGTTTCTAGGTGCGCGTTCAGATTTAGACGTAAAAAATTAACTCGTCAACCTTCTGCCTAACTTATCATTTTGCGCGGACCCCCGCTGCATAGCGTCTATTGTAAGAATAGTGAGACATTTTTAATTAAGGAAATCGGGAGGCCCCTGCTGTGGTCCCCAACTCCCGGTCTGCGTGGCATTCCGTTGATTGAGGGGGCATTGTGTGACGTGAACGAAGAATAGTGACTTTTTTTTTAGATGGACTGTTAAGGACCTAATGGGATAAACGTGGGGTCTGGTCAGTCTGCCTGTCGATATCTGTTGGTTTTAAGATAGTGAAGAAGTTACACTTACACCATAATATTTTCTGAGTGAGACTTGAGTTTGAATGTCCAAGCCGCACATGAACATCGGCTTGACTATAAATCTAATTAATATTGGAACAGCTACAAAAATTGGAAGAAGTTATACAATGAGGATATTCAATGTGGTCTCTACAGAATAACACAGTTGTGAGAGGTAACACTCCCACAACGCATGCTGCGTCGAGTCCACTTTAGGGCCTCAATACCAAGGAGGTTTTCGTTTTCGCTCAATACTGAAAACAAATAATAGTACCTTAGGCAAATCTATGTTCTTCTTCTTCAACCTATCGCCACCCAATGCTGAGTGTAGGTCTCTTCCAATGCACGCCATTTATTTCGGTCTTGGGCTTTTCGAATCCAGTCCTTTCCTGCCACCTTGACCAGGTCGTCAGTTGTTGTGTCAAATGTATGTTATCATTCTCTAATTTTTATTACTTTTATACAGAAATTGTTGTTTCTTTTCTTTATCTGTGTTTCTTTGAACATTGTTTCAATGATGCAACACATTTCTCTACAGCTTTTTGTATGTACCTATGTTTTTAGCATTGTGTGTTTTGTATTTTTTAAAAACCTATTTAGTGGCTAAGAATTCCACCCATGCCGGGATTTGCCCCGCGACCTCTGGTTAACCATATAAGATAATAATAGAATTATATTTATCCTCCCAAATTTTCTGAGTAGGCCTTTCAGGTTTCAGTCGAAGAGGAACACAATTCGTCAAGGCGGGGATTTCTTTGACAGCCATTGTCTCCCGATGACTATTGGCAAGCAGAGCACGGTGACTCTTAAGGCAAGGAGTGTAAGTGTGAATATCGAACAAAATGATAATTATTCCTTTGTAGCGTCGCGTTTGATTGAAAATATTGATCAAAATACTACCCTTTGTCTGAGAGTTTGTCATTAGCTCTCTGAGTGTGATTAAAGCGCATTAAGCCTTTGTCTGTTTTGCACTACAGTTAAGCTTTTATGTGCATTATATTTTACTTATACAGTGAAATCTTTGTTTTGTTTTTTGTTTTTATTGTTTATTTGGCCTTAGCAGATGCACGTATATAGGTGGTAAGGTGATTTATACGGCGTTCAGTGGCACTTTCGTCCACTAGATAGGCGAAGAACCCACTTGAACGCTGCAATACCTGTGTGGCATAAGTTGAAGCTCCCCTTATGGGCCACAATTAAACCATTTTGCCAAATTGCTAATGCAGTTTATCGGCGAGCTCTTGTTAACAATCCGGTTGGTGGGCAGACCGCAAGTCCGATGGACTGACGACATAGTGAAAGAGGCTGAGACTAGCAGAGGACCGAATGGGTTGGCCTATGCCCAACAGTGGGCTATGTTTAAGGGTTTATTAGATAGATAAATAGACCACATAACAACCATAACATTTACATAGAGGCACATAAATTGTTTTGGCCCCACACTAGGTTACCCAGTGTCATGGGAACCAGAAACACCGTCATCACAAACATTTAAACTTCCAAGACCTGAGGTTTTTTTTGTACCCAGCCGGGATTCGAACCCGGGACCTCTCGCGTAGTAAGCAGATGTACTACCGTTGCGCCACAGAGGTCGTCAATCAATCATCGCATTCTGTCGACACTTGGTGGCGAGTCAACTAGACATATTAACATTAAGTGTATTTGTATAGTTGTCTTGCTGTTTTTTGTCGCTAATAAATATAATAAACTAGCTGACCCAGCGAACTTCGTACCGCCTAAAGTTGATTCTTATTTTTTTTCTCCGTAAGAACCATCCTCGTCCTTCAAGAAATATACTAAAAATATAATCAGGAAAATCGGTTCAGCCGCTCTCGAGATTTGAGCTTACCAACACATTCAGCGATTCATTTTTATATTATAGATAATTTCTTAGAAGCAAGGCAAGTTCAAGCTCGGTACTTACAATGAGAGTCTACGCTACGTTAACCAGACAAGCATGAGGCTTAAAAATCTGTATTTAGTTACTTTTATTTCCGTCAGAATGCAGCGCGGCATCACAATTTTTACATAGAAAAGTAAGTTGATAATCAGAGGGTGAAATTCGGGCAAGCCGGGCGTTTCACAGAGCGACTGGGCCGTCGCTGCAAAAGTTTAAATCCGTCGTTGACAGCACATTGTTTGGGTGCGGTTGATCACCGCAACTTTGCACTCTGCTAGGGCTAAGACCCACTGGCGCTGACTGGTGCTCGTTAATGCATGCCGTAGCAATATTGATGAAAAAATTAAATTTAATTGTATTATACTATTTTTATTTTTAATGCACTAACCCGTGCTAAGGACAATATATTTTTTTAAAACCTATTTAATTGTATTGTGAAGCACTCGTGGCCTAGTCGAACCCAGTGATTGGAATTGGGTAACTACCACTAGTAGCATTTTTCCGAGCGCTTCCGTGCATCGCAAGGCACGTTCAGCCATTGTTGCCGGCTGTCATGTAATGGCAATCGTTAAGCCAAATCAGAGGCCATATGAGCGGCTTGATACCTTCTGACAAATCTAGGCCCGGCCACTGTCTCACAATCCTCCACCGTCTCACAATCCTCCACCAACCCGGTCTTGGCCTCGGTGGTGGAGTATGGCCTAACCTTCCTGCGATGCAGGAAAAGACCCGTGCCCCAGCAGTGGGGACAGTGTGTTCACGCCCTAACAGCGGAGCCGCGGTGAAAGTGCGCAGCCCGGGCTTGCCAGAGATTACCCGGGTGTTAAAAAATGAACTTTATTCGCGAACGCTGTGATTCGAAAAGCCCCGGTTTAATAAAATATGCGAGTTTAGTCTCTGCGGGCTTAATGAGACAAGAGAAACCAAAAACCGTTTCTCTTTGCCGTTGATGTTTAGCGGCTGGGTGTGACTTTTACGATATCAAACCTTTGTATGTCCCCACCTATCGCACGAGTATCTTGGTGGCCATACTCCACCACGGGGGCCAAGTTCAGGTTCGTGGAGGATTGTTAGACAGTGGCGGGCCTTACTATGTAGCGCTCGCGGAGCACCTAGCACTGGCTGAAAATCAGCGCTGAAGGCTTATCCATCGGCATATTGCTGAGTTAGTTGCTGTTTATAGTTACGCGCCGTGAGCTTTAGTGTTATTTTCTTTTTTTAAATGTTATGTATTTTAAGTTTGTTTTGTTATTATGGCGTGTGTACTGTGGCTATAGTAAATATATTTTTTTCTTCTTCGTAATGGCTTAAAAAAGTATTGGCAGTTTATAAAAAAAAACTTTTTTAAAGAAAACTGCCAGTATACCTTAAGACCTAAAACTTGGTTCGTGGTCAAATTAATCTTCCGTATGGCCTCCCTTGACTGCGTGGCGGTGCCGCCAATCACTATGCAACTTTGCCTATAACGCTGGCGAAGTTTCGCTAAGTTTGATGAAAAACTTCGCTATGTTACAGATTTGTAGCGCTAGGGAAGGGTAGACAGCGCGTGGTAAATTTCACTTTGAACTATTTTGATGTGTTCCTGCGCTTAAATTACATCACCACTTTTATAAGATTATCTTTATATAGAATTGGGCAGGCCATATAAGTAGTATGAGCCCAGACAGGTGGGACAAAGTTGCCACTGACTGGGTCCCACGCTATAGATACCGTAAACGTGACCGATCAAGGCCGAGATAAGCGGGACGACTTCACAAACTTTCTGCCAGAATCGCTGGGATAGCTGATGACAGAGAGGAGCGGAAAGAAAAGGGGAGGCCTTTGCCTAGCAGTAGGACACTAAACCCGCTAATTAAGAAATACATATATTTATTTTATGAGATATTCTTCTGTAGAGTAAGTTTGTATATAGAGTATATTCTCTGAAACTACTTATCTGATTTCAAAAATTCTTTCAACAATATTTAAGACGGATCTTCTGGATGACATAGGCTATAGACGAATCCGTTTATCCCGCAAACGTAATCATAGGTACTGCTAGTATTATATAATCGCCTTTCTGCTATCTATTAGAATCACCGTAACAATTATGCCCTAGATGCCTCCCTTAAACTCTTTCATCTCAATTCATCGGGCAATAAATAGCCGACCATTTTTTATCGTATCTACAAGTTCCCAACTCTCTGGACGCTATCTTTACAACATTCCTGGCATCTATTAGTTGTATGAAGTACCGAGAGATTTATTCCGGCTCACTTTGTCCGTTATTACTCGATTTAAGCGGAAGTTACATAAAGTTTCTCGCACGCGAGCATCAAATAATCGTACACGATTGTTACATAGCCAAACTCGCCATTCGATTCGCGCTTGAGGTTGTTTATAATTTGAAAGTGTCAATGTCAAAAATCAACACAGAGTGAGTACCTACTGATTTTGACACGCGACTCACCATTCCTGACCTATTTTTTTTTTAAATTCGTGACACACTACCACTGACTTATAAAAAAAAACGTGTTTTTAAATGGCGGATATCTTAAAAGAAACTCGTGTACCTAGTTTAAAAACAAAGGTTTGCTGGAAGAAATATCTTTCACACCTTTTTAATAAAGGATACTAATAATAGTAGAAAAACCGAGGCAGAGATTTTGTGACGACCACCAAATAAGATAAGAATATTCTTTATTGTACACTAGAAAAACAACAAATACAAAATAATTACAAGTATACATTGTACAATTGGCGGCCTTGTTGCTGAAAGCAATTTCTTCCAGACAACCTTACGACGGAAAGTTGGTGAAAGAAATTAAAAAGACGGGTAGCCAGAGCAAATTTTAATATTGATACATACTTATACTTACAAATATTTACCTGCATAGGAATATGGCCTGGGGTAACGAGGAGTGGAGATTAGTAGGGGAGGCCTATTCCCAGCAGTGGGACACGATCTTTTTTATGTAGCCTAAAAACGTCCCACTGCATGCCACAGGCCTTCTCTCAGATAGAGAGAATGGACTTAATTACCAAGCGTAACTAAACATCAAAGGTTATTTAGAAGACGAAGGTGTCTGGTATTAAACAGTAGGTAGATCATCTTAATGGGTATTTACAGGACGAGAGTGTTTAGTCCTTAACACATTTCTCAGTAATATTTTTTTTTAGGTTGAAAACTCTGTTAATTAAGTTGAAAAGAATTAGCTTCTTTTCCACATAATATGATAATTATGAAAATAACAACTTTGACGTTCATTAAGTATTAATTCATTTTGTTGTTTTATGTAACATAATTATACGAGTACGTCTCACTGCAGGGCAGAGTGCTTAGTGCGAGTTTGACAGATCCAATCGAATAACTTTACTACCGCGTTAATCGAGCATTGAGTAGTGAGTATGAGTAAGTTAACCGTTCGAACTGGCAAAACGCTGTCACAGTACAACTCGCACTCGCGTTTATTCGTGTTTTGGCTGGTAAACGTGTTCACTTCTCAACGTAAACCATTACAACTCGCACTCAGCAATTTTAATTTCCATATTTGACGCTAGGCGGCGCTTCCTCGATGCCATAGAAATATGAGTTTACGTTAATGCGATCGAGTAGTTAAAAAATTCGCACTAAGCACTCGGTCTTCTCACAGTGAGAGAGAAAAAGAGAGAGAGATTATGGGCTTAATTTTCATGCGTGCCCACCGCGGATTGGCAATTTTTAGTTTGTATTTGAACATCTCAGACGCTCAGATTTCCTCACTATGTTTTCCTTCACGAGTGGAATTGGTACTATACCTTCACGGATGTATATAACTTAGAAAACAAAGTCATGGCTGATCCAGAAAAAGATACATGATCAGAAAAGTCAGAAAAATTAGACAACTTACAGACGTGTCGACGGCGAGGCTGGTCTATTTTAGTTATTTTCACAGTGTCATGTCGTATGGTTTGTTATTATGGGGACGGGCAGCAGATATAGAAACCATATTTGTCTTGCAAAAAAGAGCAATAAGAGCTATTTACAACTTAAACAGTAGAGAATCGCTAAGGGAGCGTTTTAAAGAAATAGGCATTCTTACACTGGCTTGCCAATATATATTCGATAATATAATGTATGTCCGAAAAAATATAACAATGTTTAAATTAAATAGGGACGTTCATAACGTAAACACAAGGAATAGAAACAAGGTTGCTTGTACTAAATCCCGATTAGCCAAGGTAGGCACATCATTTGTAGATTACTGCGTTCGTTTTTACAACAAAATTCCAGAACGTGTTCTATGCTTGTCTGAAAATAAATTTTAAAATTTTCATTAAAAATTCGCTATGTAAAAAGGCATATTATAGAATAGACGACTATATAAACGATCCTAATCCGTGGTAGTAAACCAATTCCACCGCGATTTTATTGTTAAGTATAACTAAGTATAACATATATTTTATAATACAAGTGTGTACAGACGACGTGATTGCATATTAATAACTATATGATACCTTATATAACTGACAAAAACTTAACTGCAAGTTTGCTAAAGGTCACTCGAATGGTAGCGTGGTGTTCGGGTCATCTATCTCCCTCCAAAATGGTTGAGACTGATGATGGCTGAGCACTGCGTTATGCTCGTGAACGAGTGCTGTTCGTGTGTCTGGCCGCAGCACTTATGTTTTCCCCTATTATTGTGAGACATTTGACTAATGCTTTGGCATTTGGGGTTGTTAATGGCAGTCATGAAATCTTATTAGGTTTACATATGGCAACTGATGTATTTGGTTTTAAGATGATTTGAGAAAAGATGGTCAGAGTGGAGTTTTTTTTTCCGCTGCCTTTTTCTCCACTACAATACGGCCCGAAGGCGGTGGCTTACACTTTACATTGTACATTGACATTCAGCAAATAGAATGTAAATTCTTTACGTTGAAATAAAATTATTTGAATTTGAATTGAATTGAATACAAAGAAGCCTAAGGACTTTAGTACGTGTTATTTATTACAGATTTATTTATTAAGAATTGAAAATTACAAACATTAAACTTAAAAACCTATTTAGAGGCTAAAAATTTCACCCATGCCGGGATTCGAACCCGCAACCTCTGGCTATCCGTACCAGCGCTCTACCAATTGAGCCAATGGGCGACTCACGGCATCAGTGAAATTTCGAACCTCTTTACAATATTCTCTGTATTACGTAAAGGCAGCGACATCTGACTTAAGCAAATTGCATTACTTACAGCCCCGACTACCTACTTTGCAGTTAGGTTTAACATCGGAACGATATCACTGTACCCACATGATTACACTATTTTTATTTTTAATGCACTAACTCGTGCTACATTAAACTCCTCGATAATATTTTTTCTCAGACGTTTTCTTTTGGAGAGGTAATATTAAGAAACTTTTGAGTCCGTATTTTCTGTATAATTTGATTTAGGTAGTTCAATCAGGTAGTTATTTTGTTTATTTTTAATGAAAGATGTTACCTAGGACCGTCGCTTATGACATTCAGGTACCAAATTCGCGAAAAAGCAACTTCATTGTTTGGTATTATTACCTTACGGCTAATTTAAAGCTGTCGTAACCCTATGCAATGCCTGTTAGGCTGTTGCCCCCACATTTATAGCCCAATCATCTGCTTAAATTAAGGCATAAACGCAATCGCTTTATTGGTTCCCGGGCACCAAACTTGCTTACGTTTATTTTCGAGAAGTATGCCGAGTATTGTGGCGAGCACATGACAACTCTGCGCGCACTACAAACTACAACACTCCTGCATCGCGCAATCAAAGTTTTTACATGACACCATGAATATAACGTCCGACTTACAACAGTCGTACCGGCCGTCCCCAGGCATACGATCTACCTGACGGAAAATGTGTGCGAATTTATTATATCTAATTACATTTATCTTTGCCTCAATATAATTATTAGAGCTAGTTATTTATTTGTGTATAATTTTATTTGTATATTATTGTAGCTTATTCTATGATGTAGTTATCTATCACGTAGTCTATGAAGTATTTAAGTATCTTTTTCATCCTGTATTTATAATACGTTTTCTATTCATATGGGTATTATTCTATATAACATATAAGTATTCTACTCTATACGGTATTATAAATTCTTTAGTATTGTTGTCGCCCATGATTATAATTATCGCACCGCAGTCTGTGACGCTCGTGGAGTAGCACATTACACTAACTGAAAATCAGCGCTGAAGGCTTGTCCATCAGCATATTGCTGAGTGAGTTGTCATTTATAGCAGCAGAGACACGCCGTGATGTTTTTGTTTTTTGTGAATTTTATGTTTAGTAATATGTTTTAAGTTTGTTGCTGTGGCGTGTGAACTGTTTCTATAATATGTGTATTTCTACTTCTTCTTCAAATTTCCCTTTATAGTGGAAAAGCACGATCACCCGCTCTTCCCAATACGTATCTGAGCTAAGCGGACAGAAAGATGCACCCAAAGTGGATAGGCGTGGCCAAACAGTAAGGTTTCTTTGTTGATTTAATAAATCAGATTGTACTCGTTCAATGCTTGACATAGGCCTCCTTTGAGGCACGCTACTTCCTTCTATCTTCCCTCCATCCTCATCACCCTCGTTGTTACGGAATGGACTGTATAAAGAAGGAAATTAATGAAAAACGGGTAAAACGAAGTATTATAATAATAATATATTTTATTTATCAATACACTTGCCATATTATACTAATACACATATTTCACAAATATAATTTACGCACAAATTAAGTCTATAGGATTGTAACGGTGTCTGTACTATTATATAATACTCTATGACAGACACCAGCGTGCATAATATGAAAGTAAAACAAAATATGGGCAATACAATGGTGAGAACAAGAGTATTTTTGTTGGACTAAAACTTTCGTAAGCATTGTAGACTTTTAGTCCGACACAACACATTGTAGACTTTTAGTCCGGATTTACTTACGGGTGTTGTTATATCGGAAAAGTCCAACCAGGTTTCGCTCCGATTCGCAGAGCTTAATCATGGTGAGCAGAGACGGAGCTCGCCATTTTAGTCCGGATTCACCCGTAAGTAAATCCGGACTAAAAGTCTACAAGGACAAGAATATTACAGCATGGGTGACATGAGAGAGAAAAGTGAAAAGGAAAAAATATACAGAATTATAAAATGATTCCGCGGAGTCTTCCGAACTCATCATTCGCGATTGCTTTTAGCAATAAGGCCGCCAATTGTACTTTGTATTTTTACATGTTTTATAATATGTGCTCTGGTGTACAATAAAGAATATTCTCATCTTATCCTATCTTCCTCCTTAAAAATGCAAAGATAGTGTTAACTCCCTCAGCTCTAGAAATGGCCAATCCGCGGTGGGCATGCGTGGTAATTAAGCCCATACTCTTTTTTTCTCTGAGAGAATGCCTGTGGGAGCAGTTGAACTGGGACCAATACAGGCTACATAAAAAACATATCACCTTTATTTGGTCTCCGTGGTCGCTTTGAAAGCTCACTCCTCCGCAGAGAAACTACAACGCTTCTTGCGGCACGCAACTCCAAGTGCCCAATAAACATGCCCATTACCTAAATCGCGGCACTCACGCGGCCTAACGAATTATCGGAGTCGGTGCGTTGCTCCCTGAGGCAGTTCCATCAAGAAAATGGAAATATATTTGATTTTTGAAGAATATTTCCACTGAAAGTACTCAGAGGTTTTTCGTAGAAACGAGAATGGATATTGATGCTGTTGATGTTGAATTTAAAGGTTCAAATTTCTGTTTCCCTATTATCATGGCCAGCCGGTGTCAGTCCACTGCTGGACATAGGTTTCTCCCAAGACACGCTACTCCACCTGGTCCAGGTCCAACCTGTATTCAGGTTTGCCTAACAAAGTTAAAACTCCATATTAATTAAATTAGTTTGATACTGCTGACACTAAAAATCTTTTCAGTTAACCTGTTTAGCACCCCTGTAAGCCCTCATCTTATGGTTATTAGTTTTTATTGCAGTCGTCAGCAGTATAATTTATTTTATACTCTTTTATTGTATGGAATCAGGCGTTGATTTCATACAATAATAATTATACTTTGCGGAAATACATAAAAGCATTAAAAACTGAAAATAACTTTGCTAAATTCCGCCAAAAATCCCTCAAGCACCATTTGGTTAGTTAATGCACCGCCCTCCCTCCCACTTTTTCAATCCGAAGCAAGACACAAACACACCACCAAAGACACCAATACTTGTGTGAGAAAATACGCGGCCCGTTGCGCCTCTAACACGAGGCCTCAGGCTCACAAGTGCAAGTGACTTGTACCGCAACCGCATGGTGCTTGTGGGATTTGTGGCGGAATTAAGCAAAGTAATTTTCACATTTTAATGTGTATACTCTTTTTCTATTCAATTTTGTTGTTACATTTAAAATTTATTAATTTACACGGCATTAGGGCGAACAGCACCGTATCCGAATAATCGTCAGGTAATTGCGCTGACGGCAGTTAGACGACGCGTTTTAGAGTTTTAACTGCGATTAATTCAACAGGAGTTCGCCCTGGCGTTTTGCCCCATTTACATTTCTTGCTCTCCTTTGCTTCCACCGATCACGAGAGCGATTTTATTTTCCTGGATATATTACACAGATCTCGTTAGTCCCATACTAAGTACAACTTAATGAGTTGTGCTGCAGGTGCTAACTCGACGATACATTAAAATAAATACAATAAATACATAGAACATCCAAGACCCAAGACAAACTAGTAAAGTTCGTTTCCTAGTTTAACCCGGCTGGGGATCGAACCCGAGTTCGGTTTTACAGTCAGTGTGCCAAACCGTAGCGCCACCGAGGCCGTCATTGCAAATAATATTACCATGGAGAGACAATCTAGAGGTTTTTTTTAGATTTTTCATATTAGTCCGTCGACGGCGGCCTTTTATAACGTAACATAAACTAACCTTCCGGGATTCGGGCTCCCGGAAGGATATTCAGAGTCCAAAGCCTTGACGACCGCTGTGGCGCAGCGGTAGCGCGTCTGCCTACCATGCAAAAGGTCCCGGGTTCGAACCCCGGCTGGGGACATTAAAAAAAAAACCCCAGGTCTTGGATGTTTACATGTTTGTGATGTCGTTGTTTCTGGTTCCCATGACACAGGGTATCCTAGTGTGGGGCCAGAAGCAATGTATGTGCTTGTATGTAAATGTTATATTAAAATCTGACAATCCCCACGATCCTGAAATACATATTTCGCTTCATTAACACGTCATTTTAGTTTCAATGTTTTTACCTTAGAACCCCTGTTTTAGGCTGTTTATAACATTTTGTTATAGCCTGTATAGTCTTTAATTTAAACGTGACTCTGAAAAGAAATGATGAAATGAAAAGGTTTTATTCAAAGTAGCGCAGAAACTGCGGCTTTATAAATGTTATAAGTCAAACTAGGTATCCATTTCTAAATCATTTTGGAGAAAAAATGGACAAAATAACTCCAAACCTAGTCTTTTCAAAGACCTTAATTAACAGAATTTACATAGTTACTGAGGTAACTCTTACGTACAAAAGATAGGAAAATATCCACTCATATCTGCTGAATAGACTGCTAAAAACAAGGTAGGTAACTCTCTTAATATAAAAATGTCGTGTCACATTGTTTGCTATCGAAATCCTTCAAAACGGCCTCACCGGTTTATTTGTTTTTTTTTGTAGGTATAATGTTTGGTAGGTTGCAGGCTTATTAATAAACAGAGTGCTATTTTCTAGCATTATCTTTTATTATATTTCCTAATTCGGACAAAATTGAAACGCGTCGCTCGAATAAAAAAAACACCACCAAATCAGTGGCGCAAGTGATGTGTTCACACGAATGTACCTTGGACTTCCTACTCCACTTCTGTGCGATCTCTAATGTAAAGTTAGTCGGTTGTAATGCAAAAAGTTAAGGCATGTTGCAGGTGATGGTGAAAGGGTAGGTTTTGGGTAACTTTTTGATACTAGTTAAATGAAAGCCATTAATATCGGCAGCGCAGCTCACTGTTGGGTAATCCGACGCGTCGAATTAATGTAGGCACAGCTTAGGATCGATGTCAACCCTTGTATGTCTCCATTGCTGGGGCAGGGGTCTGTTCCTTCATCGGAGGAAGGTTACCACGGGGGCCAAGTCCAGGTTGGTGGAGGATTGTAAGACAGTGGCGGGCCTTACTGTCAGAAGTTATCAAGCCGCCCTTAAGGCCTCTGACATTTCTTAACTCTTCTGGAAGAAATTGCTTTCAATTTCAATTGTACTCTGTACCTTTACATGTTTTATAGTATGTGCTGTGTACAATGAAGAATATGCGCGCATCCGTGCTTCACAATGCACGTTAAGCCATCGGTGCCGGCTGTCATGTAATGGCAGTCGTTAAGCCATGTCAGAGGCCTTATGGGCGGCTTGATTATGGGAACTTCTGACAGTAAGGCCCGCCACTGTCTTACATTCCTCCACCAACCCGGACTAGGCCTCCGTAGTGGAGTATGGCGTAAGCTTCCTGCGATGCAGGAAGAGATCCGTGCCCCAGCAGTGGGGACATAAAAAGGGTTGATATCGATGTAGTTACTTAGAAGCCTAAAATTGGGGAAGGGTTAAAAACCAATAGACTCCTCTAAATCTCTGTAATCAAAAATAAATCTTATTATTTTGTTCATCTCATTCTTGTTTTCACCTCAAGTAACTTCAGTTTATTTTCCCTCGAATTATTTTATTTCAACTCGACCAAACAATAATACAAACTGTCTGAAAGATCATTCGCGCAGATTGCATCTCGTTCTTTAAAATTACAAAAGTTTCCTCCACTGACCAGATTGTCTCATTTTTTGCCCTCAAAACTCTGCGGCTGAGATTTTAGATCAAAATTTGGGACCATGAGTTTTTGGCCGTGGTCCCAGTTGTTCCTACAGAATACTAAAACACGTGCGAAGACGTCAGTTTAATTGTAATCTGATCGCCAAAAGACATTTGTTGACAGGCTTTTTTTACTAAACCCATCAACGTCCCGCCGTAGCGCATAGGTTTTTTCTCAGAGAGAGAGAGAGAGAGAGAGAGAGTATGGGCTTAATTACTACGCCCACCGCGGAGAGGCTCAAACAAACAGACTTGATAAAAATATCAGATTGTACTATTTTTATTTTTAATGCACTAACCCGTGCTAAGGACAAATTTAAAAACCTATTTAGAGGCTAAAAATTTCACCCATGCCGGGATTCGAACCCGCAACCTCTGGCTATCCGTGCCAGCGCTCTTCCAATTGAGCTCAATTGGACGAGCGCTGGCACGGATAGCCAGAGATTGCGGGTTAGGTTTTTAAAAATATCAGAACCAAAAATATAAATAACTTGATTTTCATCTCAATAATACTACTCAGCGATAATCTCACAATCATAGTTTATATAACAATAACTACTCCATATTATAAACACAAAATTTTACATTATCTTCTTTTGAGAGAAGAGTTACAAAGTTTACATAAAACTTACTATACTATATTCTACTTAGTATTTTCTAAGGTTAACACGAGCAGTAGACAGGTGTTGTGATCCCGGCACCTGAAAAAGTGCCGAAACGTCGGAAAATTGTAAAAATGTAATAAACGAGCATAAATCCGTATAAAAACAGTTTTAATTATAGTCTACTTACTATTTGATCTACAAATACAATTTGAACTTTGGTCTAAAACCATCTGGTACGAAAAGCATTCGGTCCCAAATTTTTCACCGCAAATTAGGCTCCTGGCCCGTTGCCAGGAAGAGGATTAAGCCCCGCAATGCTAGCTCTAGATTAAGGTCGCAGCACTAATCTCGAGGGCTCAGGCTTTATTGTTGGTACATGACAAAAGATCACTGGTGTTTATGAAGGGGTTAACTAAGATTTAGTTACGAGTAACTGGACATGTGCAGAACTTTCTGTTTAATCAAACAGAGACAAGCTCAGTTATTATAACTGAGCTTGTCTCTGTTTGATTAAACAGAAAGTTATTTAATTGTATTTCTTAAAGATTCTCGATGCTCATACCTAGATAAACATTAAACGGGTCTAATTGCTATTACCGAGTCATTGGAATCAATCACTTGTGTTAAGATAAGAGAAGATAAGAATATTCTTTATTGTACACACTAGAAAATAATTACAGAGACAACAGTTAAAAAAGAAGAGGTACCATTGGCCTTATTGCTGATAGCAATTTCTTCCAGGCAACCTTAAATCGGAAAGATTGCAGAAGGAGAAACAACAAAAAAACTGTTGTTAAGCAACAACAGGCGCTGTCAGGTGCAGGATGGGTGTCCGTCGCGTGACTACCAGGAACGGAATTTTAACGGTACCGGCTGACATGTCCTTGCCAGAGGCCTTACGGGCGGCTTGATAACTTCTGACAGTAAGGTTCGCCACTGTCTTACAAACCTCCACTAACCTAGACTTGGCTCCCGTGGTGAAGTATAGCCTAGCCTTCTTGCGATGCAGGAAGAGACCCGTGCGTCGGTGGGGGCATACAAGGGGTTGACATCGTATCGTATGAACAATCACTCAAAAATAACATTTTGCGTCCATAAGACATAATTTGATGCATTTTTATATTGTTGGGTATGCTTTATTAGCAAAAATTAACTTTCTAGCCAACTTTGAATAATAAATAAAATGAAGTTGTCTGTAGGTCGTGTTTGAAAATCTCGACTCTTTGAGCTTTGACTTGCCCCTGGCCCGCGGCCGGGAAAATATGACGCAGCAATAATTTTATTTCCATCTCTAGCATCGTGTTTAATATTTAGCGACAAAGTCATTAAGGCGGACGTCTCGAAAATTAAAATATTTAAAGGCGAAATGTCCGTGCAGCGATTTTAAATTTCACTAATTAAGCTGGGGGATTTATTCGAACCGTTAAATCTCCAAGCAGTTTGAAAACAAAACGTGATTGCTCGACGACTTATAATTTAATGCAATTCTCTCTTTAAATGCGCTGACCCAAAGCACAGGCGATCGCGGAATCTTGGAGAATCATCTCTACAGAAGGAGTCAAAGCTGTTTGTCATAATTCTTCTTCTTCAGGCTATAATGTTAGTCTATTACTAATGAGCGCCATAGCGCCCTGTCTTCAGCTTGCCACATCTAGCATCTGCCGGTAGTTTTTTCGCAGATCGTCATCCCACCTAGTCGGAGGGCGTCCTACACTACGTTTGCCGAGTCGCGGTCTCCACTCAAGAACACGTGTACTCCAACGGTTGTCTGTTCTTCGCGAGATATGGCCAGCCCACTGCCACTTCAGCTCGCTAATTCTCTGAGCTATGTCGATAACCTAGGTTCTCTGTCGGATGCATTCGTTACGAATCATATCCTTCAGAGAAGAGTTATATATTAAACGGGTCTTATGACGATTATTTATTAGGTAACACGTAATTACCTTCATTCCCGACGTTTCGGCAGCGCTGAAGTTGCCGTGGGCACGGGTAGGTTGAATTGACCGAAGTTACTACCCACAATAATTGCTGTTCTCGCCATTTCAGTTTACGCGTGACCACGGCAACTGCAACGCTGCCGAAACATCGGGAATTAAGGTAATTAAGTTAAACGTAATAAATAATCGCGATTAGACTTGTTTGTTATATAATTATGTATAAGTAAACCGAATCATTAAGAATACTATGATTATTTTTGTTCGTCCGAAAGACCGAACAAATTATCTAGTCTTGGATTTAAGACTGATCACCCAACTAAATTACTATATAAACATTGTTTGCTTCTTGGCACAATCGTAACTTATCTCAGTACCGTGGATTGGTGATCAATTTAGTTATAAATAAATAAAAAATTCGGTCGAGGGGACCGGATCTCGAGACTAAAGTGGAGGTGGGCGGGGCACTTGGCAAGGCGGGAAGACGGCAGGTGGACCAGAGCAGTCACAGAGTGGCGGCCGAGAACGGGAAAGCGGTCGGCGGGCAGACCAGCGGCCCGATGGTCAGACGATGTGGCAGAGTCAGTGGAGGATCCTTGGATGAGGATGGCGAGAGACCGTGAGGCTTGGCATAATGGGGAAAAGGCCTATACCCAGCAGTGGGCAGCGGTGGGCTGATGATGATGATGATGATGAAATAAAAAAAAACAATCAAAAGTTCTATGTTTTCCTTCATAGTGTCCAAGTGTTATAAATAAATAAAAAATAAATAAAATATAGTTTATTTGCCAATTACAAGTAAAATAATAGTAAAAAGAAATATTCACAGATACGAGTATGTACATCTTTACTGCACCAATTTGTACTTCATGAGATAGCTTGAGATCTCCACACTAGGCTTAGCCTGTAACGTGGAGACCGCACGACGAATTTATATAACATGAAATTGTGCGTATTTTATGTAGTTACAGTGTCCAACTGTGAAATGTTATTACTACAGTAACCAAGTCTTAATAGAAATGGATACATACATAACTTCTCGCCTGCATCCTTTTGTATGGGAAATGATCGATTTAACCGGCTAACTCGAGTTAAATGAGCTAACTCGGGCTGACGCAAGTGGGCCTTAGTAAAAATTTAACCTTAACCTAGTTAGTGAAACTTTTAATTTATTGTAAGGCTACGCGTGCACGGGTTACTTTTGTCACCGTGACTGTTAGACCTAATACTATGAACTTTCCTATGTGATTTAAGTGATTGTGAGAAGTTTAAAAAGAAAATATCTATTTAACATAGATATTTTCTTTTTAAACTTCTCCTACAATCTGTTAATCTACAATAGTATGCGTTTACGTACGCGTGACCACTTTTTCGTTGAATAGAATGTCGATGGGTTGTAAAACGCTTCGCCCTATCCCTTGCGCCATGAACACAGTAAGGGTGCAGAATCCTCTTATTGCAGCTCGCTGGGCCGAGAGGCAGGGCCCGGGACCGCGGGGCCCTACGGGGCCCAGGGGGGCTCGCTTCGTTAACGTTAATGCGCCCAGCGTGGGTGACGACTGCACTTTTTGACGGCCCTACATTGTGTCGCAGTTTGTTTGAAGTGATTTTGACGTGGATTTTGGGCTTTTGAAGGTTTGGGGCCTTGAGTGTTATGGGGATTTAATCTATTGAGTGGCTGTTTAAGTTGACTGTTCAATTATCTATGCAGTGTACTGCAGTTTTCTAAGTAGAGCTTTGATTAGTGATTTTGATGTTACGAAGTTTCTTTTTTTTATGGTTTCAAGCAGAAGCAGTTACCTTTAATTATCATAGTATTCTATGATTGGCTTGGCCTTTGCATCCATGTCATGAAAATTTAGGCAGCGTTCTGTGGCATCTTCACTCACACTGGATTCTATGATTAAACCGTTGATAAACAGATGCTTCTTTTAAGTGATAGTATGATAGTAGACTAAATATTTATAAGATTCTTGAGTAAAGAAAACGTGGAAAATTGCCTGGAAGCTTGGAAAAATCGGAAAAATTTGAAGTGATTTCATTGTGGACTTTTTATTTAGCCTATATACGTCTCACTACAGGGCACAAGCCTTCTCTCAAAAGGAGAGGATGCGACTATGGGCTCAACTGAACGCCGCCAAATGTTGGTAGTGAAAGCTGCCCCATAGTTATGCCCCTCGGTTCTTCTTCTTTTTAATCTTTTTCTATAAGTCATCTTTTGTTTTTTCCTCCTGTAAAAATGTTTGCGCAAGTAACACGCTATTGTAAATAAAACACTGATTCTATTGAAAAGTCGTCGTATTTATTCTGCGAGGATTCGTAAAAGAGATAAATCTCTTCATTTGGTTATGAGTCTACAGGCAAAAAGTCAAAGAAGGCAAAGTCTATCAAGTCAGTTAGTTGTGAACAGGATTGGTTTTTGAATTTCTGAATAATATTAAAATAAAAAAATATTTTGAAGTAACCTACTTATGTTTCATTGCAATTGCAATGCAGCATTGCATTCAGAGCGATTCAAATTAAAAGTATTCTATACTATATTAGGAATATCTACACAGATATTCCTAATATAGTATAGAATACTTATTGTACATTAAAAGTTCCTCTTTTAATGTACAATAAAGTGTTATCTATCATCTATAGTCTAGAAAAGATCTTTATCTGTGCCAAATATTCAGCCGTTTAAATGTGATTAAGTGACAATTTAGCACATTCGTTGGAAGTTGGAGTCGGAGTTGAAGTATTAGAAGAAATTCCTTTTTGTAATAAAGCCGCTAATTGTACTGGACATTATTATGGTTAGACTCTCAAATGTGATTCCTGGTGAAATTAATTAATCCATTGTCAGGCAATGGTATAACAGTTATCGCCTTAAATTACCTTAAAACATTGAAATAAAGTCCAAAACCACTGAACAATTAAAACTGCCTCTGCCCGTTAGAGGGTAAATAATGAATTTTCCACTTAGTTATATATTATACGGGTCTAATCGCGGTTATTTATTAGGTAAAACGTAATTACCTTATTTCCCGATGTTTCGGCAGCGTTACAGTTGCCGTGGTAACTCGGATTTACCACAGCAAATTAATTGACCATAAGGTAATTACGTTTTACCTAATAAATAATAGCGATTAGACCCGTTAAATAAATAACTATGTGTGAGTGTCGCGAATCATTAGAAAATACTAATATTCAACTTATTTATCTCTTTCACACACTTTCAAACCTCCAAGCTTATTCTCAATCTTGTGATCACACTCCTGCCTCTTTAGAGCTAATGACGTAGGGTATATAGTGTACATAGATCGCTTGATGTATCGACGGACACCACACTGCACTAATCGTAGTAAACAGAAGATTGATGTCCGAGCGAATTAGCATGCCGGCAGCGCGCTGGCGGAAAAATCCCATCCAACTTCTCAATAAGGAGAGGGTACTTTGACATTTACAGGGCATTCCGCTCTGGTCCTTTATTATGACTAAGTTTTATATAGTTTCAAAATTACCATGTTTTGGACACAGAAATATTTGTAACAGAAATTTAATATGGCAATGGTGACTTTTTTATAAACAGTCACCATAATCACCCCGTTTATAGTTATCTGTTTAACGGTTCCAGTTCTATTGGGCCGAAAATAGTTTTGCCATTGTACTTAAGAAGCGCTGAGGTCGGTAAATACCTCAGACACTATGATTTTCTTACTATATTTTCCTTGCCTTTGTGGTATTGCTACCATGACTTTACGATTGAACATAACTTAGTAAACAAAGTCATTGGTACACACCGGGATTAGAACTCACGACATCCCGTGTAGGTAGCTGTCGCTCTACCGCTTCGCTACGACTGTTTATACATTTGACGGGTCTAATCACGATTATTTATTAAGTAAATCTCAATTTTTGATCTTCAATCTGTGAAAGATAGCGTGAACATGAAGTGGCTTTTAAGTTTTACATGTTCACCGTCCTGTATCATAAGCAACCATTGATGTATTTTGTATATTTGTATATCTTTTCCTTTGATACTTGGTACTTCTGACAGCAAGATGCTCATAATCCCTCAGGACATCCCTCATATTCTACTTTTGGGTCCAGACCGAAACGAAAATGGCAAAATTTCATTTATAGATTTGGTCTGTGTTATTATGCTAGGCACAGACATCAGGTCTGTGCATGGGGATTATGGGCATTACCCCCCAATAATGGCACAACCTTGCCTCTCCTCCTCATTCTCATCCTCCAACCTCATTACGGTAGGGCTATGTCCAGCAGTGGACTAATACACTGAAGAGTAAGGCTTCAGGTCATCATCGTGATAGCTAAAACTAGCTGGTTATGGTAATGTTGTGTGATAAAAAAACAAAATAAATGCGTTCCAGCGTATTTTCCTTAACATGGGTACATTCTTAAGTATTACGTCAAGATCCTTCACATCTTTCTATTAGTGCGCAAATATATTAATTACAAATTCAGTCCACGTTTAACAAATTTAAGGTTCTTACCAAATGAAATTAATTTGTACTTAATACTTTAAGTATGTACAGAAAAATACAAAATTAAATGTCATATTTATAATAAATCAATAATCACTTCGACTTTTCTTTGAAGCTTATAAAGGTGGCACGGCAGAGCAAATGCCTTCTCTCAGAGAAAGAGTGTAGTGTTAATTACCACGCCTGCCCACTGCGGATACTATAACTTCATAAAAACACATAACGTAGAAAACAAGGTCATTATAGTCACTTTCTCATGATTAAATTCATCAACATTAAAATAAACTAATAATATATATAAAACCAAGGTTATGCAATGTGTAGGTATGCTGTGGAAGGGAGCAACCCATGATCGCAATCCTCAGTCATGAGGAAACGATGAAGAAGAAGAAGATTCAATAGTTATCTATTAAACGGGTCAAATCGCGATTATTTATTAGGTAAAATGTAATTACCTTATTTCCCGACGTTTCGGCAGCGTTACAGTTGCCGTGGTCTCGGGTAGACTCAGGGAAAAAAGGTAATTACGTTTTACCTAATAAATAATCGCAATTTGACCCGTTTAATATATAACTATGTATGAGTATCGCGAATCATTAAAAAATACTAAGAAGATTAAATATTAATTTATTTTGTTATGGGGCCTAGAGATTTGCGTCAAGCAGGAGCAGCCCGAAGGACGCTTGCTTCTCTCGTCACGCACACAATTTCCCTTGTTTTAAACACCCCGCTACGGTAATCACGCTGATTATTGCACTATTTAATATTCATAACGGAATAGCCATTGTGAAGGGTCTGAGGAGTGGAGGAGTCAAACCGTTGGTTCGCTGAGCTTACGGGACTGGCTGAAGGTTAGGGTGCGTGTTGACAACGTATTTAGACTGCCGATGTACAGAATCAGAATTATTTAATAATAAGAATTATGTTAATACTACAGAATCGAAAAACGAAACGAAACTAAATGTACACCTATTTTCTAATAAAATGAAATATTTGAGCCAGATCGCTGTCGGGGGGTACCGAGAAGGACCTTTGGCCAAAGTAGGTACCAACCCTCGGGTCTCCTGAAGCGTCGACCAGGCGCGACGAGATTTCCTTAAAGAGGAGTCTTATAATTGTTGTACACGTGATAACATAAAGAGTTCTAATCTAATAACTACTCGTAAAATAACGAAGTTTAGTATTATTATTTTTTTTAAATGCAGCCTACTTAATATGTACCTAATATGAATAAATTACGATTGAAACTGGTAGTTATTATTAAAAATAAAATAATAATGTTTTTAAGAATTTAGCTAATTCATCTTGGATCAAGTCATGGTGGATCTTGTTCGCACAATCAAGCAGCGGAAAGTAGCTTACTTAGGCCATGTGCTGCGATGCAGTAAATACCAATTACTGCAGACTATTTTGATGGGCAAGGTGGAAGGAAAGAGAAGGCCG
Source organism: Yponomeuta sedellus (assembly GCA_934045075.1). Lineage (NCBI taxonomy): Eukaryota > Metazoa > Arthropoda > Insecta > Lepidoptera > Yponomeutidae > Yponomeuta > Yponomeuta sedellus. Next base: position 1,155,979 of record OW203738.1, on the reverse strand, counting down.
GGCTGGAGAAGGATGTCATGGTTGTGCAACATCAAGGAGTGGACTGGTGTTAAAACCGCGGAGGAGCTGTTCAGAATTGCACTGAACAGAGATCGCTGTAAAGAGCTGACTGCCAACCTCCAGTAATGGAGAGACACTTTAAGAAGAAGAAGCTAATTCATCCTTATTATCAGAAAGTTCTAGTGCGCGGATCTTATGTAAAAAAGGCTATGTAAAATAACTGGTAAAACTATTTTAAACGAGACTGCTCCCACAGTCAAACCAAGTAATTGGTTTGGTGGGGCCTTATTATAACATGTAACGTGTTCTTTTTAATCATAAATACATACATATATAATATTATTTGTCTATTACGAAGGCAGTCGCTCTGTCATTGTACTGTAGTGTCCCTTACTCGACTATTAGCATTCCATACATGTCCATACGCTGAAGCACCAGAGTGTGATATGTTTGCGGATGGGATTAAAAGTATGGTGAATGTATGTCATGTCGTAAGCCTTATGGCCGGCTTGATAATTACTTGGTTAAGCAACAACAGGCGCGGTCAGGTACGGGATGGGTGAGCGTCCCGTGACTACCGCTAGTGGCATTTTTTCCGAGCGCTTCCGTGCTTCGCAAGGCACGTTAAGCCGTTGGTGCCGGCTGTCATATAATGGCAGTCGTTAAGCCATGTCAGAGGCCTTATGGGCGGCTTGATAACTTCTGACAGTAAGGCCCGCCACTGTCTTACAATCGTTCACCAACCCGGACTTGGATCCCGTGGTGGAGTGTGGCGTAACCTTCCTGCGATAAAAATACCCGTGCCCCAGCAGTGGAGACATAGAAGGGTTGACATCGATAACTTTTTAGACCAGTTATAGAAGTTTTAAATGACTTAATATTATAATTGACCGAAGTAGAGATACTGGTGAAAACGCACCTTTAAGTTCCAAGTTATGCATAAGGGTTGATTTAGAAGCTTCGGTAGATATTAATGCCATTCAGATCTGCCCTCCTGAGCTCTGATTATAATGAGATGCATGGGTTTATGGAAAGAATTGTGTCTTGGGAACTATTTGCTTTGTGATTGGGTGTTTATGGGGATGAAAAGGGACCAATTCATTGATCTTTACGATTCTAAGGCTCCTGTCACACGTGGCATGCTGGTTCGCTCGCACTTTCTAACATTTTTAATGACAGAACAAAAATATTATATAAAATTCAATAATTCAATAGTAAGCTTTCTCTAAAAACTCTCCTTTCTTTTTCTTCAGTTCGTGTTAAGCGTTGCTGGTTGCTCTCGTACAATTACTTGAAATACTTCAATGTTACTTAAGATACTGTAACCACTCATTGTACAATTGTTTGTTTACCCTATTAAAATAGAATAAATAAATAAAGTAAAAGTAGTAGTAAGAAAAAAATAGTTACCACTTTTTTTTTTAAATAGTTACCACTATTTTTTTACAGGGCGCCCCAAAGTTATGGGACATGAAGGCCCCAAAGTTATGGGACATGAAGGGAAATTACCTTAAATATCGTAGATAGGGTATTTTGCTGAATGAAGACTTTATGTTATTTTTAAAAGTTAGTAATTCTGTATAAAAGAATTTCTAAAAAAATATTACTTTACTACTTGTCTCGTCTGGGAATCGAACCAACTTAATTGTAAAAAAAACACCCCTACTTTTATGACGCCAATCGAAAGAATGAACAAAAACTAATAACTCTTCCCTTCATGTCCCATAACTTTGGGACGCCCTGTATATATTATTTTTAATGCAGTAACCCGTGCTAAGGACAATTTTAAAATACTTATTTATAGGCTAAAAATTCCACCCATGCCGGGATTCAAACCCGCGACCTCTGGCTATCCGTGTCAAGGCTCTTTCCAATTGAGTCGCCTATTATCTCAATTGGAAAGAGCGCTGGCATAGATAGCCAGAGGTCGCGGGTTCGAATCCCGGCATGGGTGGAATTTTTAGCCTATAAATTGGTTTTTTAAAACGCCTTGTATACTTTTGTTTTGTTTTCCCGCCATTGTCGTATAATGCTCCAACAACACGGACTTGGCCCCCGTGGTGGAGTATGGCCTAACCTTCCTGCAGTGCAGGAAGAGAGCCGTGCCCCAGCAGCGGGGACATACAATACAAGGCTTGATATCGATACTTTTGTTAAATGTGGTCTGATCGTTTGATAGACATTAAAAAATTACATACAGAGAAAAAATACATAGAGCTTGAAATTGCAGTTGAAATTACCAATCCGCGAAGGGAACGCTTGGTAACTAAGCCCGGCCTCTGTAGAAAAGAGAATACTCTCTCTCCGAGAGAAAGCCGGTGTCCTGCAATGGAACGTTTGTAGTCTACATGAAAAAATCAACGGGAAAGTTAAGTTGATAAGTTTGTTTGACACCCTCGGACTTGTTCGTCTTTTTATAAAACTGTTCTTTAGTTATAAGCGCTATCGTGAGAACCCAGCAAATATTTGCCAGGAGTCAACATCTTTAAGTACCGCTAGGACGGAAGCGATTTGTACTTTTATTTTCAGAGCCTTAGGCTGTTTCCGGTTTGTCGTTTTACTTTCAGGGCCAACTAGCGCCACCTATAGAATAAATATTGTTACGTGAAAGGGTTCTACATTTGGAGGTAAAACGCCAATGATAACTTCTTAGGATTTATTCACGCAGGGTCTGGGCTGCAGGTCTTCACAACACGAAGTCCACACGAAGATTCCAATCGCAGATCCAATTGAAGTCCAATAGTATCGCTGAGGTCGTACGTTTTTTTTTTTTTTTAATTTATACAAGGTACTGCCACCGTTTATATCGTGGCAACCTTTAAGTCGATTTACTATAAAACAATGTTGTCAGTTTCCACTATGGGTGTAAAATAACTTCAGTTACACAAATAATTAAATTATTGGTGTGTAAACACAATTACGTTAAAATATATACAATTCAGTTACTCAATGATAAAAATATGACATAAAATATTCAAGTTAAGCACAAATAATTCTTAACTTAACTTAATCTAATGGGTCTAAGTGTTGCTCCACTCTTTTTCTTTTTTTTTTTTTGCTTTTTCATGTTCTTTTCATTTTTTTTTTTTTTGTATATATTCTTTTTTTTTTTTTTTGTTTTGAGGTCGTACGTTATCGAAAGGTCAAAGTTTACTCTTCACTAGTCCAAACTGAACTGACTGCGCGCAGCGGCGGCCGCTATTTATATCCGCCGGCAAGGGTTCTCGAACATTTCCGTACGTACCTACCCTAACTTTGCGTAAATAAAATTACGGCCGTTTATGCCACGAACAAAATGCATACTACAATGCTCAAGGGAATAAAATTCATAGGGAACTTCCCGTTGGCCTATAACTGTAAAATTTGACAAGGAATATGGTTTTATATTAAAAATACAGAAAAAAATTTGAAAACAATTGTATTTAAGTTATAAAAAATTGTCTGTGAAGTTCGGGAAAAGTTCGGAAAAGACTGCGAGACTCGATTCCTAAACTATTTATACTATGTAAGTACCTACCTACAAATTTGTAAGGAACCTTCGGTGCTTGAGTCCGACTCGCACTTGACCGATTTTATCCTTCATGGACTATCACAAGTATGCCCAAACCTGTGCATCCCTGTCTTAGGTCCGATCACTACATGTTCTTTAAGTTCACAACGTTTGTTAACCTCTCTATTGCGTATGCTGTATCGGTTGTTTACCTCAATGAAAACGCAACCCTCGTTGCACAAAGTTCCCCAACATTTCCTATTATCCCGGGGGCCGCAAGTTTTTCACATTTCATTCTTCATCAATCCGGGGAACAAAGGCGCGGGCAGCGTCTAGTGCTGTGTAGAGTTAAAATGCGCAGAATTGCAGCGCGTTTTCACAACATTATGAAGACGTTACGTGAAACTATGCCTGTATTCCTGAGAGATGTGTATCCTATTTATCCTCCTCTGTGAACATGTTTGGGTACTTGTTACTCAATTACGCAGTAGCGGCTAAATAGAGTAACATGACCTACTAATGTACACTATTAACAAAAATTTGATATATTATGTAATGTTGCGCTCACTTGTAATTGGCTAACATACTAGAATAGACCTTAAGCTAAAGTACGAGCATCATGTAATATTTGTATGTTACGGTGTGCCTTATAAACCTGGGCATTTTTTTGATCACGTCGGGCTCACCACTTAAGAGGATGTCGGCGACAATAATATCAGTCTCTTTACAAAATTAAGGCTTTTATTTTACACCAGCACACAACAGCAAATACAATGACGATGATAAACAGTTTCCTATTCACCTGAGGTTATAGCGTCTCTTTATAACCAAAAATCCCACGAGCACGTCCTGCTGTCACAGACGTAGCGGAGAGAAGAACGATTGACCGAGTTACCGAATGAATGATTGAATTGAATGAGTGAGCGGTCAATCGATGGAAATCCATCGTGCCCGTGAGTGAACGATAATTACAATGTTGCCACAAATAAACATGAAACTTGACATACTGATAGACAAAGATGTGAATTGAGAATCTTTACTTGATATCGCAGTAATCCTTTCCCAAGAATAGTATATTTCATTACAAGTGCGGAAAGGTTGTGATTGCAAAGAGTTCCGACAAATGTCTACCCGAACCGAAGCGCAGCCTCTACACCATTCTTTATATTTCGTTTTCTATCTATCATTTTCAAATATTTAAATTATGTCACACATTTTGAAATTTCCCTCATTTTCATTATTACAACTTTACCCATTAACTAGATCTGACTGTTTTACCTGCTTTATCCAGTTTTTCTGTTTTATTATAAAATAACAAATACCTATTTGCAAATAAATCAACAGTTAAAGTCGTTCCAGTTTTAATTATTTATAAAACTAATACAATATAAGAAGCGTATGGTGGATGGATTCCGTCTACGTATTGTTAGTCTATGGCTTGCCTCTTTTGGTTCTGTTATAATTTACCCACGTCACTGCCTCAGACAGACCGATTACATCAGGTGTAAGCGCCCGACCAGGACACTCCATTTGCGGCGCTCACTCTGTAAGATTCCTGGACGTCTGGCTAATTTCGTGTTAGTGTAAATACCAGGGTAAGGGACGTCCCAGGCGGACATACATCGACCAAATAGGGGATGTATTAGCAAAGGAGAAGATAAGAAGAACCCGGAACCGGCGTGCGTGCATGCAACGACTAACGAACGTTGATGAAGCGAAGGTTATGTATGTATGTATGTATGTATGTATGTATGTATGTATGTATGTATGTATGTATGTATGTATGTATGTATGTATGTATGTATGTATGTATGTATGTATGTATGTATGTATAGTAAATAACAAGCGTTAGTATAGTGTACCTACATAGCTAAATTACTAACACAGTCCTAAGTTCTTTCGTTTTTTAATCACACTATTATTATATACACTAATATTTTTCTGGTTGTGCAATAAAGTGTTCTCTATCTATCTATCTATCTATCTATCTATCTATCTATCTATCTATCTATCTATCTATCTATCTATCTATCTATCTATCTATCTATCTATCTATCTATCTATCTATCTATCTATCTATCTATCTATCTATCTATCTATCTATCTATCTATCTATCTATCTATCTATCTATCTATCTATCTATCTATCTATCTATCTATCTATCTATCTATCTATCTATCTATCTATCTATCTATCTATCTATCTATCTATCTATCTATCTATCTATCTATCTATCTATCTATCTATCTATCTATCTATCTATCTATCTATCTATCTATCTATCTATCTATCTATCTATCTATCTATCTATCTATCTATCTATCTATCTATCTATCTATCTATCTATCTATCTATCTATCTATCTATCTATCTATCTATCTATCTATCTATCTATCTATCTATCTATCTATCTATCTATCTATCTATCTATCTATCTATCTATCTATCTATCTATCTATCTATCTATCTATCTATCTATCTATCTATCTATCTATCTATCTATCTATCTATCTATCTATCTATCTATCTATCTATCTATCTATCTATCTATCTATCTATCTATCTATCTATCTATCTATCTATCTATCTATCTATCTATCTATCTATCTATCTATCTATCTATCTATCTATCTATCTATCTATCTATCTATCTATCTATCTATCTATCTATCTATCTATCTATCTATCTATCTATCTATCTATCTATCTATCTATCTATCTATCTATCTATCTATCTATCTATCTATCTATCTATCTATCTATCTATCTATCTATCTATCTATCTATCTATCTATCTATCTATCTATCTATCTATCTATCTATCTATCTATCTATCTATCTATCTATCTATCTATCTATCTATCTATCTATCTATCTATCTATCTATCTATCTATCTATCTATCTATCTATCTATCTATCTATCTATCTATCTATCTATCTATCTATCTATCTATCTATCTATCTATCTATCTATCTATCTATCTATCTATCTATCTATCTATCTATCTATCTATCTATCTATCTATCTATCTATCTATCTATCTATCTATCTATCTATCTATCTATCTATCTATCTATCTATCTATCTATCTATCTATCTATCTATCTATCTATCTATCTATCTATCTATCTATCTATCTATCTATCTATCTATCTATCTATCTATCTATCTATCTATCTATCTATCTATCTATCTATCTATCTATCTATCTATCTATCTATCTATCTATCTATCTATCTATCTATCTATCTATCTATCTATCTATCTATCTATCTATCTATCTATCTATCTATCTATCTATCTATCTATCTATCTATCTATCTATCTATCTATCTATCTATCTATCTATCTATCTATCTATCTATCTATCTATCTATCTATCTATCTATCTATCTATCTATCTATCTATCTATCTATCTATCTATCTATCTATCTATCTATCTATCTATCTATCTATCTATCTATCTATCTATCTATCTATCTATCTATCTATCTATCTATCTATCTATCTATCTATCTATCTATCTATCTATCTATCTATCTATCTATCTATCTATCTATCTATCTATCTATCTATCTATCTATCTATCTATCTATTTACCTACCTACCTACCTACCTACCTACCTACCTACCTACCTACCTACCTACCTACCTACCTACCTACCTACCTACCTACCTACCTACCTACCTACCTACCTACCTACCTATCTATCTATAAAGGCGAAATTTTGTGAGTGTGTACGTTTGTTACTTCTTCACGTCTAAACGGCTGGAGCGAATGTAATAAGTGGATAGAGCATGGTATGTTCTAAAAATAGTTATAGACAGATAGAATATTCTTTATTGCATGTACACCACGGATTACTTAAGAGACTTAAAAATAACAGCACAAGTGGCGGCCTTATTACTAAAAGTAATTTCTTCCAGACAACCATTGACGGCAAAGAAGAAACGGAAACTGAAATACGGTTAGATTGACGCTAGTTAGTGCCCCGAAACGCCGTAATATTATGCTTTTCCAAGTAGAAATCTGGACAAATGGAAGAAGTGAAAAAGGAAAGGTGAAAACTTCAGAGTAGAGATCCCATTTAGAAAAGGGCCGTAAATAAATTGTTCCCGCAACACGGACGCCCGGCATACCCTTTCCTTTCCTCCCAGTGTTTGGGGGAAATACCTAGTTGTTTTCTTGTGCTGACGAAGAAGTTTATTTTCAAGAATCCGCTACTTGACTCGTATCAAATTTGACGCGATAAATTAATATTTCCTGTAGTATTTAAATTAAGAAACTGAAATATATTGACTTTGCTAAGTAAGTATGTAGGATGGCTGCAAAATTTGCGAATTAAAAAAATATTTTCTGCTTTTAATTTGGAACGGTGAAAACGCTCCGCCATGTTGAAAGCATCTTTCGTTTGTAAACAAACATTTGTCAGCCAAATCCAGTGGACATTGATTATTTTAGGACTTACATCAAAGTGACCTTCACGTAAATACACTCGAGTTTCAGTCGATAAAGTATCGGGGTCTCTTTTGTCAAGTTTGAGCCAATTTTTTCGTGTGTTTATTTTTTACTGGTTACACGAATCCACAACTTACCGGGGTTCTTTATTGACATGTTTTTGCATTCTCAAACAATGCAATAATGATAATTGCTTTTGCATGTAAACTCGGTGAAATCATGGTTTCGTCGTTGTTATTTCACTATGCTCACAAATCACTTACAGTTGTTGAATGTCAAACTTTGTTTACAAGACTTCAGGTCTTCAAACCATAGACAAAAATGGCTGACCGCGTTTTGGGTGTTTAGCAAAGCAAAGTTTTAAAATATATTTTTTGGTTGCTTTTCAAAAAAATATACTAAAATATTTCTTGGTCTAATGGAAGAGATATTTACCATTTAAGACTTACTTGCAAAGAGAGTCAAATAGCGAATTGGTAAAGACAAAGAAACTATATATCATTAATTCTGTATGCATTCAAATGTATCGATATCAACCCTTTATATATCCCAACTGTTGGGGCACGGATCTCTTCCTGTACCGCAGGAAGGTTAGGCCATACTCCAACACGGGGGCCAAATCCGGGTTGGTGGAGTGTTGTAAGACAGTGGCGGGCCTTACTGTCAGAAGTTATCAAGCCGTCCATAAGGCCTCTGACATGGCTCAACGACTGCCATTACATGACAGCTGGCACCAACGGCTTAGCGTGCCTTGCGAAGCACGGAAGCGCTCGGAAAAATGCCACTAGCGGTAGTCACGGGAAGGTCTCCCGTCCTGTACCTGACCGCGCCTGTTGTTGTTTAACTCAAGTGATTGATTCCAATCACTCGGTTCGGCTAGGCCACTAGCGCGCGCGAACTCTGTATGCATTCAAAAATAGGGCTTAAATCCTGACTACATCCTAATATACTCATCTCCTTCTGTCTCTCGTCTTATCTTACAGACACTTTCACAAATGGAACGACCACTTATACTGCGTCGAATTGATAACCTTCTCATTTTTTGAGGTTGGTTAGAAAACCAACTGCATTACAGAGTTTCATATAACAATAAATAAATATTCGTGGACATATTACACAGATCTCGTTAGCCCTATACTAAGTACAACTAAATGACTTGTGTTATAGGTGCTAACTCGACGATAGATTTAATACAATAAATACATAGATAACATCCAAGACCCGAGACAAACTAGAAAAGTTCGTTGCCGGGGATCGAACCCGAGACCTTCGGTTTTACAGTCAGCGTGCCAAACCGCTGCGCCACCGAGGCCGACAATATGGTGCAAGTTAGTCTAAATAATTTAAAATTACAAGGTATGTAGGTATTTCATTTTGTGTCGTAAAATCAGCCTAATGAGTTGGGAGTGGAGATTCACCGTGCAGGGAGTGAATAATTCTCCGATCGTAGCTCTTATTGCAAGTGACATAGGCGCTAGTTTCGTATGTCGAGTGTGACTCAAACATAACCTCTAGTACGTAGTAGAAGATGGATGATGATCGCACGTCTAATTAATTGAGTTGCCGTGGAATAGTTAACGCGCGAGATGTTTAATCGTGTGGTTATTATTGTTTATTTTGTGTTTACTGTGGTGATAGATGGTCTTATTGACGTGTCTGTTGTTCTGTTGAAGCGGCTGGTAGACTTATTACAGGTAAAGTAGAAAACAAGAGAGCTCAGAGCACTTGCCGATAGGCCTGGTTGTGCAGTCTGGGCCCACCTAATGCAGCTACATGGAAGCAAAAACTGACGACGAGACGAGACGAGACGAGACGAGACGAGACGAGACGAGACGAGACGAGACGAGACGAGACGAGACGAGACGAGACGAGACGAGACGAGACGAGACGAGACGAGACGAGACGAGACGAGACGAGACGAGACGAGACGAGACGAGACGAGACGAGACGAGACGAGACGAGACGAGACGAGACGAGACGAGACGAGACGAGACGAGACGAGACGAGACGAGACGAGACGAAACGAAATGAAACGAAACTAAACAAAACAAGAGAGTAAGAAATCTGAAGAGGTAGAGCGATACTGAAATATTTACTCATCTAAATTTTGATTTGAGAAACTTGGATACAAAGAACTTTACTTTCACTATAACATATTTATATTTTAAAATATTTATAATCACGATGTCGCGGCTGCGGTAGATCAGTGGGTAGAACAACGGACTCGGAAGCGAGAGACTCAGGTTCTATTCCCAATGCTGGTGTGGCGTCTCCGCCATCCGTGCCACGGATACCAAGCTCGTGCAACGGACGCAGCGCATACTCTATGTGCCCAGGGAGTCATGGCAACGAAATAAATAAATAGACGCCTGTGAAAGAATCCTCTCGGTTTTGCTACAAGTTTTCCTTTATGTAAATGTAATTAATCTCTACTACTTTGTCTTTTTAACTTTACCCCAGCACCAACCAATACACCTACACTGGTGAACCCGACGTGATTGGCAGTGATTTTGTTTTCAAAAGTTATGTACGTTATAAATAAATAAATAATAAATATTCATGGACATATTACACAGATCTCGTTAGCCCTATACTAAGTACAACTAAATGACTTGTGTTATAGGTGCTAACTCGACGATAAATTTAATATAATAAATACATAGATAACATCCAAGACCCGAGACAAACTAGAAAAGTTCGTTTCCTAGTTTAACCCGACCGGGGATCGAACCCGAGACCTTTGGTTTTACAGTCAGCGTGCCAAACCGCTGCGTTATTTATGTACATGCACGTACCGACTATATTCTCCATGCAATCCACTCCATCTAAAGTAAGTCTGGAAGAGAGCGCTCTTAGCCATAAGACCGCCAATTGTATAACATTACTTAATTTTAAGAAATCATGGTTGTATCCTTTTTTTTCTAGTTGTGCAATAAAGTGTTCTCTATACATCTATTTATATTTGTGAAGTTATAGTTGCGATACCACACGCTAACCGTAAAGGAAAACATCGTGAGAAAACCCGAAAATCTAAGGTGTTCTAATACCTCAGCGTTTAGAATTGCCAATCCGCGGTGGGCACGCGTGGTAATTAAAGACAAAGATAAGATAAAAAATATTTATTTGCAATATAACTAATCTAAGTTTACATTTACTGGCGGCACGCACACTAGGAAACCCCGTATCGTGGGAGCCAATTTTTTACATTAGAAATTTAGAAAAAGGAAAAAAAATATCAAACATGCAACTCGGAAATATCCTTAGATATAAAACTAAATTATAAAATAAAAATAAAAAATCCAACATAGATATTATGTGTTTTGCGTGTTAGTTCAGAACACAAGAACTATTCCTATGCTTACCTAGTAATCTTTAGTAACAGTTCGGTGTCATTATAATTTAAAGTAGCCAGCCATTTACTAACAATAATTTTAATAATTAAGCCCATACTCTCTCTGAGAGAAGGCCTGTGCCCAGCAGTGGGCCGTTTATAGGCTTCATAAAACAAAGATGACGGCTGGAGTATACGCGATGGAGCATTACCGACCATTTAGAGTCAAGAACCATTTTTTTTAAAATAACATTTACATGCAGGCACACACATCGCACCAACCCAATTCTCCCGCGGGTCTCGTAAAAGGCGACTAAGGGACACAACCCAACCCGCATGCCCAGCGTGGGGATTTTGGGCATTACCCCCTATGATAGCACAACGTGGCGCCCTTTAGGGGAGGGCTATGTCCAGCAGTGGACTAGTATAGCCTGATGACGACGACGACACACATCGCCTCCGGCCCCACACTAGGATACCCTGTGCCGTGGGAACCAGAAACAACTACATCACAAATATGTGAACATCCGAGACCTGAGGTTTTTTTTGTTCCCAGCTGGGATTCGAACCCGGGACCTCTTGCATGGTAGGTAGATGCGCTACCGCTACGCCACAGAGGTCGTCGGTAACTCCATTTCAGGGTCCGATGACTGAAGCCAAGTATATCCAGTTCATTTTGAATGACAGGATACGCAATAGTCTGATTAATTAGAGAACGTTGTGTCCTGAAAGAGGATGTAGTGACTAGAATTAAGAAAGGAATGTTGCGTTGGTTTGGACGTGTGGAGAGGATGAAGGAAGAAAGATTGACGAAACAAATATATATGTTGCGAATGTGAGTGGAAGGGCTGGTAAGGGTCGTTCCACGAAGACCAAAGGACCAAATAGGGGATGTATTAGCAAAAGGAAAGATAACAAGTACCAGGAACCGGCGTGCGTGCATGCAACGACTTATGAACGTTGATGAAGCGAAGGTGATCTGTCAGGATCGTGGCAAGTGGCAGTCCCTGCGCTCTTCCTACCCCTTTGGGATACAGGCGCGATTTTGTGTATGTATGTATGTATGTATGAATGTATGTATGTATGTATGTATGTATGTATGTATGTATGTATGTATGTATGTATGTATGTATGTATGTATGTATGTATGTATGTATGTATGTATGTATGTATGTATGTATGTATGTATGTATGTATGTATGTATGTATGTATGTATGTATGTATGTATGTATGTATGTATGTATGTATGTATGTATGTATGTATGTATGTATGTATGTATGTATGTATGTATGTATGTATGTATGTATGTATGTATGTATGTATGTATGTATGTATGTATGTATGTATGTATGTATGTGTGTGTGTGTATGAGGGTGTGTGTGTGTATGTATATCCAGTTCAACGTCACCGACCCGAGCGTGGCTGTTCAGTTTCGTTCCAGACTTGTAATAAGTTCTGGCACTATTTATTTCTTTATGGTGAGCAATAAACTGTACTTTCCTTCACAGTTCAGGGAAATTGCTCTATCTTTCTATTTTATTTCTGCGACAGTCCCCGAATTTCCCTAACGAAATGGCAGCCGTGTTGTGTCTATAAACACTCCTCCACGCCGCCTATCAGCGAGAGGACAGAGTCAATATTATGCTACGCTTTCTCATCGTCTTGGGGTGTGGCGGGCGAAACGCTGCGATTGAGACGCTCGTGTATGACGATCACACAAGTTTCCCAATAAAGCAGCCTATGTACGTCGCTCCATTGGTATCCTCGTGACCGCACCCGTCCAGTAGGAAGACCGAGACGTCGATGGTGTGACGACATAGTAGCCCTAGCCGGTTGTACCTGGAGCAGGCTCGCACAGGACCGACAAACGTGGCACGAGATGGAGGAGGCCTTTACCCGCAAATGGGTATCCAAACAAATAATATGAAGCTTGTTCAGGAGATCCGATCAGCAACGTATTCGGGAACGCTATGGTTCCCCGCCGCTAGCGTGCAACGTGAAGCTACTTTCAAGCCCCACTCGGTTCCCTTTTTCTTTTTCAAAATTACCCTCCAATATTTTTAGTATGTTTTTGCTTGTTAATTTAATGTGTCACAGTCAATAATTTTAACCACAAGTTTAAATAAGTTTAACCACAGTCAATAATTCTTCAACGACATGGTGGTTGATGCAACTATCATTATGAATTTTCCTACTTTATTCAATAACACTTACGTATAAAATTATATATATCATGCAAAATCATGACACAAATATCAATGAAATTGAAATGTTACCTAATGTTATTGTTATATTTGGAAATATATAAAACTGTTTTATATATTTCCAAAATTAATGTTGTTGCATGTATTAAGAATAATTTTGCTATTTTGTAATACAAATTTTTATATTATTTTTAATGCACTTACCCGTGCTAAGGACAAATTTAAAAAACCTTTTTAGAGGCTAAAAATTCCACCCATGACGGGATTCGAACCCGGGACCTCCGGCCGACCGCGCCAGCGCTCTCCCAACTGAGCTAATGGGCGACTCACCGGCATCAGTGAAATTTCGAACCTCTTTACAATATTCTCTGTATTACTTACAGGCAGCGATACATACAATTTACATATAAATTTTGTAAAACTTTTTAAATCCTTATCTTGCAATGTTATTTAATTTGAAAATTTTAATTCATTATAAAATAAGTATTTATTGACATGGATTTATTACTTTATGATAAACAATGTTATATAAACACCTATTTAGAGGCTAACAATTTTTTAAATTGTCCTTAGCACAGGTTAGTGCATTAAAAATAAAAAAAGTATGATGTTATATAATTTTATTTTAATTTAATGCATGACTTTGACTTGATCGAATTAGTTTAATTATTCAAAATTGTAATGTTTGGAAAATAAAGGCTTATATTATTATAAAGGCTTATATTATGTACGTCCCACTGTAGGACACATGCCTTATGTGGACACGTTCCCCTGGCTTTAGAAACCTCTGGGGTTTTCAGGGCAAAGCCTTTATTAAAGAGGTAGGTCGTCGTCTGAGGAACCGTGGCTTGGACTACCGCTCCGGAGCATATTTGATGCAGAGGATATCTCTAGCAGTGCAGCGCGGTAATGCTACCAGCGTTATGGGAATCTTTGGGTCGGATATGTCTCGGGGCGGTTTGATTGACTATCTTATTTTAACATAATGAAACTTTCGCGACTTGAACAAATTGTTTGAATATTTTCGGGGCTTAATCGCGTAGTAATTTATTGCTATTTTACCTCGACGTTTCGACGACGTTACAGTCATCGTGGTCACGAGAAGACTGATGACTGGCACCCGTTTGCATCTTCGGCTGATAAGGTTTCAGACTACCCTCAATCAGCCATTACAAAGCACGATTATTTTACTAACGAGGTAACATAGCAATAAATTACTACGCGATTAAGCCCCGAAAATATTCTAACAATGTAATCTTATTTTGTATGTGTAATTTTGTTTTTTTGTGTTTAAATGACCATTTGCCTATTGCTTAGTGCTTATTTGCCTTATGTTAGAGAGAGCCCCTAATGAGCGCCATAGCGCAAGGTTGTGCCATCATTGGGGGGTAATGCCCATAATCCCCACGCTTGGCATGCGGGTTGGAGATCACAGTTTGGTGGAATTGTACTGCAGGGGGCGCTGCTGCCCACCCCTCGGTTTGTGTCCCTTATTCGCCTTTTACGACACCCGCGGGAAGAATTTGGGTCGGTGCTATTCTCTAGGCCAATACCATACAGCAGAAAACGCATTAAACTAAAATATAAAAGAATGGATTCTTAATTGATCAAAAAGATCGCCCAAGACTAGTTCCGATGACGCTAACAGCGTTCTCTTGCTCGTCTCTCCCTGGGATGTCTTTTGCATCAGGTATGCCTCGGAACGGAAGCGCTTGTGGCCTGGCGGAACCGAGTGATTAGAATCAATCACTTCGGTTAATCAACAACAGGCGCGGTCACGTACTGGATGGGCGACCGTCCCGTGACTACCGCTAGTGGCATTTTTCCGAGCGCTTCCGTGCTTCACAAGGCACGTTAATTTGGTGCCGGCTGTCATGTAATAGCAGTCGTTAAGCCTTGTCAGAGGCCTTATGGGCGGCATGACAACTTCTGACAGTAAGGCCCGCCACTGTCTTACAATCCTTTGCCCCCGTGGTGGGGTATGGCCTAACCTTCCTGCGATATAGGAAGAGATCCGTGCCCTAACAGTGCGTTATGCAGCCAACCCGGACATACAAAGGGTTGATATCGATGCCTCAGAACGAAGGTCCCAAGACTTCTCAGGCGCCGACAGATTTCGCAGACGAAAATTCTTCCGTCATCCTAGTGTTGTGTATAACAAGCTAAGGCGTCAAAGTGACGCTCCTTCGCGACCGCCCGTATGCGCTGCCAAAGTGCCTGAGTAGAAACACTAGAGGTAAATGTTAGTTCAGCAGCGAGCCATTAAATCAATAGATTTAGCTCTCGACTGATCTGCATAAGCTTTCACTATTGTCGACTTGTTGGTTCGCGGAGTTGACTTCTCGAGAAGAGGTTTCGATGGAAATGGGATGGAATGAGTGAGCAAAGATGCATAAGCATTTTACTCTCCGAATTTCTTTTTTTTTGGATGCTTAGAGCGGATCTATTCAAATCCTGCTGCTATCTATATCACAGTGTCTAAAAAAGCAGGTAAAAAACGCATACTGCAGATATTGCTTCGACATTCCTCCTTATGCGTGACTCCTCATCTCAACGAAACATCCACGCTCAATATGGCTTCGCGTAGGCTTGTGCATCTAGCCTCGCTCATGTTTGATATTTGTTATCAACCCTTGTATGTCCCCACTGCTGGGGCACGGGTCTCTTCCTGCATCGCAGGAAGGTTAGGCCGTACTCCACCACGGGAGACAAGTCGTGGAGGATTGTAAGACAGTGGCGGGCCTTACTGTCAGAAGTTATCAAGCCGCTCATAAGGCCTCTGACGTGGCTTAACGACTGCCATTAAGTAACTGCCGGCACCAACGGCTTAACGTGCCTTGCGAAGCACGGATGCGCTCGGAAAAATGCCACGAGCGGTAGTCACGGAACGGTCACCCATCCCGCACCTGACCGCGCCTATTGTCCACGATTCTATCCGTTAGTGCATTAAAAAGAATATAATCATGTGGTCACAGCGATATCATTCCGATGTAAAAACCTAACTGCAAAGTAGGTAGTCGGGGCTGTAAGTGATGCAAATTACTTCAGTCAGATGTCGCTGCCTGTACGTAATACAGAGAATATTTTAAAGTGGTTCGAAATTTCACTGATGCCGGTGAGTCGCCCATTAGCTCAGTTGGAAAGAGCGCTGGCACGGATAGCCAGAGGTCGCGCGTTAGATTCACGGCATGGGTGGATTTTTTAGACTCTAAATAGGTTTTTAAAATTGTCCTTAGCGCAGGTTAGTGCATGAAAAAGAATATAATATAAAGTTTTATTACGATGCAGGTCTTGTATGGACACTTGCATCACAATATAACTTTTTAATCATAACGATACACCTATACAACCTCCAGCTGGACCAAGAAGGTTGAACCTTTACAAAAATGTTTCAATGAACGAGTCCACGGCGACGCAACATGCATGCGCAATCTGTAATTTATAATAAAAGTAATTTTTACTTGTATAAAATATATATATTTTATTTAAGTAAAAATTACTTACAATAATTGCCGACTGTCGCTGCTGAAACGTTTTACCTAATAAATAATCGCGATTAGACCCGTTTCATATACATATAATTTATTGTAACCATTGACCAATGACGTAGGCCTATATTAAATCTTTATGTTTAGCCATAGAATACAAACATTACATATTTTTGGTACATAATATTTATATTAAGAATAATAATACTTTATTTCAGATAACTCAAAGTCCATATACAAAATAACACATTACAAAAGATTATAACACAATACAATAAATTAAATAAAGATAGGATATGATTATAATATATTCTTTTTATTGCACAAACCCGTGCTGAGGACAATTTTAAAAACCTATTTAGAGGTTAAAAATTCCGCCCACGCCGGGTCTTGAACTCGCACCTCTGGCTAACCGTACCAGCGCTCTCCCAACTGAGGTAATGGGCAAGTGCCGGCATTAGCGAAATTTCAAACGTCTTTACAATATTCTCTGTATTATTTACACTAAGCGACATCTGGCTGAAGTAATTTGCTTCACTTGCAGCCCAGAGCTTAGGTTTTACATCGAAATGACATCGAAGTTACTGCAATAAAACATTCACATTCACACAACATTCACGAAGCAATGATTTTCAGCGATGCCCTTATATTTTCAAATAAATAAAATAGGAAATGAAATAGGTAAACTCTCATACAAATACTTAACTGTGAACAAATAAATTGAATGCATGCATATAATCATAATCACAATTAAAATACATATTAAGGGCCGAATCACACCGGAATGGCAGTGGCTGGCAGCGCGCCGCGACGAGGCCGGCAGAGTCGGCCGCGGTAAGCTCGCGTCGCCGCCGGCGGCCGCTGGCGGCGACTTTTCACCAGTTTAGATTCTACATTCGGCAAGGAAACTCGTGTCGTGTGCTTGCAGTAACATGATGGAATTGGTTGTTATAGCACTTGCCGAAGAAGAAGAAGATTAAAGGAAAAAAATTAAAAAGAGAAACGTGCGTGCGGCCGAGGGGAGCGCGAGGCCTCTTGCCTCTTGCCGCGGCCTCTGGCCTCTTGCAACCGCGAGCATATTCCGCTGACAGACGCGCGTGGTCGTGCAGCCGCTCGCGGGCGACCTTTTAGAAGTTTTCAAGCGATACTAGTAGTTATAAGTATGTAAATAAAGTTTTAAATTATTTTACTCTGAAAGTGCTCGACGCGTCGCTGCCGGCCGCTGCATTCCAGTGTGATTCGGCCCTTATACAAAACATAGTTATTTACGTAGATGTTTCTAGATAAATACTATTATTTGACTCATGTAATGGATCGTGACGTCGCTTAGTACAGGATTAGTCTGGTACTTGAATTGGCGGATTGAATGAACCTAGATTACAATAAAAAAAGAAAAAATAACAAGATGATAGATTAGATAGATTTTTATTATAGAAAAAATCGTTTGAATAGTGATATAAGTTTTCATTGTATGGTACACGAATAGACCTCTAGTTTTTCATAACTATGCATAGGCACAAACATTCTATTAGGGTAAGTACGTCATCGTTCGGAGAACATACACAAAAACAAAACAATTATAGTACAATACAATATTCTTTTAATATTTCTAAGATTATACTTATCAAGAGGACTTTTATATTTTATAACACAAAACACACACAACTACTCTTTTCTAACATGAACATTATTAATATACTAAGTTACAGCTAGGCAATTTATATATCAGGTAATTGTGTGTTAGGAGTTTCAGCTTTAATATTTAAATTCTTAAATTTACATAAAAATGGATGGATTATTATATTGTGATTTTATTACTAGGTATATATAATGATACTATGTACTCTCATAACTCCTTAGCCAATGGTCAGATAGTGCCAAATCACATCTCATTTTCTATTGACGCAAATTTGGCTTTAGGAAAACAGCATAAGTGTAGAAACACAATAAATATCACGGCCTATTTTCCAAGAAGCGTCCACTAGCCGGCGCTGTAGTTATTAAAATAAAATTCACTAAAAGACAAAAGCTTTGAAATTAAATAAATAATAACGAAAACCCCGGCAGCTACGCATTAACTTCTGAGCAGACGGGACCCAAATTTAACATTTTAAGTCACTACGAGGTACTTTTTTTGCTGTCAAGGGGGAAATCTTCCAAAGACACCCGACTTCCTGCGTGAAAAGCCGGGTTAAGTGAGATTTTTACCCACTAGAGCCCCCGCGGTGGCCTTTGGCGTGCGTTTAGCAGGGGCTCCGGGATCTCACTGAACACTCCCTTACTCCCGCGCACTGAGCACTGAAGCACCCGTCCTATCAACAGGCTTGCGTCTGGAGAACCTCGGTCACGTACCGTCGCTTCCACGGGGCGCCCGACACGGTAGTTCGAGCCCCACTCTCACCACCCACGACCCCGCCTCCTTTTAGTTTCCTCTTATGACAAGTAGGAGATACCGTAGCCCTATTCTAAACCCGGGACTACAGGGCTGCACTATAAGGTACCTAGCTTGGTCCCGCCAGGTTTGTAGTTAAAGCTCTGAAGTAGTGCTATATCTTTTACTATAAGTGAATCTGCTGTCTCCTATAATGTAAATTTTCTAAGAGTTAAGGTGCCAATTTAGATATTATCCAATCAACGTAGCTTCCGACTCGTGTGTACACGACGGGTACATCGTTGCTGGCGCAGTTTATAGACCCCCTAGAGATGATGCCGGCGATGATCCAGGTATTTTTAAGCCCATAGGGTCCCATTAGGGGGCCCCCAGAGTCGCCGGAACATGTCCCCTGCCCGTTTACACCACTTGTACATATTTGAGTGCTATTGTCGACCCTTTTCAGTTTTTTCTTGCACTTTTCATATTGCATCACTTCGACTTTAAGCTTTTTCTTCACGTCGGATGGAATACCTGAAAATAATGCGATTAATATACTTTAAAACAGAAGTTGGCATCTTTGTCTTGAGGCTGTCAATTAACTTAAATACTGTTTTGTAAAGAATAAATGTGGAGTGTCTCTGTTACCCTCTTCTCCACATAATCTACTAATTGCGAAACAGCTTTGACGTTCTGAAATGAAATGAAAAGGTTTTATTCAAAGTAGCACAGAAACTGCGGCTTAATGAACGTTACAATTCAAACTAGGTGTTCATTTCAAAATCTAGATCATTTAGGAGAAAAAATGGACAAAAAAAACTCCAAACTTGAAAAGACTTCAAAAGTCCTTAACTTAGTTTACATAATTATTATAAAACATAGAACTCATACATTGTACTGGCTTTGATTCCAGACCTCATTGTCATCTAAATAATCCTTTATATTATTTTAGTAGCCATTTTGGCACAAAGTATACTTAACACATTTTTTGAACCGCGTTTCAGGCAAGCTTAATAGGTATATCTTCAGGTATTTTATTATAGAAGCGTATACAATGCCCCATGAAGGATGTATTAACCTTTGCCAGCCTAAATAGTGGGAACAAAAGTTGATGTTTATTTCTAGTATTTACATTGTGTTGGCTACCTAAAGTTTTAAAGTTACTGATATTTTTCCTAACGTACATAATGTTTTCATGTATATATATATATATATATATATACTGACTGGCAACTGTCAGGATGTTAGTTTCTTTAAAGAAATCTCTTAACGAATCTCTACTACCCAGCCTAGAAATGAATATGATCGCTCTCTTCTGCAAGACGAAGATGGTCTCAATGTCTGCAGCTGCCTGTGTGCCCACAGTAGTATGCCATAGGACATAAGACTATGGGAGTAACTAAAATAAACAAGCCTAGCAGTTGCGACGTCAGTTAGTTCCCTAATTCTTTTGACTGCATATGCAGTTCATTAAGGAATGTTTTGATTTTGTTGTGAATATTTTTTCTTACTTTGTCTTTGATTATTATCTTTGCATATTAAACTTCCCACTGCAGGGCACAGGGCTTCACTCAGAGAGAGAGGTTTGATTACCTCATGTGCCCACTGCGTGGTTAGCCATTTCAAGCGCCAAGCGTGTGACAAAATTATGTATTGAAATTTTCTGGGGCCTAATTCTTAAGGATCTTATTTATCATTGCAGAATTGTGTCTTTAGTGTATACTAAAGTTTACACGTTAGTATACACTAAAGTTCGTTTTGGTTGGTTTTGGACTTTATATCAAAGTGATAAGGTTCAATTTAAGGTGGCAACTATTATGTCACTACCGGGTAGCGGGTTATACGTATTGGCAGTTTCATTGCGATCCGACGTGGCATTTGTAAATAAAAATCGAAATACGTTTCTATGGCTCGCTGAGGCGCCGATTCAAATATGTCTCACCATAGTGTACAGTATGACCCCATCCGCACACTTCCATGTTGGTATAGCCAGAAAAGTTAAGGTATTTCAAGTCGTTCAAGGGGAGACATATGGGTGAGGTGAAATCTGAAAAACAAAACTAGTTAGTGAGAGTCTGAATTAAGAGGCAATCTCCAAAGTTTTTCTTGTGCTGTAATTATGGGTAATATAATATTATAATCACATCACATTACACTAATATTGTGTATGTAAAAAAAAAGTAAAAAGATATTTATATTGGCTATTTCTTCACGTCTAAACGGCTGGACGACGACGTATCGATCTTGACATGAATTTGGATAAAACCAAAGCATGATCAATAGCCACATTGATCCAGGACCGGTCGTCGTACATGGTCATCTTCTCGAAATCGTTTCTGAATACACACACCTCGGGCAGATTTTGCAATTAGGTAAAAATAAATTTCGAGAAGGAGACCAAGAGGAGGATTCAGCTGGGCTGCGCAGCGTTTGGGAAACTACGCCAAGTCTTCTCGTCATCCATACCGCAATGTTTGAAAACGAAAGTTTTCAATCAGTGCGTCCTACCTGTGATTTGATCAACCGAAGGTGATCTTCGGTGATGAAAGAAAGAAATTATTAATGAAAAAACTTTTAAATTTTATAATAGAGATTTTAGATGTTGTATAGGGCGTTACTTTGCGGAAATCCATTATAGCATTAAAAAGTTAAAATTACTTTGCTAAATTCCGCCAAAAATCCCACCAGTACCATGTGGTTAGTTAATGCGCCGCCCTCCCTCCCACTTTTTCAAGCAGAAGCAAGACACGAACACACCACCACCGACACCAAAACTTGTGTGAGAAAACACTTGCATTCGGGAGCCTGAGGATGCCTCGTGTTAGAGGCGAAACGGTGGTGTGTTCGTGTCTTGCTTCTGCTTAAAAAAGTGGGAGGGAGGGCGGTGCATATTAACTAACCGCATGGTGCTTGTGGGATTTTTGGCGGAATTTAGCAAAGTAATTTTAACTTTTGCTATGCTAATGCTATATAGATTTTAGATAAATGGCCTTACAATCATAACGGACGTTCTCAGCGAGACGTAGCAATGCAATATCGTTGGATTGATTGTATTGATTGTAATTCTCGTGAAGTATGACATTCTCTACGCGGATATCTTGAACATCATTATTGCAGAAATCTTTCTCCGGACAGTCAATCTTGCTTGAAATGTTGTATTCGCCCAGCCGAACGTGTGTACTGTAATAAAACATGATATATAGATAAATCATTTATTAGTGTTTTGAAACACACACACACACACACACACACACACACACACACATAAAGCACCACATATCATCGATCGATCGATAACAACCTACGTATGTTCCCACTGCTGGGGCAGGGATCTCTTACTGCATTGCGATGGGCGGCTTCATAACTTCTGGCCTTACTGTCAGAAGTTATGAAGCCGCCCATCACATAAAAAAAGTTTATATCATAAAATAGTTTAGGTACAAGTACAACGTTATCTTACAAACTAACTCATATTAACTCGTACAAACATAAAGTTTTATGGCAATTGTAGGCAAAAAATGTAAAACTTAATTATTATTAAAATCAATTCATAATTTAAAAACCTATTTAGAGGCTAAAAATTTCACCCATGCCGGGATTCGAACCCGCAACCTCTGGCTATCCGTACCAGCGCTCTACCAATTGAGTCAATGGGCGACTCACGGCATCAGTGAAATTTCGAACCTCTTTACAATATTCTCTGTAATACGTACAGGCAGCGACATCTGACTTAAGCAAATAATTCTGCAAAGTAGGTAGTCGGGGCTGTAAGTAATGCAATTTGCTTAAGTCAGATGTCGCTGCCTGTACGTAATACAGAGAATATTGTAAAGAGGTTCGAAATTTCACTGATGCCGTGAGTCGCCCATTGGCTCAATTGGTAGAGCGCTGGTACAGATAGCCAGAGGTTGCGGGTTCGAATCCGGCATGGGTGAAATTTTTAGCCTCTAAATAGGTTTTTAAATTTGTTCCTTAGCACGGGTTAGTGCATTAAAAATAAAAATAGTGTAATCAATTCATAAAATTATTAAAAAAGCCTCAGTTTACTAGGGAAGTTGTTTCAAGTTAGTTTACAAGAAAGTGACAAAATTTGGAAATAACTAGGCATAGTTGGTGAATTTAAATGGAGGTATTTTAACACGACAACAATGCAAGCACATTAAGAAAAGAATAAGCTTAATAATAAACGTGAAAAAAATTGGAAATAATTAGGCATTGATTTTCCGGGAATCATAATCTTGGGCCATATGTCATGAACTAATTCATGGAAATAGTCCAAACAGGAAAACAGTAGGAGATATTTTTTTAAAGTTAATACGTTGTTACGTCGAAAGGTGTACGACACATTCGACGCTTGTTAATTCGGGACAGATGGACTGCTTAGACACAGTTGTAGGGTAAAGATGAAAATCATTCATTCATTCATTTCACCCACAGTTTGTCGCAGTACGGACGCCATCTTCGAAAAAAAAATCGACAATTTTGTTCTGGAATAAACGATAGATTAGAATGACTTACAGTTTTTCGGCTAAAGAACTGGTGACGCAATGTGCTGCTGTCAAGACGTATCTGGACGATATCAAAGCTCCGCCACAGTTGAATTCCCACCTGCTAGCTGTGAATCGGTATCAGAAGCTTAATACAGTTACAAATACAGAGGTATGTAGTTTTTAGGCAGCAGACGGTGCTATTTAGCGTTACCTATGGAAAATAATCGTGCCCAAAACACCTCATTTATAAAAAAAAAGATGATGATGATTATGCTGATGATGATGATGATGATGATAATGATGATGATGATAGTGGTCCGTCTGGCCACTTTTGTCAGACGAGACCTTTACCATTTTTTTTCTCCATAATAATAAACATAATAATTATTATTATTATTAATTTTGCCAAAGACGCGTTATAAAATATGATAATGATTTTTTTCCATTGTAACGGTCATTGTTAGCCAAACTACTTTAAAGTCCTAGATTGTTGGACTTAGGTTTTTATCAGTAGGTTCTAAAATTTTGCCAAAGACGCGTTATAAAATATGATAATGATTTTTTTTCCATTGTTGGCGCTAGTTAACATACCATAGCGCTTTAACACGCATTTATGTAACTGGCAAACTCCTATATCCTATTTATTGAAGCTTGAGACAAAAGGTAAACAAACAATAGAAAGGGTAATTTATTATGCCAAGTTTGTTATTAATCAGAAATAAAATAAAAAAAAATCGACATTGAATGTTAAAAGTATCGTAAAAATATATAATGAAATGAAATGAATATACTTTATTGCACACCGGGAATTACAATTTAGAAAATAAGAATAATAATATGTTTGAAAAAAATAAATATCAAATTTAGTTTTCATATTTTGGTAAATAATGCATTTTATATAAATTTTATTTTAGTACATAACTTTTTAATAGAATTGTGGCCCTATAAATAACCCAAAAAGTCAGCGCTTCATAAATTTTGAACGTATTATAACACTGCTCACTAAAGATGTAATGTAATGCAAACGTTCTAATTTGAAAGATGCTATTTTATTTTCGTTCGGGTTATAACCGCCATTTTCATTCTCCCAACTTGTTGACGCGAGCGTGCTGTTTCTTCCGGTAAAAGTTTGAGAATCACTATTTCTGTGTTTACCTTTTGTCTCAAGCTTCAATAAATAGGGTATAGTAAAGCCGCGTTTTCACGGTCTTAGTATGCTCGGACCGAGTGCGCCATCCGACTAAACTAATGCTTCTGACGTGAAACCTGGCTTAAGAAATGTCAGACTTTAATTTTAACCTACTTGTAACTTTCATCTTATAAATCTGAAAATCTTCATGTGTTCGTTTATTCGTAACGGTCAATCAATTTTCTGGCTTTTTATTTAATAAGTGTACTTAGAAACCTATTTAGAGGCTAAAAATTCCACCCATGCCGGCAAAAATAGTATAATCATGTGGGTACAGCGATATCATTCCGATGTTAACACCTAACTGCAAAGTAGGTAGTCGGGGCTGTAAGTGATGCAATCTACTTCAGCCAAATGTCGCTGCCTGTACATAATATAGAGAATAGTGTAAAGAGGTTCGAAATTTCACTGATGCCGTGAGTCGCCTATTAGCTCAGTTGGATAGAGCGCTGGCACGGATAGCCAGAGGTCACGGGTTTGAATCACGGCATGGGTGGAATTTTTAGCCTCTAAATAGGTTTTTAAAATTATCCTTAGCACGGGTTAGTGCATTAAAAAAATAGTATAAGTGTACTTAGACTAAGTACATTCCGTTTTAAGCTTACTGCGGAATTGACAGGTGAAATATTTTGTACTTTTCAGTAGCTTTACGATAAAAACGTGTTATTTAGTTTTTGTTAATAATTATTTACACAAGTTACCTATGGTATAAAGGTTAAATTTAAATCAACCCTGTTTTATAGATTCACTGCACCGTTTCTACATTACAGTGGTCTCAGGTTTTCCGACACAGATTAAGAAACTACGTAAACATTTTATGTCTTTATTTTTCGAAGGCATGTCATTGCTACATGTATAGTGCACTAGGTTCTTGGCCTCAGAAGTTAAGGCCAAAATCCTCGTGCAGGATTGCATTTCAGCACCAGGAGATTGTTTTTTTGCAGAAATTGAGTGTTTGATGCCTTTTTTTCCGAGGCACACAGGACTGAGGAGACTAAGAACGTAGTATAATGCATGCCATTGTAACCGACACAAGTTTACGGGTAATTTATAATGCTCATCTAAAATTCAGTTTTTAGGGTTCCGTACCCCGGAAATGAAATGAATGTAATTTAATTTGAAGACGCGCTTGTACTCATAGAATCTTACAATTTGTTTTGTACCGCAACAAAGCCATCCAAGGGTGCTCGTCGATTTCGACTTCGGAACCGCCAATGATTTTGTTTCTAATCTGCTTGCCGCACTGGCCGCGGTGAGGAAGGAGGGGGGAGTTACCACGTCTGTAATTATTGACGCTGGAGTCTTCTTGGAGGGAGACTGGACAGCACACCTGCACAGTATGTGTTTTGTTCACATGTTATTTTAAGAATCTTATCAATGAGTAAAATTGTAATATCAAAGCTCATTACTTACAAGCTGGTGCCCTTCGTCTGCGCAGGATTAGTATTTCGAGTAGCTTATATTAGCGTGGCATAGAAGAGAACTAACATTATGACATTAAAATTATCACATAAATAAATTTTGGGTAGCATTTAAAAAATACAACAACCTGAGACGACACGATGGTCAGACGACATCGTGAGGGTTGCGGGTCAGAGATGAATCAGATTAGCACAGAACTGTGAGGAATGGTGCAGTAAAAAGGAAGCCTATGCCCAGCAGTGGGTTGATGTGGGCTGATTAGACATATAGAAATAGAACAGCCTGAGAATATTGAGATGTTGCAGTCGCACCTTCATCTTCACCTTACATAAAAAAAAATACAATTTACACAATATTGTCAAAATAGGAAAAACGGTAACTAAGCACTGCGGAGCCCTACTAATAGGCCAATAGGTGGCTACTGCAGTATGCTCCTATAAACTATATTTAACGATTTTTTAAACATTTCTATCATACATTACACATGTGTAATTCTAGCGGTTCGGCAGCGCACGCTAGAATAGCTCGCAGATGGTAGATTTTTTCCTACTTGACACTTATCGTCGTATTTTGAACCTTTGGAGCCTATGTGTTATTCTAATGTATAAGCTATGTTATCGTTAAGTTTCATTAAAATTCATTCGGTTTTAACATGAAAGAGTAACAAACATTCATCCATCCATGCTTACAAGCTTTAGCGTTTATAATATAAGTAGGATAGGATAGGATTGATAAGGGCACTAAAGGCACTTTAAGCGAGTTGTGAATGTATATTTTCTAGCTCTACTGTAACATTAACGAATGATTCCAATGAGGGCTTTTCAGCTCGGCGCTTTTGACAGCTGTCAGTTAGGTTCCCCAAAAGCTACTAGATGGCGCCATGCCTAACTCTGTCTGAGAACGGAGGTTATTGACACAGAGTATATAGGAGTGACAGAATCATAGAGTAGAAAGAAGACCAGTAACCAATGATACTTTGCTGCATACTATCAGCTATGCAGAAACGTTTCTTCAGTTTCTGGTCAATTAGCCTTCTTCATTCAGATAGGGCAACCGCTAGCGCCATCTATTGATTAAAAGTGGTACAACTTTATTTTTTTTAAGTCCCTCTGAAAAGCGCTCATTCCAATGACCGATTTATACGAATTTTATTATTTAGTCCAAATATTAGTTTTAATATAATATAAATTCTGTGCATTAAATGGAAAACGTTTAAAACTTGTGAGATCATAATTGGAAAGTACAGCTCAAAAAGTTGAAAACCATACATATAACTAAATCATTGGATAGAAGTTAAGAAGGGAGTGCCACAGGATCTATTTTGGGGCTGCTTCTTTCCGAATATTTTATCAAATGATTTTTATTTTTAATTACATTCACGCATACCTTATTCTTATGCAAGTCGTCATAACCACAAACTTTAAATCTTTCCTTCCGTTGATCTAGCTGCTGGCCGAATAACTGAAAATCATTTCGATAGACGTTGTCAACGGCTGCATAGCAATTCTCTTGCGGGATGCAGCGTGAGTCGTCGCTGCATTTGTACTCTGAAATACAATAACGAAGAGTTTGAATCTAATTGTTTCTACGATGCTCACTACAGTAAACAGCATGTAATCCTTTAAATTTTATCTGTGAAAGCGCTCGTAACGTAACTGTGTCACAAGTTTATCTCAAAATTTTTGTGTTAATAATTCTCATTTATAGGGATCCGTAATAAGATTAAGTAGTTAATAATATATTTACAAAATTGACAACAAGACAATATTAGGTCACTGCTGCTAGAAAAATGCTGCTATGAAATCGAAAAATCCTTAATGGCAATTTAAAATAAATAAAATAGACAGAAATAATTGTATTACATAAAATATAAAAGCAATAAATACTGTCCAGTTCCTAGAGAAGTTCCAAAGAACAGTAACGTACGTGTTGAAATGTGAAATTTATAAATAATCTTTAGTTATTTAAGTACAGACAGACTAAAATACTATATAAATAAGTTTATCTTAGCAATGAAACTTAAACACGCATAACATCATTGTATACCATTATGATCGCTATTAAGTTATCGGGGGGCGAAGCGGCCTAGCCTATAGTGTTTTTGCGGTGACGGTCACTTGTGAGCCTGAGGATGCCTCGTGTCGAGGCGAACACACAAGTATTGGTGTCGGTGGTGGTGTGTTCGTGTCTTGCTTCTGCTTGAAAAAGTGGGAGGGAGGGCGGTGCATTAACTAACCACGTAGTGCTCGTGGGAAATTCAGCAAAGTAATAAATTGACACATTTTAATGCTCTTATGGATTTCCGCAAAGTAACGCCTGATTCCATACACTAAGTATTATACCGGTCTTGTCAAGAATTGTTCGTTTTAAACTTCTACAGAGGTTTCATTATGACCCTAGAAATGGGCCCGCACTCTCATGCAACGGGTACTTGAGCAAATCAATGGAATTTTATTAATGTAGCCAGTTTTGAAGCGCATTTTGACTCGCAGGTACTTACTTGTAATGTAACTTTGGAAGTCGTTTTTTTTTGTCGAGTTATTTTTTTCTTTTACATTTTGGGTGTCTTTCTCTCCCCAGTAGGCATATAGATTATTGTTGATCTGGTTATCGGAACCATCAAATACTTGGTTTACACTTTGGTTATCATTGTGGCCCCGGTGTGGATATAGATTAGTGTTGAACTGGTTTTCATAACCGGGAAACATTTGTTTTACACTTTGGTTGTTATTGCAGCTCTGGCGTGGATGTGGATTAGTGTAGAACTGGTTTTGGGCTCGATTTACATTTCTGCTATCGTATCTGTCTCCGTGGAGATACGGATTAGTGTTGAACTGAGTTTTAGAATCGGAAATCACTTGGTTTACACGTCGGTTGTGATTCAGATTATCGTTGAAGTAGATTATGGAATCATCAAACACTTGGTTCACATTTCGGACGTCGTTTTGGTCGGTGCTGTGACGATTCGACTGTCCCATAGAAAAAAAATATAAACGTTAACGGTCAGACACTGATGATGTTTCATAGTACATGTTAAACTGTATAACAAATATATACCGAAAAGAAAATATAAAAAACTAGTCAATTTATGTCTATGTATGACTATCGCGAATCATTAAGAATAAACTTATATTTCGGCACTCAAGGGAATTAAAACTTGTAAATTATTTTCTGTTGAATTATTTCTTTCGTTGAACTTTTTTTGTGTAGTCACGAAAAATTCAAGGAAAATCTAAAACTAAAAATTTGTAATAAAATCATACAAAATAGTCTTTGATGTTCGGAAAAATCTCATTATTACTGATATTTAAGTAACTACAAATTTGTACGGAACCCTCGGTGCGCGACTGTAACTCACTGCTGTTCTTTTTTTCAGCGGTCTAGCTTGTTATTTGTTAAAGTTACTCACCTTTATTTGATTCGAAATAGAATTTAGCCTGTACCATGGTTCGGCTTCCGTATCTGGACAACACACCTGAAAATAGAAATGAAATGAAAAGGTTTTATTAAAAGTAGCGCAGATAATGCGGCTTAATGAACGTTACAAGTCGTTTGACTATAGGGGTCCATTTCAAAACCTAGATCATTTTTGAGAAAAAATGGACAAAAACCTCCTAGTTTATGAGGGGCATTAAATTTGTTATCCATATTAGCTAAAATATTTTTTTATTTTATAAATAGAACACTTCTTGTTGTACAGTATCTTAGACAATTACGTTTACTAATCCTGATAAAAATCAACATAAGAGAGGAAATTAATTGGCAAAAAATACTGTATTTATTGCTGTGTGGTGTCGGCCTAGAGAATAGCACCAACCCAATTCTTTCCGCGGGTGACTCGAGAGACTTACAGCAGTATTGAAACTAGAAATAATGAACTTTACACTTAAAGCTAAACATAGTATAACTTTGAATTGTTTAGAGTACAGCTCGTGTTTGTGTAGTGTGTTCTGTGTTGTGTGTGTGTTTGTTTGTTTGTTTGTTTGTTTGTTTGTTTGTTTGTTTGTTTGTTTGTTTGTTTGTTTGTTTGTTTGTTTGTTTGTTTGTTTGTTTGTTTGTTTGTTTGTTTGTTTGTTTGTTTGTTTGTTTGTTTGTTTGTTTGTTTGTTTGTTTGTTTGTTTGTTTGTTTGTTTGTTTGTTTGTTTGTTTGTTTGTTTGTTTGTTTGTTTGTTTGTTTGTTTGTTTGTTTGTTTGTTTGTTTGTTTGTTTGTTTGTTTGTTTGTTTGTTTGTTTGTTTGTTTGTTTGTTTGTTTGTTTGTTTGTTTGTTTGTTTGTTTGTTTGTTTGTTTGTTTGTTTGTTTGTTTGTTTGTTTGTTTGTTTGTTTGTTTGTTTGTTTGTTTGTTTGTTTGTTTGTTTGTTTGTTTGTTCGTTCGTTCGTTCGTTCGTTCGTTCGTTCGTTCGTTCGTTCGTTCGTTCGTTCGTTCGTTCGTTCGTTCGTTCGTTCGTTCGTTCGTTCGTTCGTTCGTTCGTTCGTTCGTTCGTTCGTTCGTTCGTTCGTTCGTTCGTTCGTTCGTTCGTTCGTTCGTTCGTTCGTTCGTTCGTTCGTTCGTTCGTTCGTTCGTTCGTTCGTTCGTTCGTTCGTTCGTTCGTTCGTTCGTTCGTTCGTTCGTTCGTTCGTTCGTTCGTTCGTTCGTTCGTTCGTTCGTTCGTTCGTTCGTTCGTTCGTTCGTTCGTTCGTTCGTTCGTTCGTTCGTTCGTTCGTTCGTTCGTTCGTTCGTTCGTTCGTTCGTTCGTTCGTTCGTTCGTTCGTTCGTTCGTTCGTTCGTTCGTTCGTTCGTTCGTTCGTTCGTTCGTTCGTTCGTTCGTTCGTTCGTTCGTTCGTTCGTTCGTTCGTTCGTTCGTTCGTTCGTTCGTTCGTTCGTTCGTTCGTTCGTTCGTTCGTTCGTTCGTTCGTTCGTTCGTTCGTTCGTTCGTTCGTTCGTTCGTTCGGTCGGTCGGTCGGTCGGTCGGTCGGTCGGTCGGTCGGTCGGTCGGTCGGTCGGTCGGTCGGTCGGTCGGTCGTTCGTTCGTTCGTTCGTGCGTTCGTTCGTTC
Source organism: Yponomeuta sedellus (assembly GCA_934045075.1). Classification (NCBI taxonomy): domain Eukaryota; kingdom Metazoa; phylum Arthropoda; class Insecta; order Lepidoptera; family Yponomeutidae; genus Yponomeuta; species Yponomeuta sedellus. The sequence continues at coordinate 1,124,496 of OW203738.1, read as the reverse complement.
GTTCGTTCGTTCGTTCGTTCGTTCGTTCGTTCGTTCGGTCGGTCGGTCGGTCGGTCGGTCGGTCGGTCGGTCGGTCGGTCGGTCGGTCGGTCGGTCGGTCGGTCGGTCGGTCGGTCGTTCGTTCGTTCGTTCGTGCGTTCGTTCGTTCGTTCGTTCGTTCGTTCGTTCGTTCGTTTGTTTGTTTGTTTGTTTGTGCGTTTAGGTTGTAGCAGATTATTTTATAAACGGGCCTAATCGCGATGACTCGATGAAACGAAGGTGATCGTGGCAAGTGGCAGTCCCTGGTCTCTGCCTACCCCTCTGGGATACAGGCGTGAGGTTTTGTATGTATGTACGTATGTCTAATCGCGATGTTTTAATTCCTGACGTTGACGTTGGAAACGTTGCAGTTGCCGTGGTCACGGGAAAAATTAAGTGACCGTCAGTTATTTTAGAGTGGGTAGGGTGGTCTGCCTTCAAGTCTCAAAACTACGATTCGCGATTATTTATAGGTAACATTTTACCTATAAATAATCGCGATAAGACCCGTTTAATGTATAACTAAATATAAGCACCGCGAGTTATTAAGAATAATAATAGTTTTTATTAATAAAATTGGTACACAGTCATGCATTTTAATATTATGTATAGTGGCGGCCGTTAGGATTAGCTAGTGATTTTACATGGCGCACGAAATTTATACAAAACTAACCCGTCACGCGCTTAGTGTTCATACGTCTGTACACTAAGCATCTCCGGTACGCGCAATCCGTCACGCGCTTAGTGTTCATACGTCTGTACACTAAGCATCTCCGGTACGCGCAATACGTCACGCGCTTAGTGTACAGACGTGTGTACACTAATGCAGCACTCAGATTGGACTCTATTTATTATGCTCTGTGCATACTCTATGGACAATATCTGTTGTTTTATTGGCTAATGATTAGTAAGTATTACTTTTGCCAACCAATCAAATGAAGTGGCAAAGGAAAAAAACAAAGTCTCATCGAAACCACATAAACCTGCTAGGTCAGACGCCATTTTACGTCTTCGTCGTGAGTTGCTCCGCCCGCTAAAGTTTTCTAGATTATTTCGAGAAGGAAACACTGAGTATTTGTTTATGTGTAATACTCGTATATCAAATTACTGGGAAAAGTGTGTAGATTATGTTTCAAATAATAGTTTTGTTGTATTTGATGGAAAATAATGTGAAAAAAGAACTTTTAGCCCGGATCGTGCCGCTCGTATGGGCGGTCAGTGTCATTTTACCTCTTCGTGTTAATTATTCATTTATAGCTTTATTTTTGTGAATTAGAGTGTGAAAATTGTGTAAACAGATATAGATTATATGCAGATCATATTATAAGTATTAGTTCAGTGCTAGTGAATGACTAATTAGTGAAAATAGTGAGACAAAGCTCAAAGTAGTATCAACATGACGTGAATAATGAGAATCATCTCGTCGTTTGAAAATTGTAAGTTTTTTAAAAATGTTATTAGCATTACAGGTATAATAATCAATGTATGTGCCTGTATGTAAATGTTATAATGTTATGTTATAATAATTGGATAGATAATTTTATGCAGATTGTAGTGATATATAACACTTATTGAATATTTTTAGTACTTTCTCTAATATGAGAAATGCGGAACTGTGTCCACAAAAAATTGCAAAAAATATGCAGTGCGAAATGGCCTAGCGCTATATGATATTCAAACTTTCCGGGGTCCGCGCGCGCGCAAGATTAAGTTAAAAGTTAAAACATAATCATGCTTATTTTTGCTCTGTGACCAATATTTTTCGATCGAATACATATCAACCCTTGTTTGTCTCTTTCTGCATTGCAGGAAGGTTAGGTCAAGTCGAGGTTGTTGGAGGCTTGTAAGACAGTGGCGGGCCTTACTGTGAGAAGTTATTAAGGCGCCAAGAAGGCCTCTGACATGGTTTAACGACAGCCGCTACATGACAGCCCGCATCAACGGCTTAACCTGTCTAGTGAAGCACGGAACGGAAGCGCTCGGAAAAAATGCCATTAGCAGTAGTCGCGGGACGGTCACCCATCCTGCACCTGACCGCACTTGTTGTTGCTTAACTCAAGTGATTGATTTCAATCACTTGGTTGGGCTAGGCCACGAGTGCTTCATTTCAATATTTTTCGTGATATAATGTTTTACTACGACTAATACATTAATTACATGATAACCTTTCGAAAAGTAATTTTAGTGACGTAGCATAAAAATGCACCATACAAATCGGGCTCTAGCTGCCTGAAGGTAACGTAACGAAAGTACTTGCGGAAGTAAAATTATTGCGTACTAATAGGTAACAATAATTTTAGTAATCTTCATTAAAAAACTTTTAGAATTCAATGATAAATTAATTCTTTTGAGGGTTTTTTTAAGAGTAGCTAGATAGTTCGCATTTTTAAGACGTGAAAACCCCGGAAAAAGTATCGGTACAGTGTTCTGTTTTCCACGTTTTAGCAAAAATACAATGTCATTGTAAGCTTGATGCAAGTTCCTCACACAGTGCTGAGTGGCATATTTATTTTCAGCCACTAGGTACTTTTAAAAAGACTTTATTATTCATCCATCCATCCATCCATCCATCCATCCGTCCGTCCGTCCGTCCGTCCGTCCGTCCGTCCGTCCGTCCGTCCGTCCGTCCGTCCGTCCGTCCATCCATCCATCCATCCATCCATCCATCCATCCATTCATCCATTCATCCATTCATTCATTCATTCACTCACTCACTCACTTATTTATTTATTAGGTTTTTCAACAGACGCAAACTTTACAAATATAGACACAATTTACAATAAATAAAGCCACAGTGTGAATCCAATAACTGAAAAACACAACATTCACATCACAAAACATTGTAAGACTTAAGGATACTTAATTATTATTATTTCAAATTCTTTATTGCATAAAAATTTGCACATAGGCGAGCTTAATGTAACTTAGCATTATCGACCAGCTAACCTAAGTTTTGGAAACAAGATTAGCAGGTAGTGCAGGGTAATATTAAAGAATATAAAATTTACTAATTATATCTATTTTTATAATATAAAAATAGATATAATTAGTAAATTTTCATATTTATTTGTTGTTATGTTATATAATATTTCCCCACTATTTTTAAGTTAATATTATTAACTTAAAAATAGTGGGGAAATATTATATAACATAACAACAAATAAATATGAAATACAATAAATACATAACCATTATCTACACATATATATATATATATATATATATATATATATATATATATATATATATATATATATATATTATACATATTTCCTGACGATATTGATATGTCTACATGTGAATACTACTTTAATTTGGCGTCAAAAAAAGATGTGGCTAGATGGATGAAGTTGATGGTAGATGGATGAATAAAGATGGATTTTAATGCTTTACTTAGCACATACTTTAGGCTCGTTGTTCATCTCGAAGCCGCAATGACTTTCGTTTATTTTTTGCTCTGTCTCGGCCTTCCTGATATCTTTAAGTAGTCTATATAAGACGGGGCACTTCTTCAGCATAATACACGTCTCGCCATTGCTGCATTTACTATCTGAAACCAGAAAATGAGTGAGAGAGTGAGTGAATGAGTAATTTTTCTGCAGCTTATAAAAGTCCCACTGCCAGTCACAGGTCTTTTCTCAGAGAGAGATGGGAATAAGATATTTCCCGCAGCAAAACATAGCCGATAGTCATTTTGTACTTTGGCCATACATACTTTGAGGAGTATTTTCGTGTTTTTGTTGAATTAGACATAGACATCAATTATTGGTAATATTCATTACAAATCAAGACTCCGTACATAATAACAATCCAATGTAGAAATAATAATCAAATTTACAAAAGTCAAAAAGAAAATATTACATGTCAATATCATAATTATGCAATCTGTGAGGTCAATTAATTATACTTGGTCTATGTACTCGTATAAGCGTAAAAATACATGATTTTAAAAAATATATATAATATAGACAAAATAATAATAATAATACATATGTCGAGTAATTACATATGTATTGCTTTTAACTAATTATTTCTTTTATACTATTTTTATTTTAAATGCACTAACCCGTACTAAGGAACAAATTTAAAAACCTATTTAGAGGCTAAAAATTTCACCCATGCCGGGATTCGAACACGGATAATAACAACAACTGGCACGGATAGCCAGAGGTTGCGGGTTCGAATGGGTGAAATTTTTAGCCTCTAAATAGGTTTTTTAATTATTTCTTTGCTAATTATTACTTTGAAAGTGAGAAAACCTAATTGTCTGAGGTGTTTAAATACATCAGCGCTTTAAATTCCCAATCCGCAGTGGGCACGCGCGCTAATTAAGCCCACACATCACATCACACTAATATTAAAAACGTGAAAGTTTGTGAGTGTGTATGTTTGTTACTTACTTCTTCACGTCTAAACGGCTGGAGCGAATTTAATAAAATTTGGTACTGAGTTAGCTGAAACCCTGGATTAACACATAGGCTATGTTTTGCTACCGGAAGATATCTTATTCCCATGTAAAAATCGATAAACCGCGGATACCACCGCGTAGCGCAGCTTGTTTGTCATGGTAATTAGCCAAAGACGTATTCACAGACCTGCTAAATAGGCAAAAAAATCATAAGGATCCGTGAAGCCGGTGTAGTTTCGTAACAAACACTGTGATTATATTCTTTTTAATGCACTAACCCGTGCTAAGGACAATGTTAAAAACCTATAAAGTCTAAAAATTCCACCCATGCTGGGACTATCACCCGCGACCTCCGGCTAATCATAGCAGCGCTCTCCCAACTGAGCTAATGGGTGACTTACCGGCATCTGTGAAGTTTCGAACCTCTTTACAATACTTGAAGTTTTTTTGTCCATTTTTTTTCCAAAATCTTTCTAGATTTTGAAATGGACATCTTGTTTGGCTTGTAACGTTCATTAAGCCGCAGTATCTGCGCTAATTTGAATAAAACCTTTTCATTTCATTTCATACTTCTCTGTATTACGTACAGGCAGCAACATCTGGCTGAAGTAATTTGCATCACTTGCAGCCCCGAGTACCTACTTTGCAGTTAGGTTTTACATCGGAATGATATCGCTGTAGCTACATGACGATAAAACACTGTGACACGGGATTTTTATACGTTATAAAAAACAATATTACATCGTGCAATCTATTTAACCGCTGTGCATTGTAGGTACCGGCTTATAATTTTTGGTGCGGCTTCCTTGATTAGTCTATTTACAGATACAGGATATGTCGCTTAATTGTCACGCAGAATTTTATGTTAATAATAAACAATTCAACTCGGGGCTGCAAGTGATGCAAATTACTTCAGCCAGATGTTGCTGCCTGTCCGTGAAACAGAGACTATTGTAAATAGGTGCAAAATTTCACTGATGCCGGTGAGTTACCCATTAGCTCAGTTGGGAGAGCGCTGGCACGGTCAGCCAGAGGTCGCGGGTTCGATTCCCGGCATGGGTGGAATTTTTAGCCTCTAAATGGGTTTTTAAACAATTCAATACAATATTCTTTATTGCACAAAAAAGGGGGTTTGTACAGAGGCAAGCTTAATACGAGTATTAATAAGTATTTTTTCCAGTTAACCTTGAGTATAGTGGATAATGGAAGAGGACTGTGGCAATATTTGACTGTGGTAAAATAATTATTGCGAAGAGTATACGTACTTATATATATATAAAAACAAAAACCTTACCTACTTTTGTAACCTACTAAGCTTTTAGTAAAGAAATGTTTTCAGTCAAAGGTATGCAGTCTCATCCCGGAATGAGTAGATAGCCCTAACTTTGACCAAAGCCTTCGGTCAAACCCCGAAATAAAATAAATTCCAATTTCGACTTCCAATCTCGCTTCAGGAGACCCGAGGGCTGGTGCTTACTTTGGCCAAAGAATAAGCCTAGCCATACAGCGAGGCAATGCCGCCAGCCTTCTTGGTACTCTGCCGCCCGACAGCGATCTGGCTCAAATATTTTATTTAAATTAGAAAGTTTTAGGTTTAGTTCCATTTTTATCATTAATTATTACTATTATAAATATTTCGACTGACTAAAGCATTTTTAGTCAAATTTAACAAAGATAAGATAAGAATATTCTTTGCTGTACACACCAGAAATTAATCACAGAGACAACAGCTACAAAAGAATGCCGCCGGTGGGTCGCCCATTGGCTCAATTGGTAGAGCGCTGGCACGGATTGCCAGAGGTTGTGGGTTCGAATCCCGGCATGGGTGAAATTTCAAGCCCCTAAATATTTTTTTAAATTTGTCCTTAGCACGGGTTAGTGCATTAAAAATAAAAATAGTATAATCATTGTGGGTACAGTGATATAATTCCAATGTAAAACCTAACTGCAAAGTAGGTAGTCGGGGCTGTAAGTGATGCAATTTGCTTAAGCCACATGTCGCTGCCTGTACGTTATACAGAGAATAGTGTAAAGAGGTTCGAAATTTCACTGATGCCGGTGAGTCGCCCATTGGCTCAATTGGTAGAGCGCTGGCACGGATAGCCAGAGGTTGCGGGCTCGAATCCCGGCATGGGTGAAATTTTTAGCCTCTAAATGGGTTTTTAAACAATTCAATACAATATTCTTTATTGCACAAAAAAGGGGGTTTGTACAGAGGCAAGCTTAATACGAGTATTAATAAGTATTTTTTCCAGTTAACCTTGAGTATAGTGGATAATGGAAGAGGACTGTGGCAATATTTGACTGTGGTAAAATAATTATTGCGAAGAGTATACGTACTTATATATATAAAAACAAAAACCTTACCTACTTTTGTAACCTACTAAGCTTTTAGTAAAGAAATGTTTTCAGTCAAAGGTATGCAGTCTCATCCCGGAATGAGTAGATAGCCCTAATTTTGACCAAAGCCTTCGGTCAAACCCCGAAATAAAATAAATTCCAATTTCGACTTCCAATCTCGCTTCAGGAGACCCGAGGGCTGGTGCTTACTTTGGCCAAAGAATAAGCCTAGCCATACAGCGAGGCAATGCCGCCAGCCTTCTTGGTACTCTGCCGCCCGACAGCGATCTGGCTCAAATATTTTATTTAAATTAGAATGTTTTAGGTTTAGTTCCATTTTTATCATTAATTATTACTATTATAAATATTTCGACTGACTAAAGCATTTTTAGTCAAATTTAACAAAGATAAGATAAGAATATTCTTTGCTGTACACACCAGAAATTAATCACAGAGACAACAGCTACAAAAGAATGCCGCCGGTGAGTCGCCCATTGGCTCAATTGGTAGAGCGCTGGCACGGATAGCCAGAGGTTGTGGGTTCGAATCCCGGCATGGGTGAAATTTCAAGCCCCTAAATATTTTTTTAAATTTGTCCTTAGCACGGGTTAGTGCATTAAAAATAAAAATAGTATAATCATTGTGGGTACAGTGATATAATTCCAATGTAAAACCTAACTGCAAAGTAGGTAGTCGGGGCTGTAAGTGATGCAATTTGCTTAAGCCACATGTCGCTGCCTGTACGTTATACAGAGAATAGTGTAAAGAGGTTCGAAATTTCACTGATGCCGGTGAGTCGCCCATTGGCTCAATTGGTAGAGCGCTGGCACGGATAGCCAGAGGTTGCGGGCTCGAATCCCGGCATGGGTGAAATTTTTAGCCTCTAAATAGGTTTTTACAATAGATACTGTAAATTAGTATTATCTAGCAAATGCTGCTTTCCTCTACAACTTAGTTTGAACTAAAGTGAGCTTACAAATTCCTTATAATTGATTTATACACAAAAAAGGCGAAATAATTGCGACAAATTACATGTTATGTTGGAGGACAAGATACCCCTAAAGTATAGTGAGTACTTATGGTTCACATTGATACGTGACAATTATACTACTTATGAAGTACTACTTACTAATACTAGTCGCCAAGAGCATCCTGCCCACCTGACTTTTAAATGCATTACGTGTCAAGTTGAAGAAGTCTACATCTGTGAGGTGCTCGTTATAGAACATGCACCTTCTACGTATGGGAGCTCGATGGCCAGAGTTGGTCCTGACGGATTTAAGATGGAAAAGGGCCTTTGATCTGGTTGAGCGAACCGGGATACGGTAGTCTATCATAGGAAGTAGTTCCAGGCAGTTATAATGATTTATGCATATGTCACCGGAAGATAATAAAATTTCCTAGGTAATTTATAAACTTTCGTAGGATTGTAAACGAGAGATAAATTGTATTATTTTACGCCCACATTTTCGCAAATTTATCAATTTGCGAAGTCTCGTGGTTAATTTACAAACTAACGGATATCCATTCGTAAGATTCTAAACAGTTCAATCAATCACAGAAGAGCTTTTTATTTTACGCTTTTATAAAATATGGCAAATAACACACTGCTCTCTGATTGGTTGATGTCGACAGTGGCAATGCTTGTGTCCATAGACTTAGGTACGATCAAACTTGCCAAACTAGTATAAATTAATCAGTTTCGATTACCTACCTGCAATCCATTCTTGCCGGGGATGCGTAGTTTTCGAGAAAATGATTGTTGAATTTTCTGTAAGCCTAACCTCAAAATCTTGCTGTATGAATGATTTTGTTCTACTGGACCCATTTTTTTCCTCTTATATAAAAAAAACACCTAACACCCGAAGTTCTAGGATGGAGCTTCGCTCCGCTCGCTCCATCTTGAATCTTCAAACCTAATTTCGGTTTGCAACGTTGCGACGTTCCAAAGCTTTAGCTTTATTATAGTCTTCCATCATTTTAACGACTTTTTAATCGACTTCTTACTATTTTTGCCATGACCACTATAAAACTTTCGTAGCAGGAACATGACTTATTGAACCAATCAGAGCACAGGTGGCGTTTCGTTAAGGCTTATTTATTATTTTACGCTTGAATTTGGTAAGTTTATCAATTTGCGAAAATGTGGGCGTAAGATAATACAATATATCTCTCGTTTACAATCCTACGAAAGTTTATAATTTTGCTAGGAAATTTATAGGCTGGCGGATCTTGTTATTTTCCGGTGACACATATATTGCGTAGCGGGGCAGCATCCTGAATGCTTCGGCGTGTACTGAGGGACATGAATTTATATTTCGCCAAAAGGTCATTGTAAGAGAGTCGAGGTCTTTTAAAGCGGTAGTTAACGGCTCTGAGAAACTTTTTCTGGATGGATTCAATTTTTTTACTATACTTCATTTCTTCATTTTCAAAAAATATTGAAATTGGTCCTACTCAATACTCATGACACTTTTCTATAGACATGTTAAGCTTATTTGATGCGCCTTAAGTTCATCTACCTCCGATGTCAGCGTGACGTCCTATTTTTGGGACACCCTGTATGTATCATAAAAGAGATTCCATATTGGTGATGCATACTCTAGGTGTGAGCGTACTAACGATATGTAGAGTTTTCTATACCTTGATTCGCGCTTAAAGACTTTTACGGTGCGTTTTTGTTATAACTAAGACATTAGCAGTAGCCACCACACAAGGTCGGGCCTGAATCGTAGTGGCCTATGTTTGAGTACATTGTTGCGTTGTTTCATCCGTGCTTGTATCTTATTCTGTCACTTTTTTTAAACTTTTAAGTACCTTTTTCATTCTGTATTAGATAACATAAGATAAGAGTATTCTTTATTGTATACCGGAAAATAGAAACAGCAGATACAGAAGATAAGATACAAATAACGGACTAATTGCTACCTAAAAGCGGAGAATTTGCCGAAGAAGAATTACATACAGGTAGTCGGTAAAAATACGAGTATTAATAAACATACATGCATACACATATATAACCATCCCAGAGGGTTAGGCAAAGACCAGGGACTGCCACTTGCCACGACCCTGACAGATTACCTTAAGTCGTTGCATGCGCGCCCGGCGGTTCCGGGTACTTTATAACTTCCCCTTTGGTAATACATACCCTATTTGGTCGATGTATGTCCACCTGGGACGTCCCTTACCAGCCCTTCCACTCACATTTGCAATATAATATTTGTTTCATCAATCTTTCTTCCTTCATCCTCTCCTCATGTCCAAAACCAACGTAACATTCCTTTCTCAATTCTAATCACTACACGATCTTTCAGTCAACAACATTCTCTAATCAAACTATTGCGTAATAAACATACATTTAAGTAAAAAACTTACGTAAATCATACTTGAATACTGTAAATAAATATAAGGACAAATAGCTATTATTCTATGAACCATACAGTATTCTACTCTACGAGTATATGGTTGTACCGCACCGCAGTCTGTGACCTTCGTGGGGTAGCCTGGCACTGACTGAAAATCAGCGCCGAAGGCTTGTCCATCAGCATATTGCTGACTCAGTTGCCATTTATGGCAGCAGTGACCTATCGTTTTACTTCCTTTTTTATGAATGTTATAAAAATCTATTTAGAGGCTAAAACTTGTTCTTAGCACGGGTAAGTGCATTAAAAATAATATAATCATGTTAACGTTATGTTTAGTAATATGTTTTTAATTTATTTTGTTATTGTGGCGCGTGCACTGTTTCTATAATACTTTTTTTTTCTTTTTCTTCATATTAAAAGCTACATGCTTGTATTGTTGTCAAGAAATGACTTGCTTACTTAAGGCCTGCGCAACGATTCACTACTGAATCGTAAAAAAATGTCCTCCGAGTACTTGTCGCGGTCTCAAGGTCTACGCGCGGTCATTTGTTCCCCGAAAATTGAGTGGAGCCTACGCTAATATGGAAGCAAATATTCTGAGATTACATTGTGTTGTGATTTACACGACGTTGAAAAATAAAAGGCGTTTTAAAAGTAAACGCCGACCGTTTGTTCAGTCCGGTCTCATGATGTCCTTGGTAACTTGAGGGACTTTTTGTACGGGGTATTTTTTGTCCTTCGTGTGCTTTATTCGATACAAATTATAAGAGATCTATATCGACGGACAAAAAAGTACCCGGGGATAGTCCTTCGTCTGCACAGGCCTTTACTGACAAAGTATTTTTTTCTTCATCTTCTCCACATGTCCAGACTACTGCAACATTCCTGTCTCAATTCCAGTCACTATTTTCTATTTCAGGGTACAACGCTCACTAATCAATCACTCACTAAGGCACTGGCTCCTGAGATTCAGGTTCCCGCCTAGTTCAGGAGTCAGGGCACAATCATATTGTAACAAAATGAATCTTTTTGAATCCGAATAAATAATTATCTTATCTCTTATCTTAGAGTAATTAGCCCTTCGAAGATTTACGAAAATATATCGAGCGAATGCAGATGGAAGGGCCTAAAAAAATATTGGCAAAGGAAAAGATAAAAAATACCCAAAACATGCGTGAATGCAACGACTTATGAACGTTAATTAAGCGAAGATGATCTGTCATGATCGTGGCAAGTGGCAATCCCTGGTCTCTGCCTACCCCTCTGGGATACAGGCGTGAGGTTTTGTACGTAAGTATTTATTTTCCAGGTTTTAACTACTAATACATAGTAGCAAAAACACAAAATAACCTCTATATCAAGGCGTGCGTCTATATTACGTTATGTGTAGATACTTACATTCATACTGAACTGTAATCAAGGGCAAAGCTGCAAGCAATACAATGCAGATAGGCATCGAAATCATGTTGGTCTGTCATCGAAATCCGCCACTGTTTCCCTATGACAACAATAATATTATTATTATTCCAACTTTTGAAATGAATAATAGCACTTAACACATAATTTCGACACTACCGCGGCTACGGCGGGATATATACTGATGCCCAGAAAGGAAAAGGCTCGGAATGTTTGACACCATAGTTATGTATAAGCCGGGATTGCGGTGAATGATTTAATTAAATACCTACTTACTACTTTTAGTAATAAGGCCGCCACTTGTACTGTACAGATATTTTATAAGTCTCTTATGTAATCCTTGGTGTACATGCAATAAATAATTATCTATCTATCTATCTACTTATTTGAGTAAGGAGACCTTTTATGGAAGCGTTTGTAAAAGCAGATCGAGCTATAATTATCGATCTTTATAAAACTTTTTGTTTAAATGCGGTAGTGGTAGTCTAATAATTTTTTTTTGCGGTTGCAGCAATAAAAGTTGTATAACTTTCTCTTACGTAACTAAGTACTCTACACAATTTTAGTTCTGTAACTAAGTAAGTACAGCAATGGTTGGTCCGTCAATGGTTGTCTGGAAGAAATTACTTTAAGTAATAAGGCCGCCACTTGTACTGCACTGTTATTTTATAAGTCTCTTATGTAATCCTTGGTGTACATGCAATAACGAATATTCTATCTATCTATCTACAGCTTTATTATACCTAGAGAAAACTCTATGATAATTCTTCTAATAAAACGCCATTGGAGCACCGTCCTCTCACTAGTTTTGCATTTAGCAACAGTGCTTGAATTTGGTTGATTTTAGGCCCTGAAGTTAATTTCTCTTGTATTTCATTAGAAGCATTGTTATCAGTAATTACAACATGAAATCTCGATTTTGAATTGGACACCTAGTTTGACTTGTAACCTTCGTTAAGTCGCAGCTTCTGTACTACTTGAAATAAAACATATTTTAATTTTAATTTATTCTTGGTCGCTACGCTCTTGACAGAGCGGTCGTGGTCCTCATGGAGAGGCTTTATTGTAGGCTGATGTTGCGTGCCGTTGCGTGCAGTGTGGTGTCGGCCTAGAGAATAGCACCAAAACAAATTCTTCCAGCGGGTGTCGTAAAAGGCGACTAAGGGACACAAACCGGGGGGTGAGCAGCAGCGCCCCCTGCAGTACAATTCCACCTAACTGCGATCCCCAACTCGCACGCCCAGCATGGGGATTATGGGCATTACCCTCCAATGATGGCACAACCTTGCGCTATGGCGCTCATTGAGGGCTATGTCCGGCAGTGGACTAATATAGCCTGAAGAAGAAGAAGAAGAGTTGCTTGCCTCACCGTGTCTGGGCTAGATTCCGCTTTAGCACATTCACGAAGATAGCTGCTTACTTAAACTGGACTTAAATTGGTAGGTTCATCGCATTCCGCTGTACCGCGTGCTCTGGTTCCCTTTACCATCCCCTGTACCACGATAGGTACGCTAGATGTATTGCAATACATATCCCATTAGGGTGAAACGTAACGTGATATCGTATGCTTCGGTATATTAATTCATCTAGCAGTCAGCGGCAGTCACCCTCTGAGCGGATATTAGGAAAAGCGACGTATTGAGGGAGTCCCACACTAATGGATGTTTGCACGGATTATTGATACCTCAGTCTTTAAGATTATTTTGGTATCGGATATTGTTTTTGGAGAAAAGGAGAGATTTTGCTAAAAATACTCAGGTATAAGATTTGCTTGAAATCGTAGATGTGTTTAGTTTTCTGAATATAGATGGTGAAAGGACGGAGATGATGAAAGAAAATTGACGATAAAAATAAATTGAGCTAATGTGGGTGGAATGTCATGTAAGGTGCGTCCCAGGCGGACGTACTTAAAAAATAGGGCGTATTAGCAAAAGACAAGGCGAAAAGTACCGCGGAACCAGTGTGCGTGCAGCAACGACTAATGAATGTTGAAGCGAAAGAGATCTTTTAGGATTGTAGCAAGTCAGCCCTTGGTCGCTGCCTAACCCTCCGGGATTGAGGTGTGAGTTTATGTGTCTGTATGTGTGTGTGTTTGTGTGAGTGTGCGTGTGAGTGAGTGTGTGTATATGTGAGTTAATTTATTTTTAAATTTTAAACGCCTTTAAATGCCTTTACATTCATTATTGACGATTTAAAATTCCTTATATATGATACTGCACCAATTTCGCTATCATTGACCTTTTAACTCGTCAAAAATTGTGCTTTAGAGCTTAGTATTTCGTCAACGGACTCCTAAATCGAAAAATGTTTTTTCTGAACATGAAGAATTAATCTCCTTGTTCTGACACAATATTTTTAACGACCAAGCCGACAATTTCCTTCCCACTTTATGGTATACGTTTTTTTTACGTAGCCTCGTTTGTGTCCCACTGCTGGGCAAAGGCCTCCCCCAACTCAGACCAGATGTTTCTGTCTTGTGCCACCTCAGACCACTCCAGCGTGGTATACGTAATAAAAAAAATGTGATGAAACTTTTGTAAGCAAGTGCTTAGTGAATCCGGAGTTAAGTTGAAGAAACATCTGCTAAAACATCGTGAGAAAACCTCAGTGTCTGAGGTGTTGAAATAACTCAGCCCTTAAAATCGTTAATGGGCACGCGTGGTAATTAAGCACATACACTCTCTCTCTCTGAGAGAAGGCATGTGCCCTGCAGTGGAACGTTTATAGGCTACAAAAAAAACTGTCATTTGACGGTAAAACTTCTTTCTAAATGAAATGGAATGAAATGAAAAGGTTTTATTCAAAGTAGCACAGAAACTGCGGCTTAATGAACTTTACAATTCAAACTAGGTGTCCATCTCAAAATCTAGATCATTTCGGAGAAAAAATGGACAAAAAAAACTCCAAACTTAGTCTTTTCAAAAGTCCTTAATTAACATAGTTCACATAATTATTATAAAACTTAGAACTCATACATTGTACTTTAATTCCAGACCTCATTGTCATCTAAACAATCCTTTATGTTATAGTAGCCCTTTTCGCACGAAGTGTGCTTAGCATATTTTTTGAACCGCGATTCAGGCAAGCTTAATATATCTTCAGGGATTTTATTATAGAAGCGTATACAATGCCCCATGAAGGATGTATTAACCTTTGCCAGCCTAGTCTAGGAATACCATACGTAGATGCACGCTGTGGATGATAAAGAGGAATTTTGCAAAGCAACTTACATTACTTTCCAACTAATCCATCTATAATTTACTTGTAGTTTCTTATGCACTAGATCGACAACAGCATCGAATTGTACGTCTTTTATCCCTTACAATAAAGCTTAGAATTGCATGCCAGAGCTTAGCTCGTTAAGTCATCGGTCTTGCGGGTGATTCGTCAAGTTTGACTGCTTCTGTTATTAGAACGTGTGGGTTACTTTACTTCAGAGTGCTTAATGCGAGTTTTTTTACTACTCGATCGCGTTAACGTAAACTCATATTTATATGGCATCGAGGAAGCGCCACCTCGCGACAAGTATGGAAATTGAAATTCCTGAGTGCGAGTTGAGAAATGAACACGTTTACCAGCCAAAACACGAATAAACGCGAGTACAAGTTGTATTGTGACAGCGTTTTGCCAGTTCGAACGGTTAACTTACTCATATTCACTACTCAATGCTCGATTAACGCGGTAGTAAAGTTATTCGATTGGATCTGTCAAACTCGCACTAAGCACTCAGTTTACTTAGTTCCACCGTGAATGCAGCTTATTGATTTTCTTAACCTCGACTGCTACAAGAAAGGAGGGGATGTAATTATCAAGGCGCACGTATGTCATACGACGTAATAAACGAGCATAAATCCGTATAAAAACAGTTTTAATCATACGACGTTTTATAATATATTTGCGGGGAAATAAATAAAACTCGGACTTTCTTGAACTAATAAATCTTTATTCACTTGTTAAAACAGTTCGCAATAGTCTGATTAGAGAACCTTGTGGACTGAAAGAGGATGTAGTGACTAGAATTAAGAAAGGAATGTTGGGTTGGTTTGGACATGTGGAGAGGATGAAGAAAGAAATATTAGCGAAACAAATATATATTGCGAATACGAGTGGAAGGGCTGTTAAGGGACGTCCCAGGCGGACATACATCGACCAAATAGGGGATGTATTAGCAAAGGGAAAGATCAAAGGTACCCGGAACCGGCGTGCGTGCATGCAACGACTTATGAACGTTGATGAAGCGAAGGTGATCTGTCAGGATCGTGGCAAGTGGTCTCTGCCTATCCCTCTGGGATGCAGGCGTGAGTTTATGTATGTATGTATGTATGTATGTATGTATGTATGTATGTATGTATGTATGTATGTATGTATGTATGTATGTATGTATGTATGTATGTATGTATGTATGTATGTATGTATGTATGTATGTATGTATGTATGTATGTATGTAAAACAGTTCAAAAAATTTGTACTACTGATTGTTATCTCCCAAAGTTGATTCATAAAATGTTGACTACATTTCTGACACAAAAACTCAGTAAAAAGATTTAAAAAAGTTTTAGACAGAGCATCTTAATAAATTATACGTTTTACCCTAATTAAAAGAATCTCGTGCGTTTTACATTACAGTAACGCACAAGTACGTAATGAGATACATTACGATATTGAAATTAGTGCATTTACGAGCAAATGTGTTAACATAACATAACATTTACATACAAGCACATACACTGCTTCTGGCCCCACACTAGGATACCCTATGTCGTGCGAACCAGAAACAATGACACCACAAACATGTAAACATCCAAGACCTGGGCTTTTTTTTGTCCCCAGCCGGGATTCGAACCCGGGAACTCTTGCATGGTAGGTAGACGCGCTACCGCTACCCCACTGAGGTCGTCTACAATGAATAACGTATATAATGAATACAATAAAACGTAATAACGTATACAATGCCCCAGGAAGGATGTCTTAACCTTTGTCAGACTAAATCTTGGGAACGAAAGTTTATGTTTTTGCAACTCTGCTCAAGATTTTGGGTCATAGCCCAATCAAAAGCTTAGCGAACCGACGAAGGCGATTGGGTACCTCCTGTACGCTTAGCATGTACGTTTTGACTCTCTCTCGACTTTGACTAAGAGACTTAGGAGAACTTGTGAAGTCGAAAGTACAACCATGGCAGGCAAGACTCAAGATAGCCCATAGACTGCGGTCTTGTCCACCTAAAATTAGTTATTGCCATATTGTATAAAAGCGTTGTATTTTATCTGAAAACACTGTAAAATTGTTACTGACAAATAGTTCCATGCACTAAGCGTGGTAAAGATTAGAAACTAAAATTAAAAAGAAATGATAATACAGCAAGAATACAAAAAAGATTAATAAAATTTGTATATACATACATACATACACCCTCACACACCCTCACACACACACATACATACATACATACATACATACATACATACATACATACATACATACATACATACATACATACATACATACATACATACATACATACATACATACATACATACATACATACATACATACATACATACATACATAACCTCACGCCTGTATCCCAGAGGGGTAGGCAGAGACTAGGGACTGCCACTTGCCACAATCCTGACAGATCACCTTCGCTTCATCAATGTTCATAAGTCGTTGCACGCACGCACGCCCGGTTCCGGGTACTTTTTATCTTTCCTCTTGCTAATAAATCCCCTAAATTTAAAATAATTTTAATTTAATATTTAAAATTTGTATATTGCCTGTCAAATATATGCTCTCGAAGCGTTGTCGTTACTTCCGTTGGTACCAGACATTTGTCGGTCTGATATGTCAAAATTGGTGTCTGCCTCGACCGAAATCATCTCGTCAAAGCCGCCATGTTACCCAGTTGAAGACAAGGCTCGGTCGACTCCATCTCGGTGGCCATGTTAGCGTCGAGACATTACGGGCTCGACAGAGAAATTGTCATTTTTGCATAGAGAAGGGCCTTCCTCGAGCATGGCATGCTTAGCGAACTGAATATCAAGCGTGACACAAGTGTACCGAGATGCACCAGCGCACTGTTATGCTCACAACAGTTGTTAGCATCAGTAAACCCCGAATTAACCTATCCATACATCACAGATCGCCCTCGCGCCATGAATATGCATCAGGCGACTGTATTAGTGGCCTAAGTCGAGACTACCGTCGGTATGACAGCAATAATCTTGATAGTCAGTCCACCAGATATGTCTCAGTTTGACGTTAGTGCTTTAGTAATAGGGTTGAGATTTGACACTCTAATGATATAGCTTAGTAGAATAGCGGAGCCAATCAAAGCGTTTCTAACAACTAATCAGCGTTCGCAGTTTATAGAAGACTCCAGGGAAAAAGACGAACTTGGCACTTTCTTTCGAATCTAATTTGTGAATGCAGTTTTGTAGGGAATTTCCGTTACTCTAAGATAGTAAACCGAACAGGGTAAAAAAAATTGTCTCAGAGTTATTGACGCTTAAAAATCGCATACGGGGAAAAAGTGGCATAAGTCAAACTTTCAAAATGCAATATCTCCAAATGTTTGTTGCTTGGGATTGTTCCACTAATCCCCATTTGTCTTTTTCCCTGGGGTCTTCGTCAATTTTTTTTGTTTATCATAATGTCAATTTCAATTGATATTAAAGATGGGCGTTTTCGAAAAACAATTTCGAAATTTCCGAAAATGGTAGTTATTCAAATGTTTCGAAAATAATCTTTGTTGGTGGAGCATTGTGGAATAGACCATTGTCGATCAAGGCGCCATCTATCAGCATCGAAATGAATCACCAATTTATCACGGCATCGTCGACCAATAGATATCCGCATAAGTGACGTGATCTCGCGTGTGATTGGCTCCATTATGTTCCCAAACCCTTGCTCCTCGAATTTTGTGCCACGTATTACAATCGCAATATTTTTCATCCCGCAAGTGGTCGTATTATTTTTAAAACCCAGAAAATTCAAAGTCTAGGTAGAAAAACTAAGCCCCTAAGTAGCAAGGGCACACAAACCGCTCCACTGTTATTCGAAAAAAAAGTTACTAATTTAGTGCTCTTCCATTTGCATGATAACAATATTGTGAAGACAGCATTGAACTAACAAAACGCGCGCGACTCGTGTAAAGTCGTGTCATTCCGCCACGAATCGTGTTTTTGAAAATTGAAAGCCTAAGCGTTTTCGAAAACTGGGCCGATATGAATTTCGAAATGACTAACGTCTTTTAACACGACTACTGACGAGTAGTCGTGTTTTCGAATATTATCACTAAAGCAAGCGAAATGAGAGAGACAGAGCACTTTTTTCCGAAATTGTCGACAGTTTTCTCGATTCTCGACAGTCGCATTCGCGGATTAGTAAGTTAGTAATATTAGTAAAACTTATTCCAAAATGAATATTAGTAATTTACTAATCTTGTTTTCGAAAATAAACATTAGTAAATTCAGATGATTCGAAAAGAGATGTCATTCACAATCGCCCATCTTTAATTGATATTAGAACTATAGATATAATGCATTCGAATGAATATGAAATAGTTGATTTTAGATTTTATTTTTCCTGTTTAGCTATATTTGCCATCTCCCGCTCTCTGATTTCGTGTTCAGAATTTTTCTTAGGCTGACTGGAAGAAATTACGGGGATTTCTTTTAAAATTAAGTACCTTTGCACATCAACACCTACCTGTTATTTAAGTTTTTTCTCTGTTTCTTAATTTTTGTGCAATAAACCGTAGCGTAATATCGGTTAATAGAATATTAACATCGTAATAAACTGTCTTTGGGCAACATCTTTCAGGTCAAAATTTACAATTATTAAGGTACACAGCAAATTAACAAGGCAGTAGGGAAGACCTGGAGCAGAACAGCGCAAAAGTAGAAGCAACTCGCAATTGCATGAAAAGGCCCTTGCCCAGGGGATATCGACGAGCTGAAAACGATGATGATGAAGAGGTTTAGATTTTTTTCATATCAATCTTCTATAATATAAAAATGAATCGCTGAATGTGTTGGTAAGCGCAAATCTTGAGAGCAGCCGAACCCGATTCTTTTTTTTTAAATATTCCTTGAAGTACGAGGATGGTTTTAACGGGGAGAAAAATAAAAAAAAAATTAAAGAATCCACTGTTAGGCGGTACGAAGTTCGCTGGGTCAGCTAGTTAACTATATTTTTCTTTCTCCCACAGGTAAGTGTCTGCAGACTGCCTACGCATTTTGGTCGCGAGATAAGGTACGTCGGAAAGGGTCCATTAAAACCAACTGAACGAGGCGTAAACGCAAAACCCATATCAGGACTGCGGAGAGCGACGGAAACAAAACGAGCCCGACCGAAATCAATCTTAATAAGGAGACGATTCATCAAGGTACAACAACATCAAGTAGATTTGGCAGAAGCTCAGCTTGGATCACTTGGGAACATTGTGGAAGAAAGATAGACTTCTTAATGCATGTAATGCTATTCGTTATCAACCCTTGTATGTCCCCACTGTTGGGGCACGGGTCTCTTCCTGCTTCGCAGGAAGGTTAAGCCGTACTCCACCACGGGGGCCATGTCCGGGTTGGCGGAGGATTGTTAGACAGTGGCGGGCGTTACTGTCAGAAGTTATCAAGCCGCCCATAAGGCCTCTGACATGGCTTAACGACTGCCATTATATGACAGCCGGCACCAATTTCTTAACCTGCCTTGCGAAGCACGGAAGCGTTCGGAAAAATGTCACTAGCGGTCGTCACGGGACGGTCACCCATCCTGTACCTGACCTGTTACGTTGTAATTTGACATTTAGCAAACAGAATGTAAATTATTCAGGTTGAAATCAATTACATTGAACAGATCATTGAACCTGGTGCGGGCTGGAGAGCGGATTCGGTACGCTCTATACTATATCCGGTTGTCTGGAAAGTTGTCTGCCAATATAATTAGTACTATTTTGTGTTCGCTCGGTCCGATGGTACGCAAAGCCGCTGTCCGGCCCGTACCAAGTTCGATCGTCTGTTAATACTATTACTTATATTCTTCTTTTTAATGCACTAACCCGTGCTAAGCACAATTTTTTAAAAACCTATTTAGAGGCTAAAAATTCCATCCATGCCGGGATTCGAACCCGCGACCTCTGGTTATCCGTTCCAGCGCTCTTCCAACTGAGCTAATGGGACTCACCGGCATAAGTGAAATTTCGAACCCTTTTTCTCTGTATTACGTACAGGCAGCGACATCTGGCTGAAGTAATTTGCATTACTTGCATGGGTGGAAATTTTAGCCTCTAAATAGGTTTTTACAAAATACTGTTACTTGTTAACAACAATCGGAAGAGAGAGACCATGTACTTTGTTTAATTTCAAAGTTACTTAGGTAAAGGATAATATCGTGAGGAAATCCGCAACTTAGTGGGCTCCGTATGTATTGCCTTGTCTTTCCTGTGGGATCAGCCGGGTGAGATGGCAGGATGGTACATGTATTGGGCAAGCCTACGCCATCAAACAAAATGTCTCAGGCACTGCAGGGTCCGAGCGGCAACTTAACTCTAGTGTTAGTGAAGGTGCCACTGGATGTTTTTAAAATAAATAAATAATAAATATTCATGGACATATTACACAGATCTCATTAGCCCTATACTAAGTACAACTAAAAGACTTGTTATACTTTTTTTTAATGCACTAACCCGTGATACAGAGAATATTGTAAAGAGGTTCGAAATTTCACTGATGCCGGTGAGTCGCCCATTAGCTCAGTTGGAAAGAGCGCTGGCACGGATAGGCAGAGGTCGCGGGTTTGAATCCCGGCATGGTGGGTGGAATTTTTAGCCTCTAACTAGGTTATTTTAAAAGACTTGTAGATAACATCCAAGACCCGAGACAAACTAGAAATTTTCGTTTCCTAATTTGAACCGGCCGGGGATCGAACCCGAGACCTTCCATTTTACAGTCAGCGTGCCAAACCGCTGCGCCATCTTTTCAAGGCAATGCAAAGGTCAGACTTTTTATAAAAAATACGACAAACAGAGCGTTAGCTCTGTTTGTCGTATAGTCTATCAAAACCGCGATTCTAAACAGAAATACTTGCGAAGCACGCATCTGTTTTCGGGTTATTCAGTTTATTTAGTCGCTGGAGTGAAAGTTGCTAATTAAAATTAATAACTCCCGTGTTGGCGTTGAGGGAATTACACAAACAAAATTAAGTATTCAAATAGTGCGGTGGGGACACACCGGGTCGTAAGTCGAATACAGATTCTCTTTTTCACGGTCTTTGATTCCGAATTTCTCTATCGTAATGGATGATCCAGAACCTAAACGCAGAATACATTCAAATGCTAAGGTTTTGTCTCATACATATTACTTTTTTTGTTTTAAAATATTTTTCATCTCATCTCGGAAAGAGTATTATACTAAGTCTGTATTATACTAACTCAGATATTGAAGATTAAAATCTTCAATATCTGAGGGGAAAAGCCGTTTTTATTCTCTAGAGGATAAAGTAAATTGAATTTAGAACATCGTATGCACTAAGTTTGTGAATTAAAAAAATATTACACTCAATTTAAATAACTGTAGCAACGTTACTTTAAAATTTTCTTAATTATACCTTAGTATTATTTTGTTATAATTTAAAGATTATTCTGTAATACTTAACTGTCATAACGTAGTAATTAATACCTAAACTGAAATAAAAGTGTACTTTCTTGTGATTGTAAACGTTTTTTTTTGCATTTAGTCATTTCCTCGCTAAGGTGGAATGAAAAGTTACGTGTTGCACTCGAGTACAAAGATTTTTCACCTCGTGCTCTTTTGATTCCCTCGCTAACGCTCAGGATTCTAATTTTGAATCACTCGCTGCGCTCGTGATTCAATTTTAGAATCCTTCGCTTGCTCGGTCATCAAAATTGAACACACGGTTAAAAAGCAACTTTGCACTCTTGTATAACAAATAACTATTACTATTTTGTATAGAATTGCGTAAATACCGACCTGCCTTAACTCCTGTTCTAAATTACAACCATAGAACTGGGGAGTGCTGAAAACCAGTGCATATACCTTTTACTTAATAAATAATCGCGATTAGACCGTTTAATATACAGGGTGTCTCATTCAAATCGGTCAGTATGGGAAAGTCTGAAACTATAAGACATACGAAGATCTGTTCTGAGAAACCATGATTTTAAACAAGAAAAACTGCATTCATACATTTTAAAAAACATCTGTACTCCGTACGGGAATCGAACCCGGAGGTTTGAAAAAAAAAACTTCTATTACTCAAACACTAACAATCAATTGAAAAGACAAGCTATGACAACGTTGAAGACCTAAAAGTGGCAATAGAGACAATTTTAACGCAAATCGTTACCTAAACGTGTTGAATATTGTATTGAAAAAGGCGGCGGGTCACTTTGAGCACCTACTAAAATAAATTAAAGTATGTGAAAACAATGCATTTTATTCATTTTAGACATCATGTTTCATACAGACATTTACTACTTAAGACATACACAATCGATATCTAAATAGAAATAGTGTAGGTTTTTTTTTTCAAAACAACCGGGTTCGATTCCCAAACGGAGTACAGATGTTTTTTAAAATGTATGAGTGCAGTTTTTCTTGTTATTAAATTCGATGACATGGTTCCTCAGAACAGATCTTCGTATGTCTTATAGTTTCAGACTTTCCTGTACTGACCGATTTAAATGAGACACCCTGTATAGCTATGTGTGACTATCGCGAATCGATAAGAAATACTAAACATCTAAATGGATAAGTGCTTATGTTTATTTCAATGCAAAGAATTTACATTCTGTTTAAAATTATATGCATATTGTATCTTTCCGTTGTGGTTTATATTATGCAATTTATCTGTTTCTGTGATGTGTCTTATTGTCATAAAAGATTTCTTTTTTCTTGCTAATATCTCTATTATGCTAATTGATCTTAAACTTTTAAGCGCTTTTTTTGTTTAAAAAGTTAGCAAAACACTCTCCTGCTACCTAAATGGTTAGACGTAGTCTAAAAAAAGGTTGAATATCTGTTAATACTACTCTGACAATACCACTTGCTAACTGTGAAGGAAAACATCGCGAGGAAACCTTAATTACCACGCGTGTCTACAGCGTACCATACTTTCTCTCTTTCAGAGAGAAGTCCTGTGCCCTGCAATGGGACCTATTTAGGCTACATTTATATAAAAATTGCCTTGTTAATTTATTACTATTACTATCTACAATCTGATAGCTTTTAGAATATCCCTCGGGCTCTAGAGTAGGCTTCGGTTTTGCCGAAAGCACACGAGGGTAATACTACTTCCTGCTCTGTATAAAACTTTTCTTATCAAGTTTATTTAATTAAGGGCTGATTTTTCAATAGTCAGAGTGCTTAGTGCGAGTTTTTTAACTACTCGATCGCGTTAACGTAAACTCATATTTCTATGGCATCGAGGAAGCGCCACCTAGCGACAAGTATGAAAATTAAAATTGCTGAGTGCGAGTTGTAACGGTTAACGTCTCAATGCTCGATTAACGCGGTAGTAAAGTTATTCGATTGGATCTGTCAAACTCGCACTAAGCACTCAGATAGCTTTTATTTAAAGAATGAAAATGGCGGTTTGACAGCTTATGTATGAAAAATATGTCAAACGCCATTTTTATTCCTCAAATAAAAGTTATTTGACTAATGAAAAATCAGCCCTAAATGTCATATTAGTTCCGATATTTCTATGACACGAATATATCCGATTCTATCCGATAGTAACCGAGGAACAGACTGTAATTTGATTGTTTTCGATTACTTTACAAATCTCTTGCCGCTCCCAGTGCGCCCCGGGCTTAAGGCAAAGAATATAGTATCAGAATCTCTTCGCAGCCTTTAAAACTTATCTGACAGCACCCGCGGCTCCGCATCTTCAAGGCTCGGCCTGTCGAGGGCAGACAGGGCGTCGAACTGGCCTCTCGATGCTCAAGGGGGCTTGTTCTGAAGTTCGTTACGACATTTTAACCCTAGACACCTAACCTTCGTCGTTTCGACGAATACGCGACAGAAAAATTGTTGTATCTTTTTGGTGCGTGTGCGGATAACCGTGGTGTCTCTTGTCAACTCGGTGTTCGTCGCGGGTTGGCGAGAGGCAATAAATTCCGGCTGCCAAGTACCATGTTTTTTCGAAATTTTACAAAAATACGTACAAAATTGCAATTTGTCGCGAA
The DNA here is from genome assembly GCA_934045075.1 of Yponomeuta sedellus. Classification (NCBI taxonomy): domain Eukaryota; kingdom Metazoa; phylum Arthropoda; class Insecta; order Lepidoptera; family Yponomeutidae; genus Yponomeuta; species Yponomeuta sedellus. The sequence continues at coordinate 1,099,745 of OW203738.1, read as the reverse complement.
TATAAATTTTATTTTTGTACTGAATGGGCGTAAAAAAGAACATTTTTCTTTTTCTAATGTCTACAGTTTAAGTTTTCCCTTAAAATAAACAACTACTTTTTTAAATTTCGGTTGTAATTAAATTTTTCATAAAAATGTCGGGTTTTATCTGTAGAAACGCATGCCATTTTAAACAGAAAGGAAAATAAGTAAGAGTATGTGATAAATAACAACAAATTATTTTATTAAATAATATAAAGTATGCTTGAAATCTCAGTGCAATAAACGTACCAAAAACAACAAATTTTTATTTAAAACTTAACACTTCAAAAAATGGTCGTCGAATTGACGAATGGTTAGGTATAATGAGTTATGTGAGAAGGTTAGGTGTCTAGGGTTAATGAGTTGAAAAGGAAATGTACCACTTTAGAGGCAAATACACACGAATACAATTGGAGAATTGGATAGTTTTGCGCAGAGTTACCTTTTTTTTTTTTCACCCAGGAGAAACCCCAATTGAGGGTAACACCGGCTCGGGGGAGCACAGTGGTTATGTTGGACTCCCCGCCCTGAAAAGGGCGGTATACCGACTAAAACTCCTGGGGTGTTCCTCCGCACCGCAAAGGACGGGGCCACGGGGACGCTTACGCACACTTCCGCGACCCCGTCTGCGGGCGCCCTTTCGGGCACTCCTTCGGCGGCGCCCCCTGCCCCGTCGGTGCTCGACGACGGGGCTAGAAAGCGCCGCATCTCTTCGTTGGAGCGCATAGTGGCCGAGTGCAAAAGGCCTCGGCCACCACACGCCCTTCCTGCGATGCAGAAAGAGACCGGTGCCCCAGCAGTGGGGACATATAAGGGTTGATAACGAATTCTTAATTTCAATATTTCTAAATGTCTTGTCTCCGGTTGCCTGGAAAAAATTGCTTTTAGTAATAAGGCCTCCGTCTGTAATATATTTTTTGTGTACAATAAACTGTATTTTCTGTGTACAATAAAGGATATTCTATCGATCTATCTATCTAAATACATTAGTAAAATAAAACTAATAAATAAAATAGCTACATTACCAACCACACCAATAAAGACGTAGGTCTTCGGAAATATACGTAGGTATATTTCCGAGAAAAACAAAACAGACGCCGAGAAAATAAAAACCCTTCGTTACGACATAATTTGCGTCCACGGCGCTTCGGATGGGCCTTCAATTTAATAAGAGATATTTGAATGACCCTCCCCTCCCCCCTTCCCTTCACCCGAGTTAACTTCAGCCCCTCTAGGGCCCAAAGACCCCGTGAACCTGTGGTAAGGAGATTCCGATCGTTGGCGAGACAAAATGCGGTTAGGTTGAAAGCACAGCGAGGGCATCATGTCGAAAGCATCGAATTAAAAATGAAAGAACGATAACTTCAGACAGTAAGACCCGCCACTGTCTTACAATACTCTACCAACCCGGGCTTGGCCCCCGTGGTGGAGTATGGCCTAGCCTTCCTGCGATGCAGGTTATGAAAGAAAGAGACAGCTTCTTTGGTAGGGGTTTCACTATTGATTACTACGCTGTAGGTCATGGGTATAAGTTTCGCTCAGTGTAGAAATGGTCTCAGTCTGAGTGTATTTCCATGTAGTTTGGGACCAGAACAAGCGATTAGACCAAGAGGCCAAGTTGATCGACATTAGCTGGTCTGAATTGGAAGCTGCGGCGAACCAGTACGAGAAGCGGAAATCTGTAGTTGAGACCCTGTGCTCCCTTAGGACTTAAAGGACCAAAGAAGATGAATAAGAGCATGAAAAACAAAGTTTTATTCTAATCTGATCGAATGGAAGTTTAAAGAAAGTTCTATTCTATATCGATTGTGACGTTAGTGTGTCCCGTACCTAGGTTTCTTTCATTAAATTATTAAATCATTGATTTCTGCAGCTTTTGCGATGGCGTCATTATAAGTTGTATCCCAAGGAACTCCGTTTTTGTATTAACATAACATAGCATTTACATACAGGCACATACATACGTTGCTTCTGGCCCCACACTAGGATACCCTGTGTCGTGGGAACCAGAAACAACGACATCACAAACATGTGAACATCCAAGACCAGGAGTTTTTTTTTGTCCCCAGCCGGGGTTCGAACCCGGAACCTCTTGCATGGTAGGCAGATGCGCTGCCGCTGCGCCACAGAGGTCGTCATATTCGGCGACAAAAATGCTTTTCCAAAAGTTACTCCCGCCGATTATTGTGACGTTTTTCCTTATAGAGTACTTTTGTCTGTCGATTGTTTAAGCTAATGGTTTGTTTGTCATGCCTAATATTATTTTGTCTTCCTACATATTAAACATAAATTTTGAGTGATTTGAAAGCCATGCCAATATGAAAGTTCTTTTTATGACTTGACTGTTAACTTAGTTTGTGTTTTTTTCCATTTTTTTAATTTTCTTTCAACACTTTTGCTCTAATACGAAGCTGAACACATTTTCATAAAGTTAAATGAAATGAAAAGGTTTTATTTAAAGTAGCGCAGAAACTGCAGCTTAATGAACGTAACAATTCAAACTAGATGTTCATTTCAAAATCTAGATAATTTTGGAGAGAAAATAGACAAAAAATCTCCAAACTTAGTCTTTTCGAATTCCTTAATTAACAGAGTTTACATAATTATTATAGAACATAGAACTCACGCATTGTTCTGGCTTTGATTCCAGACCTCATTGTCACCTAAATATAAATAATCCTTTATATTATTTTAGTAGCCATTTTGGCACAAAGTGTACTTAACACATTTTTTGAACCGCGTTTCAGGCAAGCTTAATAGGTATATCTTCAGGTATTTTATTATAGAAGCGTATACAATGCCCCATGAAGGATGTATTAACCTTTGCCAGCCTAAATACAGGGAACACAAAGTTTATGTTTATTCCTAGTATTTACATTGTGTTGGCTACGTAATATTTGCATATTTTTCCTGGCGCACAACTTACTCGCTATGGAACGGAGCGTGCTGTTATGTGAGTACGCTCAAATAATTACGTGTTTGACTGCACTCTCCATTATATTCCGTTGTGCGTAATATCATGAATGTCACATTTTGAGAATAAATAGGCTGAATGACGGAATCTCGAATTCTTATCCGACTTTTCTTCTTCAATTCTTGATTCGGAACTTGAACTCTGAATTCTTATCACACGTTTCATCACTATCATCATCGTCAACCCATTAATTAATTATACTTTATTGCACACGGAACATTTAACAGGATATTACATAATTATTTCTTATCTCTGTAAGAGATTTCTTCCAGCAAACCTTAGACAGTCGGAGAAGCAGTAAAAAGCGGGTCTATATACGTGTACAAAATAAACTACATAAATATGCAGCACTTGATAAAAATAAACTTTTGCAATTTGTTGTAATTATTGTTTTAGTCACAACATGTTTTGTTTTTATTTATTTTTCTTGATTGAAATAACTAGGTAGGTACTCTGTTTGTAACACACAGGACCGTCTTTAATTGTATTTTTGCTACAAATGAGAAAAACTGATGTCTGTATCACAGATTATTTTACCTAGCATAGACATCAGAGTTGCACTTAGTGTAAGTAAGCTAACTCCTGATCGTAGGACTCTGACTAACAGATTATTTACCCTCTCAAGACTTATTTTATTGTTACAAATAAACATATTTCATTTCATATTGAATAACCTACCTATAAAAGAAAAAAATTAACTACCCATTATGACCCCAACGAGGGTCTCTTCCCTAAAGAAGGTATAGGCCATACTCCATCACGGGGGCCAAGTCCGGATTGGTGGAGGCTTGCAAGACTAGTGGCTGGCCTCTGACTTAGCTTAACGACTGCTATCTATGGACGGCAGCCAGCACCGACTGCTTAACCTGCCTTGCAAAGCACGAAACCGCTTGAAATAATGCCACTAGCGTAAGTCATAAACGGTCACCAATTCATGCACTGACCGTGCCCTATGACTCCTTCATAGCTTAAAGAGCGCTTTTCCTACCTCTGTGATTCCCCACAGTCGGGCATTAAGGTCTGACCTGAATATGTCGCTGAAGACTCCAACTCACTCGACGAGGTTCTTCAGCGACTCGTTTACCGTAGCGGCCACTCGGCTGTGGAATGATCTTCCGGTATCAATAAGGCGCTCCCCTTCCTCAGCTGTCTTTAAGAGCAAGGTTAAGGAGTTTTATCTATCCCCACAAGTTTAGTATTCGTGCATTCTCCTTTTCATTTTATCTTTTCCGTATGTCTCCATATAGGTACACAATATTGTATTTATTTCCTCTTCGCATAGATTGTTATTACAACGTATTTATGTAAGTTTATCATAACTATATATGTAGCGGTTTATGTAGGTTTATTGTTATTTATATAAGTAGTGTATTAATATATTCACATTTGCACCGACTACCCGTCTCTTATTTCCTTCAGCAGCTTTCCGTCATAAGGTTGTCTGGAAGAAATTGCTTTTATCAATAACGCCGCCAATTACACTTTGTATCTTTACATGTTTTGTAATATGTGCTCTGGTGTACATTAAAGAATATTCTTACATACATACATACATACATACATACATACATACATACATACATACATACATACATACATACATACATACATACATACATACATACATACATACATACATACATACATACATACATACATACATACATACATACATACATACATACATACATACATACATACATACATACATACATACATACATACATACATAACCTCACGCCTGTATCCCAGAGGGGTAGGCAGAGACTAGGGACTGCCACTTGCCACGATCCTGACAGATCACCTTCGCTTCATCAACATATCAAGAATATTCTTATCTTATCTTATGTTGCTTAACATACCACGTGATTCCACACGTTTGTCTCACTTTAATACTAAATTGAGACGAAGAATACTTCTAATTTTCAGTCGCCAAATTATTAATTTGTGGCCATTACGGAAAGTTTTTTTGCACAGAGTGCGCTTAACAAACCAAAATCAAAAACCTATTTATATTTCTATTTATTTAAAAATAGTGTAAACCAAAATCACTTTCTTAACATTTTTTCCCAAAATAGATTTCTTTAAAGAACTCTTTTAGCGGTACCAAGAAACTCATTAAAAGCCAAAGAAGATTTATTAACTCAATATTTATTTTATTTACGTCTATGCAGAAGAAGCTAGGCAGGGTTAAATAGTGCATTCAATGAAAACAAATATACAAGATTTTTATAAAGTGGCTTTGGAAAAATAAACATAATATTTTTTTTTTTTTAATTTAAACCGCTTACTATCAAATTGTAAATTTTTCACATTACATAAAAGTATCATTAGCTTAAGTATTAATATATAGAAAATGGTTGATATTAACAATCAAAGGTTTACCGTTGGTCCCTACACTAGACGGGATCTGTATAGTGAGGACCTGGTTGTGAAGAATTGACAGAACTAAAATTTGGCGACTATTATGTATGTCCCCACTGCTGGGGCTCGGGTCTCTTCCTGCATCACAGGAAGGTTAGGCCATACTCCACCACGGGGGCCAAGTCCGGGTTGGTGGAGGATTGTTAGACAGTGGCGAGCCTTACCGTCAGTTGTTATCAAGCCGCTTAAGTCCTCTGGCATGGCTTAACGACAGCCATTACATGACAGCCGGAAACAACGGTTAAACGTGCCTTGCGAAGCACGGAAGCGCTCGGAAAAAATGCCACTAGCGGTAGTCTCGGGCCGGTCACTCATCCTGCACCTGACCGCGCCTGTTGTTACTTAACTCAAGTGATTGATTACACTATTTTTATTTTTAATGCAATAACCCGAGCTAAGGAATAAGTGATTGATTCCAGTCACTCGGTTCGACTAGGCCACACGCTTCTAAACAAATTCAAAGTCACCGAACAACATTCGTACTACACAAACTCTAGTGTTTCGCGTTTCAAAAAGAACCCTGCATTAGGGCTATCACATCTGCCTATTATGCGAGAGGTCCGGGGTTCGAACCCTGCTGGGGACAAAAAAAAATCCCAGGTCTTGGATGCTCACATGTTTGTGATGTTGTTGTATCTGGTTCCCATGACAAAGGGTATCCTAGTGTTGGGCCAGAATCAATGTATGTGCTTGTATGTGATCAATGTTTGACACATTCAATTACTGATAACCCTATATACGGCGGGTCGTTTCAGCAGGCTAGGCATCGAATAGGCATTACTTAAAATTCAGAAAACAGCAGCGAGCTCCGCTTCCGTAAAACTCTCCACTGTGTTTTTTTACTCCCTATGAAGCGAAAGCGAATTCCCAAAGCGAATTATCGCTCAAAGCCTTTCATGCGCCGTTTTTGGTGTATTTTTTTTTTCTTCTGAAGGGTTTCAACTTTGCTCGCCCTCTCAGACTGACCATGGACTTGCTTTTTGATTTAATCCGTAGTTTATTTTAAAACCCTTATAGGAACCGGCGGGCGTCCCTTTTCCTTTTTTTTTTTTTTTTTTACGTAGCCTCGTTTGTGTCCCACTGCTGGGCAAAGGCCTCCCCCAACTCAGACCAGATGTATATGTCTTGTGCCACCTCAGACCACTCCGGCATGTGTCGGTCGAGATCGTCTCGCCAACGTTTTCTTGGCCTACCTCTCCTGCGATGACCACCTTGTGGCACCCACTCGGTGGCAAGTCTTGCCCATCCCTTTTCCTTATTAATCCAAAAATAATAATTTAATTTTATAATAGTGATTTTTATAATAGGGAAGTGATTATTAAATAAATTTAATAATCACTTCCTTAATTACTTGTACCGGTCTCAAACTGTATTTCTGTGTAAAGTTTAATGATATAAGTACGTTTGGTATTACAGCGCGTTATTTAAGGCTGTATTGCTATAAGATTTTGTATTACATAAAAATATTGGTAACCGGGTGTTGGCGACAGACCTTTTTTTATTGTTTTATTTTGACTTTTTGTATATATTGTCTTTTTTTACTTAAGTCAGTTTTTAAATTTAGTTCTCTGTCTGTTCTTGTGATTAATTAATTGTCTTGTAAATATTATTGATTAAACTCGGATTTATAACAAAAATATTTTTCTATTATTAAAACAGAAAAGTAGGGCACCATACGGTGCTTAACACCGGGCAAGGACTTCACATATAGAAAATAGTAATTTTGACTCGTCAATACGGTTAAACAGTGTTGTCAGATAGCGTTGGCAAAAAGCTTACTTAGCTTACCTACTTAATTTTAGCTTGCTTATGTACTTTGCATTAGATTATCAAGCTGAGTTCTTACCCACCGTCCACCTCATGAGACCACCTGGGTGAACCGTTGAAAGTTTTTTTTACAACGGCTCACCTTTGTTCACCTGGGTGATCTTTGGGATCACCCAGGTGAAAAAAGAGCGCTGGATAACCAGAGCTCACGATTTGAACCCGCGACCTCTGGCTATCCGTGCCAGCGCTCTTTCCAACTGAGCTCACCGGCAACAGTGAAATTTCTAACCTCTTTACAATATTCTTTGTATTACGTACAGCATGGTGCAGTACAGTACGGCATGGGTGGAATTTTTAGCCTCTAAATAGGTTTTTAAAATTGTCCCTAGCACGGGTTAGTGCAATAAAAAAAAAGAATATAGTCACATTTTGTCTAGTTTAAGGGGTATTCTAAGGTTAACACGAGCACTAGATATAGTAAAAACTGTATTTAAACGAACTTTACTCGTTTTTTGCAATTTCCGACGTTTCGTCACTTTAATAAGTACCGTGGTCTCGGCAGACTAAGGTGAACGTCGGATAATTATACTATTTTTATTTTTAATGCACTAACACGTGCTAAGGACAATTTTTAAAACCCTATTTAGAGGCTAAAAATTCCACCCATGCCGTGATTCAAACCCGCGACCTCTGGCTATCCGTGCCAGCGCTCTATCCAACTGAGCTTATGAGCATCAGTGAAATTTCGAACCTCTTTACACTATTCTCTGTATTACGTACCGGCAGCGACATCTGGCTGAAGTCGATTGCATCACTTACAGCCCCGACTACCTACTTTGCAGTTAGGTTTTTACATCGGAATTATATCGCTGAACCCACATGATTAAACTATTTTTATTTTTAATGCACTAACCCGTGCTAAAGACAATTTTAAAAACCTATTTAGAGGCTAAAAATTCCACCCATGCCGGGATTCGAACCCGCGACCTCTGGCTATCCATGCCAGCACTCTATCCAACTGAGCCAATGGGCGACTCTGAATGGGTCGGATAGTTGTAAAAATGTAAAATTAAACGAGTAAAATCCGTGTAAATAAAGTTTTTATTCGTTTCAGGGGATTGGTTGTATACTGATAATTATACTACCGCATCTGGGTTAATACGCCTGACGTGATCTGACACTATGCGAAATGCACCTAACTAATCGCACAAAGACAGGATATTTTAACTCCTTTGGGTTTATACGCCCTTGCCAAAATTACCAAGAACTGTGCAAAACATAATTAATCATACGAAGACCGGATATTTTGAGGCCTCTGGGTTCGACATGCTGCCAATGACCTTCTAGGTCATTGTATGCTGCGCTAAACATAACTAATCATACGATGACTGGATTTTTAACTCCACGTGGTATACGTGCCTTTCGCGACCTAATTCCATTAAAAACTCTGCGTAATTAATTGACTTACGCAACGTTTCTGGATAAGTAAATAGATAAATACAATGACATATCCAGGGCTGAACGAATTGAGAGGTTTCTCAGTGGTATAATTTATCTTTGGATGCATATTTTAATGTTTTAACTTCTTTACTAGATATAAGTTATTTGTGGGTGGGAGGGGGAACGGTCGGTGGGCAGACCAGCAGCCAAATGGTCAGATGACCTTTGTAAAGTGGCCGGCATACAGTGGATGAGACTAGCGCGAGACCGTGCTGGTTGGCGTGGAAATGAAGAGGCCTATACCCAGCAGTGGGGTTTACCTGACTGATGATTATGATGATAGGTTATTTAAAGTTATTGATGACAAAAATTCAATCTTATCATACGCATAAGTGGCAATTGATGTATAGTCTGTTAGCTTTTAAAATAAACCTCGGCTACTATCGGATAGAATCGGATTTATTCGTCTAATAGAAATATCGGTACTAACATGTAACTGTTCAAAATAGTGAAGAAAAGTTTTATGCAGAGCAGGAAGTAGTATTACACTCGTGTGCTTTCGGCGAAAACCGAAGCCTACTCTAGGGCCCGAGCATTATTCTAAAAGCTATCAGATTGTAGATGGTGATACTGTATTAACATACTGGTTCAAGATGACTTGAGAAAAGACGGTCAGAGTAGAGTTTTTTCTCCTGCTGCCCTTTTCTCCACTACGGCCCGAAGGCAGCGGCTTCCATTTTACATTGTAGGTACGTCAACATTTAGCAAACAAACGTAAACTCTTTACGTTGAAATAAATTGAATCAAATTGAATTGAACTTAGATAAAAAAATGTTGAAGCGCTCCTGGCCTAGGCGAACCAAGTGATTGTAATCAATCACTTGAGTTAAGCAACCACAGGCGCGGTCAGGGCAAGCAAGGCACGTTTGTCACTTAATGGCAGTCGTTAAGCCATATCTGAGGCCTTATGGGCGGCTTGATAACTTTGACAGTCACGCCCGCCACTGCCTTACAATCCTCCACCAACCCGGACTTGGCCCCCGTGGTGGAGTATGGCCTAACCTTCCTGCGATGCAGGAAGAGACCCGTGCCCCAGCAATGGGGACATATAAGGGTTGATAACGAAGAAATTGTTACATAGTTTTTGGAGCAGGCCAGTTTCAAAAATATGATAACGATGATGAGATGGCAATGAACCTATCGAATCTTGATGTAAACGAGCAATATTAATACATAACCATCTGTCATCCTACAATATAAGCCAAATCGGATTAAGTCGGCGCGTCTGACAGTCTGTCACAGGGGCAGACCCTAGAATGCTGCGGTACAAACAATAGAGTATTCTTTTCCAGAGGCCTGTTACATGACGGCCTCTGTGGCGCAGCGGGAGCGTATCTGCCTACCATGCAAGAGGTTCCTGGTTCGAACTCCGGCTGGGGACAAAAAAAAACTCCAGGTCTTAGATGTTTACATGTTTGTGATGTCGTTGTTTCTGGTTTCCACGCCACAGGGTATCCTAGTGTGGGGCCAGAAGCAATATATGTGCCGGTATGTAAATGTTATGTTATGTTACATATAACAACAATTCATGGTATATTTTATTTAGTTTTTTTTAATTTTATTAAGTGAGTACAACAGGTGACAATCAGATAACGGTATAAAATTAAAAGTTTGTGGTTCTGAGCTTGACTGCCGCCCAACACATACGCACACGTTCGCTTAGGCATAAAAACTAAAGATGGGCGATTGTAAATGACATTTTTTTTCGAATCATCTGAATTTACTAATGTTTATTTTCGAAAACAAGATAAGTAAATTACTAATATTCATTTTCGAATAAGTTTTACTAATATTACTAACTTACTAATCCGCGAATGCGACTGTCGAGAATCGAGAAAACTGTCGACAATTTCGGAAAAAAGTGCTCTGCCTCTCTCATTTCGCTTGCTTTAGTGATAATATTCGTTGTTAGTTCAATGCTGTCTTCACAATATTGTTATCATGCAAATGAAAGAGCACTAAATTAGTAACTTTTTTTTCGAATAACAAAAATTATTTTCGAAACATTTGAATAACTACCATTTTCGAAACCTTCGAAAATGTTTTTCGAAAACGCCCATCTTTAATAAAAACAAAGCATAAACACTACACAATCATACACTTTATTATTTACGTTTCCAATCTTTACGTTTTAGTAGAGTAGTCATCCGTAAAGTAACCGAGTAGAGTTCACGGGAAAAAATTGCTGTGATTTACATGTATTTATTTATACAGTCGGTTTTCATGTACGTCATACAATGCAACTATATGTAGTAAATAAATAGGTTTTTTAAAATTATATTATTATGTTGTTATATTCTTGCAACATTAATTTGAGTAACATAATTATGTTTAGCAAAATATTACAAGAATATAACTACATCCTCGACATAACTCAGAGAATTAGCGAGCTGAAATGGCAGTGGGCTAGCCATATCTCGCAAGAACCGACAACCGTTGGAGTAAACATGTTCTTGAGTGAGCTTGAGCTTTTAGCAATAAGGCCGCCAATTGTACTATGTATATTTGCAATTGTTTTGTATTTGTTGTTTTTCCAGTGTACATTAAAGAATATTCTTATCTTATCTTGAGTAGAGACCGCAACTCAACAAACATAGTGTAGGATGCCCTCCGACCAGGTGGAATGATGATCTGCGAAAAACTGCAGAATGATGCTGGATGCGGCAAGCTGAAGACAGGGCGCTGTGGCGCTCCTTAGGGGAGGGCTATGTTCATCTGTGGACCAATACCCTGAAGGAGAAGATGATAACTACATGCAAACTTATATTACCGATACAGACTATATTCTTCCTGCAATCTACTTCATGCAAAGGTTGTCTGGAAGACATTATTAGAATATTTTCAGGGCTTAATCGCGTAGTAAATAAAAAATTGTCTCGAAAAGATCCTTCTAAACTACAATACCGCAAATTGTGTACTATCCCTAATTTTTAAGAACATATAATATTTATAATCTTCTCAGCGTGTCGATAGCAAGCCATCGGGGTTAAAGGATTTGCTAATCAGCGCTAGAGACTCCCCGATTGTTGTTCAGGGTGCGCCAGATATTACAATGTTTATAATACAGCCTTTATATATCTCACTGTAGGACACAGTCTATTTACAGGGTTTAACGACTCCAGTAGGTGAATAATTCTGCTCAGTAGATCGGTTTTCTGCCCTTCTATTATGTAACATTCCACTCTATCGAGTTCAACATTTAGGCGACTCTAAAGTGTCAAAATATGTATGTATTAGACAGCTGGAGTACCTTGAAAAAAATACATAATAGAACCACTGGTCAGAATAGATTGCCGTAGGTAAATTATAAAATAAAAAAGCCTTTATTCTACTACTATAAAGTGACAGTTCAAACATAACATTTCGAGTGTGTTTCTTATAATCAATTGGAATACAAAATAACTTTAAAATATCCAAATACACTACAAATTAAGTGATCTCAAAGCTCATTGAACACATTAAATAAATAATCCTAAATACATAATTAACAATTATAGTCCTTAAAATATATCTATTCACTATAATTCATATAATTTATTTTATTATAATTGATTCAATTCAATATAAAAATATAATAATTATTTTGTTTTGTTTCTTGTTATTTAATTTAATTAGAAATGACATGATGTATCCAAATGTCATAAGACAATAAATCAAGTAAAAGTGAAATGATATGAAATTAGTGTTATTATTATTGGTTCATTCCAAAATATATTCAATAATTCATTAAATTAATCATCAATAATAATTTCAGTTTATTATCATATTAGTAATTATATGTTAGTAATTGTCGCCTCCTTGGCGTAGGCCTCCCCCCTTATTTTCCGTTGGGAAGGCCGTAGGTATATTACCTACTGGTTGGTAATACCATGTGTGCGTATACAGGCGGCGGGTAGACTAGTTGCAGCGCTCGTCATTGTTCGCTTTTGATTGAGTTATTTTGTGTCAAATCGAACTGCGGGCGACGCGATATCGCCCCGCTGCAGTTTGTTGTAATTGAGTTGAAAGTTAATCGGTTTTGCATGGAGAAAGCGTTATTGGTGTGTTAGTTAAAATTAAATCTCGATCTCGATTTGTGTCCTTCAAACATATGCTTTCATTCGGCGTCTCGTTTGTTCATCATTTAGCTACAAGAATTCTTTTGCTGGACATAGGCATATTACTCTGTGCTGTTCAATCCTACCACTCCTGTCTACCTTAAACAACGCTTTCTGTTTCTGCATGATTCTCATGGTCGCACGTTGCGTTCAGCTGAGAATCTGTTGCTGAAGACACCTAGTCACTCGACGAAGTTCTTCAGTAACTCCTTCTCAGCCACAGCCGTCCGACTGTGGAATGCACCGCCACTACTAATAAGACAGTCTCTTTCATCTGCGATATTTAAGTGTAGAGTGAAGGAATACTACCTTTGAATAAATTAAATAATGCAATTAATTAAATATTACGTAGGTATATTATATTATTTCCTCCTCCCATATATAATTCATTTATTAGTATGTATGTATATCTTAATTATTTATACATTTAATTATTTATATATGTGGTTTAAGTAAGTTTATATAAATTTCGTTGAGTTACTAATTTCAATATTTCTGTATTGCACCGACTACCCGTCTCTAATTTCTCTCTTGTCTCCGTCTACGGTTGCCTGGAAGAAATTGCTTTTAGTAATAAGGCCGCCATTTGTACTGTATTTTTTATATAATTTCTGTTACTGTAATTTCTGTGTACAATAAAGAATATTCTATCTTCTATCTATCTATCTGTCTAGGCCTCTTCCAAGGATTTCCAAAAAAAAAAAAAAGTTAGAAGCGTCTGCACCCAGCCTTTTTTTTATTTTATTTTATTTATAGCATTACACAACATATAAGTAACAAAACATGTAATATTATCATGATGAAAGCTTATAATCTAGTTACATATCCTTTAACGTATCATGACAGCATGTTAGAATATGGACGAGCGCCAAAACACACCAAGCAACATACAACCAAATGCGACCACTCAGCGCAAAGTATCGCACACACCCTACTCCAAACGGTCGCAGCCGAACATAATTATAGCTCGACCTGCTTCTACAAACGGATCCATATAAACTCTCCTTACTCAAATGAGTAGGTATTTAATTAATTAAAGAAACTAAGAAAATTTTAAACAACAATTAACAATCTAACTTACAAAATTTTCAGCTTAACTAATTGTTTTCCTACTGTTTGGATGAGATCTTCTGTCTATCTTGTGGCTGGTCGTCCTACAGTCTATTTATTCTTACTTATCCATAGTAAACAAGATTCTACCCGTAAACTGTAATTTTTTTGTCCAAAACTGCCATATTTCCATAAATGAAGTAACTTAGAACACTTTTTTAGATAACACGCTGCCAATTTTATAAACATAGTTCATGAATTTGCGAGAAAATGTCTAGTTTAGGCATCTAATCTCAATTTTAAGGTTAGAATCTTGTTTAATAAATTGGACAAGTAAGAATAAATAGACCGTAAGCCTCGCTTGCCGATACTTAGAATAGAAAAACATTCGTTCAAACACCACAACACACATAGAATGTTAAAAATAATAACATGGAGAGTTAGAGAACACGCTTAAGGTAAGAGATACCAATAGTTAAAGAGGTATTAAACATACAGCCGTGGCAAAGTGACCTTGGCTGGTGGAGGCACTGTTTCTTAAGGTACCAGAAAAAGTTCTAGACTCAGCATATGTCCCGAACTGTCAGTACAAAAATAAATAAATATTCCTGGACATATTACACAGATCTCGTTAGCCCAACACTAAGTACAACTAAATGCCTTGTGCTACAGGTGCTAACTCGACGATAGATTTAACACAACAAATACATCGATAACATCCAAGACCCGAGACAAACTAGAAAAATTCGTTTCATAGTTTGACCCGGCCGGGGATCGAACCCGAGACTAACGAAAGAACTAACCTATATCTGGTACGTGATCGAGTAAGCTAAACAAATGACATTTATGGAATGTACATAGTCGAGTAAGGGACACTACAATATAATGACCGGTGGTCGGAGTAGGTATATTGAATTAAGGTCACTGACATCAAACGTATATGTTAATATGGATACGCCTCCGAGTTTCCGGATTATTATGATAAAAATACCGAAACATCGAAATTATTACATGAAACTAGTTAAAAATGTATCAATACTCTCAACGCTATGCTGCTAGTGGCGTAGATGACCAGAATTTAATAGTAAAAAATGACTGGTGTGTAAAAACCTTGTTGTAGTAAAAGTGTTGGAGTAAAAGCCTAAGCATGTATAAAATGATATAATAATAATATTCATTTCAACACACGACATCCGGCAAACAGGGTCTTTTGTCCTCTTACCTCTATGCTCAACGCATCTGACCAATTAGAATCAAGTATCCAGGATGACTCATTGACTGTTTGTTCGAAAACAATGCGCTCGCACCGACATCCAGACCAAGTGGCTCACTCACTTATTTCGGTTCGTGGAGTGCGCTTATTTTATGGGTTGTGAATATCTTGACTTGACCCTGGCTTGTTTACTGTCTTCTGAAATCTACTTAAAACGAAGAATTTGGCTTATAACTACGGACATTGATTGATTACTCTTGGATTGGGCCCATTTGAAGTTGTTTTTGTACGGGTAAGTTTTAATTATTTTCACTATTTAAGAAGGTTTTAGAACTTGGAAACAGTTAAAAAAATCACTTTATGGCAATCATCACAGCGCATGAGAGTCCGATTTACCAAATTTTTGGAAACTCCGGTACATTCCGGAAGAAATGCATGTCCATGTTATGATATCATGACGCAAGTATCTAAAATCAATATACCTACTCCGACCTATGATAATGACACAGCGACTGCCTTGGGGATCGAACTCGAGACCTTCGGTTTCGCTGTCAGCGTGCCAAACCGCTCCGCCACCGAGGCCGACAAAACCCGTGACGCTGGTATTCCGTCAGAACCTGATTAAGTGACGTTATGTGGTCTCCATTCGAGAACTTTTCGGCCCCATCGGCCAACACTTTTACGAGGGCTGCTACTTATGTATGCGGAATAGAAAAAATAAACAAATGTATATGGCTAAATATGCTTTTATTGTTTGTCAAAGTATTCTCCACTATGATCGATGCACTTTTGCATTCGATGAAACCAATTTGTAAAACACTTTTTCCACTCTGATTGAGGTATCTCCAAAACGTGCTGTTTGAACGCATCTACGGCATCTTCACGGGTCGAAAATCGTTGACCACGTAATTTATCCTTTACATTTGGGAATTATTTTTTGACCATCCAGAATGTAGTTGTTTCCTGAGATGTATGACAGCTGGCATTGTCATGGTGAAGTATGATTCTGCGTCGCTGGTTGTTTTGGCGTATTTCTTCAAATACTTCCGGCAGACAAAAAAATCATAGCACGAATATTTTCACGAGTGAGTTCCATTTTTTCAGCGGTATGACATTTTAAACCCAACAAAAACAAAACACTAACGTATACAATAGAAAAATATTAGCGGCCAGTATTTAAAAAAAGAACGAATTTGACCATGGAGGTCAGACATTGCGTTTAAAATTATTGGAATCCCAGATTAGGCATACATAAGTAGCAGCCTATGTACATGCTATGTGTGTTATTACACTCGTTTGCTTTCGGAATGCTTGAGTATTCTACTTCCTGCTCTGCTACTGTTTTTCTTCACTATTTGAAAAGTTATGTAAAATTAAGTGCCATATTAGTTCCGATATTTCTATTGCACGAATATATCTAATTCTATCCGATAGTAGCATCCGATAGTAGCATCCGATATTAGCTGAGGTGTATTCTAAAAGCAAGCAGACTGTAAACCAGTTAGCGTTTACTTCTGATTAAATCTCATAGAGCTATTAAGGTCTAAGAAAAATGATGAAATATTTATGATAAGTCATAATTATTATTCTTGCTTAAATATCTAATGAAATATGGTATAACATCGTAGACAGCGGTATCAAATTGTATACCCATTATAGACGACAAAAGACAATTACAAAATACACATCACATATTTTTCACATATTTTTTGTTTAATTTTTCTATGACAACCAACAAAATGGAACAAAAAATTGTATAATCATATTAATTTTTTTATTTATTTATAATGTTATACAAAATACGCATTATATTCGTTTACTGCTTCCTTAAGCCATTGGTTTGTCTCGAAGCTAGCGTCTTCGGATATTACAATGTTAGGTAGATATATGTTTTAAATTATGTTACACATATTATGTGTAACATACCATGTAACATATAATACCATGTTTTTCCTTATATTATAAGGAAAAACATGGTATTATATGTTACATGTTTTTCCTTATATTATAAGGAAAAACATGGTATTCTGTAGGTATTTTTGCGGCGGGACGCGTCAATTTTCGGGTCATATTTTGACGGTCTTCCTTGCACGCCTTCTTTGTCCACGACGACAACGTAATTTTGTAGCCAGCTATCAACAAATCCATAAACAAATGATTCCTTCTTCAAACTACAACGGTTTCGCGTGCTTTCCATCCATTACCGTTCTCGTTATTAGTGCATTCATTTTATTAGTACAAAAATATGATAAATGATACGCGACCGCCCTTAAAAAAGAGTACAGAAGTTCTGTCCAAACTCAAATGTTTTTTATACTACTGTGACGTGTCACGGGAAACGATACCTTGCAGCCGAAGGTATCGTTTCCCGTGTAGTGAGCTGCATCCGTGTAATTTGTAACCAATAAGCTATAACAGAATAGGTCAATCTCAAAATTGTTTTTTTTTATTTTAGTCTTTAAAAACCTATTTAGAGGCTAAAAATTTCACCCATGCCGGGATTCGAACCCGCGACCTCTGGCTATCCGTGCCAGCGCTCTTCCAATTGAGCTAATGGGCGACTCACAGGCATCAGTGAAATTTCGAACCTCTTTACACTATTCTCTGTATTACGTACATGCAGCGACATCTGGCTTAAGCAAATTGCATTACTTACAGCCCCGACTACCTACTTTGCAGTTAGGTTTTACATCGGAACGATATCACTGTACCCACATGATTATGCTATTTTTATTTTTAATGCACTAACCCGTGCTAAGGACAAATATAAAAACCTATTTAGAGGCTAAAAATTTCACCCATGCCGGGATTCGAACCCGCAACCTCTGGCTATCCGTGCCAGCGCTCTACCAATTGAGCCAATGGGCGACTCACGGCATCAGTGAAATTTCGAACCTCTTTACACTATTCTCTGTATTACGTACAGGCAGCGACATCTGGCTTAAGTAAATTGCATCACTTACAGCCCCGACTACCTACTTTGCAGTTAGGTTTTTACATCGGAAATGATATCGCTGTACCCACATCATTATACTATTTTTATTTTTAATGCACTAACCCGTGCTAAGGACAAATTTAAAAACCTATTTAGAGGCTAAAAATTTCACCCATGCCGGGATTCGAACCCGCGACCTCTGGCTATCCGTGCCAGCGCTCTTCCAATTGAGCTAATGGACGACTCACAGGCATCAGTGAAATTTCGAACCTCTTTACACTAGTCTCTGTATTACGTACAGGCAGCGACATCTGGCTTAAGTAAATTGCATCACTTACAGCCCCGACTACCTACTTTGCAGTTAGGTTTTACATCGGAACGATATCACTGTACCCACATGATTATACTATTTTTTATTTTTAATGCACTAACCCGTGCTAAGGACAAATTTAAAAACCTATTTAGAGGCTAAAAATTTCACCCATGCCGGGATTCGAACCCGCGACCTCTGGCTATCCGTGCCAGCGCTCTTCCAATTGAGCTAATGGGCGACTCACCGGCATCAGTGAAATTTCGAACCTCTTTACACTATTCTCTGTATTACGTACAGGCAGCGACATCTGGCTTAAGCAAATTGCAATTTACACTTATTTCTTACTTATCACTTATTTTAGTCTTATAGAGAAGTATGTGTAGTGTTACTTTGAATGACAGGATACGCAATAGTCTGATTAGAGAACGTTGTGAACTGAAAGAGGATGTAGTGACTAGAATTGAGAAAGGAATGTTGCTTATTTAAAACTGTTTTTATACGGATTCATGCTCGTTTATTACATTTTTACAATTTTCCAACGTTTCGGCACTTTTTCAGGTGCCGTGGTCCCGGATGACTCACGGATCACGGATCACGGATGGCAGTCATCCGGGACCACGGCACCTGAAAAAGTGCCGAAACGTTGGAAAATTGTAAAAATGTAATAAACGAGCATAAATCCGTATAAAAACAGTTTTAATTATGTCTACTGCTCGTGTTAACCTTAGAAAAAAGAAATGTTGCGTTGGTTTGGACATGTAGAGGAAAGATAGGAGGAGGAGGAAATATTGACGAAACAAATATATATTGCGAATGTGAGTGGAAGGGCTGGTAAGGGTCGTCCCAGGCGGACATACATCGACCAAGTAGGGGATGTATTAGAAAAGGGGAAGATTAAAAGTACCCGGAACCGGCGTGCGTGCATGCAACGACTTATGAAAGTTGATGAAGCGAAGGTGATCTATCAGGATCGTGTCAAGTCGCAGTCCCTGGTCTCTGCCTATCCCTCTGGGATACAGGCGTGAGGTTATGTATGTATGTTATATTTTTAATCGCAGATCGATCAACCTTCTGTTCTCATAATTAACAACATAGTATTAGGGCTACGTATAACCAAATTAAATCATCCCCCTTGGCAGATGTCAACGTTTCCATTTTGAGCTTTAAGTCGATGACAATAAAGACCGCGGGGGTGCGCGGCTTAATCGTAGGTCCAGAGATTCGCGCCAGATGGCACCCGGCCACAAAATGGATTATTCCTTACCATCATATCACACGTCATCGGCAGGACTACTTCACCGATTTAGGCTGGGCACATAACGCACCCTCAGAACCAAAGAGGCCTAAGTAAAAAAATAGTGAAATTGAGTTACAATTATAGAGTCATAAAAAGGTATGCCGTGGACGGAAGATTCGCTATGCTCTTTTTTACAATAAGTGCCTTTGTCTTACTATTCATCGGATAGAGCATACCTTTTTATGTCTCTCTATGATTGTTAGGTACTCAATTTTTTGAGATATTTTTGAGTATTTAAACTATTTTTTGACTTAGACCTCTTTCGTTCTGAGAAGGGCTAAGGCGCAGGCGACGCAGCACAGCGCAGCGCAGGGCAGCGCAAATTTTGTAAAGCATGGAACGTCATGGAGCTACGTACGCTGCGGCGCAGGCAAGTGCGACGCAGACATGTGTCTGCCCTGCTCTGCATCTCGTTGTAGTGCCGGCACGGATTTCTGCGCGACACGTGCACGTCGAGGCGTGTTTAGTAACAATTTTGCTGTAAACCTTGTCTGTATGATACAAATCATCCAGACTATTCAAAAAAGACATTGAAAGAATTATTAGGGATGAGAATTTAGATGACAATGATGTCTGGAATTAAAGCCAGTACATTTTAGAACAATTCAAAGTTGTCCATTTCAAAATCTGGATCATTTTGGAGAAAAAATGGATAAAACACTTCAAACTTAGTCTTTTCAAAGTCCTTGATTAACAGAGTTAACATAATTATCATAAAACATAGAACTCATGCATGCATTGTACTGGTTTTGAATCCAGACGTCATTCTCATCTCAATAATCACTTGGTTTCACTAGGCCACGAGCGCTTCAAATAGAAAATTAATACAAACCTTTTTGTTTTTTTACTCTTTCGGCCTACTTTTTCCTAGTTCTCGCGAGTTGAACCCAAGATATCGCTGTAAATGAAGGGTTAGATGTAAAAAAGAGTAGTACCTTCACTCGCGTAGGCGTGCCTGCAGTCCTGGAGCTCACTGGGATTGCGCGCGACGATGGCAAGAGGCCTGACGGAATTACTCTCATTCCATGGAAGAATGGGCGGTCGCTGGTCTGGGACGCAACTTGTGTTGATACGCTTGCACAGTCCCATATCCATGCGACCGCCTGCCATGCAGGGGTGGCGGCGTCCAAAGCAGAGTCGAATAAGAGGCACAAATATGCAGCCATAGGGCAGGGCTATATATTTGTGCCTTTCGGAGTCGAGACTCTGGGGCCATGGGGTCCGGAGGCGAGACTCTTCTTTAAGGAGATATCGTCGCGCCTAGTCGACGCTTCAGGAGACCCGAGGGCTGGTGCTTACTTTGGCCAAAGAATAAGCCTAGCCATGCAGCGAGGCAATGCCGCCAGCCTTCTTGGTACTCTGCCGCCCGACAGCGATCTGGCTCAAATATTTTATTTAAATTAGAATGTTTTAGGTTTAGTTCCATTTTTATCATTAATTATTATTATTATAAATATTTAAGCTATCATGATGTTTGTATTATGTAATATATCATAAGTAAACTAAAAACTAATTAATGTAAACCCTCACTTATTCTTGTACATTTATCTCAAAAATATTTTTTGAACCTGCTCCACCGCGAGAATTTTTTTTTCTATTGAGGGATCCAGACCACAGCATTAGCAGCAGACAATGCAGCGTATATGTTCGTTTGCTGTTTTATCAGCGGTACCAAGGGCATTTGTCATCCACTGAACATTTAAGTACGGACGATTTAACGTAGCTAATGTTACTTCGCTAAACGACGGTTGTGAGTTACAGCCGCGACTAGCGAGGGGATGTAAACGGCATTTACATTGCAGTTTTGCTTAGGCTAGGTTAATTTTACACCAACTTTGGTGTTCAAGTTGTATATAATATTCCCGAAATGTAATTATATTTAATTTCTGCCAATAGATGGCGACATCGGTATCTTACATTGCGGTATTGTTTGGTTTCACTGTTAAGTAGATAATTGGGCTTTACTAATAAAATTGCTTATACACCCTGGAGTTTATACGTTTTATTTCGTAGGCTCCTAGGGTACTGGGATTTTGAGCCTGTCTTGTTCAGTCTTTCACAGATTGATATTAGGAGTGGGTCGTTGTCCGATATTTCGACGACGAAACGCAACCGTTTTTTCTGGAACGAAAACAGGTCCTCGAAACGGTCCTCGTTCGCAACTGGTTTCATTGTATGCGAACGAGCAAGTCGCAGAGGACGGTCAAACGAGTGCGAACGAGACGAAATCACGAAACATCGGAAAAAATAAGTTGTTTTACACGATATTCGACTGTATACTCATAGACATAAAGATTACTTTATTGTATCACAGACCAAAACGAACGGAACGAGCAAGGAGCCGACGACGACGTCGCAATGATCTCATTACGTTCTAGGCTCTATTAATATAGCACTAAAGGACATATCCGCGTCAAATAATCTAAGGACTGGTCTCGCAACGAACGAACGCTGGCACTGCCTTAGAGTCTCTGGCACTGCTTTATAATGAAACGTAAAACGGTCCTATCGTCGCGGAACACAAAACGGTCTTATAAAACGGTTCGTCTTTGCAACGATCACTCCTAATTGATATGTGACTGTGTAACCTACTAAGTAGAACTAGGAAGCTAGACACCTAGATTCAACTCTCAGTGCAGGTATGTAACTTGCTTTGTTTAATTTCAGAGTTACGTATTGCAAATTCTGTAAGTTTGTGAGAAACTGACATTGTAAGGAAATTACCACAATTAGCAATGTCCAGCCGGGATTTGAACCGGGACTTCGTGCATGGTAGACAGATGCGCTACCGCTAAGCCACAAAGGTCGTCTAGGAATGGGTGCGCCAAAGTTGACCGAAGATTCCTACCTCGATTATTGTTACTCCGAAAATTTTATTACTACAATTTTTCATCCTAACAATCACTATTAATAAATACTCTGTTCCGAATGTTATTAATTCCGAATCATCCAACTTCACAATGTCGGTAACAATAAACATCTATTGTACTACTATTTGTTTTCCGATATTTTCTCAAAATAACTGTTTTTACACTATTATTCGAAATCATATATTTGTTAGTGGAATTGTTTTTATTCTAAAATTTTACGTTATATAGGTACCTACATTCATTTTGTGAACTTATTAATTAGGTCAATGCCGCCACCGAGATCGACATCAGGGCAGTAGGTAGGTTAGGTTAGGTTAGAACATGTAAAAACAACAAAAAAAATACTGTTTTGGAATTAAATATACCAACCAAAAGTCAAATTATGGTACTGTTAGGTCAGTGTTCCTACCGAAATCAACATCTGGGCAGTAGGTAGGTTAGGTTAGGTTAGAACATGTAAAAACTACAAAAAAACACTACTTTGGAGCTAAACATACCAACCAAAAGTCAAATTATGGTACTTTTTGGTCAGTGTTGCTACCGAAATAGACATCTGGGCAAAACAACTGAACAAAGATATAAAAGTCTGTAAATACATACCATACATACAAATAAGAATTATAACTTATCGAAAATATGAGTAACAATATTATGAAAAACATGTTTATGAATGACAACATTATGGTAAAAAACACTTAGGAGTTTAGATTAGTTTAGTAGTAATAAAAAAAATCGGAAACCAGAGTGTTATGATCTTCGTCTATAGTACTAGAAATTGTATGAACGAACAAATTAGGAACCAAAATTTTCGGAAGAGTGATCATTCGAAGTACAAATCGTTAGTAAGACCATTTTCGGAAGTTTAGTTGAGCCAATATGGACCCTCTAGGAATGGCTTTTCGTCGTGTCGATTTCTTATGACTCATACATTTTATTCGCATGGTGTCGAATTTCGGTTTATTCCTTTTTCTCCTACCCGAAAAACATAGTAAAATTAACTTGATGTGGCCACAGAGTATGATGTATAGTGGCAATTGGGATGGACTTTTAAAATCTATGAACCGAATCCCACTATTATTAATAATCATCTGATTGTTAACGCCTGACTTTTCTTAGTTTCATTCTGATAAACGCTAATTTTGTAAATATAGCCCAGTGGGTAGGACAGCGGAGTCGGAAGCGAGAGACCCAGGTTCGATTCGCAGTGCGGGCATATACATTTAGTTTTGTGAAGTAGCAATACCACTCACTAATAGTGAAAGAAAACATCGTGACTACACCCAAGAGTCTCAGGTGTCGAAATACTTCAGCGCTTGAAATTGACAATACAATATGGTTTTCGTAATACAGAGAGTATTGTAAAGAGGTTCCAAATTTCACTGATGCCGGTGAGTCGCCCATTAGCTCAGTTGGGAGAGCGCTGGCACGGTTAGCCAGAGGGTTCGACTCCCGACATGGGTTGAATTTTTAGCCTCTAAATAGATTTAAAAAAATGTTGTTTTCATTCACCGTTGGCGTGTGGTGTGCTACTACAGCAGAATTTGCAACAACGTTTGGATCCGTATTCAGTGGTTTTCGTTTCGTGGGATAGTCATTCCGCGTCATACGAAAAACTAATGACTGACCAAAAATTCTTGGTAACCAATGAGTTTTGGGGTTTTTGGTGACAAACAAATACCCAAGAATAAGATGACTGAATTCACTGGGTAAATTAATACTTCATAAAATAACTACTGTTGTCGGGCGTATAAAACAGAATTACTGTCCAAAAACCCGAAGTAATTCCTGCAATAAAAATGACACCCAGCAGTCACGTCGCAACATGTACGCATGTGCATGTAACCGCGTACTTGGTAAGAGCCCTTAGACTAAATCTGGCTAGTTACCAACGCTCCAACTAAATAGAGTAGCGGAACGCCTAGATCGGTCCGTGAAATTCACAACTCTTTAGCGTGGAGTGTACCGTTGGATATCCAAACGGACGAGCTATCGGAATGGAACAATCGTAAATGCTAAAACGTTGGAAAGCGTCGCAATGATTATAATTTATGGAGAAACTGCATCCAAGAGTTTGCAATACTAATTTTAAACTCTTGGATGCAGTTTCTCCATAAATTATAATCATCTTCATCTATTAGCAACAACAGGCGGGGTCAGGTGCTGGATGGGTGACCATCCCGTGACTGGTCCCGTAACTGTTAATGCCGGCGGTCATGTAATGGCTGTCGTTAACTTCTGAAAGTAAAGCCTGCCACTGCCTTACGATCCTCCACCAACCCGGCATTGGCCACCGCGGTGGTGTATGGCTTAACCTCCCCGCGATGCATGAAGAGACCCGTGCCCCCGCAGTGGGGACAAAAAGCGGGTTGATATCATCATCTTCATCCATCCTTAAATAGTTTCTCTAGTTCGATGGCTCTAGAATCAGTCCATTCAATAAACTTGTATGTGTGTACGCAGATCTCATTTTCAGATAATCTTTTGACCATTTTTTGACTACTTTTTGCTGACAAAATTCAACAAAGAATAGTAATTCAACTTCAAAACCATAAGTTACACAACGCAACAAGACACGACCAGCTAGAATGTTTGCCAGCACTCTTCTTCTTCTTCAGGCTATATTAGGCCACTGCTGGACATAGCCCTACCCTAATGAAACCCATAGCGCAAGGTTGTGCCATCATTGGGGGGTAAAGCCCATAATCCCCACGTAAGGCAAGCGGGTTGGGGATCGCAGTTTGGTGGAATTGTACTACCCACCCCCCGGTTTGTGTCTCTAAGTCACCTTTTAAGACACCCGCGGGATGAATTTGGGTTGGTGCTATTCTCTAGGCCGACACCACACAGCATCGCCAGCACAAAATAAGGGGTTTTGCGCGCTCGTGAATGTGGACAAGAAATAACAACACCTATCCAATTGGATGCTGTTCATTTATAGTCGAGACAAATGGCTCGTTTGTGTGTGATCAGTTTAAGCCGCTTTGGGGTGCTAACAAGCGCCACCAATGGAATTAAAATCATAACTTGCCCTGCATGCCGCCTCACGGGTACTGACGGAAGACCAGCGCTGGAGTATCATATCTCCAGCTTATGCTGAGTCAGAGCCATTTTGCACTTGCCACACCCACAGTACTGACACTGGAAAATGCTCTGACCGCCAATTGTATAACATTACTTAGATTTAAGAATCATGGTTGTAATATTTTTCTGGTTGTGCAATAAAGTGTTCTCTATCTATCTATCTATCTATCTATCTATCTATCTATCTATCTATCTATCTATCTATCTATCTCTGTGTCTGTGTTTCATTATGTATCGTATGTGTGGTTGCTTTTCTTCTCTTGTACGTATGGTCTGCTTAATATGTTTTTTACTGCGTGTATGTGTAAGTGTAAATAAATGATTAATCAAATCAATCAATCAATCAATCAATCAATCAAACAAAGAAACAATCAATCAATCAATCAAAACTGGTTTAATCATACTTTTTTTTAAAGTTGCCATTAAAAATGTTAACCTCTATGACAACTATTTTTAGAACTGTCATAACTATTTTTAGAATCTTAGGGCAATTCAATTTATTTCAACGTAAAGAATTTACATTCTGTTTGCTGAATGTCAAAGTACAATGTAACATGAAAGTGAAAGCCGCTGCCTTCGGGCCGTAGTGTAGTGGAGAAAAAGGCAGCGGGGAAAAAACTCCACTCTGGCCATCTTTTCTCAAGTCCTCTTAAATCCAATATATTAGATACCATTAGATATACGTATAAGATTCCATTAATAGATTTGCTTCAATAGATTTCCGCTAAAACAGTTTTTGGCGGGAATCTTTTATGTTGATCTGTTGATTGTTCTAGACTGTACGTTTTAAAAATACTTGTCATAGTGGTTAAGATTTTCGATATTTAAATTTGAAAAAAAAAAGTAATATTAAACCAGATAGCCAGAGGTTGCGGGTTCGAATCCCGGCATGGGTAGAATTTTCGGCCTCTTAATAGGTTTTTAAAATTGTCCTTAGCACGGGTTAGTGCATTAAAAATAAAAATAGTAAAATCATGTGGGTAAAAACCTAACTGCAAAGTAGGTAGTCGGGGCTGTAAGTGATGCAATCTACTTCAGCCAGATGTCTCTGCCTGTACGTAATACAGAGAATAGTGTAGAAGTTCGAAATTTCACTGATGCCGGTGAGTCGCCCACTGGCTCAGTTAGAAAGAGCGCTGGGGTGGATAGCCAGAGGTCGTGGGTTCGAATCCCGGCATGGGTGAAATTTTTAGCCTCTAAATAGGTTTTTAAATTTGTCCTTAGCACGGGTTAGTGCATTAAAAATAAAAATAGTGTATAAAACCAGTTTTGATTTTTATTCTATTGGTACTAGTCAACGCACTAAATCGCCTTAAGGCTTCGCGCCTTGGCTAGTGCTAAGCGTCGCCTAGCGCTCTAACTATACTAGCGCCTTAACTATACCACTAGCAACTTACTTGCGGCGAAAAATGGTTACTTGTTTTAGGCCAGGTTTTCACGGCCTTAGTACGCTCGGACCGAGTACGTTATACGAGTAAACTACACTTGCTTTATAGTTATGATTTTTAACTTTCGCGACTTTTACACATATTCATAGACTTGTACATCAGTCTTCTCGTGACCACGATGGCTGTAACGTCGTCGAAACGTCGAGGCAATAAAATAGCAATAAATTACTACGGGATTAAGCCCCGAAAATTTTCTAAGTTATGATTTTTATTCCATTGGTTTGGCACCGTGACTGTACGCGGTAAACCCATATAAGTACCCAAAGTAGACTAGAATAAGTTATTATTGTTACTAATATAGTCTTAAGTCACTATTGTTACTAACATAATATGGGTTACTGTGACTGTGAAGACTCGGTGGCGCAGCGGTTTGGCACGCTGACTGTAACTAGGAAACGAACTTTCCTAGTTTGTCTCGGGTCTTGGATGTTGTCTATATATTTATTGTATTAAATCTATCGTCGAGTTAGCACCTATAACACAAGTCATTTAGTTGTACTTAGTATAGGGCTAATGAAATCTGTGTAATATGACCATGAATATATATTTTTTTATGGGTAATGCCTGAAATAAAGAATTTTTCTTTATTTATTTATAAATGCGCGGGCGCAGCCGCAGACACACGGCCATGATATTTCGTTTCGCAAAGAGCACGAATAGCCGAATATCGCGAAATTCCTTGAAAGCCAGTGATGTGGGGAAAACCGCAGCGTATACTGAGTATACGCATACGCACATAATCTTGGATGCCTATTTGTTTTGCAGTATCTTTATTCTTCAATTGTTTTGTTCTTTTGTAAGTCCGGGTTGATGGAGGATTGTAAGACAGTGGCGGGCCTCACTGTCAGAAGTTATCAAGCCGCCCATAAGGCCTCCGACATGGCTTAGCGACTGTCACATTACATGTCCGCCGGCACCAACGGCTTAACGTGCCTTTTGAAGAACGGAAGCGCTCGCTGCGAGCATGCTGTGTTGCTAACTCAATATTTATTTTTCTGAACATTTACTTTAGGTAGATAAAGCGAGAACACTTTGTTGTACATAAAAAAGAAAATTACACAGATTTAGGCTTATCTGAGAGAGCTATGCTCGGAGTTTCTCTGAAGGATAGGATTCGTAACGAATGCATCCGACACAGAACCAAAGTTATCGACATAGCTTAAAGAATAAAGAATTAGCAAGCTGAAGTGGCAGTGGGCTGGCCATATCTCGCAAAGAACCGACTACCATTGGAGTAAACGTGTCCTTGAGCGGAGACCGCGACTCGGCAAACGTAGTGTAGGACGCCCCCCGACCAGGTGGAATCACGATCTGCAAAAAACTGCAGGCAGATGCTGGATGCGGCGAGCTGAAGACAGCTCGCGGAATGGCGCTCATTAGGGGAGGGCTATGTCCAGCAGTGGACTAGTATAGCCTGACGATGACGACGAGACTTATCTATAGGAGAAAAGAAGCAGGAGAGACTGACACATCACCTTTGCTGGTACAAGCGCGAATCTCATTAGCAACACATAAATCCGTCGTCATTCTACTTTCATATTTTCGCGCAGTTCGGGAGATAAATTACGGGAGGGAATTTAATTGCAGGAGAGAAATTCGGCTGTTAGACGGGTGAAGATTTATCGCGGTGTCAAACCCAATAGCGTTTTACCTTGTCGGGGCGAACTGCAATGAATGTGGCTTCGATTGTTGTGTCAAAGTTTAAATCATATTTTCTTGATTGTGATGTTCTGGGCAGGGCCCTACCAAGGATTAGCCATGAGGACAAGTAATGAGAGCTTTTAATAACAGCTGTCAATTGAGTTCCACACAGACGTAATAGATGGCACAAACACGAAGTCTCTATATAATTGCTACGATTTTTTTTCTATATCAGTTGGTGATATGGAAATGCTGTGACGACTTCAACGATGGGCAAGTGAAATCTATGAGCAAGCTGGCATTAAAAAAAAGTTCTGTTTCCACATACAAGACTTCTAACGCCATCTATCGGAAGAAAAAGGAACTATTTTTGCTTTATAATAGCTGTCAGAAGAGCTCATTGTGTTAGATGACAAAACCAGCACAGTGCATGAGTTCCATGTTTTATTATAATTATGTGCAGCCTGATAATTAAGGACCTTGAAAAAATGAAGTTTGTAGTATTTGGTCCAAAATCTAGATCATTTTGGAGAATACTATGTAGATTTTGAAATGGACCTAGTTAAACTTGTAACGTTACAGTTTCGGTACTACTTTGAATAAGTATGTTCTATATGTTATAAAATTAGTTATCACAAAAATTAAAAAAAACTTTTGTATATTTTTCGAAAAAAAGATATAAAAGATATTATTAAACCCGTTTTTATATTAATTTTATTGGTGGTGCTAGTCAGCACACTAAAGCGCCTAAAGGCTACGCGCCTTGGCTAGAGCTAAGTACCGCCTACCACTCTAACATTACTAGCGCCTTAACTATTCCACTAGCAACTTATTTCCGGCGAAAAATGGTTTCTGTACAGCGTGGAAACTAATTTGTTTTTACTTCACTCTTACCTTGCGCAGTACTTAACCGGACTATTTCTAGCTCACAAGTATTTTACCTACTGCTGTTCATTCAAACCAGGTGCCTTGATTATATAACCTTTCACACATTGATGTGTGTGCGAAACTGCAAATGTTCCGAATGTGAGTGGAAGGGCTGGTAAGGGACGTCCCAGGTGGAAATACATCGATCAAATAGGGCATGTATTAGCAAAGGGGAAGATAGAAAGTATCCGGAACCGGCGTGCGTGCATGCAACGACTTATAAACGTTGATAAAGTGACGGTGATCTGTCAGGATCGTGGCAAGTGGCAGTCCCTGGGGTCTGCCTACCCCTCTGCGATAGAGGCGTGAGGTTATGTGTGTATGTTAGCTCTGCCGTATAGATATGAGACGTAATACGTATCGCAGTTCCTGGACATAGTATTTCAGTTGATATGTGATACGTGACCGCTACTTAATTATGTGACAAAATCCAGTAAGCATTATGATTTTGCACGCAGTCAGACTTGAAAAGTTACATAATCAAGGCACAGGTCTTGGAATGAAATAATTATCTGTTGAAATGAAATGAAAATGTTTTATTCAAAGTATCGCAGATACTTCTTTCTTCTCTTTTCGCTCTATCTTCTTGTTCTTCAGGCTATAATGTAGTCCACTGCGCTAACAAGAAACGCTAACAACGCTATATATTTTTTGTTAATTAAATTTACAAGTAAATGAAATGAAAAGGTTTTATTCAAAGTATCGCAAAACTCCGGCTTTATGAACGTTACAAGTCAAACTAGGTGTCCATTTTAAAATATAGATCATTCAATGTAGATCAGTTGAGAAAGTACTCAAGTGTAAGTTGTCTTTTTTAATGACTCGCGATGCTCAAACACATTTACATATCAAACGGGTTTAATTGCCATTATTTATTAGGAAAAATTAACTAAGTACTTTTCTAGTCAGCAATTTATTGAAAGTATGTTTATTAATGGCGGTCGTTAAACCATGCCAATAGCCTTATGAGTGGCTTCCTTACAATTTCAGACCAATCCCGACTTGGCTCGTGTGATGGAGATTGGCCTAGCATTTCTGCGATGCAGAAACCCGTACCCCAGCAGCGGGGACACACAAAGGGTTGATACTCGTATCATGTTTATTATCTGTATAAATAAAATTCATAGGACTGACTGACTGACTGACTGACTGACTGACTGACTGACTGACTGACTGACTGACTGACTGACTGACTGACTGACTGACTGACTGACTGACTGACTGACTGACTGACTGACTGACTGACTGACTGACTGACTGACTGACTGACTGACTGACTGACTGACTGACTGACTGACTGACTGACTGACTGACTGACTGACTGACTGACTGACTGACTGACTGACTGACTGACTGACTGACTGACTGACTGACTGACTGACTGACTGACTGACTGACTGACTGACTGACTGACTGACTGACTGACTGACTGACTGACTGACTGACTGACTGACTGACTGACTGACTGACTGACTGACTGACTGACTGACTGACTGACTGACTGACTGACTGACTGACTGACTGACTGACTGACTGACTGACTGACTGACTGACTGACTGACTGACTGACTGACTGACTGACTGACTGACTGACTGACTGACTGACTGACTGACTGACTGACTGACTGACTGACTGACTGACTGACTGACTGACTGACTGACTGACTGACTGACTGACTGACTGACTGACTGACTGACTGACTGACTGACTGACTGACTGACTGACTGACTAATCAACGCCCAGCCCAAGCCGTTGGACTTAGGAAGCTGAAATTTGGCACAGATGGTCTATATATAATGTAGGCAAGGAATAAGACCGGATTTTTTTTTTAATTCACCCCTAAGGTGGCGAAAAGGGTTGCCAAAATTTGTATGGGCGGTATAAAGAATGTTGTCTAGTTTTCTTGAAACATAAAATAAATACTTTTCAACACAATTTGATAGATCACGTGTTTCGCCGTTTTTTTCTAAATTCAGCCCTTAAGGGAGTGAACGGGGTTGCAAAAAAGGCCACGGGCACAGAGTCTTGGGCAAAAGCTAGTAATAAATAAAATAGCCATTCCAAACAAAGAAAGCAGACATTTATTCCAATTGTCACAGAAACACAAAGTGCACAGGTAAGCGGTAGCTTTAGTATGAAACAGTTGATATATTTTTGCGATCTTCAAGTTTATCCAATTCTGAAAGGTTTTCGTGTTATATACAACTTTGACTCCTCAATTAGTCGAACCCTCTTGAATAATGCATTTTTCGATGCATTTTGTTGCACCCTGTATATTTATTTTTACGTAGCTTTCGAAAAGAGGGTCCTAAAAGAAGAAGCTCCCCATGCACGGCCAGTGAAAGACGATTAAAATGTACAGTCGACTACAGAGCTGCGAATCGTAATTATATATAACTTCAACATGGGCTTGCCTAGTGAAATATTCAGGCACTTACTGTACTCTAAAACATATAATTGTGAAAAAAAAAACCACGATTCATAAGTTTTTTTTTAGCTAATCAAATCAAATAAATCAAAAGGTTAAAATAATACAGAGAATATTGTAAAGAGGTTCGAATTTTTTTTTGATGCCGGCACTTCCTCATGAGCTCAGTTGGGAGAGCGCTGGTACGGTTAACCAGAGGTCGCGGGTTTGAGTCCCCGCATGGGCGGGATGTTTCTAAATAGGTTTCTAAAATTATTTAAAATGGCACAGAAACTGCGTCTTAATGAACGTTACAAATTAAACTACGTGTTCATTTTAAAATCTGTTGTTTTGGTTGATTTTGGAGAAAAAATGGACAAAAGCTAGCCTCTAGACGTCATACCTAGGGCATGTGCCTCCTTTCAGAGAGATAATATGGGCTTAATTTCCACCCGCGCCCATTAGCACCGTGATTGATGTGAAAGCGCTGAATACTTCGTCGTCATGCTATCCTAGTCCACTGCTGTACATAGCCCACCCCTAAAGAGCGCCACGTTGTGCCATCATAGGGGGTAATGCCCATAATCCTCACGCTGGGCTTGCGAGTTGGGGATCGCAGTTCGGTGGAATTGTACTGCAGGGGGCGCTGCTGCCCACCCCCCGATTTGTGTCCCTTAGTCGCCTTTTACGACACCCGCGGCGAGAAGAATTGGGTTGGTGTTATTCTCTAGGCCGACATCACACAGCTGAATACTTAATTATATTAAAATAATTACTACTTTATGTACATTGAGTAGTCGAGTCTTACGATTAGTTAATCTGGATTACTGACATTTCAATCTTTTTATCGAATTATGATAGTGAGACTTGCATAGATATCTGATACGTGACAGAATACGAACCAACACAATGTAAATACTAGAAATATACATTAACTCTCGTTCCCACAATTTAGGCTGGCAAAGGTTAATACATCCTTCATGGGGCATTGTATACGCTTCTTTGATAAAATCCTTGAAGAAATACTAAGCTTGCCTGAAACGCGGTTCTTTCTTATAACATAAATGATTATTTAGATGACAATGATGTCTGGAATTAAAGCCAGTATAATTCACACACGAGTTCAATGTTTTAAAATAATTATGAGAACTCTGTTAACTAAGGACTTTGAAAAGACTAAGTTTGGAGTTTTTATGTCCATTTTTTCTCCAAATATTATCTAGAATTATCTAGAATTATGAATTGTGACGTTCATTAAGCCGCAGTTTCTGCGCTACGTTGAATAAAACCTTTTCATTTCATTTAATGACAATAATTGTGAGCCACAATATTGTACGACAAAGTTCACTAGATATTTCAAATTCGCACACAGATTTATATGTTAAACGTTACGTAATCAAGGTGGAAGACAAGTTATGGTGTTGTGTGGAATTTATTGATTATAGATTGATTCATTTCAGTAACTGACTTTATTCTATTTATTTTGTGCTCAGCGACTCTGTTATTAAGTTTTTGATACAGTTGCTCAAAAAATGGCGTATTACAGGGACGTATAGCGTGCGGGATGGGGGCTATTACACACTCGTGCTTTTTTTTTACCTTTCCCGCACTCGTATGTTTTCTTTCCCAACTGTCAAAATAGTGTTTATTAAAAAGAAAAACCAACCATGAAGTTTGTACTAAAAAAAATCATAGAAGTTTTTATGAGCTACTAATTTGTTTCAATATCAGATTTAATGATTTGATTTAATAAAAATAAATAAAATAATAATAAATTTTATTGAATGAGTTAAGTTAGGTTTAATTTCATCTCATTAAATTTCATTTTCATTTCATATCAATAAAAAAATTCTACTGAAGACTTGGCTGTATGGGCATAGTTTCCTTTGCCTACTAGAATGGGTGAAGAAAAAAAAAATCTCTTCTTATATTTTTTTACGGTTGGCGCCATTTTCCAAATATTTTTTCTTTATTTAATTGCTTAATTTTTTTCGCAACTGTATTAAAAATAGTCGTTCAGTACACGTGCGGAACCGTCATTGCAACTTGTTCCGACTGTCAACCCTCGCCTTCGGCTGCGCCTCGGCTCGGTTAGACATTTGTCGGAACTCTTTGCAATGATAGCCTTTCCGCACTTGTAATGAAATATACTATTTTATCCCTTAACTTAAAGTCCCAAGGCTTTTGCTGTAAATCAGCGTCGGCAGTGAAGCATGTTCCCTGGCGACTTTAAGCTGAGCATAAGGTCTTTTGCCAAATTTAGTTCTTAAGACATTTTCTCGGTGATTGTACCTTGTTTATTGTTTTTTGTTTGTTGGCAATAAAAACATTTCACTTTCACTTTATTCTCTTGTTTTAAAATCACCGGTGAAGCCCACACATGTAGTGGGTTTGATTCCCATTGGGTGGTGCCGTACATTTGTGCAAGTGGCCTCAGTCTGGGTGTCGTTTACATGTTCATGACGTCCCGGCCTGGTTACCACAGTACAGGGTATCCTAGTTTGGGACCAGGACAAGTGAGTGTTGTGTTGTCGGGACACTTTCCTCTTAATATGTATGCGTTTCTGATGCGAAAAGTTGAATCACTAAATTGCGATGAGTGTAATGTTATAGAAGATTGTTTACCGTTTATATATTTTTATTTTAATGCACTAACCCGTGCTAAGGACAATTTTAAAAAACCTAATTAGAGGCTACAAATTCCACCCATGCCGGGATTCGAACCCGCGACCTCTGGCTATCCGTGCCAGCGCTCTTTCCAACTGAGCTACCGTTTACTTGTGGAATGTACCCGGAATGAAGTAATTAAGAATTCTGGTGTGTACAATAAAAAATATTCTTATCTTATCTTAGATGAGAAATCTTTGATAATACTTTTTTTATGCCATGGGCGGCTGTATGTTGGCTGTCCCTCTCTCTGATGAAGCCCGTATGCTATTGAAGGTAGCCAAATTTGGTATTTCCGCTAGAGTTAGTAGTATAAGCAATATTTAAGTTTAATTTTAAGTAACTTTTTATACTTGTAGCATTAACGTCTAAACCTGTGCTCTAATTTTTGTCTGTATCTATAAGGGTGACATTGTAATTTTTTGTACAAAACCAGCTCAAATAAACATTATAAAAAAAAGTTATTAAGTAAAGTATGCTTTGCTGTTGACTGTACAGTCGTGGCGCAAATGCGAAAGGATTTCATTATTCTGTAGCTAAGGCTGGCGCGATTTTCATGAGGAAAAATAAAACTTAATTCGAGGACGGTTTAAAGGGTTTCCTCTAACTGGCTCGTAGCTTTAAGTTTTATTATGGAGCAGAAGATCGTTTTATTATGGATTGTATCCTTCAGAGAAACTCCGAGGATAGCTCTCTCCATGGCTCGCTGAGCGAGTCTGAACTGGTGGACCAGACCTTTCGTGATCGTCCATGTCTCGGCTCCGTAGGTCATCACAGGTAGGAAGCACTGATTGAAAACTTTCGTTTTCAAACATTCGATTCGTAACGAATGCATCCGACAGAGAACCAAAGTTATCGACATAGCTCAGAGAATTAGTGAGCTGAAGTGGTAGTGGGCTGGCCATACCCCGCGAAGAACCGACAGCCGTTGGAGTAAACGTGTCCTTGAGTGGAGACCGCGACTCGGCAAACGTAGTGTAGGACGCCCTCCGACCAGGTGGGATGACGATCTGCGAAAAACTGCCGGCAGATGCTGGATGCGGCCAGCTGAAGACAGGGCGCTATAGCGCTCATTAGGGGAGGGCTATGTCCAGCAGTGGACTACATAATATACCCTAACGAAGAAGAAGAAGGATTACTAACAACTTGTTTACCAATACGTTCACAAAATGCTTAAGTAAAATAAACTTAAAGTATACAAGCCAATTACAAGTAATCACTGCATGCAAAATTATACAGCTTCATACGAAAGGTATGAGCTACGGTAAGTTTAGATATAATATAGGTACATACTTTGCTGGAAGAAATCTTTTACAGAGATAAGCTCGCCTTTGTACATGGTATTTCTTAATATTGACATATTACGGACTTTGAAAAGACTAAGTTTGGAGTTGCTACACTACGATGGCCGAGTCGCGGTCTCCACTCAAGAACGTTAGTAACCCTAAATAAATAAAATAACTACTTTTAGGTAGACAAGACCGCAGTTAGCTGCCATGGTCGTACTGTGGACATGGCAAGTACTCCCAAATCTTTCACTCGCCTTCGAGAGATAGTCAAAACGTGCAAGCTAAGCATACAGCAATTATCTGACACTGGCTGGTTACGATAATGATGATATTTTATTTCAGTCTCTTATCGGCAGACCCTCTGGCATTACACAAATTGGACGTAAGCGTTAATCCGCCGTTCGTTTATTGCGTCGCCTGCCGATCGCACAGTGCGCCGGCTCTCAGATTCTGGGACCAAATCGGCTTTGTCTTTAAGTACTTGTTTCGGAGATTTATGTGGATTTAAATTGATTGTTTTCTTTTCTACTAAAATTTACCTACTTAATACTCTTTCTGCTTACTTTAGAAGTGAAAATTTAAAAGAAATCTGGGATAGGTAACGTGATTTTAAATTTTGATAAGACAAGAATGGAAAAATATGAAGACAAAAAATGAAAAGGTTTTTTAGCTATTAATAAATTAAAAGAAAAAATGTTTCTTGTACGCACCAGTAAATAATACAATGGACAGCATTCTCAGCAGTAAAGATGTTTACATCATTACAAATTCGTTTTGTAGAAAGTGTTGGAACAACATTCCTGACATTCGAGTCCTGTCATTCAAAGTAACACTACACATACTTCTCAAGCACCTAATTTCTATTGTACGAATCCTACTTTGTAGACTTTTAGTCCGGATTTACTTACGGGTGTTGTTATATCGAAAAAGTCCGACCAGGATTCGCTCCGATTCGCAGAACTTAAACAGTGTGAGACGAGCAACCGACGACGCGAGCTCCGTCTCTGCTCACCATGATTAAGCTCTGCGAATTGGAGCGAAACCTGGTCGGACTTTTCCGATATAACAACACCCGTAAGTAAATCCGGACTAAAAGTCTACAATGTGTTGTGCTTACGAAAGTTTTAGTTAAAAAAAAGAATCCTACTTTCCTGATTCTTTTGCCTCACCCAAGCTGTTACCCTATTTGAGTGGAAAGGTCGGTAAGGGACGTCCCAGACGGACATATTTCGACTAAATAGGGGATTTATTAGCAAAGGGGAAGAAAGAACTTTCGGGTACTTACCCGGAACCGGCGTGCGTGCATGCAACGACTTATGAACGTTGATGAAGCGAAGGTGATCTGTCAGGATCGTGGCAAGTGGCAGTACCTGGTCTCTGCCTACCCCTCTGTGATACAGACGTGAGGTTATGTATGTATGTATGTATGTATGTATGTATGTATGTATGAATGAATAAGAAAATGTGTTTTGAATTAGTATTACTAATGGATACATAACCTTAAAAATGACGCCGAAACGCAATATAACCGAAAAAAGGGGTAAATAAATCCTTGACATTTATTAAGTTTGTAATAGGTACAGATTTATGGTTTCATCTATTAAAGTAAAACCCTATTGACAAAAAAGTTCGAAACTTTGTTTCTATAATAGGCACATTTCAATTCTTCCCAAAGATAATTAAATTGTGGCTTTTGAAGAAGGGTTCTTCCATTTACGCCCGGAGCTATTGTGGTTAAATTTAGTTATTTTGGCCCCCGTTCACATAGCTAATAGGGTGACAATCGTATTTTGTAAGTTTTAAGATAGTTGAGTTCATCGTGACAAATTGGAATTTACGGTATTATTGGTATATTTATTTGGTAACTATAAGTGACTAACCACAACAATTAACTGTACTCGCCACTTCAGACTACCCGCGACCATGTCAATTGCCACGCTGAAAAACCGTTTAGTATAGAATTAAGTTATTATTGTTTACAAAATATATGTATTTTAATGTAACTTTATGTATATTTATAATTGCTATATGTATATATGTAATGGTTTATGCAAATATATTATTTTAAAGTATAATTATGTATATCAATACGGCGGAGATGGCGGGATGACCTCGACAATAATCTCTGAGATTGGTCATAGGTAGTGCTGGAGAGAACGGAATGGAGAAAAAGGGGGGAGGCCTTTGCCCAACAGTGGGACACAAAACAGGCTAACTAAAAAAAAAGTACTTATATATCAATATTCATATTTTCACCAACTACCCGTCTCACTTTTCCTTCAGCAACTCTTCATCGTAGATTGTCTGGGAGAAATTGTTCTAAGCAATAAGGCCGCTAAATGTACTGTATATTTTTTAATACTTATCTTATATTTTATAATGGGCAACAGTGTGCGAGTTCCTAACGCTGAATATTAATAATATAAGAATATTAGAACGGCGAAAGTTTGTGAGTGTGTAATGTTTGTTACTTCTTCGCGTCTAAAAGGCAAGAGCGATTTTAATAAAATTTGGTATGGAGTTAGCTGACACCCTGGATTAACACATAGGCTACGATTTACTGCGGGAAAATATCTTATTCCCGTGGGAGACTCTATAAACCGCGGGTAACACCACGGGGTACAGCTAGTATATTTCAAATGAATACTCATATATTTAAGCACTGGTGCGTAAGGCCGCTTATTTTTGTACAGAGTATGGCTCTGAAAATATTGAAGTATGTTAATATAAGTTTGTACAAAGTTAATCCTGTATTTTTTGTCTTTATCTCACTATTTAAAAAAGGGTTCGCTATTTAGTTAACTTTTTACAGAAGCGCTTGTGGCCTAGGCAAACCGTGTGATTGGTATCAATCACTTAAGTAACAACTGGCGCGGTCAGGTTGGGTGACCGTCCCGTGACTACCGCTAGTGGCATTTTTTCCGGGCGTTTCCATGCTTTGCAAGGCACGCTAAGCCGTTGGTGCTGGCTGTCATGTAACGGCAGTCGTTAAGCCATGTCAGAGGCCCTATGGGCGGCTTAATAACTTCTGACAGTAAGGCTCGCCACTGTCTTACAATCTTCCACCAACTAGGACTTGGCCCCCGTGGTGCAGTATGGCCTAACCATCATGCGATACAGGAAGAGACCCGTGCCCCAGCAGTGGGGATATACAAGGGTTATATCGAAATAAGGGTTCAATAAGCCAGTAAGAAGTGAAACAAGCTCAAAGACGCACCCCAAGCCACAAAGACTGCATCGCAAAGTTTCCACTTAATTGGAAATTACAGAAATACGCCGTGGCAAGACCCTCGCTCGCTTTCATATAAATTAATCCTGAGGCGATGTTATTTATTCTATTCGAAAACTTCGACGTAAACTTTTAAGTGTCGTTCTAAGCGACGATTCAGGTGAAAATTTAATGTTTATAGCAATAGAGATAAAGCGTGAAAGATTATGAAGTTAGTAAGAATATGATTATAGTATTTTTATTTTTAATGCACTAACCCGTGCTAAGGACAATTTTAAAAACCTATTTAGAGGCTAAAAAATCCACCCATGCCGAGATTCAAACCCGCGACCTCTGGCTATCCATGCCAGTGCTTCCAATTGAGCTAATGGGCGACTCAGCAATTTACTTAAGTTAGATGTCACTGCCTGTACGTAATACAGAGAATAGTGTAAAGAGGTTCGAAATTTCACTGTTGTCAGTGAGTCGCCCACTAACTCAATTGGAAAAGCACTGGCACGGATAGCCAGAGGTCGTGGGTTCGAATCCCGGCATGGGTGGAATTTTTAGCCTTTAAATAGGTTTTTAAAAGAATATGATTTTTTTATGTAGCCTATAAACGTCTCAAAGAGACCAGGGCTTCTCTCAGAGGGAGTATGGGCTTAATTACCCCGCGTGCCCACCGCGTCTTGGCAATTTCAAGCGCTGAAGTATTTGATATCAGATGCTCCAAGGTAGCGAGGTTGTTGACGCTGTAGGCCAGTCTCTTCACTATTAATTTAATCTGTGGAAAAAATCCTTATCCGCATCCTACAAAACGTCACATCAAAATACCCCTCCCCCGCTCCTACCCTTTTCTTCCTGGCAAGATGGCCGAATGAACAATTCTTACGATAATTTATTTGTTGTTAAATATCCCACGTTTTTTTTGTGTGGACTAATTGTGTAATCGTTGGAGACGCTGCTGCCGGCTTCCTGAACCATCCTGTAAGTCTTCCTATTGCTTACTTTCGCAGTTTTGGTTAATAGTGAGCTGGTAAGCGTCGGTACCCGTCCGTTTGAAAAAAACAGTATAATTAATTTCTTCACATTTTAACTTTAACTATACAGAGGTATTAAATAAATAAATATTCATAGACATATTACACGGATCTCGTTAGCCCTATACTAAGTACAAGTAAGTGACTTGTGTTACAGGTGCTAAGTCCACAATTGATTTAATACAAATGAATGTAAAGATAACATCCAAGATCCGAGTCAAACTAGAAAAGTTCGTTTCCTATTTTGACCCGCTTTATTAAAATTATGGCATAGCTACTATTGAAGCGCTCGTGGCCTAGGCGAACCGAGTGATTGGAATCAATCACTTGGTTAAGCAACAACAGGCGCGGTCAGGAACGGGATGGGTGAGCGTCCCGTGATTACCGCTAGTGGCATTTTTCCGAGCGCTTCCGTGCTTCGCAAGGCACGTTAAGCCGTTGGTGCCGGCTGTCATACAATGGCAGTCGTTAAGCCATGTCAGAGGCCTTATGGGCGGCTTGATAACTTTTGACAGTAAGACCCGCCACTGTCTTACAATCCTCCACCAACCCGGACTTGGCCCCCGTGGTGGAGGCCTAACCTTCCTGCGATGCAGGAAGAGACCCGTGCCCCAGCAGTGGGGACATACAAGGGTTGATAACGATAGCTACTATGTTTAATAATAGCTATGCCATCATTTTATGTAATTTTGCGTTTTTCTTTACGAGCCACATTTGTCTATGTTTAATTGTATGAAATTTTTTATTAGCATTTAACTTACCCTTACGATCTTTTTATTCAATGGTACTACAGATGTTGAAAGACAAAAAAATAATCCTAGTTTTTTTATTTAGCCGTTGGAGTTGGCTGCCGAAATGTAAAGAATTAAGTGAATTCTTCTTTTCCTTCAGGCTATATTAGTCCAATGCTGAACATAGCCCTCCTCTAATGAGCGCCATAGCGCAAGGTTGTGCCATCATTGGGGGATAATGCCCATAATCCCCACGCTGGGCACGCGGGTTGGGATCGCAGTTTGGTGGAATTGTCTTGCAAGGGGCGCTGCTGCCCACCCCCGATTTGTGTCCCTTAGTCGCCTTTTACGACACCCGCGGGAAGAATTTGGGTTGGTGCTATTCTCCAGGCCGACACCACACAGCAAACAGTTTCCTGAAACGTAATTCCCTCAATCAAGGAATTGATGGAATTACGTTTCAGGAAAACTTCGTGATTAAATCCGCGACTTGGTTGGCTCTCCGCACGTATTGACTAGTCACTTCTATGGGCTAGGCCGACTAAGCTGGCAGGATGGTACAGGTGCTGGGTAAGCCTGTAATGGTGCAAACCTCTTTACACCATTTTTATTTCTTTTTCTATCTATCATTTTCAAATATTTAAATTACGTCACACATTTTTTTCCCTAATTTTTCATCATTATTACCTTACCCTTCGACCAGATCTGACCATTTTACATGCTTATCCGTTTTCATCTAGTTTTTTTCTGTTTTATTATACTACTAATCTACAAATAAAACAACACCTGAAGTAGACTTTTAGTCCGGATCTACTTACGGGTGTTGTGTTGTCTACAATGTGTTGTGCTTACGAAAGTTTTACTTCAAAACACCTGAAGTCGTTCCAGTTCTTATTATTTGTAAAGGATATACAGCATTTCAAGCCCATACTATCCAACACTACAGCGTCCAAGTGGTCCCTTCAGCCATCAAGTGTGACTGAAGGTGCCACTGGCCGCTGTATAAAAAATCTCATTACTTAGATGCAAATGCAAATGTTATGTCTGAGTATCGTGAGTATCCTGAGTATGTGGAAGTTATTTATTTATTTTCAAATGTACACTTGTGTTGCCAGTTGGGGCAGTAGACAGACTTGCCGTAGTCTCTTGCGTGGTTTAATATTGTTTGCGCACCACTGCAGTCGCGTCGCAAGTTTAAGCCAAAAACTTGTACATAAGGAAGACAACAAACGCTATCCAAAAAAAAGGCTTTAAACAAGCTAAGACATTTGAGCATTATGTTTACAACCTTCTTCGAGATTAATTAAAGTATGCAGTCCATATGTAGTCCTTTAGCGGCCAAACAAATTACAATGTTAAACTTATATCTGTCGAGTAATAAAAAAATGGAACTATCTTTTCTCCGAAACATGGCAACAAAGACAAGATTCTAATAATTTGTTTCGGAACTCTCTCTGCAGATAATACTGCATTATCTGCTCTGAATACCAGCGAAGCCATCATAATTTCTCGGACAGAAAACTACATTTTAACAAGAAAATTCTAAAGCAATTACGATGAATCTTCTAATAAAAGTGTGTAAATAAATTGAATCAGAACCTGCACAGTGGTCCAAGGGGCTGTCACAGAACACAAATAGAAGGTCCGCCTTTACTACTGCTTATATGACGTTGTCAACCTTACTTAAGGATTGTGTGAAATCGCAGGCAATTCAGAAACGTATATAAAAAAAGCTTGGTAATAAAACCCATGCCTTCTTTCTCTGAGATAAGGCCTATGCCTCATCATGAAACAATATCTTTTTATACTTATGGTGCTATCGGAGGTCGGCTATCATTATAGTTATAGCATTTCTTATTAATTATTATTGGCTGTGTGGTGTCAGCCTAGAGAATAACACCAACCCAAATTCTTCCCGCGGGTGTCGGAAAAGGCGACTAAGTGATACAACCCGGCGGGTGGGCAGCAGCGCCCTCTGCAGTACAATTCCACTAAACTGCGATCACCAACCCGCATGCCAAGCGTGGGGATTTTGGGCATTACCCCCCAATGGCACAACCTTGCGCTCATTATGGGAGGGCTATGTCCAACAGTGGACTAATAAAGCCTGAAGAAGAAGAAGATTAATTATTCGTGATACTAATAGATTGTAGTATATTAAACGGTTCTAAGCGATTGTTGTGTGTCGGCGCTGCGAAAAACTAAACACAATTATTGACTCTACTCGCCACTTCAGTCTACCAATGACCACGGCAGCTGCAACGTTGCCGAAACGTCACGAAAATAAAGGAAGGTTTACCTAGAAAATAATAGCGATTAGACCCGTTCAATATATTATAACATTGTGTTTATTTTGTCCCATGATGTTGCGGCTCGGAATAGCTCTGTTCCTGGTGTTAAACCACTCTGATAGGGTATCGAGCTACGATGTTTTTCTGCGGCCAGATCTCGCTCATCCCTGGCTTTTGACTTGTAGAATATTGTAAACTTTTAGTCCAGATTTACTTACGGGTGTTGTTATATCAGAAAAGTCCGACCAGGTTTCGCTCCGATTCGATTGTAGAATATTGATTCCAATTTTAATACAAATACAACTTTATTTTACCCTCGCGATTCGCACGAGGGTAAGAGTAACGGGGATAAGCATACGAGGAGTAGATTCATTGATATAT
This sequence comes from Yponomeuta sedellus, assembly GCA_934045075.1. NCBI lineage: Eukaryota > Metazoa > Arthropoda > Insecta > Lepidoptera > Yponomeutidae > Yponomeuta > Yponomeuta sedellus. The sequence goes on along the minus strand of OW203738.1, from coordinate 1,056,172 downwards.
TCTTTTTTTAATGCACTAACCCGTGCTAAGGACAATTTTAAAAACCACTTTAGAGGCTAAAACTTCCACCCATGCCGGAACTCGAACCCGCGACCTCTGGCTAACCGTGCCAGCGCTCTCCCAACTGAGCTAATGGGCGACTACCCGGCATCAGTGAAATTTCGAACCTCTTTACAATTACCCTCTGTATTACGTACAGGCAGGGACATCTGGCTGAAGTGATTTGCTTCATTTGCAGCCCCGGGTACCTACTTTGCAGTTAGGTTTTACATCGGAATGATATCGCTGTACCCTCATGATAATATTCTTTTTTTAATGCACTAACCCGTGCTAAGGGCAATTTTAAAAACCAATGTAGAGGCTAAAACTTCCACCCATGCCGGGACTCAAGCCCGCGACCTCTGGCTAACCGTGCCAGCACTCTTCCAACTGATCTAATGGGCGACTACCCGGCATCAGTGAAATTTCGAACCTCTTTACAATACCCTCTGTATTACGTACAGGCAGCGACATCTGGCTGATTTGCTTCACTTGCAGCCCCGGGTACCTACTTTGCAGTTAGGTTTTACATCGGAATGATATCGCTGTACCCTCATGATAATATTCTTTTTTTAATGCACTAACCCGTGCTAAGGGCAATTTTAAAAACCAATGTAGAGGCTTAAACCTCCACCCATGCCGGGACTCGAGCCCGCGACCTCTGGCTAACCGTGCCAGCACTCTTCCAACTGATCTAATGGGCGACTACCCGGCATCAGTGAAATTTCGAACCTCTTTACAATACCCTCTGTATTACGTACAGGCAGCGACATCTGGCTGATTTGCTTCACTTGCAGCCCCGGGTACCTATTTTGCAGTTAGGTTTTACTTATTATTATTATTTTTTTATTATTTTGTTTTAAAGAAGACTAACAGCACAATATAACAGAACAACAGCAACATAGGAAACAGAAGGCCAATTACAAGTCTCCACTTATAAATACAGTATAGTAAGACAAACAGATAAACACAATCATAAACAACAGATTACAGGTAACACAAACATCGGACATACCACAGAATATTGTATGTACCAATTTAGAGACAAATTTGTACAGTGTTTCTTGTTTTAACATAATGTTGTACTTATGTATACTACGCATATATATATTAATCGCTGAAAAATTTTGCAGTAAGTCCAGATTTTAGACTAAACACCGAGGAATTAAACAAGTCTATGTCAGTACTCTTCGCCAATTTATTAAAGCTATTACAGACTCTCCATAAATATGAATTTTGCCTATACCTTGTTGAGACACTGTCCAGACAGAATACCGGATTATTTCGTCGTGACCTATGCGGGACATAGAACTTTAATTTGCTAAGAAGGAGTGGACAGTCAATTTGACCCGTCGCAATTCGGAGTAGTAGGGCTAAATCTGCCATTTCACGCCGCTTTTGGAGTGGCAAGATGTGATGTGACCGGCATGAACCTATATATTCCCGACTTCGGCATTTTGTTCTAAAGTTCACGTGACGAATGAATCGTTTTTGGATTCCTTCTAATCTCTTAACATACACATCATAGCAAGGGTTCCAGACTTGAGATGCGTATTCCAGATGGCTTCTAACATAGGTACAATATAAGATTTTTAAAGTTTTAATATGTTTGAAGTCTCTAGAAATACGCATAATAAACCCTAGCGCTTTATAAGCTTTTTTTACAATAGATTGGATGTGTACATCGAAAAGTAATTTAGAATCGTGAATTACGCCTAAGTCACGGATCGATTCTTCTTTAACTAATTTATGACCTTTAAGTGTGTAATTAAAATTAAATGGGTGGAGTTTTCGAGAGAACGTAACAACTGCACATTTTGTGGGATTTAAGTCTAGTTTATTTTGACAACAATATGCATCGAGACGAAAGAGATCTTCCTGCAATAAGATAGAGTCTTCTGGTTTGGAAATAGCTCGAAAAATTTTCATATCGTCTGCAAAGATTAAAAGACTGGAATTTTGGAAGCAGGAGTCAATATCTGACACAAATATGATAAATAATAAAGGCGCTAGCAAGGATCTTTGCGGGACGCCACTGGGAATATCCACCCACCCTGAAATAAAATTACAGGCTACCACAGCTTGCGTTCTATTGGTTATATATGAAGAGAACCACCGGTACAGGTCACCATGTATTTCTGCTCTTGATAGTTTTAGTAAGAGTAAACAGTGATCGATTCTATCAAAGGCCTTACTGTAGTCCGTATAAATGACGTCAGCTTGCATTCCATCGTCCATTGCGTCAGTCAGAAACTCATTAAGTAGGATTAGGTTGGTGGTTGTCGACTTTCCTTTAAGAAACCCGTGTTGTGATGGTCTGAAGAAAGTTTTAAGTGCAGCATATAATTGCTCTTGAACTATTTTTTCAAAGACTTTTGCGATTATACAAAGCTTCGAGACAGGCCTATAGTTAGTTACGTCACTCTTGGATCCTTTTTTGTGGATCGGAGTTACAAACGCAGATTTCCATATGGAAGGCACGATACCCTCTCGCAAAGACTTTTGAAATAGTAAAGTTAACGGAAATGATAGTGATTTTGCACAGCTAACCAATAAAATTGGGGGAATTTGATCAGGCCCAGCAGATTTGTTAATATCTAGTGCTTTTAGTTTTTTCTCCACATCTAATGTACTAATTTCAATAGATGAAATGTCTGAATCATTTAACTTATGATCGGTAAAGGGAATTGGTCTGATTGGATAATTTGGATCTGGGTCTAAAAATGTAGATCGGAAATGACGGGAAAAAAGATCGCATATACCTTCACCCGTGTTGGCGGAGGTTGCGTCCAATGTCATGTTGCTGGGTAAGGCGTTGGATTTATACTTCGGAATGATATCGCTGTACCCTCATGATTATATTCTTTTTTTAATGCACTAACCCGTGCTAAGGACAATTTAAAAACCAATTTAGAGGCTAAAACTTCCCCCATGCCGGGACTCGAACCCGCGACCTCTGGCTAACCGTGCCAGTGCTCTCCCAACTGAGCTAATGCGCGACTCCCCGGCATCAGTGAAATTTCGAACCTCTTTACAATACCCTCTGTCTTCATTGTGTCTTTCTGCCCAAATTGTTTCGCTGCCCGCGCCGACGGACATAACGCGCTGGGAACTGCTAACTCCATTTGCTGCTCGGATAAAAGTTTAATATGTTCCCTGTAAAAGTTGGCACTGTGTTAATACAATCCCGGCAGCGTGTGTGGGGAGGACTAAGTTTTAATAATGTGCGGTTAAAGTGTACAGTTCTTCTTCAGCCGCGCTGCTAGGCGGCTGCAGGCAAAATTAAATTGTGGCAACCGCTGTAATGACTTAGAAATTGTTACCGTGAAAAATAATGACCTTTAGGTGTAATGCCGTGATGGCACATTGACATTTTGTATTTTAAGGACACTGTGAATTAACCTTTTATTGAATTTAATAATTTAGTATTAAAGGTTGCTTCGAGGTTTTATGTCATCAATAGAAGGTCAATGCTCCGATACTACCATCGGCATTCTGAGTGTGGTTGGAGACGAAGCTGGCTTTGGCGTCGATTCAACCCTTGTATGTCCCCACTCCTGGGGCACGGGTCTCTTCTGGCATTGCAGGAAGGTTAGGCCATACTCAACTACGGGGCCAAGTCCGGGTTGGTGGAGGATTGTAAGACAGTGGCGGGCCTTACTGTCAGAAGTTATCAAGCCGCCCATAAGGCCTCCGACATGGCTTAACGACTGCCATTACATGACAGCCGGCACCAACGGCTTAACATGCCCTGCGAAGCACGGAAGCGCTCGAAAAAAATGCCACTAGCGGCAGCGGCAGCCACTAGTGATTGATTCCAACCACTTGGTCCGACTAGACCACGAGCGCTTTGGCGTATCTCACTCATATTAACTAGATTTAGTTAACTAACTAGTTAGACCTGAGATTTCCACATTTAGTTGGGTCATTAGAGGACTTCGTTTCCCGCGGTGGGAGGTATAGTCTGTTTGCATTTAAAATATACTTTGGGCTCTAGAGTAGGCTTCGGTTTTCGCCAATTTTCGCCGGTTGTCGTACTGATGATAGAGTTCTGACTTAGATATTAATTGTCATATTAGTTCCGATATTTCTATTACACGAATATAATCGATTCTATCCGATAGTAGCCGGGGTATATTCTAAAAGCTAACAGACTATACATTGATTATGATTTTTAAATTTCTTTATTTCGAGATAAAATATATTTAACAATTTTTTAATTTTTTAACACCATTTACACAGTATAGGTATACAAGAAAAATAAGGTTTTCATGTTTACAGGCTGGAGTCACCTCTTAAAACATTTATAAAACCTTAATTTCACATGGTACGCTTATATAATTTCTGTTACACACTTACTCTGTTATTTAAACTGTTTTAATACGGATTTCACTCGTTGATTATATTTTCACAATTTTCCGACGTATCGACACTTTTACAAGTGCCGTGGTCTCGGATTTGGAAAGTGCCGAAACGTCGGAAATTTTTAAAAATATAATAAACGAGTGAAATCCGTATTAAAACTATTTTAATTATGTCTAGTACTCGTGTTAACCTTAGAAAATACTACACCAACTCTGGTTTATGGGAATTTAAGTAGAATTCCCATATTTAAAAGCTAATTAAATTACAGATCGGACAATTTTTCATTGCGATCAGGTGTTTACACAAAAAATAATTTGTCGGTTAGCCGACTAGAATGTGCAAGGCAAAATGGGACCTTCTTCATCTTTTTCTTCTTTGGGCTATATTATGTAGTCCACTGCCGTCCAAATGGGATCTACGGCATTCGTAACATTTCTACTAGTATCCAGAAGGTTTCTGGGCGGGGCATATTATAAGGTACACAAAAAAAGTATAACAGCATTCCCTACTCGAGATAACTGAAATTATTGTTCAGATTTTTGTGGTTGTCTGCACCATTCATGAGGATTTAGAGAGAGTGGCAAACTGGTCCGAGAAAAATTGCTTGTCCCTTAATCCCGATAAGTCCAAGTGCTTGATACTTGGGTCGGCGGCTCAAATCGGCAAAACTAGAGACCAGCTAACCCATACTGGGCCTATCTGTATCCGAGGTGAGCCGATTGAGCTAGTGTCTGAGGCTAGGAACTTGGGCTTATTGATGGATGGTCAGCTCCGTTCGAGGGTCATGTCGTAGAGGTTGTGGCAAATTGCTTCTATCGGCTAAAAGTACTGTACAGGATACGGGACTACCTCAGTGTAGACATGAGAGTCGAATTGTGTGAGTCGCTTGTGCTGTCCAAACTAAACTACTGCGACGTTGTCTATGGGGGTTGTTTGCTACGCAGGTCTGAAAGGTTGATACAGCGTGTGCAGAATGCGTGTGCTCGGTTCTGTTTCAAGATTCCCCCCCGATCCCATGTCACGCCTTATTTGAACGACGCGAATCTGTTGAAGATGGACGCACGACAGATGCTTCATCTTGCCGGCCTGCTGTTCGGTGTCATCAAGTCGGAGACACCCGAATACTTATTCAACAAGATTGAGTGGTCTCGTAACAAGTACCGTTGCAAGTCGAGAACAATAATACCGGCGCATCGAACTGCAGCCTTCCGAGGAAGCTTCAGATTCGCGGCGTCTAAATGCTGGAACGACATTCCTCCTCCTCTTAGAGACCTTACAAGCAAATATGCCTTTAAGGTAAAACTTAAAGGCTATTTGTTATGTATCCACGAAACCTAAACCTTTCTTTCTTTTCCAGCATAAGATGCTACTCCTTCTATGTCTATCCTTCCATTATATAACTCGAGATCGCTTCATTATATTGTGTTGTATAATATTACTATGCCGTATTGTGCTGTGCTGTGTAGTATTATATTGTATTGTATCGTATCGTATCGTATCGTATCGTATCGTATCGTATCGTATCGTATCGTATCGTATCGTATCGTATAGTATCGTATCGTATCGTTCGTATCGTATCGTATCGTATCTTATCGTATCGTATCTTATCGTATCGTATCGTATCGTATCGTATCGTATCGTATCGTATTGTATCGTATCGTATCGTATCGTATCGTATCGTATCGTATCGTATTGTATTGTATCGTACGTCGTGGGTCTCGATGCGACTTTCCGTGAGTCACTGTCACCAGGCCCTTGCTGAAAATCAGTGCTGTGGGCAAAAAACCTGCAGCAAGTACTGAGCCTGAGGCCGTTTTACCGCCGCATGGACATGACCCGTATCCGCTAGCTGTGTTCTGTCGTATTTGTTTGTTTTTATTACTTTTTTTAATATTTTGTTCTATTCTACGATTTGTATATGTCTGTGTGGCGATAAATAAATGTATTTCTTCTTCTTCTTCTTATTCTTCTTCATTCATCTTCCTCGTAAGCCCTGGCGTCCTAAAAATAGGACATCTCCAATAATTTTCTTAATTCTCACTCAACAATTTAGTCGGAAGTCTGGAAAACTTACTGTTCCAGGTCCAACTTTTTCTGTCCAAAAAATTATGAGGAAAACCTCATCATTTTTTGGACACCAAGAAGAAAAAGTTCCTCAAAATCGATTTAGTTTTAGAAGACTTGAAGTTATTGTTACATCCAGGGCTTAGGAGGATAAGAAGGTAATAAAATGTTGTGATATTAAAACATCGTCCTACCACGAATGTAAAATTATTGTTAGTAAATGGATGGCTACTTTAAATTATTATGACATCGAACTGTTACTGGAGATTACTAGGCAAGCATCGGAATAGTTCATGTGCTCTGAACTAACACCCAAAATACATAATATTTATGTTGGATTTTTTTTCTATTTTATAATTTAGTTTTATATCTAAGGATATTTCCGAGTTGCATGTTTGATTTTTTTTTTCTTGGCTATAAGTAAAATTTCTAATGTAAAAAATTGGCTCCCACGATACGGGTTTTCCTAGTGTGGGTGCCGCCAGTAAATGTAATTTTAGATTAGTTATACTGCAAACAAATATTTTTTATCTTATCTTATCTTATCTAGAACCACATCCCTATTAGTAAGAAAAAGTCAGGCCTAAGTTACCCGTCATAGTAACACTGTGATAATATGCCTCTTAAATCAAATTAAAATATCATATTGATAACAACACAGAAACTGTAACTTACGGTACGTTACAAGTAAAACTATGTGTTTATTTATAATCCAGATAGTTTCTGAGAAAATATAAATAAATAAATATTCATGGAAATATTACACAGATCTCGTTAGCCCTATATATGGCCAAACTAACCCCAAACGGCGACTAATCTGCCACAAAAAAACAATAAACACAACTCCTTAATACACCTAACAATACAACTTTCTCTGAGTAACTCGAGTTAGGAAGACAAATGTCTCAGCAGTGAGATTAACTTGCCTGTGACAATAAACGAAGGTTACACAGAAAGTCAGCTCTACTACGTAACGATACGAGCTTTTGTATCTAACTATAACGTTATCGTTATCAACCCTTATATGCCCCACTGCTGGGGCACGGGTCTCTTTCTGCATCGCAGGAAGGTTAGGCCATACTCCACCACGGGAGCCAAGTCCGGGTTGATGGAGGATTGTGAGACAGTGGCGGGCCTCACTGTCAGAAGTTATCAAGCCGCCCATACGGCCTCTGACATGGCTTAACGACTGCCATTATATGACAGCCGGCACCAACGGCTTAACGTGCCTTGCGAAGCATGGAAGCGCTCGGAAAAATGCCACTAGCGGTAGTCACGGGACGCTCACCCATCCCGTACCTGACCGCGCCTGTTGTTGCTTAAGCAAGTGATTGATTCCAATCACTCGGTTCGCCTAGGCCACGAGCGCTTCTAACTATAACGACTTAGAATTAAATCTGTTAATCGCGAACGTAGTGAAACATTCAGTTTATAGATATCTCAAAGTGCTAGTGCAACGAAAATATTGTAAAAAAATACTCTTGTATTAAAAAAAACTTACATTCTCGCAATCTTTTCCTACTTAGTATATTTTCGATTTATTTCAATATATTTTCGATTTTATTATTTATGTACATGCACCATATTCCTCCTGGAATCCACTCCATCCAAAAGTTGTTTGGAAGAGATCGCTCTAAGTGATAAGACCGCCAATTATATAACATTACTTAGATTTAAGAAATCACGGTTGCATTTCCCTGTTTGTGCAATAAAGTCTTCTCTATCTATCTATGTAACTTATACAAATACATTACGAGAGGACGTAAAAAAACCAGAGGATTGCAGTGAACGATGATTCAAATTGATTACTCGTTTACCAAAAAATACTCGTAGCCGTTCAGTGGCGTTAGAAATGAAAACCATAGGGCTGGAATGCAAAGACCTCGACCTCACCGCTCAAGACCGCAGCTATTAAAGATCTTTTGATAAGGGCCTCTGTTCCTGACCGAAGGATATAAGTTTAAGACCGATGACTTTGAGTGCAGTCGATTTGCCCAGTGCGGATGAATGCGTGTTTTTTTAAGCAGCTCTGCTCCAAAAATAGCTGTGAAAATCATCAACTAAATCTAGAATGCAAAGACCTCGACCTCAAGGCTCAAGACAGCAGCCAGTAAGATCTTTTAATAAGGGCCTCTGTTCCTGGCCTTAAAATATAAGTTTAAAACCGATGACTTTGAGTGCAGTCGATTTTCCCAGTGCGGATGAATGCGTGGTTTTTTAAAGCAGCTCTGTTCCAAAGAATAGCTGTAAGAATCATCATCTCAATCTGGAATGCAAAGACCTCGACCTCACCGCTCAAGACCGCAGCTATTAAAGATCTTTTAATAAGGGCCTCTGTTCCTGACCGTAGGATATAAGTTTAAGACCGATGACTTTTAGTGCAGTCGATTTGCCAAGTGTGAATGAATGCGTGGTTTTTTAAAGCAGCTCTGCCCCAAAGAATAGCTGTGAAAATCATCATCTCAATCGTATGATCGGTAAACAGCTTTTGAACCGGGAGACTAGAAAACCAGGGAAGGCTTTCTGAACATACATTGATACTCAGTTTCTCTGATATATAGTCCGCCATCTTGCTGCACCGTCGGTGTCGGCGACTTCTTCTGTTATTGTACTGTCTGCTCCCAAGTGTTGGCGCTTCACTTAGGCTCTAAGTGCTCGTTGTTTCGCTGAGCGTCCGCGAGGAATTGAAAGAAAGTGTCAAAACTTTTTTAGTTCGAAGTTGCCTAGTTAGGAGGTTTGTTAGGACCGTGCTGGGAAGAAACTGAAATTGGAACATAGCTTGTGACAACTTTTACTGCAGGATACAACTTTTAACGTACAATATCTGTGTAATTTCCTTTTTAATGTGAAGTAAACTGTTTTTTATCTATCTATCTTTATCGAGAAAATCTCGTTACGGTGTAAACCTTTTTACAGCATTTTTTATATTTATTTCATTCTGTCCTACCATTTATAAGCCGCACTTTAGAACCAAGTCCTCCATTTTAGTTTTTTTTTGCATTTTCACTTACTACCTCACCTTTTGATGAAACCCTTCTACTGACAACTTTTACTACTTTCAAATTATCTCCTTTTACTGTTTATACTAATCATCAGTTCTTTATCTATTGTTTTAAATTAAATACAGTGTTTTAAAGTCATATATTTTATTACTTAATCGCAAAAAACTCTTCATATTGATAATGGAAAATAACATAACAACATAACATAACATTTACATACAGGCACATACATTGTGTCGCGGGAACCAGAAACAACGACATCACAAACATGTAAACATCCACGACCTGGGGTTTTTTTTGTCCCCAGCCGGGATTCGAACCCGGGACCTCTTGCATGGTAGGCAGATGCGCTACCGCTAAGCCACAGAGGTCGCCATCAAATAAATAAATGTATTCACAGACTTTCTGTCTAACTTCCTTACCTTGCGAGATATTCAAGACATCTCTGAGAAATAGTTTCTGAATTATATTATTTGGTAACTAAATGTTAGTTAAACTAAACTAAATGACCTTATTGTGCTCGTTGTTTGTTACGCTGTTAATCAGTGTCGTATCGCATCCAAACATGTATAATGCGACAAATTTCACCGCCCCTAGAAATTTGGTACAATTACTTGAGCCTAAAGTAAACAAATCAAATGAAGCAACTCAAACGCGGGGAGTGGAATTCATCCCACTCTCGTAATATAGTTTGCGTCACAATGCAAGCGCTCTGCCGCTTCCAAAGCGACACGACAGCTCATCGCTTAAGGGTTAATTTCGCAACGCCAACACTAACTTAGGTCATAGTTGACAGAAGTTTGGTTTCAAGATTCAAATATTTAGATGTTAAAGGTTCTACAACATGTTTCTGTGTTATGCAGAAATGTGTGCAGAAAAGGTAACTATACCATCAAGGCTTACCAGTAGATTTTCATTAAAACACATTTAGAGGACGATTGTGTCCAGTGTTCAAAATATTCATGTGTAATAATTTTTAAGTTGAAAACTCTGTTAATTAAGTTAATATGAAAAGAATAAATGCTGATATGTTTTTCTCTACATAATCTATTAATTGTCAAACTAACAACTTTGATCATCATTAAGTAAGGATATTTTTTTTATAACGAGTAAAAATATATGATTTAACTTAATTTACGAATATACAAATATATAATGTATTTTGAATTATTTCTCAACATCTGTTCCATGCTAGGCTTGGTAAGCAATTTCACTAAAGTTTGTTCAAAAAGTATTCAAAGACGAAACCGAAAGAGTTGTTTCTTTGTTCCTAATGCAAAAAAGTGCACTTTGACAAACTGCGTGTCAGTTTGCTAGTGAATGTCGCTTGATTAATGTAAAAAGTAAAATTTTGTTATATTACTAATGTTACCTAAAATTATCTGCCTTAGTTATTTTAAAAAAGAACCACAAATCTTTTTTACATTTATGTACAGGTTATTTAAAACAGCCAATTGAAACATTTGGCCTAGGATATCAAAATTAAGTTTTATTGAAAAAAAAAAAATAGTAACAAAACTTTTCATAGTGCCTATAATATCACCAGTCATACGCTCCGTATTTATTTGATTCAGCCATTTCGAGTTTACAACTTCTGTTTCTGTTTACTTAGTCGTGAAAACCCCGAGCGGTCGCGTTGCTGCAAACACTGCAGTATTTGTTCCTGACATTGATTGCTGGAAACCACTGTGCACTTGTTATCAATAGTTTACTGTTGATACATTGCTAATTAGATGCCATTTTATTTTTCTTTCTTTGAACGGGTAATAAAAAAACATTTTGTGTTTTTTTCGAAAGTAATGGAGAAAGATAATAAACAGAATTTCACTAGTCAATATGATGACTGAAGTCAGTCAATTAATCATATCAGTCTACTATGAAAAAAACTTTTGTATCTCGAAACAAGTATCAGCTTTGCTATGTACATAAATTTAATATAACTTCCGTACCAAAATGTATATTTATTTTTCCCACGACTCAATCAGTCAGACCGAACTCGTCTACTGTTAGATATACATATAAACCTTCACAAGAGGCGTCACTGATTTCTGACTTTGGCCACTGATTTCTGACGACAATCTGCTTCAACTGGTCGTTTCCACCAGCTGTTGCGTTTTTTTCAATAGTACAAGTTATATTCATATTAACGAGTAGAATCTCTCACCTACAGGGTGTAAGAAATTATCGATTTGTATCCAAATACAAATCGATAATTTCTTACACCCTGTATATACCTACTTAATTTTCAAAAGTTCACCACCGGGTCTCATGAATCAGATCATGGGCGCAAATGAATAAAAACATATTTCTTTTAATTGGAAAATTATTACGAATGTGGCTGAAACGGTGAAATATTGCGCTCTGGGCGAACAAAAACGAATTATGGCCATTACCTTTTGTTCGTCCTGCGCGCCACTGGGCTATGATTTAGCTTAGCGTGCTCGGCAAGCAATTCTAGGCACTATATTTATAGTCATAGAAGTTTTCAAGCGAACGGAGTTGAATAATAATGCATATAAAAGAGCTATGATTTAGTGCACGCATTTTGTCGGCTAAAAATTGCGGTTAGCACCAGTGGGTGCGTGTTATTTATGGGCCAACTTGCTGAGGTTTTGATAAATTCATATTTTAGTATTTTTGGGATATCCAAACGTTTATAACGTAACATAACGTTTATTAGCTAATTATGACACTTTCTTCGAATGGTTTCTGAAAACCATATATTTTTCTGCGTTACATTTTTTTGGTATATACTTATAATAAAATGGAAGATTTTACAAATTTTATAGCTTTTGCTCAGTAATATATGTTGTATGACATTTCGCTTAGACATTTTTATGCCCATTTGCTTTCACTTTACTGGACACAACCGGTTAAACAAGAAGACCCAGGATGCCTCAATACTACTGAGGAAGTTTCAGACAGTGATCTGATTTTCCAAACACTACTCAATCTTTGGACCGATCTGATTAAAGTCTGGCGACTAACGAAAAAAAAATCTGATCTTAGAAATATTTCTTTAGTAAATGGTCCAACCATGGACGGTGAAACGTTAACTAAAATTGAAGATAGCAAAACAAGGAATCGCAACCGTAAACAAGACAGCTCCTTGCCAATTACCCCTAAGAAGTCAGTCGAGACGGACAGACAGACAGACAACAGTCTCGTTATGCCAAGTATAAACAACTTAAGCTCAAATTCAACGTCGAATATTCCGCAGAGAACTTGCAGCGCAACAGTTTCGAGTTTCCCGCGTGTTTATGGTTTACAAAAGGAATTCCATTAATTTCATTTGTGGAACTTCTCTGTTCAAAGGTTTGTTGATATGGTTTAAGCAGGATGTTAATTTTTGAATGATTTCGGCAGGATGTTATTTCTGATATTATAGTGCTGGATGTTATTTCTGATAGGATAGTGTTTCTGTGTCGGCCAGCTGCTACAAACTAGAAGTGATACCATTGAATTTAATTCAATGGTGATACTAATAATTGACTCGCCATTTTAGTCTACCTGTGACCACGGCAACTGTAACGCTGCCGAAACGTCGGGAAATAAGGTAAATACGTTTTATCTTCTTTTTCTTCAGGCTATATTAGTCCACTGCTGGACATAGCCCTCCCCTAATGAGCGCCATAGCCTAACGCTGTGCCATCATTTGGGGGTAATTCCCGTAATCCCCATACTGGGCATGCGGGTTGGGGTTCGCAGTTTGGTGGAATAGTACTGCAGGGGGCGCTGCTGCCCACCTCCTGGTTTGTGTCCCTTAGTCGCCTTTTACGACACCCGCGGGAAGAATTTAGGTTGGTGCTATTCTCTAGGCTGACACCACATAGCAGACGTTTTATCTAATAATACCTAATAATAAAGTTTAATATGTGAGTAGAATATTGGGATGTTAATTCTCGAAATCACTCAAAATAAAATTGTTTTTATTTAAAATAACACAGAGACTGTGACTTAATGAAGTTTTTTTGTCTATTTTTTTCCAAAATGATCTAAATATTGAAATGGACACCTAGTTTGAATTGTAACGTTCATTAAGCCACAGATTCTGCGCTACTTTGAATAAAACCTTTTAATTTCATTTCATTTCAATGAACACTACAAATATAAGCACGTTTTCATTTCTGAAAGATAATTTCAGATTAACAAGTAGGCTAACAACTCTAAAATTTGTTATTGAACCGCAACACGTCAAATAGAATTGGTAATGGCACTTGCACAAGGATGATTGTTTTTATACCTTTTTTAAATATTTTTTCAAAAGGATCACACGGGTATCTGGAAGAAATCGCTTTTGGCTATAATGATATGAGCGGGTTTATACCCGCTCATTCTATATTTTTCATTTATGTGTTTTCGTTTTGTATTAACAAAGTAACTTTGATTTCAAAAATAATTCAGTCGAACTACAAAATTGAAGGAGTTTTTTTTACTAGACGCTTAGTTAACGCCACAGGAAAACATCATGAGGAAACCTGAGTGTCCGAGGTTTTTAACTACTGCAATTTGAGGTGGATTTTTAAGCCTCTAAATAGGCTTTTAAAATTGTTCAACTACCTCAGCGCTTGAAATTGTCAATCCGCGGTGGGCACGCGGGGTAATTATTCATATACTCTCTTTCTGAGTGCTTAGTGCGAGTTTTGACAGATCCAATCGGATAACTTTACTACCGCGTTAATCGAGCATTGAGTAGTGAGTATGAGTAAGTTACCGTTCGAACTGGCAAAAAACTGTCACAGTACAACTCGCACTCGCGTTTATTCGTGTTTTGGCTGGTAAACGTGTTCACTTCTCAACGTAAACCATTACAACTCGCACTCAGCAATTTGAATTTCCATACTTGTCGCTAGGTGGCGCTTCCTCGATGCAATAGAAATATGAGTTTACGTTAACGCGATCGAGTAGTTAAAAAACTCGCACTAAGCACACTGAGATTTTTTTCTGTGCCCTGTAGTTGGACGTTTATAGGCCACATAAAAAAGCTAAATCAGAATTAGCATGGAGGCTCAAAGTGCTAGCTCTTTTTCCACTTTAAATAATTTTTCATGATCTCTCTTTTGGATTCTTAATCTCATAACGGATTCATTTCAGGGTTTTTTGGTGCAATAACAAAACCTAAGAATTACACTTTTTACACATTTATTTGTGTCTATGTTTAAACTACTACGTGATTGCATTCATTCGCCGTTTTTTAAGGGGACACTATGACCATGACATAAACATGTGACACTAGTTGAAAAACACTGACGCATTTTTTTCTTACAAATAATTATTTTGTTGGATGTTAAACAAACAATATCAGGATAAAAAGCAATCATATTTAAAAAATATTTAAAAAAAAACCAATGGTACAAACGTCTTGTGGTCGGCACCGGCCCGTTCTTTCATTTATCACGTATATCGGACGACACAATCTTAAAATCTCTAATATTTTTTTTATAATGATATCTTCTGCAGAACATAGGCCTACCTCTTGGTTTTTCTTTATTCTGAAATCTGAGAAAAATAAAAAAAACCCCTCAAAAAACCCTCGTTAGTCTGAAAACTGAGAAAAATAAAAAAATAAACCCTCAAAATATTTTTTACGATTTTTCGTTAATTTTTTTGTCGACCCAAAAAACAACCCCAGGTCTTGGATGTTTACATGTTTGTGATGTCGCTGTTTCTGGTTCCCACGACACAGGGTATCCTAGTGTGGGGCCAGAGGCAATGTATGTGCCTGTATGTAAATGTTCTGTTATGTTTTTGTTACCCTCTCATGAATTATTGTCTTGACTCCTAAAATGATACAATATTTTATATGTAGTCTATAAACGTCCCACTGTAGATCACCGGCCTTTTCTCAGAGAGAATGGGCTTAATGAAATAAATAAAAATAAATAAAAAAAAACTTTTTTGAACTAAAACTTTCGTAAGCACAACACAACACACTGTAGTCTTTTAGCGGACTTTATCCGCTTCGATAAGGCACAAGTATAAGGTATAAGTATTGTCCAAAGACAAGTTTTATGTGCCACGAAAAATGCGCGAGGCTATTGAAATAAGTCGCCACCCGAATTTCAATAGAGAGAGTGGATGGGCTCTTCCGCCGGCCTGGAAACCGGTTCTACGAAAGTGCAGTGATAGTGAATATCGAAATCGACACTGCAAGAATGAAGATGTCGTGAGCTGTGTCTGTGCCATCATGCCTAGTGGCATTGACGACGGGAAAGCAGTAGGCGCTGCGGCGTAAGCCAGCGGGAATCCCCCGCAGCCAGTGTCGGCACCCGCCCCACCTATCTCGGCGCGGGCGCGCCGCGCGCTTGCCCGTAGTGTGAGACAAGCAACCGACGACGCGAGCTCCGTCTCTGCTCACCATGATTAAGCTCTGCGAATCGGAGCGAAACCTGGTCAGACTTTTCCGATATAACAACACCCGTAAGTAAATCCGGACTAAAAGTCTACAAAAAAAACTTTATTCAAAAGTAAAAAAAATGTGCTTATGATACGAATACATATTTAGTTCACACTTTTGAAATGGTCGGAGACTCAGCATTAATGATGTTTTTCAGTCTCCGCCGGGATTTCCTACACTTAATCTTAGCACTAAAAAAGGTACCAAGGTACAAAAATTCAAAGCAAAATCAAAGCATAAACACGGAAACAAAATGAAATAGAAAGAAAGAGACGAATCGGTATCACGAGAAAGCAGAGAACCAGTTATTCGCCGACGTTGTCGTTCGCAACAATCCTTCAGTTACTGGAAGATTTACCACCGAAGAATTACCACCCGTGTCCCCCGCGGTTTGACAGTTCCAAACGGTATTTGAACACCTTAGGTTTTCTCACAATGATTTCCTCTACAGTAAATTCACCAGTTCACACAATAGCTACAGAACCCGTTTGTGTGTTTGTTCCAATTGCTCTTAGCCGCGTTTTAATCCTCCCGGGGAAATTACAAAGCCTTAACAAAAAGTGGCAGCTACAAAAACTCTTGCAATTAAATTAATTTTGACCAAAAGTCTTCAGCAATAGCTGTGTCCGATAGAAATGGTTAATTCAGTTGAGTGCGTTTAGTGCTTTTGCTATGTAGTGTCGACCTAGAGAATAGTACCAACCCAAATTCTTCCCGCGGGTGTCGTAAAAGGCGCCTAAGGGACCCAAACCGGGGGTGGGCAGCAGCGCCCCCTGCAGTACAATTACACAAAACTGCGATCCCCCACCCGCATGCCCAGCGTGGGGATTATGATAGGCACTACCCCCCAATGGTGGCACAACCTTGCGCTATGGCGCTCATTAGCGGAGGGCTATGTCCGGCAATGGACTAATGGAGCCTGAAGAAGAAGAAGAGTGTTTTTAGAGGTTAGTATAGATTGATCATTAGCACGGACAGGATTATTCGAGATAGTCAAGGTAACCAGAAGTGATTGGGAGAACTCGGGAGGGAGCCCAGTAGTGGGTATTATACTTAGGTATTGATGATGACTTAGGTATTGGTTGGTGAGGAAACCTTAGCATCCTCACCAACCAATACCTAACTAGAGCCTACATTCGTAGAAGTCATAACCTAATGTTTGTGCAGGGGTCTTCACATAAATTGTTAGTCCGTTGTGGGCACAACTATTGACTAAGCTTATACTGTCTTCCTTCTCAGAGAAGAACTCTAGGTTTCTGTGCCCTGCATTCTGTGTAATTTTTTATTTTTATAAAGATACAATTAAATGTTCTCAATCTCTATTTCTATCTATTTAAGACGCATTATGATGCTAATGTAACGTGGATGGACAGATCGTAATTGACAATCGCAAATTGCTTCATTAGAACATTGAAATTAGTTCAGATTCTTCAATTGTCATGTTTCAAATATATTGAAACATGATGTAATTTAGTTTTGTATGTGTTTTGTGTCAATAAAGATTATTATTATTAATATATATTAATTTCAAATTAACGGTTTACTTTTTACCGATTTCAGAGAAGGATGAGGTTCATTCGACTGTTATTATTTTAGTTACGTTCTCTCGTAATTTTTTTGCAAAAAAACTTTGTTATCTAACATAATGTGTACATTTTTAAAACTAAAGTAGCAATACCAATCGCCAACGGCGAAGGAAAAACCTCATGAGCAAACCTTAGTGTCTGAGGTGTTAAAAGACCTCAACCCTTGAAATACCTAATCCGCTTGACCACATGTGGTAATTAAGTTCATACTCTCTCTCTCTCTGAGAGAACGCCCGTGCCTGGCGTAGCGGTAGCGCATCTACTTACCATGCAAGAGGTCCCGGGTTCGAATCCCGGCTGGAAACAAAAAAAAAACCCCATGTCTTGGATGTTTACATGTTAGTGACGTCGTTGTTTCTGGTTCCCACGACACAGGGTATCCTAGTGTGGGGCTAGAAGCAATCAATGTATGTGCCTGTATGTAAATGTTATGTTACAAAAAAACTTTTTCGTAAGAGAAAACCCGCTCCTCTCTTATCTACCTACACCAAAATCAAAGGGGGACATGAACATAACTCACGAGATATTTAATTTAACAATGACAATAATCAACATTCCTAGCTCCCCTTGATAAAATCGCAATCGCGATGCATCCCCTATGCGCTAATTCATTTAAGGGCGCCCTCTGGCGGATGGCTTGCAAACCAAAACGATGTAGTAGCTCCATTTGGGATAGAACGGACTCTTTGGAACATAGGTGGTTTGTTAATGCGAGTCAGTCTGGTCTAAAAGCTAAAAAATATTTTTGAGTCAAAGAATCATTCGTTTTATGTGATTGTGCTTTATAAATATACGTCGCCAGGCTATACTAGTCCACTGCTGGACATAGCCCTCCTCTAAAGAGCGCCACGTTGTGCTATCATAGGGGGTAATGCCCATAGTCCCCACGCTGGGCATGCAGGTAGGGGATCGCAGTTCGGTAGAATTGTACTGCATGCAAAATAATTGTTTAAATATACGTGTAGCAAGAATTTGACCACGACCGGGATTTCATCAAATCTCTAGGAAAAATAAACGATTCCCGCGAGATGTTACAATGATAGCATTACTATTGTTACTATGCTATTATTCTAAAATAAAAGGGGTTTGGTCTTGATCAAACAGAGAAGTATATTCTCTATAGTCCTTAACTTAGTAAAATACTTTTATTGCAATTGAAAAAGTGTACAATACGGCGGACTTAATGCCTAAATATTACAAAAATATTAATTTTTAAACTAGCTTGATTAAATGTTGAATATTTAGTAAGGAAAGTGGCAGTGGTACCCCTTTGGGATACAGGCGTGGGGTATGTCATAATTTAGTTATTTAGCAAGGCGAGTAACCTTATAGCATTAACGTATTTGGAACATTATATTTGCGCTAAATTGCATTCAACTTATTAGTTTGTAAAATAAAGGTTTTCAACTTTCTTACCTAAAAACTGCAGGTGCAAAGCAAGCTCAAGTAGCCCTTCTGTAATTCAATATTCTAAAGTATTGTGTATTAGTAAAATTCTAATTGCATACGTCACAAAAGCCCTAATCCAATGTCGGTCGACAATCGAATTACTTTTGTGTTCTTTGCGGTCTGCGGCGCCCGATGAAATAAACATGCAGACGAATAGGGTTGTAGTTTCAAATAGCATTGTGCTTGCTTATCGAATTCAAAACGTAATTTGGTCATAATTTGGCTTTCTTTATGACCCGACTGTGAAAGCAAGGGAGGGTTATGTTTTTCACGCATATAAGTAGGTATATGTAACGTAAACATAAGGTATATTAGAGTTATAAAAACCAATTAAGAGACTGAAGCATCCACCCATGCCCTCAAACCCGCGACCTCTGGCTAACCGTGCCAGCGCTCTTCCAACTGTAGCTCAGTTGGAAGAGCGCTGGCACGGTTAGCCAGAGGTCGCGGGTTGGCGACTAGCGGCATGAGTAAAATTTCGAACCTAATACAGAGAATAGTGTAAAGAGGTTCGAAATTTCACTGATGCCGGTGAGTCGCCCATTGGCTCAATTGGTAGAGCGCTGGCACGGATAGCCAGAGGTTGCGGGTTCGAATCCCGGCATGGGTGAAATTTTTAGCCTCTAAATAGGTTTTTAAATTTCGAACCTCTTTACAATACCCTCTGTATTACGTATATTAGAGTTACCACTGATGCAGCTTAAACAAAGTATCAACAGCTTGGGTACTATCGGATATTAACTTCACATTTACATTTTACATAACTTTTCAAAATAGTAAAGAAAAGTTTTATACAAAACAGAAAGTACTATTACACTCGTGTGCTTCCGGCGAAAACCGAAGACTAATCTAAGGCCCGAGGTATATTCTAAAAGCTAACAGACTGTAGAGTATTTTTTGCATAGACTGTAAAAAAATGCATACATACATATATATACATAACCTCACGCCTGTATCCCAGCGGGGTAGGCAGAGACCAGGGACTGCCACTTGCCACGATCCTGACAGATCACCTTCGCTTCATCAACGTTCATAAGTCGTTGCATGCACACACGCCGGTTCCGGGTACTTTTTAGTAAAAAAATACACTGATGAAAAAATACAATGAATAGTCTGTACAAATATTAATGTCAACAAAATAACTACCTCATCACCTCGTCAGCAGAGCGCGGTACAATAACCACCTCAGGACCTGAGCAAATTGCCAATTGAAACTCCGAAAACAATATAGTGCTAATCAAAGACGCTTGTTTGCACCAACGGCACCTGACCCGTGCAATATTCCTAAGTCAATCGACGGGGTTGGACGCCAATCGCCCCCGGCTGCGTTGCGGCTATTATAGCACGATCTGTAACCGATTGCGCCTTAAAGGGGAACGTACATTTATCCGCAACCAACGGACATCGATATCAACCCTTTGTAGGTCCCCACTGCTGGGGCATGGGTCTCTTCCTACATCGCAGGAAGGTTAGGCCATACAAAAACTCGAAATTGAAACCTGGAAAGTCTAATCCTCCTTCTTCTTTGGCTTAGGCTGACTATAATAAGTGCTTGATAAATCTACTCCTTCCAAAACAATGTCCCAGGCACCACAGGTCCAAGTGGTATCTTTACCTATCTAGTGTGAGTAAACACTGCACCAATCATCATATTCGATATCAACTTTTGTATGTTCCCACTGCTGGGGCACGGGTCTCTTCCTGCCTCGCAGGAAGGTTAGGCCATACTCCACCACGGGGACCAAGTCCGGGTTGGTGGAGGATTGTAACTTTGTAAGACAGTGGCGGGCCTTACTGTCAGAAGTTATCAAGCCGCCCATAAGGCCTCTGACAAGGCTTAACGACTGCCATTATATGACCGCCGACACCAACGGCTTAACGTACCTTGCCAAGCACGGAATGTAAATGTTATGTTATGTTTATACCGTACTGTTAATCAAACCTGTGTCTCTCGCATCCGAGTCCATTGTTCTACTACGCTACCGCCGCTGGGATTTATATTATTTTAACCTTCGAAGGCCCAATGTCCTCAAGTGATCACAAAAACAATTGTTATTGTCAAGGTCGCGCCTTACGAGGATAAAATTCAACTCGATGCCTTCGGGTTGCACCTTTATACGCCAGGTTACGTCGTGAAGACAACAGAAGCACGGGCTCACATTGACTACTTAATGGCGCAATTGCAACTGGCGCCAAATCACTTGATAAGTAAGAATAATTATACTATTTTTATTTTTAATGCACTAACCCGTGCTAAGGACAATTTTAAAAACATATTTAGACGCTAAAAATCCACCCACGCCGGGACTCGAACCCGCGACCTTAGGCTAACCGTGCCAGCGCTCTTTCCAATTGAGCTAATGGGCGACTTACCGGCATCAGTGAAATTTCGAACCTCTTTACACTATTCTCTGTATTACGTACAGGCAGCGACATCTGGCTGAAGTAGATTGCATTACTAACAGCCCCGAGTACCTACTTTGCAGTTGATTTGAGGTCGCGGGTTCGAATCCCGGCATGGGTGGAATTTTTAGCCTCTAATAGGTTTTTAAAAAAAGTAATAATCATGTGAAGGAAAATATCGTGAGTAAACCCTATTATCTGAAATATAACCATACCTCAGCACTTGCTACGTACAATAGCCCAACTACAAAGAGTAGAAATGTCAGAACTAACTAAGTAACCTTGTAAAATTGATGAAATTACAAACTCAATCGAGACCTCTGTGTATCCCCGCACTATATACAACTGCGGGCATATTCAATAGCGACGAATTAGACATTCATGTGGCAGCTAATGTGTTAATTGGAACGCAGTTTGGTGGCCAGCCGGAGTGATGGCTCAGCAGGCGTAGGGTTGCCAGTTCTAGAATGTTTTTCTATTATATTCTTTGTATTGCACTAGCCCGTGCCAAGGACAATTTGAAAAACCTATTAAGAGGCTAAAACTTCCACCCATGCCGGGACTCGAACCCGCGACCTCTTGCTAACCGTGCCAGCGCTCTCTTAACTGAGCCAATGGGCGACTACCGGCATCAGTGAAATTTCGAACCTCGTTACAATACTCTCTGTATTACGTACAGGCAGCGACATCCGTCTGAAGTAACTTGCAACACTTTCAGCCCCGAGTACTTACTTAGCAGTTAGGTTTTACGTCGGTAAGATATCCCTGTACCCACATGATTATATTATTTTTATTGCATTAACCTTGCATTGCATTAAGGACAATTTTGAAAACCTATTTAGAGGCTAAAAAATCCACCCATGCCGGGACTCGAACCCGCGACCTCTAGCTAACCGTGCCAGCGCTCTCCCAACTGAGCCAATGGCTAAGGCAAGGGTAGATTTTTTAGTCTCCAAATAGGTTTTTAAAAGTGTTTTTCTATGTGAAAACGTCTTGCTTTCGGTAGAAAAGATTCACTTGTTTTAATCACTTGCAACGAAAAAAAATTCGCCTCGGCGCGGGCTGTAGCTCTGTTATTACGTGTTCGTCATCATCGTCAGCCCACCGCTGCCCACTGCTGGGCCTTTCCCCAAGATGGCATTTCTAATGGACCCGTCCCATCCGCATCCACGGACCTTCCACCGACTTAACTATGTCGGCGGACCATCTGGCTGCTGGTCTGCTCACTATAAGTTCTTCTTCTTCTTCTTCGGGCTATATTATTTGTCCACTGCTGGTCATAGCCCTCCCCTAATGAGCGCCATAGCGCCCTGTCTTCAGCTTGCCGCATCCAGCGCCTGCCGGTAGTTTTTCGCAGATCGTCATCCCACCTGGTCGGAGGGCGTACAACACTACGTTTGTCGCGGTCTCCAACAAAACATTATTTTACGCAATGTTTCGGTTAATGATAAAACGTATGCCGGAAGAGAATGCTTCTTGCATTAAGCACGCCTTTGTACATTTACTCATGTCATTATACGCCGTTTTTGCCCTTCACTACATTTTTTTTATATTATATAGCCTAGTAACCTATAAACTTGCTGTGTGGTGTCGGCCTAGAGAATAGCACCAACCTAAATTCTTCCCGCGGGTGTCGTAAAAGGCGACTATGGGACTCAAACCGGAGGGTGGGCAGCAGCGCCCCCTGCAGTACAATTCTACCAAACTGCGATCCCCAACCCGCATGCCCAGCGTGGGGATTATGGGCATTAGCCCCTAATGATGGCAAAACCTTGCGCTCATTAGGGAAGGGCTATGTCCAGTAGTGGACTAGTATAGCCTGAAGAAGAAGACTATAAACGTCTCACCGCAGGGCACAGGCTTAATTGCCACGCGTGCCCACCGCGGATAGGAAATTTTAAGCGCTAACGTATTTGAACACCTCAGACACTCAGGTTTCCTCACAATCTTTTCCTTCGTCGTTAGCGAGTGGTATTGTTACAATAACTTCACCAGAAGTAATAATAATAAAATGCACAGGATACAATCACTTGTCCTGGTCTTAAACTAGGATACCCTGTACTATGGTAACCAGATAAGGAAATCAACATATTTTCAAATATTTTTCGACAGGCTATTTCAGAAAATAATGTACAGATAAGCATAAGAAAACATAACCTCTAACATAAGAAAACATAGAAACATAGGCCTGTATCTTAGAGGGCAAGGCAGAGACCAGGGACTGCCACTTGCCACGATCCTGACAGATCACCTTCACTTCATCAACGTTCATACCGTCTGTTAGTTTTTAAAAATACCTCGGCTACTATAGGTAAAACCGATTATATTGCAATAAGGAAAGGTTTATTTTGTTTTGTTATTTATAACTTTACATAATAGAGAAGAAAAGTTTATACAGAGCAGGAAGTAGTATTACAGTCGTGTGTTTTCGGCGAAAACCGAAGCCTACTCTAGAGCCCGAGGTATATTCTAAAAGCTAACAGACTGTAAGTCGTTGCATGCACCCACGCCGGTTGCGGGTACTTTTTATCTTCCCCTCTGCTAATACATCTCCTATTTGGTCGAAGTCCACCTAGGAAGTCCCTTGCCGGCCTTTCCATTCACATTCGCAATGTAGAGATAAATTTTCACTAAGTTTCTTTAATATTTTGACCCCATATTCCGGATTATTTCTATTATCTGGCAACCCTAGGCAGGCCTGCTGCAGGGTGCCCGGTAGTTAAATTAATGTCTGGCCATGCAATCTGCTTGTGTTTACGGTGCATTGCTTGTCTCGTATGTTAGTGGTGATTAGCTAGTCTAGAGTGGAGCAGGCAATCTTAATATCCGTGTGGTACTGTGGTTTCATACCTACATTGATCGTGGGTGTTTTTGTGTTAACTTTGGAAAAATAATGAAACAGTATCTATGCAGAAAGACTACTATAATATTAAGGGTTATTTACGTAGAAAAGAATTACATCTCTTATTTAAAAATACAATAACGTTAACGTTAAAAAATACAACACTTAGTTTGAATTGTTACGTTCATTGAGCCGCAGTATCTGCGTTATTTTGAATAAAATCTTTTCATTCCATTTCACAAATCTGTGACTCAAAGCGGCCTAGTGGAACTGAGGGATTGGAATCAATCACTAAGGTTAAGTAACAACAGGAACAGATGGCGGATGGGTGACCATCATGTGACTATTGCTAGTGGCATTTTTTTCAAGCGCTTCCGTGCTCCGCAAGGCGCGCTAAGCCGTTGGGGCCGGCTGTTATTTAATGACAGTCGCTAAGCCATGTCAGTAAGACCCGCCACTGTCTTACAATTCTCCACCAACCCGGACTTGGCCCCCGTGGTGAAGTATGGCCTAACCTTCCTGCGATGCAGGAAGACACCCGTGCCCCAGCAGTAGGGGCATACAAAGGGTTGATATCAGTATACTAAGCACGCCTTTGTACATTTACCCATCATCATCAGTGAAATCAACATCATCAACCCATAATCTTCCTACCGAGGGGCACAGATTTATTCTGTGAGGAAGGCATCCAGGCATCTGCCTACCATGCAAGAGGTCCGGGACAAAAAAGAAACCCCAGGTCTTGGATGTTTACATGTTTGTGATGTCATTGTTTCGGGTTCCCACGACACAGGGTATCCTAGTGTGGGGCCAGAAGCAATGTATGTGCCTGTATGTAAAATGTCATGTTATGTTTTGCATAGGCCTTACTCCACCACGGGGCCCAAGTGCGGATGGATGGAGTGAATTAGTGAAATAAAGAACAATAATAATAATAATAATAATATATTGTGTAAATATATCAGCCTTATCGACGCACAAATCGGCGCACTAGACTAATTTACGACACACCTCGTTACAGGGCTAACTAACCTCGTTGTTTGCCAAACTCTAAAGCCTCTTAAGCTACGGAGCTCGTGGTCGTCGACTCGTTGAACTAACAGTTTCAGCTTCAGGGGTCACCGGTTCATGCTTCTGGAACTATTAATTTTCGCAATAAACACGGTAGGAAATGCAGATACAGAGGTCTCTTCAAATGTTTAGATATTTTTCAGGTTGTAACGATCCAAACCTCTTTATACCATTTTTTTACATTACTATAAATACTGTCTATCATTTTCAAATTTTAAATACGTCACCCATTTTTGAGATTTCCTTAATTTCTTTACCATTACTGCTTCACACTAGACATGACTATTTTTACCTAAATATTCTATTTTTCTGCTTATATAAATAAAATAATAAACACATCTTTAATATAAAAATTAATCGCTGAATGTTGCTAAGCGCAAATCTCGAGAGCCGCTGAACCGATTTCGCTAATACTTTTTTAGAATATTCCTTGAAGATGGTTCTTACGGAGGAAAAAATTAAAGAATCGACTGTATGCGGTTCGAAGTTCGCTAGGTCAGCTAGTTTTAAGTAAAGCACAAAGTTGAAGTCGTTCCATTATATTATCTGTAAAACGCATTACAACATCACAAAGTGATCACGCATAAACATGCAAAACGTATCACTTATCACTAAATGTGATCCTTTCCAGACGACCTTAGGATTTAGTTTTTTGTCCATTTTTTCTCCAAAATGATCTAGATTTTGAAATGGACACCTAGTTTGACTTGTAACGTTCATTAAGCCGCAGTTTCTGCGCTACTTTGAATAAACCTTTTCATTTCATTACAATACCTCTTTAAAAACCTATTTAGAGGCTAAAAATTTCACGCATGCCGGGATTCGTACCCGCAACCTCTAGCTATCCGTGCCAGATTTGTCATTTTTAGCCTCTAAATAGTTTTTTAAATTTGTCCTTAGCACGGGTTAGTGCATTAAAAATAAAAATAGTACAGTACCTCTGTTTATTGCTGTGCAGCGCTGTAACACACCGCTTTGTTTGTGCTGAATAGATTGCCCTGATGGCTGATTGCAGCGACGTTACAGCAAATTGCGTTTAGCTTTCGACGGGGTTGGCCTTCAATTTGTATAGCTATAGGTAGTTTAGTTAGGATTAGTCACTTTATCTTTATGTTCGGCATGGAATTATTTTCTAGATATTTATAGTAAGTAGGTAATTTATTTATTTATTTCCAAAAAACACTAAAATATCATCATCCACACCATCAACCCATTATGTCCCTACCAAGGGGCACGGGACTCTTCCCTAAGGAAGGTACAGGCCATACTCCACCACGGAGACCAAGTCCAGATTGGTGAAGGAAGTTAGCAATGCCGTACCTTCAGAGGGGCGGCCTAGCCTATAAATACGGAGCGTTTTTGCGGAGACGGTCACTTGCATTTGGGAGCCTGAGGATGCCTCGTGTTAGAGGCGAAACGCGTCGCGTGTTTTCTCACACAAGTATTGGTATTGGTGGTCGTGTGTTCGTGTCTTGCTTCTGTTTTAAAAAGTGGGAGGGAGGGCGGTGCATTAACTAACCGCATGGTGCTTGTGGGATTTTTGGCGGAATTTAGCAAAGTAATTTTAACTTTTTAATGCTATTATGGATTTCCGAAGTAACGCCTGATTCTATACAATAGTTTACTTTAGATTACATAGTATCTGGAAGATCTATAGCTGCAATCCAGAAACTCCCAGACAAGTGAGATTGCCGTATCTACCCTCCTTACCCTCCAGACTCCAAGCGTCTTACCTGGAATCTTGTCTATCTATCCATCTGGTGACAAAACAATATACAGGGTTATTCACAAAATGCCCTATGCAACACATACTAATATGTATTTTAGGAAGTGCAATTGGAATTGGTGGTGTGTTGTTGCGACAAGTGACCCAGGTTCGATTTCCAGTGCGGGCATGCACCTAGGACTTTTTTTAAAAAGTTTATCGTATTGTATATAGTGTATCTGCGAATTCCAGGAGCAATTGTTAAATTGTTTCATGAGTTTATTAACTTAACAGTAAATCAGTGTAAATTAGAATCAATACATTAAGTCCTTAAGTAACTTCATACTAACGGTGCATGTTGTGACTGCCTGTAGATTAGATTAGATTACTTTATTCATAATAATAGAATTACATTTCATTATAAAATTACTTAAAATTAAAATAAGATAAATCAAATTACATGTCAGTTATTAATTAACTGGATTAAAAAACTCATTAATGTCGTATAAGTGAGTCGTGTAAGTGAGATAACACTTAGTTTATTTCTAGTTATGGTCTATTGTAAATGTATTGGTGTATTATCTTGTTGGTAGTCCTAATAAATAAAATAAATGACATTCGCTGGCATAAATGAAAAATGTTGTGAAGAAACCGGAGTTTCTGAGGTGTTTGCGTATATCTCAGTGCTTGATATTGGCTACCCACGGTGGATACGTATTAAATATTAAATAAAATAGTTACACAGATGAAGAGTTTACAGTGGTCAACACGCTAGGTCAAACCTGTGTTGTGGCGGCCTTTGAATTAAATTATGAATTGGCGAACAGTCATAAATTTAACATGAGGATTAAAGAACAATTAAGTACCGGGCTTATATGACTAGGTTAATAAAAAACCTAACATAAAAACTAAGGATATCAACCCATGTACGTCCCCACTGCTAGGGCATGAGTCTCTTCCAGCATCGCAGGAAGGTTAGGCCATACTCCATCACAAGGCCAAATCCAGGTTGGTGGAGGATTTTAAAACAGTGGCGGGCATTACTGACACCGGAAAGTTAGTCCATACTAGAGATGCAAAGTGAAAAAAACTAATTGTTTTTTTTTCAAAACTTTGAAAAAAAACATGAAAAAAAACATGGCACTGCTGTTTTTTTTCTAAATATGTTTTTTTTTTCAGAAAAGGTGTTTTTCATTAAATGATGGAATAACACATAAAATGTTACCGTTTTTCATAAACAAAACACCACCCACACGACGAAGTCTCGCAGAACAGCAAAATTACCAAGCAATAATAGTCAATATTCTAATAACTAGAAAATCTCTACCGGAGACACCCGAACGATGTCTCTCGACTAGCCGAGCATGTTCGGTTACTTTCGCGCGCAATTTATTGGTAATACTGATTACATTGGAGGGAAGTAGACCTTGACAAGATATCATTCAACATGGAAAATTATATAAGACCTTACTTACTCTAGCCTACCTAGCTAGCTGTGCGTTCAAAATCTTGGATGATGGAAGGTAACAGAGAAAGTAATCTTCAAATATGACACCTATATTTCTACAAATAAAGAGCTTTGTACTGTCCATTACTACTTTGACCTCTTCTTTAGGTCGTTCATACCATCGGTCAGAGTCAGATTTATATCTAAGAGTGAAGAGAAGAAACTATGAAAAAAAAAACGCCCCCCTAAAAAAAACCGATTTTTTTCAAGGTTTTTTTTCCCTTCAGAAAAAAACCGTTTCTTTGCATCACTAGTCCATACTCGTTCTTACTTTTTTTTATTGCTTTTAGCAAAAAGCTTGCCAATTGCGCCCTTTTGTTACAATCGTTGTTATGTAGCATGTGCTGTGGTGTACAATAAAGAATATTGTTATCTCATCTTAAAATTTATCAAAAATATGACAAAAATTTGCAGAACAGAAGTTGTTGTAATTAAACACATTATTCTACTTTATTGCACACGAAACATTTAACAGGACATTACATAAGAAATAACATGTACAAAGGCGAGCTTATCTCTGAAAGAGATTTCTGCCAGCAAACCTTGGAGGGTTGGAGCAGCAGTAAAAAACGGGTCTATATACGTGTACCAAATAAACTACATAGACTACAAAAACCCTTAGCAATAACCTAAGCAGAAATAATACACTACATAAACTAAATACCTGTAAATATAAATAAATAAAATACATAGATATTAATAAATAAGTATATACTCGTAGCTCAAAGTTATGATAGAGATAAATAGTGCTCTTTCAACTCCTTCTTAAATGTACCAATTGTGGGACTAGCGCATATTTTCTGTGGCACATATTTGTAAATTCTGAATTCTTAACATATTTATTTGTAAATTCTAATTAAGAAATTTTACATTTTAAAATAACCCTGTGTAGACCCGGTGTAGTGCTAGATTGATAGGGCAATCGTAGGTGGCTCTCGGAAGCGGGGCATGCTAATTTTAAACCCAATTGCTTGTGGAATGGATGTGCTCTTGCTTATTTGGGTAGACTGTTCTTCTAATGTGACACAAAGCGAAGGCTATATAATATTAATAGTAATAACTTTTGTTTGACACTTAAAAAGCGCGAGTCTTACTAATCTTTTTCGAAATTGGCAACGCCCTCAGTTTAGTTTTGCGTCAAACCAAGTTTAAATCCAGTTGTGATACTGTGGCTTGAGGAATCATTTACGAAATAACTTTTTTGTTAACACTAAGAAATTAAGTAACGTAATATTGTTTCTAATATTAATTAAGTTATCAAACTACTAAAGGCAGCATTTTCGATTCCACTTTATGAATGCTCCAAAACCCTTTTAAAAATAAAATATTTGAAAAAAACTTTTCAATCAGATGATTTGCTAAACTTCAACGCAGTTTCCTTGCGAAATAGATTATCAAAATTCAAATAATCATTTGATCACGTCAAAAAAATCTACAGCCGGTTTCTGAATTAAGAATTTTACTAAGTTAATACTTAAACAACGTTTAAAAACCTATTTAGAGGCTAAAAATTTCACCCATGCCGGGATTCGAACCCGCAACCTCTGGCTATCCGTGCCAGAGGTTGCGGGTTCCGGGTTCCAATCCCGGCATGGGTGAAATTTTTAGCCTCTAAATATGTTTTTAAATTTGTCCTTAGCACGGGTTAGTGCATTAAATGTTTTTAAATTTGTCCTTAGCACGGGTTAGTTCTGTCATGCTTTTTTCTCAAAATTTCGAAGAGACAACACAGCAGACATTTACTTAGCGCAAATTCTCAATTCAGAAATCGACAATCGATATCGACTCTGCCCCTGCAGTGGGGGCATGGTCTCTTCCTGCATCATAAGAAGGGTAGGCCATACTCCACCACGGGGGCCAAGTCCGGGTTGGTGGAAGATTGTAAGACTGTGGCGGTCCTTACTGTCAGAAGTTATCAAGCCGCCCATAATGCCTCTGAAATGGCTTAACGACTGCCATTGCATGACGGCCGGCACCAACGGCTTAACGTGCCTTGCGAAGCAAGGAAACGAAATCGACAATAATCCTATAATATTAGCAAATTGAAGTAGCAGTAGGCTCGTCACATATGCTGAAGAACCGACACCCAATGGCACTTAAAGTTTCTTAAGTGGAGATCTCGAACCTACAAAAGCAGCATAGGACGCCCTCCAGCTTGCTAGGCCGACCATCTGGGACAAATGGCTGACAGATGATGATGCTTGTGTACAGATAGACATGAAGGCACCAACCTAATTCTTCCCACGGCTGTCGTAAAAGGCGACTAAGGGACACAAACCGGGGGGTGGGCAGCAGTGCCCCCTGCAGTACAGTTCCACTGAACTGCGATCCCTAACCCGCATGCCCAGCGTGGGGATTATGGGCATTACCCCTTATGATAGCCCAACGTGGCGCTCTTTAGGGGAGGGCTATGTCCAGCAGTGGACTAGTATAGCCTGACGACGACGACGACGAAGGCTAATGATTGAAACGCACAATTCACCCATAATACATATGTAAACTTTGTAACGGTAAGTTGAGTGAAATTGATATTTTCGGCAGCACACTAAACTCATTCAAAAATTGAGTTATTAGCCTGAAAAGTGGCTAAATAATTTGTTAGCTGTGATTCTATTGTTGCTTTAATTTGGTTAGTTTAATTGTAGGTTACTTTTTCAGGAATTTAAAAGATATAGTTATTTTTTGTTTTCAAATATTGTAAATTCGGAAAACTATAGGTCTATTTCTTTAAAAGACAATTGTTAATGTTTTTGTAAGACTGTCTTCGTATAAATAAATAAAATAAAAATAATCAATTCTAGAAACAAACAACTAATCCTACAAGACAACATTCTAACCTTCCACTTCAGAGTTGCAAATTGATCCTTAACTTTAGTAGTTAAGAACCACGATGGAAAATGTACCAGCTGCGATCCTAGTCGGATGATTAGTAGACGACCCACGGACCACTCGGCAAGCGATCGGGAGTCACGCACGAGTGCGTCGTATTTGGTCGTATGTACACAGTGGAGGCACGTGGAGGCCTATTCAGGTGCACGTGATAGGACTTCGATTTTTACGCTGACTAGCTGAAATCAGATGCACTGGCTGGACAGAATTGGTCCAAAGTTGTCATAGCTGAGGGCTCTAACACACCGCTGAGTTAGATGCCCTTTGCCGCTATGCCTTTGTTTAATGTCAGTATATTTTCTTTTATTTTTGTGATTTTTGTTTTAATTTACCTTTGTGTGCATGTGATCGTTACAAATAAATGTATATTGTATGGAATCAGGCGTTACGTTGCGGAAAACCATATTAGCATTAAAATGTTAAAGTTACTTTGTTAAATTCCGCCAAAAATCTCACAAGCACCATGCGGTTAGTTAATGCACCACCCTCCCTCCCACTTTTTCAAGCAGAACCACTACACGAACATACCACCACTGACACCAATACTTTGTAAGAAAATGCGCGACGCGTTTCGCCTCTAACACGAGGCATCCTCCGGCTCACAAGTGCAGTAATTTTTCAAGGAATTTAGCAAAGTAATTTTCACATTTTTATGTTTATAAATGTATTTCTTCTTCATACTGTTGTGACGTCACAGAAATAAAAAAAAAACACTATATAGGAGGTCGCGGGTTCGAATCCCGGCATGAGCGGAATTTTTAGCCTCTAAATAGGTTTTCAAATTGTCCTTACAACGGGTTAGTGCATTAAAAATTATGTAATCATGTGGGTACAGCGATATCATTCCGATGTAAAACCTAACTGCAGTTATACTCGGGGCTGCAAGAGATGCAAATTACTTCGGCCAGATGTCGCTGCCTGTACGTAATACAGAGAATAGTGTAAAGAGGTTCGAAATTTCACTGATGCCGGTGAGTCGCTCAGTTGGAAAGAGCGCTGGCACGAATAGGCAGAGGGGACGGGTTCGAATCCCGGCATGGGTGGAATTTTTAGCCTCTAAATAAGTTTTTAAATTGTCCTTAGCACGGGTTAGTGCATTAAAAAATAATATAACTATAAAAAGAATCAAGAGAAATGACGGTGGCAAAACTTGCAGTTTGATTCTCACTGACGGGATGTCAAACTCCCGTCTCCATACCGAAATTAGCATCTCAGAGCGGTAAAGCAAACCGTGTCTAACCAAATCAAAATGGCAACTCAATCGGCAGCGATTCCCTCCCCTATCCCCTGCCACGCTTCGTTACCCCCGCACAATCGCGTTGTCGGTACACAATACACTGTGCGCTGTCTACACTCTGTCTCTATTCTACAGAGTGTGAAGTCGTAAAATGTATGTTCTACTGGTCTGTTTGGATATTTTTTATAAAATACAAATATCTAGACTATTACACTATTTTATTTTTAATTTACTAACCCGTGCTAAGGAACAAATTTATGCTGTGCCGTGAGTCGCCCGTTGGCTCAATTGGTAGAGCGCTGGTACGGATAGCCAGAGGCTGCGGGTTCGAATCCCGGCATGGGTGAAATTTTTAGCCTCTAAATAGGTTTTTAAATCTAGACTATTACTAATTATCGAAGTTAAACTTTCGTAAGTACTAAACATTATTTGATTTTAACCTGGCCCTACATAGTTTTTCAATAGAATTAAATAGGCCCGATTATGTTTGCGCTCGTGGCCTAGGCGAAACGAGTGATTGGAATCAATCACTTGGTCAAGCAACAAGAGGCGCGGTCAGGTACAGGATGGGTGAGTGTCCCGTGACTACCGCTAGTGGCATTTTTCCGAACGTTTCCGTGCTTCGCAAGGCACGTTAAGCCGTTGGTGCCGGCTGTCATATAATGGCAGTCGTTAAGCTATGTCAGAGGCCTTATGGGCGGCTTGATAACTGCTGACAGTAAGGCCCGCCACTGTCTTACAATCCTCCACCAACCCGGACTTGGCCCCCGTGGTGGAGTAAAGCCTAACCTCTCTGCGATGCAGGAAGAGACCCGTGTCTCTTCCTGCATTCCTGATAATATCAACCCTTATATGTCCCCACTGCTGGGGCACGGGTCTCTTCCTGCATCGCAGGAAGGTTAGGCCATACTCCACCACGGGGACCAAGTCCGGGTTGGTAGAGGATTGTGAGACAGTGGCCGGGCCTCACTGTCAGAAGTTATCAAGCCGCCCATAAGGCCTCTGACATGGCTTAACGACTGCCATAAGATGACAGCCGGCACCAACGGCTTAGCGTGCCTTGCGAAGCACGGAAGCGCTCGGAAAAATGCCACTAGCGGTAGTCACGGTACGCTCACCCATCCCGTTCCTGACCGCGCCTGTTGTTGCTTAACCAAGTGATTGGTTCCAATCACTCGGTTCACCTAGGCCACGAGCGCTTCTACCATGCCACGAGATGAACATAATTTAGAGATAAATTATAAAAAAGACAAAATTGATACAATTTCGACCATATCAATAAAAAGATCTTACATTAAACATAACAACGAAGAACAAATTGAAGAAGTAAATGAATTTAAACTATCAGGATTAACTATTGACTCTCACATCAACTGGAAAGCACATATTGAAAACATTAAAATAAAAATATTAAAATTCATTTACGCCCTATATACTCTAAAGACAACCACTAATTTGAAACAGCTCTGTCGGCATATTACGTATACGCCTACTCATGGTTGCGCTATGGTGTCATCCTAATGAGGAAACAGTACGAATATACAAGAACTATTCATCATGCGAAAGAAATGACTTTAATTAAGGACTTTGAAAAGACTAAGTTTGGAGTTTTTTTGTCCATTTTTTCTCCTAAATGATCTAGATTTTGAAATGGACACCTAGTTTGAATTGTAACGTTCATTAAGCCGCAGCTTCTGCACTACTTTGAATAAAACCTTTTCATTTTATTTCATTTCAATGCGTCCGTATTCTAGCCGGCATTCGCTGCCTACACAGTTGCCGACTATACTTTGTGAAGCACAACTTACTCTCCCGTCTATTTACATTTATTTATTTCATACTAGAAGCAGCGACAATCGTAAGAAGAAACATTACCTTATTTCAGGAAACCCACCTCCCCCCAAACTCCCAACGTAAAAATAAGTTGGATCTTCCTTTCTCAAAACTGCAACTACATTCAAATAGTCCCTATGTATCACTGATAAAAATATATAATCAACTACCGAAAAACATTAAAAGATGAAACAAAAGACCACCTATTTACAAAAAAACTCAAAATATTTTTTATTAAATATTGTTTTTATGATTTGAATGAATACTTTCTTAACCCTCAATCTCGTTAAGGAATTATTTTGTATCTTTGTTATTTATTCTTTTGCATGTTATCAATATCGAAATAATAAAAATTGAATCTGTCAAGGATCTGTCATACATAATAAGACTAAGTGTATTGCAGTGCCCTCACGGGGTATCATGTACTTACCTACAAATACCAACACCACCTGTACTATAACTATGTATGTGATTTAGCAATAAATAATATGAATACGAATACGAATACGAACACGAACACGAACACGAACACGAACACGAACACGAACACGAACACGAACACGAATACGAACACGAACACGAACACGAGCCTAAACACGAACACGAACACGATCACGAACACGAACACGAACACGATCACGATCACGAACACGAACACGAACACGAACACGAACACGAACACGAACACGAACACGAACACGAACACGAACACGAACACGAACGCGAACGCGAACACAAACACGAACACGAACACGAACACGAACACGAACACGAACACGAACACGAAAACGAACACGAACACGAACAGAAAACGAACACGAATATGAATATGAATACCTATGAATATGAATAAATATAGCTCAGTGATCCCGATAGAGATAAGTTATAATCTTTTAACCGCTTTTTGAAGATACTGATAGTGGGACTAGCGCATAATGTTCTGTGGCAGTGCGTTCCACAGACTAACTGACAGGACCGTCAAGGAACTCCCGCAAGCTCCAGTATTGTGAGCAGGAATTTTGAGTAGATGGGAGCTAAGCGATCTCTGTTTAAGCAATGTCTGTTGCTTTACAAACAGTTATAAATCCTAAAATATAATACCGTGGCCGAGGCGTCGACATACGCATTTTCGGCATTCGTGATTGATGTCAGCTTTAGAAAAATCAGGTTATATTTCAATACCAGTTTAATAGGTCAAGTATGAAAGAAGGTAATTTGCTATAAATAGAATAGCCCAAAATTATTGCACGTAAAAATTACTAATAATCATGCGACCAATAAAGGGAGAGTTTTAATAAAATAATTCACATGCGATATTTCAATTTCCGCCTTGCGGGTGCGAGCTTAGGCACAAAAGGTTAATAACGCTATAAAGGCATGATTGGGATTGAACGACTGAATGACTACAAAAGGACAGAAGGTCCAATTCGGTGGATTCCGGTAATAATCTCCGACCGACTCGCGCTCGCGGCCTGTCAGAATCAAGATGTAGAGATGTTGCAAGTCGAAAGGATAGAACTTGAAGCAGTATTTACAGATGCGTGTTATTCAAACCTAACTCTAACTTATGTACAATATTTACAAGAATGCGTAAATGATAAGAGAAAATATTATAGATTAAAGAACGTCAGATTCGTTAGCGAGCTTGACTGAAGTATTATCTCCATAGCAACTGTGGCGTGAACAGTCTGTGATGCTGCCACAAAGTGATTTGGAACCGTCACTTGCGTTAAGCAGCAACAGTCGCGGTCAGGTGCTGGTTGAGTGAACATCCTGTGACTACCGCTAGTGGCATTTTTCCCGAGCGCTTACGTGCTTCGCAAGGCACGTTAAGCCGTTGATGCCAGCCGTCATGTAATGGCAGTTATTAAAGCATGTCAGAGGCCTTCGGCGGCTAGATAACTTCTGACGGTAAGGCCCGCCACTGCTTTACAATCCTCCGACAACCCGGACTTCGCCCCCGTGGTGGAGTACGGCCTAACCTTCCTGCGATGCAGCAAGAGACTCGTGCCCCAGCAGGGACACACGAGGGTTGATATCACAGAATAACACCAACAGTTTGGTGAAACATCTTTTTTGTCGAATTCAATAATTATATTTTGTACAAATTCGTGCTTATTACAATTTTTTATTGGTATTGATGTGACCTTGGTTAAAGTGGATGGAGTTTTCCCTAAAATGGTTTAAAAAGGTGATATTCTTGTGTTTATCTGTTTTTCTTGCTATACTGTATTTATAAGTGGAGACTTGTAATTGTCCTTCTGTTTCCTATGTTGCTGGTGTTTTGTTATATTGTGCTGTTAGTCTTCTTTAAAACAAAATAAATAAATAACAATCATAATTAAGAGTAAGTAAGTAAGAGGAAGAAATGTTTATTCATAAACCATAACACCAAATAGACCATACAATATGAATGGCAACATAGAACGGAAGAAACCTATTTAGAGGCTAAAAATTCCACCCATGCCGGAATTCGAACCCGCGACCTCTGGCTATCCGTGCCAGCGCTCTATCCAACTGAGCTTATGGGCGACTCACCGGCATTAGTGAAATTTCGAACCTCTTTACACTATTCGCTGTATTACGTACAGAGAATAATAGAGCTAATGGGTGAGTCGCCCATTAGCTCAGTTGGATAGAGCGCTGGCACGGATAGCCAGAGATCGCGGGTTCGAATCCCGGCATGGGTGGAATTTTTAGCCTCTAAATAGGTTTTTTAAAATTGTCCTTAGCACGGGTTAGTGCATTTAAAATAAAATTAGTATAGAACGGAAGATTTAAATACACTTAACTAACATAGACTGTAATAATATACTAGACTAGCAGTTTATAACTATTATAATATTTAAAAACCTACTATGATATTTAAAAACCTATTTAGAGGCTAAAAATTTCACCCATGCCGGGATAATATTACATAGGTTGATGCCAATGTGTGTTAGGGTTATAAAAAAGCCGCTGTCTCAGCATATTGTCACGGGTTATGCACCCGAGACCACTGGTTTTCTGACAGGGCCTGTTAATTAGAAGGGAGGCCACAAAGGCGGAGGCACACTTCTAGCAGTATTATAACACTGACGTTGCGTTATAATACTTACTCCTGAAAGGAAGTTAAATACAAGGAAACATCGACCAAAGTAAATTTCTATTAATTACAGTCATTATAACATATTACTTAATTCTAATATTCGATGAAACTGTGTCTGTATACTTCGTTTATATTCGGGATATACATTAAATGGCATAATTAGATCCTCTGTAACTTTTCTAGTTAAAGCCTTTAAATGTACAATAGATGAAGGCGGTTATTTATGTGTGCTGGCCCCCAAAACGCGCGACGCCATTATATCGCTAAGTGTATGGGGTTTGAACCCTATGCCGATAGAAATATCAGTTGATACTATTTAGAACTTCTTTTCGCCACTAAAATTCTTCTCAATACAATTCATAAGATTAATAATTTTTAGTTTTTTTATGTAGCGTAGAAACCTCCCACTGCAGGGCACAGGCCTTTTCTTAAAGAGACTTTTATTGTATGGAAAACAAAGTTGCCTGGTATTAAAAAAATGCTAACGGAGACAATTTCTAGAATAATGTAACTTTAAGTTGAAAACGCTGTCAATGAACTATATACTTTCACACGGGCACGCGTGGAAATTAAGCCCAGCCCTCTCTCTAATAGAAAGCCTGTGTTCTGCAGGACGTTTATAGACGGTATAAAAAAATTAGTTAAAGACTAATAAAAATTAAGATTACTGATAAATTTTAAAACACAATTACTGGTAGATCGATATCGATAAATTTGGCCCCACTGGTAATCACCAGTCGGTATTACCATAGCTTTAGAATGCTAATGTTTCCTTTATCCGAGTAATTTAAAAGTCCAGCCCCATAAACTTAATGAGAATCTCCGATTTATGTTTAAGATGGTAATACAATTCTCTTTCGTTTCTTAGTGAAAGTAATGAATTCTAGTATTTATTTATTATTATTATTATTTTAATTTATTATTATTTTAATATTTTATTAACATTTACATTCAGGCACATGCATTGCTTCTGGCCCCACACTAGGATACCCTGTGTCGTGGGAACCAGAAACAACGACATCACAAACATGTAACATCCAAGACCTGGGCTTTTTTTTTGTCCCCAGCCGGGATTCGAACCCGGGACCTCTTGCATGGTAGGCAGACGCGCTACCGCTACGCCACAGAGGTCGTCATTGCACCATAAAATCGTACAATGCGGCGAACTTAATGCCATAAGCATTTTCTACCAGTCAACCGCAGGAGGTAACGAAAAAGTGGGCAGGCGTGCAAAAAAAAAGAAAATGAAAATCAATAAAGTAAAATGGTGTAGCTAAATAAACTTACACGTTAATTATATGCTTACACATCAATCTATCTATAATCAGCCCACATCAACCCACTGCTGGGCATAGGCCTCCTTTTTATTGCGCCATTCCTCACGGTCCTGTGCTAACCTGGTCCGTCTCTGGCCCGCAACCCTCACGATGTCGTCTGACCATCGTGTCGGTGGTCTGCCTACCAACCTCCTTCCCTCCCTTGGCCACCACTCCGATACTGCCCTGGTCCACCGGCCGTCTTCCCTTCTAGCCAAGTGTCTCGCCCATCTCCACTTTAAGTCTGTGATCCGCTCACCAACGTCTTCGACCTTGGTTCTTCGACGAATTGCTTACACATATAATACACTAAATATTAATATTTCATTATATATTTACTATATAGTATAGTGATTGAGGCGCTCGTGGCCTAGGCGAACCGAGTGATTGGAATCAATCACTTGGTTAAGCAACAACAGGCGCGGTCAGGTACGGGATGGGTGAGCGTCCCGTGACTACCGCTAGTGGCATTTCTCCGAGCGCTTCCGTGCTTCGCAAGGCACGATAAGCCGTTGGTGCCGGCTGTCATATAATGGCAGTCGTTAAGCCATGTCAGAGGCCTTATGGGCGGCTTGATAACTTCTGACAGTAAGGCCCACCACTGTCTTACAATCCTCCACCAACCCGGACTTGGCCCCCGTGGTGGAGTATGGCCTAACCTTCCTGCGGTGCAGGAAGAGACCCGTGCCCCAGCAGTGGGGACATACAAGGGTTGATAACGATAGTGATTTATGATCATCATCATGCTACCGTTAGGAAAACGGGTCTCTTCCCCACGTGGGCGGAGTCCAGATTGGTGGAGGCGTGCAAGACTGGTGGCTGGTCTTACTGTCAGAAGTTTTCAAGCCGTCCTAAGGCCTCTGACTTGACACGGAGTGCTTAGCGAGCCTTACAAAGCACGGAACCGCTCAGAAAAATGCCACTAGAGTTAGTCATAGACGGTCATGGATGGGTATCCATGCACTGAACGCGCCCTATGTTGCTTAACATTCGCGATCGCTTAGGATCGCTCAGGTAGCCGGTGCTACGAGCAATTTACACTTTTACTAACTAAAGCGAAAAAATTAAATGTAGAATTAGGTGACGTAATTTTAAGGAATGAAAACGAAATTTATTTGTCTTCTAAAAATCTATTATATATATATATATCCTTATAGTTAGTGTATCCGATTATAATTATATACAAGTAAGTAGATCTACGAAAACATAATGTACGTCAGGAAAAATATCAGTAACTTTAAAACTGTAGGTATGGCTACCTACAGTTTTAAAGTAAATACTAACCTACACAATGTAAATACTAGAAATAAACATAAACTTTTGTTACCGGTCCCCACACTAGGCCGAGCCTGTCCTGTGAGTGCCTCGATTATATATCAAGCAACATTAAACCTACATACAGTAATAAACAGCATTTCGCGCTTTTTAATACATAGCCTTGTGTTATGATGTACTTTGAGTGTTCGTGTGAGTGTCCGCTACGCAGAATGGTTCGAAAATTCAAAAAAGAAAGAAAACCTTAACATTATTACCACAGGTAACATAAATTACAAAAGATAAAAAAAAAAATAATAAATAAAAAAAAATAAAAAAAAACATCCATATTTTCATTTGCTTATCTTAGGTAACCTCTCTGTTTGAGGTAGCGACACCAAAAACCATTCAACTACTCCTGAGTGCTTAGTGCGAGTTTTTTAACTACTCGATCGCGTTAAAGTAAACTCATATTTCTATGGCATCGAGGAAGCGCCACCTAGCGACAAGTATGGAAATTAAAATTGCTGAGTGCGAGTTGTAATGGTTTACGTTGAGAAGTGAACACGTTTACCAGCCAAAACACGAATAAACGCGAGTGCGAGTTGTACTGTGACAGCGTTTTGCCAGTTCGAACGGTTAACTTACTCATACTCACTACTCAATGCTCGATTAACGCGGTAGTAAAGTTATTCGATTGGATCTGTCAAACTCACACTTAGCACTCTGGTACTCACTAAACATTGCCAGTCACAGATTTTCCATTTTCAGACCTCCCCGATCCCCTGTAGGTCCAAATTAATGTATCTCCCTATGCTTATGTAAGTTTATTATTGCATTTCACCTTTCTTTTCTTATACTACCCTTTGCCAGTCTCTTCAACACTAAAGGTTTGTTGAAAGAGAATGCTTCTTGCACTAAGCACGCCCTTGTACGTTTACTCATGTAAAGAATTAAATTATAGAATAAAACACTGGTAAGGCAAAGAAGCTTAAGTATTGGACTGTTGTCTTCCTTGAGCCCAATTCCTATTTCTAGACCTGCTTCTACATAATCGTCAGTTTGTTGGGTTCAAGCGTGTTAACTTTCCTAATGTAACTGCAGCTAACTAACAAACTCTTGCACCAGACAAACTTTCACTAATATCACCTCATAGAATGGGGTTACACAAAGCACAGTGAGATCATGTAATACTGATTTTATTTTATTAGGGTAAACAAACAATTGTACAATGCGTGGTAACAGCATCTCAAGTAACATTGAAGTATCAACGCTTACCACGAATTAGGGAAAAAGAAGAAAAAATTGAGATAGAGGTAACTTGAATTAATTAAAAGTTTTAAATTTAAATTGTCTTAAAAATTCAAATTAAAATTATTTAAAAAAAAATGTACGAAGCATTCTAGCTCTGGAAGCTAAAAATCTTCGACTATAGTGCTTCCAGAGGTTGCTCTTTATCTATAATATAAAAATGGATCGCAGAATGTGTTGGTAAGCGCAAATGTCAAGAGCAGCTGAACCAATTTCGCTAATTCTTTTTTTAGAATGTTCCTTGAAGTACGAGGATGGTTCTTAACGAGAAAAAAATAAAATAATTTCAAAGAATCGACTCTAAGGCGGTACGATGTTCGCTGGGTCAGCTAGTCAAAGATAAATATTACAATCATTCGACTCCGCTACACATACTTTGACTTAATATGAATACAAGTAAAAATACGATCCCCCATCTTGATGCCGCTGCTGCATCCGGGTAGTCCCTTCACCTATCTAGTGTGAGTGAAGAAGCTACTGGACGCTGCACAAATCATCACATTCATCAACATCATCAGCCATTCGACGGCCACTGCAGGTCATAGGCCTTCCTCATGGTTTTCCAAGCTTCACAGTCTTGGGCCGCCCGCATCCAGCGATTCCCCGCCACCGTAAACAGGTCGTCAGACCATCTGGTGGAGGCGGTCTCCAGATGTGAACTTTTTCGCCCCAACGGCCATCAGTTCTTAGAGCTACGTGCTCTCCATCCATTGCTACTTCAACTGAGCAATTCTTCGAGCTTTGTCAGTGACTCGGGTTCCTCTGCGGATCTCCTCATTCTCGATTCGATCGCGCAAAGAAACTCCTAACATAGCTCTCTCTATTGCGCTTCCCAATCATCACATTACGGAGACGCAAAGGCCAATCCAACTACTGTTTCTTGCCAACCCTTAAACGTATTTATGTGCATGTGTACAAGATTGTCTGGCTTGCAACCGTTGTGCACAGTGTGCTTTCCACTTCTCAATCTCAAGCGTAATATCAGCAGTTTTGGAAAGTTCCCGCAAGTTGCCGGTAACAAGGTTATTATTGTTTGAAAGCTAGTTCGCTTACTTGTGAATATTTTGAGACGGAGACGTTTGTGCTAGCGGCGTGAGCACCTTATGTACTTAAATACTTTGAGCTCCACATAATCATGCAGCAGAGTAAAGTGGCTGGTCTGGAAGTAGGCTATATTACGTCACTATAATGTTACTATATACCACAGGATTTCTCTTAGAGAGTATTATTATCAAATCTTGTATGTCGCCACTGATGGAGCAATGGTATCTTCCTGTATCGCAGGAAGGTTAGGCCATTCTCCACCACGGGGGCCATGTCCGGGGTGGTGGAGTATTGTAAGACAGTGGCGGGCCTTACTGTCAAAAGTTATGAAGCCGCTTATAAGGCCTCTGACAATTACAATCGCTGAGGTAGTTTAACACAGTAGTAGTTAAGTTAAAGGACGTCCCAGACGAACTTACATCGACCAAATAGGGGATGTATTAGCAAAGGGAAAGATAAAAAGTACTCGGAACCGGCGTGCGTGCATGCAACGACTTATGAACGTTGATGAAGGGAAGGTGATCTGTCAGGATCGTGGCAAGTGGCAGTCCCCGGTCTCTGCCTACCCCTCTGGGATACAGGCGTGAGGTTATGTATGTATGTATGTAGTTAAGACACTCAAATTTCCTTACTGTAACTTACTGTTTTGCTTTAAAGTTATTTTTAAAGTCAATAATTTTTATGCGTAATATTCTTTTGTTGTTCAACTTAGTAATTAGTAGAAATTACGATAGATTAGTACAAAGGTCTTAAGTAGCCTTTATTCATACAAAATACTTGTGTACAGTCTGTTAGCTTTTAGAATATACCTCGGGCTCTAGAGTAGGCTTCGGTTTTCGTCGAAAGCACACGAGTGTAGTACTACTTCCTGCTTTGAATAAGACTATCCGATAGTAGCCGAGGTATATTCTAAAAGCTACAGACTGTAATTGTTTGTATCGTAATTTATTACAAAAAACTTTTAAATAATTAAAAAAAAATACATTTTCAATTATTTCGTTGTTTTTTGTGTTTGACTTATCCTGTCCTGTCAATATTTATGTTTTGGAAGTTTATTTCTGATAATTATTTGTAATTATTTGTGGATAATTTAATGTATTTAGACATTTATAATTCATATACCACAGAAATTATCATTGTGTATATGTGAATCTACTTCCTTCCGTAATGTGTAATGTACAATGCATGTATGTACAATTGCACAGTCCATCCAAAGGTTATCTGAAAGAGATC
Organism: Yponomeuta sedellus; assembly: GCA_934045075.1. Taxonomy (NCBI): domain Eukaryota; kingdom Metazoa; phylum Arthropoda; class Insecta; order Lepidoptera; family Yponomeutidae; genus Yponomeuta; species Yponomeuta sedellus. Next base: position 1,012,537 of record OW203738.1, on the reverse strand, counting down.
ACTTTTAGTGATAAGGCAGCCGTATAAACTCTTAGTTTAAGGAAGATTCCTTCCTAGATAGGTGTAATATCCAATTTCAAGTAAAATCAAGTTTTCTCAATCTATTTTACTACGACTTTAGTAGAACTTCTGTAAATTTTATGTTGAAGTAGTCGTTGCAAACAAAGTGTTCTGAAAGTGTCTCCAAACAGCGAGTTACATGACAGTTATTAAGAAAACTTAGGCTAGACTTTCTAGAGATTCTTTGCTAACTATATTTGATAGTTATTTTAGAAGAATATAACTTCGATATGTCCTTGGTATGTCCCCACTTCTGGGGCACGGGTCTTTTCCTGCATCGCAGAAAGGTTACACCATACTCCACCACGGGGGCCAATCCAGAATGGTAGAGAATTATAAGACATAGCCGGGCTATAACTTAATAAACGATCCAAGTCCGTGGTAGTAAACCAATTCCACTGCGATTTTATTGTTAGTTAGGTATAACTATAACACATTTTATAATACAAAGTGTGTACATACGACGTGATTACATATTAATAACTATATGATACATTCTATAACTGACAAAAACTTAACTGCAGGTTGCTAAAGGTCATTAGAATGGTAGCGTGGTGTTCGGGTCGTCTATCTCCCTCCAAAACGGTTGAGACTGATGATGGCTGAGCACTGCGTTATGCTCGTGAACGAGTGCTGTTCGTGTGTCTGGCCATAGCTCTTTTATGTTTTCCCCTATTATTGTGAGACATTTGACTAATGCTTTGGCTTTTAATGGCAACCATGAAATCTTATTAGGTTTACGTATGGCAACTGATGTATTTGGTTTAAGATGACTTGAGAAAAGATGGTCAGATTTGTGTTTTTGTCCGCTGCCTTTTTCTCAACTACAATACGGCCCGAAGGCAGCGGCTTACATTTTACATTGTAAATTGACATTCAGCACACAGAATGTAAATTCTTTAGGTTGAAACGAATTGATTTGATTTATTGATTAATAATGCTAAAACTTACTAAGGTAACTTGCTTATGTTGCTCAGTTGGCTCCTCACCAAGGACGTTCTTGCTCCTCATGTATTGAGTGGTCTTGACTGTCGGCTAGACAGCCTAAGCTGTCGTTACGGTAAGGAACTCTGCCTAAAAACAATGTCCCAGGGACTGTAGGGTCCGTGGTCTCTTTCCTCATCTAGTATGAGTGTAGGTGCCACTGGATGCTGTATAAATCATCTCAATAAGTAAATGCAAAGGTCATCTCATTACGTCTCACATCATCATCAACCCCTTACGCCCCCACCGAGGGGCAGGGGTCTCTTCTCTGAGGAAGACATTCCGTACTCCATACTCCGTACTCCACGGGGGCCAAGTCTGGATTGGTGGAGGCTTGCAAGACTAGTGGCTGGTCTCACTGTCAGAAGTTTTCTAGCCGCCCTAGGGCCTCGGAGTTGGCTTAACGACTGCCATCTATCGACGCCAGCCGGCACCAACTGCTTAACGTGCCTTGTGAAGCGCGGAACCGCTAGGCAAAACACCTTTGCCGTTAGCCGTAGACGGTCACCCATCCATGCACTGAACGCGCCCTATGTTGCTTAGCCTTCGTGATCGTTTAAGATCACTCAGGCAGCTGGGGCTACGAGCGATTCGTCAGTATGTATTTGTTTAATTTTTCCTGTAGATTTTTTTGCGAATTTTAAATAGTATTTTTAGAAGCACTTCCAAATTTGTTTTTGAATGGAAAGGCGGAAATGTTTTCGTCCCTTTGTCAAAGAGGCGTCTTTAATCTCGGATTTGCCGCCGTTTTCGGCCTTTTCCGGCAGCCGCATAAAGCCTCTTCGGAGGCTTCCATTCAGAATGGCACATCACAATGTTTCTCTTTCCATTGAACTCATAATTCGGAGACACGCTTGGTTGTACTCCGTGCCAGTTACTTTTTCTTCAGATGTAAGCATACAAACGTATACATCGTTTAAATATGGATTTTTTCCCACCTCTGAAAAAACTAGGCATAGAAAATCATCAGCTTAGGAGGCAGATTACTACTTGCTAAGTACGCAGTGTCCAGCAGTGGACTACATAATATAGCCTGAAGAAGAAGAAGTACGAAGAAAAAGGTCGTGAGAAAACCTGAGTCTTTGAGGTATTCACATACCTCACCGTTTTAAATTGCCAATCCGCGGTGGCACACGACCGTGGTTCGATATCAACCCTTGTCCCCACTGTTGGGGCACGGGTCTATTCCTGCATCGCAGGAAAATTAGGCGATACTCCACTATAGGGACCAAGTCCGAGGGTAGAGGGTAGTAAGACAGTGGCGGGTCGTACTGTCAGAAGTTATCAAGCCGCCCATGATTCCTCTGACATGGCTTAACGACTGCCATTACATGACAGCCGGCACCAACGGCTTAACGTGCCTTGCGAAGCACGTAAGAGCTCGGAAAAATGCCACTAGCGGTAGTCACAGGACCGCCTGTTATTGCTTGACTCAAGTGATTGATTACAATCACTCGGTTCGACTAGGCCACGAGCGCTTCGTGACCGTGGTTACTTCCAAAAAGTAGGCTTCCTCACGAGTTTTGACTTCAACGTTAGCGAGTGGTATTGCTACTATGACATCACACATGTACATTTTGTACACAAATGTACACAAATAAGAAAACAAAGTCATTTGTACATGCCGCACTGGGCACTGAACCTGCTTCTGAATCCACTGTTCTACTCACTAGGTTACTGCCGCTCTTGTACTGCGGAAAAAGATGATGATTTCCTTTTAACCCATCACATATCAGGGACATTGGACCCAAAGAAGCGTTTTTTGTCCTTTATACAGAGGACTAATACTTAATCTCACTAGTACCATTAATTAAACCTATAAGATAAAGCGAGCGAGTGATAAATTCAATAAAATTATTGCAATCAGTGCGCCATTCTTTGCAGGTGGATATATACTAGTGTTTAAATGTTAAATAATATACATATGTACAGTAAAATCATCATTGTAAGTTATATGTTTGAAGCGCGAAGCATGAAGTCCATACATTTTTTGATTGCGTTGTATCTATAGGCGGGAATCTGTTCTTAGCTCTTAGTAACCTATTTCGTCTACTAGCATAATTTTGTAAGCTGATGATTCCCCAAACTGTATAAGCAAATAAATAATGAAATAAAAGTTGTAATTATAATGTCCAACAGTGGACTAAAATAAGTATAGCCTGGAAGCATGTGGCGAGCACATGTCAAGTCTGCGCGCGCACTACAAACTCCAACATTCCTGCATCGCGCAATCAAAGTGTTTCAATGACATAGCATAAATATAACGGCCGACTAACAATAGTTGGACCGGCCGTCTCCAGGCATACGATCTGCCTGGCGGGAAATTTCCCTTTATAGTGGAAGAGCACTATCACCCGCTCTTCCCTATAAGTATAAAAAGAAGTTGTAATTTTTTGCCACCGGTCAAGTATGACTAATTTGTTTTTCATTCCTGCCGAGCTCAATTGCATACAGTGTATGTAATTATATTAAGTTAATGTCTTAACATTAAGTAACATTTTGTTGAGTTAACTGTTAGGATGTAAGCATCCTCACAGATATCACAACAAACTCAACATTTCGTCAAGTTTACAAGATTTGTCCCAGAATTCGACTGTACTTTAGCTACCAAAATGAAGGCAAAAGAAAATCGCCAAACAAAAATGTCTTTATATATTTACAAAACCTACACCGCTATATAATTAGTTAATTCATATTGACACGGTTATAAATATACCTAAGACCGATAACGGGCTTATTGCTTAGTATGCAATTGGGACCTGAAAACGATTGGGACCTGAGAATACTTAAAAAAATGTCCTAAGGAAACCGGAACGAACGTAGGACAATCCGTAAAAACAATATCAGATAAAACCGTAAAAAATAACTGCAAATTCCCGATAGTTTCTTTCACCATACCATACGCTTGCCTTTTGGAAGGCACGGTAATAAAACGAAAGTATTCCAGCACTGTACGCGTAATACATTGAAAGAATATGAGCCAGACTAACCATATACATAGAGTACACTGTATCAAATAGGCTCGAGACACAAACTAAGTGGACTAGAACTTCAAGAGATCCAGAGCAATCAAATCAAATCTTTTAAGGATTCCGTAGGTACCTCAAGGTACGTAGGTACCGTGCTTTGCAAGGTACGTTAAGCAGTTGGTGCCGGCCGTCATGTAATGGCAGTCGTTAAACCAAGTCGGCGACTTGATAACTTCTGACAGTAAGACCAGCCACTAGTCATTTCGAACCTCTTTACAGTATTCTCTGTATTACGTACAGGCAGCGACATCTGGCTTAAGTAATACAGAGAATAGTGTACCTACTTTGCAGTTAGGTTTTTACATCGGAACGATATCACTGTACTCACATGCTAAGGAACAAATCAACAAACCCGTGCTAAGGAACAAATTTAAAAACCTATTTAGAGGCTAAAAAGAATACAGAGAATACAGAATACAGAGAATAGTGTAAAGAGGTTCGAAATTTCACTGATGCCGGTGAGTCGCCCATTAGCTCAATTGGAAAGAGCGCTGGCACGGATAGCCAGAGGTCGCGGGTTCGAATCCAGGCATGGGTGGAATTTTTAGCCTCTAAATAGGTTTTTAAAATTGTCCTTAGCAAGGGTTAGTGCATTAAAAATAAAAATAGTATAATCGTAGGGTAGTATTAAATATACCGTAGGTAATGACCTTAATTGACGCAGGACGCTCAGTGCCTGGGACGTTGTTTTTAGATGGTGTAGACTTGCCCCAACACCTATACCATCCTGACAGCTTAGTCAGCCTAACTCACAGAAAAAAACAAGTCAATGCGTTTGGAGAAAAAAACACGAATTCGCAAACGTACGTAACTTTAAAATTAATCATGGTACATGCTCACACTGGGGATCGAACCAGAGTTTCTCGCGAGCCGCGGTAACGACGCAAAATTGACTCTCGAGTGCATCTACTGCAACTTCTTAGATTGTGCACGAAATATGCATCGATTTGGCTCCAGACGTGGCGTTCAAGTTTATGATGTCTCTGGAGAGGCTTTCAACGTAAAAATTTTGCTTTTTAAAGAAAAGTGGAGGTCGTCTACCTAGTGTTCGTTAAATTATACAACTTCCCCTCGCCTGATCGTGTTAGTCTGAGGATATCGTGTTGGTATGTCACTGTCTGTAAGTGAATCTCTACGTTGTGCTAACTATCGCCACCCATGGGGTAAAAATTATTATATTTTATAATTATAATAATAACAGCACCACCAATGGAGTTGTAAAAATAATTATATTTTATTATTATAATAATAACAGCACCACCAATTGTGTAAAAATCATTATATTTTATAATAATAATAATAACTTTCACACAACACAATCACTTGACCTGGCCCCAAACTAGGATACCATATGCTATGACGTCACAAACATGCAAACACACCCGGACTGAGGCCACTTTTAAACAAGCAGCTTTAGTCTATAACACTTACTGAAACACTCCTATTGACGTTTTATTTAATCTGTGGTTACTTCTTCCCCTTGTAAAATATCCATCACAGAGTATGTTTGAGTGTTTTAAGCAATCGGTTTCTGTAAACAAGACCGTTAGTATATTTTTCTTTTTATCAGCGTCTTTAGAATTGCACTTCCAACAGACATTTGGAATGATTACAGATATAACACATAAAATGCGGGCTTGATGCTAACTGCAGTTATGCCAGTCAACCCACTGGGGGTACAGGAGAATATTGTTTAGTTAATAATAATCATAGTCATATTACACAGATCTCGTTAGCCCTATACTAAGTACAATTAAATGACCCGTGCTATACAAACTACCAGTCTTTTCGCTTCATTTTTTTAAATATAATACTTCCAATTGTACTGTACTAAGTAATTGTTTAAGTCGATCGACGACCTCTGTGGCGTAGCGGTGGCGCGTCTGCCTACCATGCAAGAGGTCCCGGGTTCAAATCCCGGCTGGAAACAAAAAAAAAGTCCAGGTCTTGGATGTTTACGTTTGTGATGTCGTTGTTTCTGGTTCCCACGACACAGGGTATCCTAGTGTGGGGCCAGAAGTAATGTATGTGCCTGTATGTAAATGTTTTTTTTTTAAGTCTCTTAAGTAATTCCTGGTTTACATACAATATGGCAGCCGTTAAGCCAAGGTCTTAGGCTAGAAAATTTCTGACAGTAAGACAGAACAAGTCTTGCATGCCTCCACCAATCCGGAGTTGGCCCCCATGGTGGCGGATGGCCTATACCTTCCTCAGGGAAGAGACCTGGAGCTCTATTTTTGAATCACTCGTCTTGTGTCGAGCGCTCGATTTCTACTGATTTTCGTTCGACATACGAAATTCCGTATCTTTGAATCACTCGACTGCAACGAATTGTACTCCCACTCGTCTCGTATGTCGATCGATAGATTAATTGTCAAAATTTGTGTCAATTTAAAATCGAGGTATTTGTGCTTTTGTGCCAAATTGATTTTTTGTTTCGACTTTTTCGAACAAAAACAAACCAAAGTGTTATTATTTACGACATATGACAGTGTTTTGTTTGTTTTGCAACTAAAGGCAAAGATTTTTCATCTAAACAGCCAATAAAACGAAATATCTTACGTTCCTTACGCGTGGAACGGATCAAATACAATGCTTCAAATTGTACTGGCAACACTTCTGGCGAACGATTCAAAAATACGGAAAAACGAGATCATGCGACTTAGAAGACGAGTGTGACTTATGTCGCATTCGACGATACAATTTCATACGAAATTGCTCAATTGGTAGAGCGCTGGTACGGATAGCCAGAGGTTGCGGGTTCGAATCCCGGCATGGGTGAAATTTTTAGCCTCTAAATAGGTTTTTAAATTTGTTCCTTGGCACGGGTTAGTGCATTAAAAATAAAAATGGTGTAATTTCATACGAGTGATTTAAAAATAGATCTCTTGTGCCTGTCGGTGGGGACATAATGCGTAAATTATGGTTGATGATACAATAAAGCATATTCTGTCTATCTATCTAAATCATCTATGCTTACGAATCTATGATTAAGTTATATCTGATATAGGCATGATTTGGGCTTTACTGACGATTGTGCTTGAGTTTGTTATTATTTTTACGGGCAAAGATGCCTCTTTGTTTTTACCAGTTTTTACCACTTTGGGCGTTGATTATTAAACTTTGCCTTTTCTTAGTGTGCTTGATTCTCCGATTTGAGGTTGCCTGGAAGAAATTGCTATTAGTAATAAGACCGCCAATTGTATCTTATCTTATGTGTCTGCTGTTTCTGTAACAATTTTCCAGTATACATAAATACATACACGCCTGTATCCCAGAGGGGTAGGCAGAGACCAGGGACTGCCACTTGCCACTATCCTGATCTGTCAGGATCGCTTCATCAACGTTCATAAGTTTTAAAATGCAAGATAAAATAAGACAACATAAGAATTTTCTTTGTACCGGATAAAAAGGTACCCGGTACACATTAAAAAAAAATCTTATCTTATCTTATTCTATCTTGCATTGTTGTGTTCAAATGCCTCTATTTTAACACAACAACAATGTCTAATTATTTCATTCTTGTATCACGTTGGGAAGCGGCCATATTCCAATGGGTAGAACAACGCACTCGGAATCGAGGCACCCAGGTTCAATTCCCAGTGCGGGCATGTACCAATGACTTCGTTATCTAAGTTCTGTGCATTTGTGAACCTATAGTAGCCACTACTCACTAACAGTGAACGAAAACATCGTGAGGAAACCTGAGTGTCTGAGGTGCGACGACCTCTGTGGCGTAGCGGTAGCGCGTCTGCCTACCATGCAATAGGTCCCGGGTTCGAATCCCGGCTGGGGGAAAAAAGCCCAGGTCTCGGATGTTTACATCTTTGTGATTTCGTTGTTTCTGGTTCCCACGACACAGGGTATCCTAGTGGGGGGGCAGAAGCAATGTATGTGCGTGTATGTAAATGTTATGTTATGTTTAAATACCTCAGCGCTTGCCGTTACGTAAAATTATGAATGAGTACTTTTATGGTAATTATAAACTGGAACATACAAGTGAATAGGCTCTTCTGACGTTTGACAAACAGTGTTTTTTATGTAGCCTATAAAGGCGCCACTTCGGGGCACAGGCCTTTTCTTAGAGAGAGAGAGAGAGAGAGAGAGAGAGAGTTTGGGCTTAATTACCACGCGTGCCCACCGCGGAGTGGCAATTTTAAGCGCTGAGGTTTGTTTGAACGCCTGAGCTTCTCCAGTTTCCATACGAAATTTTCCATGTCAGTTAGCGAGTGGTATTGATACTAGAATTTCATGGACTTAGAAAACAAAGTCGTTGGTACATGCCGGGGTCCGAACCCATGATCTCTTGTGTGTGAGACAGGCTTTTTGCCGCTGAGCTACCACCACTCTCCTTTTACCTCCCTAATATAAATCGTTCAACCCTTTTATATCGCCACTGCTGGGGCCAGGTCTCTTCCTGCAGTACAGAAAGGTTAGGCCATACTCCACCACGGCGGCCAAGTCCGCCAAGCTTAATATAAATATCAATACAAAATTATTTATTTACAAAAAATACCAAAATTATACATGAAGAAGATACAAGGTTAACGAACGTGTGATGTCATATAGGATTTCAATACATGTAACCACTTTCTTTGTAGCTTACGAGCGCCACCGATGAAAATAAAACATATTTTTGGAGAGTAACTGAATTAAACTTTGCCAATACGTTTAGAGGACTCAAATAGAGGTTCGATCGTGCTTAGAATTCAACATAAACTCATCGAAAAGAAATTTAGTATAGTTTCTATGACAAGACTTATGAAGATGTAATTTATTTTTGATGAGTTTAGTTCCAATTTCAGGCACCAATTTCAGGCACTATCTTTTTTCCTCGATCAAACCTCGAATTTGGAAACAATTAAACTTGTTTTGCTACCATTTTCTATTAAATGAAACTACATACATACATAACCTCACGCCTGTATACCAGAGAAGCAAGCAGAGATCAGGGACTGCCACTTACCACGATCGTTGCATACACGCATGCCCGTTCCGGGTACTTTTTATCTTCCCCTTTGCTAATACATCACCTATTTGGTCGATGTGAGTCCGCCTGTGACGACCCTTACCAGCCGTTCCACTCTAGTTCACAATTATATATTTGTTTCGTTAATCTTTCTTCCTTCATCCTCTCCACATGTACAAATCAGCGCAACATTCCTTTCTCAATTCTAGTTACTACATCCTCTATCAGTCTACAACGTTCTTCAATCAGACTATTGCGTATCTCATACAATGTAACACTACACATACTTCTCAAGGACCTCATTTCTACTGCATTAATTCTACTTTCTTGCTTCTTTTGCCACACTCAAGTCTCGCTACCATACAAAAGTAGATTTTTTTTAAATCCTATTTAGAGGCTAAATATTCCACCCATACCGGGATTCGAACCCGCGACCTCTGGCTATCCGTGCCAGCGCTCTTTTCAACTGAGCTAATGGGCGACTCACCGGCATCAGTGAAATTTCGAACCTCTTTATAATATTCTCTGTATTACGTACAGTTTTTTTTTTAATACGCTTGCCAGCAGTAATGGCAACTTTTAGATAATTAGCAAAAGTGCGAATTGTCACACAATCAGGAGCAACACAAAAGCCAAAACACTTTTGTCTCGCGAATGAAAGCGACTAATAAGCAGACAATGGTTGTAAATGCCTCCACTTTGCCGGAAATGAAGTAAATTATCTCGCTGAGAAATATTTGTGACGTGGAGCTAAGACGGATTGGAGTCACCTTTTCCATTCACTCCAAAGACCACAAAAGTAGGTCGTACTAGGAAAACTGTGATAATAAATAAATAATAAATCCTAATCATCATAGTGCTGTGCTGTGTGGTGTCAGCCTAGAGAATAGCACCAACCCAATTCTTCCCGCGGGTGTCGTAAAAGGCGACTAAGGGACACAAACCGGGGGGTGGGCAGCAGCGCCCCCTGTACAATTCCACCAAACTGCGATCCTCAACCTGCATGCCCAGCGCGGGGATTATGGGCATTGCCCCCTCTGATGGCACAGCGTGGCGCTCTTTGTGGGAGGGCTATGTCCAGCAGTGGACTGGTATAGTCCTGACAACGACAACAACGAATAAAAAAAAAGCGCTCGTGGCCGAGTGATTTGAATCAATCACTTAAGTTAAGCGACAACAGGCGCGGTCAGGTGCAGGATGGGTGACCGTACCGTGACTACCGCTTGTGGCATTTTTCCGAGCGCTTCCGTGCTTCGCAGAGCACGTTAAGCCGTTGGTGCCAGCTGTCATGTCTGTCGTTAAGCCATATCAGAGGCCTTATGGGCGGCTTGATAACTTCTGACAGTAGGCTCGCCACTGTCTTACTATCCTCCACCAACCAGGACTTGGCCCCCGTGGTGCAGTATGGCCTAACCATCCTGCGATGCAAGAAGAGACCCGTGCCCCAGCAGTGGGGACATACAAGGGTGATATCGAAATAAGGTTTCAATAAGCCAGTAAGAAGTTAAGCCATGTCAGAGGCCTTATGGGCGGTTTGATAACTTCTGACAGTAAGGCCCACCACTGCCTTACAAACCTCCACCAAACCGGACTTGGCCCCCGTGGTGTGTCACTGCGTTACTTCACCGGTCACGGTCACTTTAATAAACATCTCTTCACAATAGGTGTTACAGATAATCCTTTGTGCAGAGCGTGCATGGACGCGGAAGAGACAGCCGCCCACGTGCTGGTAGAATGCGCGGGGCTGGCCTCACAACGGACGGCTCTCCTCGGAGACCCAGGGATACTCAGGGAGTCTTGCAGTGACACTCGCAGGCTTCTGGCTTTCCTTGAGGAGCTGGGGTGGCAGGACTATGGCTCCTTTGGGAACAACACCTTCCTTTCACGCAAAATAGGCTCATTTGCAGTCGAGTTGCGGAAACCCAAACCGTCATCTGTGCCAATACCAATACCAACTGCGTTACTTGCGGGAATCCATAAAAGCATTAAAATGTGAAAATTACTTTGCCAAATTCCGCCAAAAATCCCACAAGCACCATGCGGTTAGTTAATGCACCGCCCTCCCTCAATACATATAATACAAAATAATGACTATAATGACCGTTAGGCGGTTGACGGTTTAACTTTCACGCGGTTTGACGGTTAGATTATGTTCTCGGGGGGGCCGGCGACCTAACCTTTAAATCGTCGGTATAAAGGTAAAATTCAGTAACTGCAAATGAGCCTAATCGTAGAAACTGCGCTAATGTGAATTTGAGATACTAAATGTAATATTTAGCACAGAAATAAAAACTCTCACCCATCGTTATTTTTTTTATAAGTAAACTAGATGTTGTTATTTTTGGGCAAAAATAATTCACAGTTTATAAATAAAAAAATGGAAAAGCAGTTAATGAGTTTTATCTTTATACCGACGAAATACGAAGTAATTTTGCGGTAACGATCACTTGTGAGGCCAAGGATGCCTTGTGTTAGAGGCTAAACGCGTCGCGTATTTCTCACACAAGTATTGGTGTCGGTGGTGGTGTGTTCGTGTATTGCTTTTGCTTGAAAAAGTGGGAGGGAGGGCGGTGCATTAACTAACCGCATGGCGCTTGTGGGATTTTTGGCGGAATTTAGCAGTCATTTTTACATTTTAAAACGTCATCTATTAAAAACGTATTCTGACAGTAACAACCTTGCTCACTCCAGCCTCATCCCATAATTCTTATTCGCAGCTCCGTGTCCGTGCGGGAAATAAGAAATATTGTGGTTTTGACACGCGGAGAAATGGGCCCGATGCGAGAGCCTTTGTTGTGCTCGGTATAATGGGAAAAATACGACCCTGCCTCGCCTCTCCCGAGATGTCCCGATTGTGTGAGCTGTTGATAGGTGCTGGATCTGTTTTTTATGTGGCCTTGTTTCAGAGAGACAGGGACAGAGTATGGACTTAATTATATAATGAGAAAGTACCTCTTAAGCTAAAACTAATGTTCGAGATTGCTTTCTTAAGCACCATATATTATCAGCTTGATTCCGGATTCACTTACACTTTCACTTAAGAAAGTAAGAGAATCCGGGATTAAGTTAATCCACTTAATGTTTATTACCATATTATATTACCATAATATAAACTGTTGTTTAAAAATCTATTTAGAGGCTAAAAATTTCACCCATGCTGGGATTCGAACCCGCAACCTCTGGCTATCCGTAGCACGGATAGCCAGAGGTTGCGGGTTCGAATCCCGGCATGGGTGAAATTTTTAGCCTCTAAATAGGTTTTTAAATTTGTCCTTAGCACAGGTTAGTGCATTAAAAATAAAAATAGTATAAACTGTTGTGTATTGTATAGAGTGTACTCCGAAAATAACGCATAAACCTCCCAGGTTTTTATATAAATAAAAAAAAATAACTTATTATTTCTTAATGATTCGCAATACTTATTATCATCATCATTATTAACCCATTATGTCCCCACCGAGAGGCACGGGTCTCTTCCCTACAGAAGGTATTGACCATGCTCCACCACGGGGGCCAAGTTTGGATTGGTGGAGGCTGCTCTAATCGTGATGATTTTTTACGTAACACGTAAGTACTTTAATTCCCGAAGTAACATAACATAACATTTACACACAGGCACATACATTGCTTCTGGCCCCACACTAGGATACCCTGTGTCGTGGGAACCAGAAACAACCACATCACAAACATGTAAACATCCAAGACCTGGACTTTTTTTTTTTTTGTTTCCAGCCGGGATTCGAACCCGGGACCTCTTGCATGGTAGGCAGACGCGCTACCGCTACGCCACAGAGGTCGTCGAAGTTCGACGTTCGAATCGATTGTTAGGCGGTACGAAGTTCGCTGGGTCAGCTAGTTATAAATGAAATATTGTAGGTATTACCTACTATTGACTTAGAGTCTGACTACGGAGGCGCGTCAAAATGTGGTAAATTAAGGATTCTCCCTTATTCTCAGTGCGTGACGACGGCTATTAAAAAAAACTCTTAGTAGATTGCAAATTTACGCTTCGATATCAACACTTGTATGTCCCCACTGCTGGGGCAGGGGTCTATAATTTACGACCTGATTTAACTGACTAAAACAACACCATAGTACTGTTCGTACGGAAGTATTGATTAAGTGTAAATTAAAAGAGTAAAGTGCTAACAAACTGTATTGACAGTTTGGTACTGTGGCGATTACAGACGCCAATTCTACCCATCAATGCATTGGTGGTATGGAAAGCGTAGGTCAATTCTGCGCGCGCACTATAAGCTCCAACATTCCTGCATCGCGCAATCAAAGTGTTTCACATGACATATATAAATATAACGTCCAAAGATCAACAGTGTGCGCCCTCCTCGGCCTCGAGGGGGGTCGCTCCCGATGTGGGTTTAGGGGTCTCTAGGACCAAAACCAGTCCCAAGGTGGTGTTTAGTGGGTAGGCGCACTTCTTGTGAGTCCCACATTGGCAGCACGGCCGGGTCCGTGCTGTTATGCATGAGCATTCACCACCTCCCTCCCCCCGTGTCCTCCGGAGGGTGCCCTTTATCGGATAAAAAAAAAAAAAAAAAGATCAATAGTCGGTCTAGCCATCCCCAGGCATACGATCTGTCTGGTGGGAAATTTCCCTGTATGGTGGATGAGAATGATCACCCGCTCTTTCATATAGTGCTACTAAATAGTGTTTTAAAAGTGTAAATAAATAAATTAAAAAAAACACGACAGAGCCAAAACATATAAAGCCACCCTTTATATGTTTTGGCTCTGTCGTCTTCCCGATTTCCCTAAACTTCAAAACTAAAACTTTATTACCAACGATTTCGAACAGCGCACATCTGCTCCCGGCGTCATCAGCCCAACGGCAGTGTCTCCATACCTCAGGGCGGAGACAACGTCACGCGGGCAATGAGTAATGTAGTCGGCGCGCGGCCCTATACGTGTAGCCCGGGATTAGGCGCACCCGCGATCGTGCGCGGGCGCTGGGCTCGCTGGGACCTCGGGGTTGGCCGCTATGGTAAATTGAAACTGAAAACACTATTTTTATTTTTAATGCACTAACCCGTGCTAAGGAACAAATTTAAAAACCTATTTAGAGGCTAAAAATTTCACCCATGCCGGGATTCGAACCCGCAACCTCTGGCTATCCGTACCAGCGCTCTACCAATTGAGCCAATGGGCGACTCACGGCATCAGTGAAATTTCGAACCTCTTTACAATATTCTCTGTATTACGTACAGGCAGCGACATCTGACTTAAGCAAATTGCATTACTTACAGCCCCGACTACCTACTTTGCAGTTAGGTTTAACATCGGAACGATATCACTGTACCCACATGATTACACTATTTTTATTTTTAATGCACTAACCCGTGCTAAGGAACAAATTTAAAAACCTATTTAGAGGCTAAAAATTTCACCCATGCCGGGATTCGAACCCGCAACCTCTGGCTATCCGTACCAGCGCTCCCGGCATGGGTGAAATTTTTAGCCTCTAAATAGGTTTTTGAAACTGAAAAATTGTATCCCACCAAAAATATTCTGTAAAAAATTAGCCAAGTCTCGATGAGCGCCATCGAGACTCCGCCCACGTTTCTACAAAAAGAAGTGAAACCTAAAACATTCTGAAAAAAAAAAATAGTCAAGTCTCGATGGAGCTGCTCGTTTATCTCTGCAAAGTAATAAAATCTAGACAAGTCGTGCCAAGTCTAAGGTTCCTTACCGCGATTTCTTTTTTATTATACTTAGTTGATGTTGTATGACTTGGCCGTTGAAGGGTACACAAGGGTACAAAACCAGGTGCTCCATGACACCATTGTATCAATCTGTCGCCAGAACTGCTACCCATTGACGATGGAAAATTTCCACTTGGAAAACGTTAATTGAATAACCAGTCAATTGTAGGCTTAGCTGCGTTTACATGTTATGTTGCACGTAATTTTGTTATCAAGCCTTGTTCGTCCCCACTGCTGTGGCACGGGTCGCTTCCTGCATCGCAGGAAGGTTTGGCCATACTCCACCACGGGGGCCAAGTCCGGGTTGGTGGAGGATTGAAAGGCAGTGGCGGAGCTTACTGTCAGAAGTTTTCAAGACGGCTTAACGTGCCTTGCAAAGCACGGAAGCGCTCGGAAAAATGCCGCTAGCGGTAGCCACGGGACGGTCGCTCATCCTGCACCTGACCACGCCTTTTCTTGCTTAGCTCAAGTAATTGATTGCAATCACTCGGTTCGACGAGGCCACGAGTTTTTTTTAAATATATATCTACGTTTGATTTTATAGGGACCGCAGACTGTCCCAATCGGTCCAGCACCATAGTACACGCAGTACTCACGCGGAGGGTGCATAGCGAATTTATTGCGATTCTCTCGCACGTCTACGTGAAATTAGACCAAGAATTATGGACTCTTTTGTACTTCGGAGACAAATGGGTTATTTTGAGTATTTGCATGAAATGAAATGGTAATATACGAGATTGTGCAAAAAAAGTACGAAAAATTACGAAATTACGAGCTGTGCGATGTTTCCAGCGGTTTTTCGATTTTCCTGTGGGAATGAGATATTTTCCCTCAGTAAAATGTAGCCTTTATGTTAATCTAAGGTGTCAGCTCCCTATCAAATTTTATTAAAATCGCTCCAGCCAATTTGACTTGAAGAATTAACAAACATACACACTCAAAAACTTCCGCTTTTATAATATTAGTCTAATGTGATGTAATTTTGTAGATTTAGTTTAGTTAGAAAATAAACAAAACAAAGTCTGAAGATACATGCCCGCACCTCGAACCACAAACCTGTATATATCTCTTCCTAGTCCATTAATCTACCTCTTGGCTACGAACGCTAAAATATATAATAGCTATGTCACAGGCAATTTGTATCATTCCGCATTTCAAAAACGGCGTCGATCGTTTTGTAATATGCCGGAAGCAAAATGTAAATAGCCATAGTAAATGAATTATCCATAGTTAACTTCTTTACTAAATTTAAGTCATATAATATCCAGCGGTAGCGCATCTGCCTACCATGCGAGAGGTCCCGGTTCGATGCCCGGCTGGGGTCAAATTAAAACCCAGGTCTTGGATGTTTACATTTTTGTGATGTCGATTTTTATGGGACCCACGACACAGGGTATCCTAGTTTGGGGGCAGAAGCAATGTATGTGCCAGCATGTAAATGTAATCTTACCACATACACCCACCGCGCATTTCAAGCGCTGAAGTTTTGGAACACATTTAGGCTGGGCGCATGCTGAGACGCAGGCCACGCAGCACAGCGCAGCGCAGGGCAGCGCAGATTTTGTAAAGGATGGAACGTCACTGAGCTACGTACTTTTCGGCGCAGGCACGTGCGACGCAGACGTGAGTCTGCCCTGCTCTGCGTCTCGTTGCAGTGCCGGTACAGATTTCTGCGCGACGCGCGACCGTCGAGGCGAGTTCAGTAACAATTTTGTTGTAATGACAGAACATTTAATTGAATTTGCTGTGCACCTAGTTTGTATGATACAAATCGTCCTGACTATTCAAAAAGACATTAAAATAGTTACTATGGGTGAGAATTGCCAAGAAATGGAGCAAATAGTTGCGTCGCATTATGCGGTGGGAGCCTATATCTGCCAGCTGCCCTGCCCTGTACTGAACTGTCCTGCGTCGCCTACGTCTTAGCATGCGCCCAGCCTTAATCGTGCGTCCACTCTCTCTGAGAGAAGTCCTGTGCCCGGCAATAGGACGTTTGTAGGCTACATAAAAAATACCCTCTAGTTGCTTTGTACTATGCAGATCGATTTCGCAACAACAGCACACAAATACTCTCCTGAGAAAAATCGACAAAAAGCCATAAGCTCGCCAGATTTACTTTGTACTGGAAGCCTTTCCAAAAAGACCCTCGGTGCGTTAAATTGCCCCGTGTAGGGGCCGGGCCCCCCTATGCACCCCTGTCTAGGGGTCCTCTATGCGCTTTGTCTGAAAACACTAACAAGGCAAAGACAAATCTTCTTAACGTGTTTGTGTTCGTTACTTCTTTATGGAGTTAAAATGTGCTGGAATGTTTTTTGATTGGCTGTCTTTTTATACGGCCCACCAGTCGGATCGGATATGTAAATAAATGCATCAAATAATTGGTGTTCAAAATAATATTTGAAACCAGTAAATTATTGTTGCAAACTAAGTAGGAAGGAACTGAGTAATTTAAGTAGATCATGCAAGTGATGCAAATTACTTCAGTCACAGGATTGCTGCCTGTAGGTAATACAGAGAGTATTGTTAAGAGGTTCGAAATTTCACTGATGTCGGTAAGTCACCCATTAGCTCAGTTGAGAGAGCGCTGGCGTGGCTAGCCAGAGGTCGCGGGTTCGAGTCCCGGCATGGATATAATTTTTAGCCTCTAAAAAGGTTTTTAAAATTGTCCTTAGCACGGGTTAAATTAAAAAACATATGATTAAGAAGAGCATGGTTGATCTCTTGGTGTAATTATAGTACGACTAAGGTAAATATATCTGTGTTCCTTACACTAGGCACAAGCTGTATGGTAAAGAATGAAAGGCAGTTTGTACATAACTATGGGAGCATAGACCTAATATACACCCATGAGAAGTCAAAATAAAAAATTCAGAATCAGAAGTCAGATGAAGTTATAGGTCAAGCAAACAAAATAGATACCTAGATAGAGGTTTATTTATTTATTTGCCTTTTAGTAGGTACATACAGGGTTAGAATTAAGCCTAAAAACTGGAAATACATAAAGAAGATTCCTTAATTTAGTGGCCAACTAAGTTCGACCCGTAATAGTAGTTGCAAGCATGGTCCCCTCGCTAGGATACCCTGTGCGGAGGAGACCAGTGAAACGGACTTTTGGATTCCGAGTTTTGGAATTCCGAGGACTAGAAGGAAATAAAGAATAACAGCCCAGAGAAACAAGAGGTTAAAATAATAAAAACCGAAAGAGATATATAGATTATTCATTTATTTACACATACACACACACACACACACACACACGCAATAAAAACAATATTAAGCAGATTATAAATACAAAAGAAGTACTTATAAACGCCTATCACTAAAGGTCTTTCATTTCACGGCCTCGGTGGCGCAGCGGTTTGGCATGCTGACTGTAAAACCGAAGGTCTCGGGTTCGATCACCGGCCGGTTCAAACTAGGAAATGAAATTGGATGTTATCTATGTATTTATTGTATTAAATCTATCGTCGAGTTAGCACCTAGTTTTAGATGATCTTATGTCTGCCTACATCTATGTCAATTGTTTGTTTTATTTTGTGTATAATTTGTGTTTTGGCAATAAATGTTCACTTTATTGCCACAAGTTCACTTTCACTTTCTTTCACTTTCACCTACAACACAAGTCATTTAGTTGTACTTAGTATAGGGCTAACGAGATCTGTGTAATATGTCCATGAGTATTTTTCTTTTATCTACCGACAAGCCACATCAATATTATGCAACGCGACGCGTATAAAAGTCTCCGCGACTGCAAACAACGGACACCTTCATAAATCGCGTCGAACACGGTTACTGTGAGATAAGGGCCGGCACAACTCCTGCTAAGCCAGGGGGACACTTGGTACTGTCACCTGGAGGATCTGAAGCGATTCATGGATCCTCCTTCGGCGGATTACCGGGGGAAGAAAAATAAATAAAACTAATAAGAACTGTTTAATACGGATTTTACACCTTCCTAGTATGCATAAAGAGACCCGTGCCCCAACAGGGGGGACATAGAAATGATTGATGTCGATATCGATACGGATTTTACTCGTTTATTAAATTATTACAATTTTGCGACGTTTCGGCACTTTTTCAGGTGCTGTGGTCTCGGATGACCAGTCATCTGAGACCACGGCACCTGAAAAAGCGCCGAATGCAATAAATAAAGCTGTAAAAATGTAATAAACGAGTAAAATCCGTATAAAAAACAGTTTGTATTGTGACTAGTGCTCGTTAACCTTAGAAAATACTATACATAAAACTAGTAGCTGCTTTTATGCCGATGCGGTGGTGGCACCGGTAGGATGGTGGGCTAGCAACCGCGTGGTTTTTGGTTTGATACCAGTGACTTTTTTCTGGGTGAACCTTTGTGACTTTATTTTAGTACTGGCTGTGCCCCGCGGAGTTATCATGGGAATAAGGTATTATCCCGCAGTAACACGTAGCCTATGGGTTAATCCAAGGTGTCACATAACTCCGTACCATAATCGCTCCAGCCGTTTAGACGTGATGAAGTTTTTTAGAAAGTGTGTAGGAAACATACCTACACACTTTCTAAAAAACCTATTTAGAGGCTAAACATTCCCCTCATGCCGGGACTAATACAGAGAATTAAACAGTAAAGAGGTTCGAAATTTCACTTATGCCAGTACTTGCCCATTAGCTCAGTTGGGAGAGCGCTGGCACGGTTAGCCGGGGGTCGCGGCTTCGAGTCCCGGCATGGGTGAAATTTTTTGCCTCTAAATAGGTTTTTAAAAAATGACCTTAACACGAGTTAGTGAGTGTGTTAAACATACACACTCACCAACTTTCGCCTTAATAATATTAGAAGAAGTGTAATGATGTCTTAAATAGTGTGATGACGATTATAGTGTTATTAAACTACTAATAATACATAATATGTATTAACTATTTATCTAGGTGTATCGTTATCAGTTACTAGTTTGACACTGTGCCAACACTAGCTAAGTCAATTAATTACTGTAGCAAAACTAGTCACTTAGGGCGTCAACTTGGAAAACTGGTTATTTGTAATTTTTGATCTCATTTTTAATAAAACTTGGTAATACAACAATGAACACTTATTGTTTTCTTTAATTTAATCCCATAGACAACGATCTGCCACAGGTTTTGTGCTTTTGTTGTCCACAGATATCTCAGTACAGTTTTTTCTACTTTTCTCGCAGTTGGATTTTGGCAAACTAGCCAGTTTTGTAACTGGACTACTCATCTATATATTATATAGTTAAGATAAACATAGATAACTAAGTTACATGGGCTACGTTTTACTGCGGGAAAATTCTAATTCCCATCCTAAAACCCAGCTAATAAAGTATAATATCGTTATATTATCTTAAACGGTAAACATGTGAGAAGATAGAACATTATTTATCGTACACAGAAAGAAGCCTTTTAAGCCCCCTGTATTCTTTCCGCTCTGTATATTGCCAGTGTCGCTCCGGCTAAGCTGATCAGAGTAAGCCGATTCCAGGCCCCGGACCCCTGCAATTAACACTAGCATAAAGATTATGCGCGTCTTACTCTGCAGGACCGATAGCTGTATTTATTTTTTGACTGGACTAGGGAGATAAAGGTTTTGGTGGTAACTTGCAACTGCGTTTCGATAACAACCCTTATGTGTCCCCACTGCTGGAGCACGGGTCTCTTCCATCGCAGGAAGGTTAGGCCATACACCACCACGGTGGCCAAGTCTGGGTTGGTGGAGGATTGTAAGACAGTGGCGGGCCTTACTGTCAGAAGTAATCAAGCTGCTTATAAGGCCTCTGACATGGCTTAAAACGACGACCTTTATATGACAGCCGGCACCAACGGCTTAGCGTGCCTTGCAAAGCACAGAAGCACTCGCAAAAATGTTAGTAGCGGTATTCACGGGACGGTCACCCATCCTGCACCTGACCCGCGAGTTGCTTAACTCAATGATGAAGTCCATACTCCCACTTAGGGAAAACCTTTGCTCTACAATAAAATAATTATTATCTGCAAGGCTTTTGACAGTGTCGAACACTGGGCTGTGTTCCACTCTCTCCATCGCTGTGGCATTGACAAACGGTATGTGGACCTACTCCGAGAACTGTATAGAGCCGCCACAATGCAGGTGCGCATGCACTCGCTCACCGCCGTGCCTTTGCAGCGAGGCGTCCGACAAGGTGACACTCTTTCACCCAAGCTCTTTACCAATGTCCTTGAAGACGTCGTAAAGACGATCGACTGGGGTGAAAGAGGCATCAACATCA
This sequence comes from Yponomeuta sedellus, assembly GCA_934045075.1. Classification (NCBI taxonomy): domain Eukaryota; kingdom Metazoa; phylum Arthropoda; class Insecta; order Lepidoptera; family Yponomeutidae; genus Yponomeuta; species Yponomeuta sedellus. Next base: position 991,539 of record OW203738.1, on the reverse strand, counting down.
ACGGGGCTCGCTTGTCGCACCTGCGTTTTGCTGACGACCTAATCATCTTAGCTGAGGACGCTAATGACCTCCAGACCATGCTCGCAGAATTGCACGAAGCATCCCTGAGGGTTGGCTTGAGGATGAATATGGCTAAGACGCAAATCATGGCAAATCATCCCACTGAAGTACAGGCTCCGGTCATAAAGATCGGTAATTCTGTGTTAGAAGTAGTCGATGAGTACGTCTATCTTGGCCATACTTTGTCATTCAGCCAATGCTCTCAGGAGAAAGAGATCGCTAGACGAATCCAGTTGGGATGGGCTGCCTTTAAGAAGCTGGACGATATCTTTAAAGCGAAAATCCCACAATGCCTAAAGACCAAGGCATTTAACCAATGCATTCTACCCATACTCACGTACGGTGCCGAAACGTGGACGCTCACAAAGGCTAACATGGAAAAAATCCAAGTCGCACAGAGAGCCATGGAGCGAGCCATGTTAGGCATTTCACTTCTTGATCGAGTGCGCAACGTTGCATTCCGACAAAAGACCAGAGTCGAAGATGTGGGCACACGGATCACAAAGTTGAAGTGGAGATGGGCGGGACACCTGATGAGACGGGATGACGGAAGGTGGACAAGGGCAGTCACGGAGTGGTGGCCAAGAACCGGTCGTCGTTCGGTGGGTAGACCACTTGCCCGTTGGAGGGATGACATTAAAAAAGCGGCCGGGGGTAAGTGGTCGAGATTGGCTAGGGACCGGGAGAGTTGGCGTGAAATGGAAGAGGCCTATACCCAGCAGCGGGCTTCATTCATGGGCTGGATAGATAGATTATCTGCAATATAATACTTTAACTTTATTTTTTTAAGACCACGCATTTGCTTGCCGAATTCCTGACTTTATTCTTTACTTTAAAAAAAATCTTGAAACAATCGATATATTTTATTCTCTATCATAGAGAAAGTATGGGCTTCATCACGAAAAAAAGCGATGTATTATAAAGTACCATAAAAAATTGTAGTACAGGAGACGCCTTCAACAAAACATTAAGCAAAACCCCACACATGTACATAAAAGAGAATCTCTATCACCTTCAATATCTTTACACAATATCACTTAGACACCACCTACCATTTCCTTACTAAATACTTCTGTAGGGCTGTAAGGCGTCACTAAGACGGTTTGTCAATAAAATATTAACAGAGCAGCGTTGGTGGTTCCCTGGGCAGAGTAATGCGGCGGGGGATTACCCGAGCACTTATCTGGAGGGCCGCTTGAGCTGCGACCATAAGAGAGAGCGGTAGCGTTGGATAAATAACAGAAAGGCAGGCTCAATACTTAATAATTTAGTTAGATCTGAGATTTCCGCACTTAGCATCATATTTGACCTATTTTACATAGCAAGCGTGCTATAATACGTAATGCATAATCCGCATGCCCAGCGTGGGGATTATGGGCATTACCCCCTATGATAGCACAACGTGGCGCTCTTTAGGGGAGGGCTATGTCCAGCAGTGGACTAGTATAGCCTGACGACGACGGCGACGTAACAAGCGCTGAGGTGTGTTAACACAACAGACTCATTATTTCCTCACGATGTTTTCCCTCGCCGTCAGCGAGTAGTATTACTACTATAACTTCTACATTAGAAAGCAATATTTTTGGTCCGGGTTCGAACCCACGACATCCCGATTGAGAAGCTACCACTTTCTACATTCTTCTTCTTCTTTTCGTGTCAGCGATTCGACCAATTTATATTTTTCCTGCCCAATAGTTGGCTACTGCAATTGCAGCAGCGTTGGCCTCTGTTAGGTCCTCCAGAGTGCAGGTGTGATGGCACAATGGACATTGGAGCAGGTGCACCATGGATTGCGATGAGGCTCCACAATCACATATCTCCTCCGTTGGTGCAATATAACCCCACCTGCTTAGATTTTGTCTGCAGCGACCTACTTGGGTCCGGAGTCGGTTCTACATTGCTCCGCTACCACTGCTTCTCAATACTTTATTGCATTCCACAAGTGTTAGGGTTCTTACATTTTAACTTAACAGTTGTTTCATATGATCCTTGTCGACCCGCCAGGGCACGCAACGTTTTGAAGTGCCATATTAAAATATGCACAAACTTAAAATTAAAATATTTCATTGATATAGGAAATTAGTGAATTATAGTGAATATAATGATATTAGTATTACTGAATTATAATATCAGTAGAATTCGATTATACAGACAACAAAAATAGTTTGTTCGAAATAAAGTCAATATCACCTGAATACCGAGAATCAAATTTGGATATTTTCATATTAAATAAATCCTCGTTTCTCAAGAACAAAGCGTTAACGTCGATAAGCGAATTCCGCTTGTTCGCTATCTCTCATTCAACAAGACCTCACCTTTATGAGATTTTGTTCCTCGTGTGCTTCTAAAGGAATTATTCGCAACCTTCGGACTTGGCTGGCCGTGGGGCTTGCCTAATCCACTCCCAGCATTTTGTAAGTATTTGTCCCTGCGCAGGAAATTCTACCGTTTATTCGACGGTATTTCGAGATCGCTAGTCGGTCGGTCGGTCGGTTTCGATTTGATTCCAGTAGAGATGAATTTATCTTGCAAAACCATCTAAAACCTTGTCCCAGGCACTGCAGCGTCCGAAAGGTCCCTTCACCCATCTAGTGTGAGTGAAGATGCCACTGGACGCCGTTTAAATCATCTCATTAGGTAGATGCAGAGGAAATTGTTTATTTTTATTTTTAAAGTTAGGTTTCTTTGGTCTATTAATGATATGTGGTATCGGCATAGAGAGTATCACTAGCCCAATTCTTCCCTCGGGTGTCGTAAAAGGTGACTAAGGGACACAAACCGGGGGGTGGGCAGCAGCGCCCCCTGCAGTACAATTCCACCAAACTGCGACCCCAACCCGCATGCCCAGCGTGGGGATTATGGGCATTACCCCCTATGATAGCACAACGTGGCGCTCTTTAGGGGAGGGCTATCTGTCAATAATGTCGGGCTGAATGTCGGTATCGTGGCAAGTGGGATTTGCTGGTCTCTACGTTATATATATATATATTATGGCGATGATAATATCAACCCTTTGTTTGTCCCCACTGCTGGGGCATGGGTCTCTCCCTGCATCGCAAGAAGTTTAGGCCATACTCCACCACGAGGGCCAAGTCCGAGTTGGTGAAGTATTGTTAGACATGCATTACTGTGTATTGACAATTTCAAGCGCAAAGGTATTTTAAACCGCAGACACTGAGGTTTTCTCACGATGTTTTCCTACTCACAAATGTTTATATTGGTACATGCATGCACTGGCAATCGAACTTGTGAACTCGAACTCCCGCTTGCGAGTCCATTGTTACTTACCTGCTTTTAAAATCCTATTTAGAGGCTAAAATTGCCTACCTGCTGCTTACCTCAAGACTAAACCAAGTTAAGATTTTCTTATCTAAACAAATATTCATGGACATATTACACAGATCTCGTTAGCCTTATACTAAGTTCAACTATATGACTTGTGTTATAGGTGCTAACTCGACGATAGATTTAATACAATAAATACATAGATAACATTCAAGACTCGAGACAAACTAGAAAATTTCGTTGCCTAGTTTGACCCGGCCGGGGATCGAACTTGAGATCTTCGGTTTTACAGTCAGCTTGCCAAACCGCTGCGCCACGGCCTCCGTCTTCCTCTTCTTAATCTGTCGGTTTACTCCGCCACGAGTAATATTACTATTATTAGTCCTGCAAATAACAAAAGAAAGTCGGCGGTCGCAGTAATGGCGGCGGCGGGTTTATGGGCGGCTAAACGAGAAATAAATTACGCTTCATCGACGGTAAATAATCACAAAAGTGTCTTTCAGAGGGATGGGAGGAACAGAAAAGTATTCCGAGCAGTGTGGACGAGATAGATTGCGAACTAATTATTATTACTTAACTAATTTATTTATAGTATTCAAGTATGATTTATGTAAGTTCATTATTACGTATACGTTTGTTTAATAATATTTCTCCTTCGGCAAATTCTCCACTTTGAGGTCGCCTGGAAGAAATTTCTATTAGCAATAAGCCCGCCAATTGTATCTTATCTTCTGTATTTGCTGTTCAGTACCAATTTTCCGGGATACAATAAACAATATTCTTATCTTATCTTATTTTAACTAACGAATCCATCCTACTCATATAATGCACGCAAAATTTTGCAAGTATGGATGTTTGTTACTCTGTCACGTAAAAAACTACTGCATAGATTTTAATCAAACTTCACAATAGTATAGCTTAGACATTAAAATAACACATAGTCTACAATTTACAAATATATTTCGTAATATTTTTCAAACTGTGAGCCAATTAGTTACGTGATAATTTTAATGTCATAATGTTGGTTACATTCTACGCTACGCTAATTTAAGCTACTCGAAATACTAATCCTGCGCTGATGAAGTAACGGGAGTCATCTAGTCGTTTATATGTATTTAATACAATCACAGACTACAATGTTTACAATAGGGTTTCACTGAAAAGTTGCTTTATATAAAATAATTATAATATTTAGCGGCGCAACTCAGTTGGAACGTCTGATGCGTAAAAATATCTAGGTCACTTTAAAAACCTATTTAGAGGCTAAACATTCCACCCATGCCGGGACTCGAACCCGCGACCTCTGGCTATCCGTGCCAGCGCTCTTTCCAACTGAGCTAATGGGCGACTCACCGGCATCTAAATAATTAGCCTCTAAATAGGTTTTTAAAATCGTCCTTAGCACGGCTTTGTGCATTAAAAATAAAAATAGTTAAGTTGATTAATTTTCATGACATTGATATCAGCAATGCTGGTATCATGCTTAAATGTCATGATAATTAATCACCAGCATGATAAGAAAGCACGATACCAGCAATGCTGGTATCATCCTTTCTAATGATGCTGCTGAGGTTCTTGCCCCGTCATGTTTTATGTTTTAAAACAATAATATTATTAGCTTGCGTTGCTGTACTTGACTAAAGCCACCGGCAAACATTTTCAGTATTTGTGCGCTATTTCCCAGATGATCTTCTAGCTTTCATCGTGCCCCGCGTCAAAGCCTTAAGACTGTAACGGTGCAAACCTCTTTGCACCATTTTTATTTCTTTTTCTTTCTATCATTTTCAAATATTTAAATTTCGGCTGCAATAGCATTTTGGCTTTCCCTCTCTCTGATGAAGCCAAAATGCTATTGAAGGTGGTTGGTGAAATTTGGTATTTCTGCTAGAGTTAGTAGTATAAGCAACATTTAAGTTAAATTTTAAGTAACATGTATGTGTATTATATTCATCTATCTTCTTCTCCCGGATGATATTATTTGTATATATTATGTATGTTTATTTTATATTTTATTTATGTATTGTCTATGGATGTTTATTAAAATTTGCCTTCTTTTCCTAATTATGTCATTAGTTGCACCAACTACCCGTCTTTCAGTTCTTTTGTGTTTTCCATCAAGGGTTGTCTGGAAGAAATTACTTTTAGTAATAAGACCGCCAATTGTACCTTAATCTGTATCTTCTTATTTTCTAAATTGTAATTCCTGGTGTGCAATAAAGTATATTCATTTCATTTCATTTCATTTCATGTAATACTTGTGGCATTAACGTCAAAATCTGTACTGTCTGTCTGTATCTATAAGGGTGACATTGTCATTTTTTGTACAAAATCCTTTCAAATAAAGATTATAAAAAAATTAAAAAAGACTAACCTAACCTAATGGTTGCATGGTGATAAGGCAGTCAGAAGAAAACGCCTAGTTTTTGGGTACTTAACAAAATAAAAACTGTTACCAAACCTTAAAATTAAAGATCACCTCCCATTGCCCATCCCCTGTCAGTCGGCCATTGTACATTCAAGCCGCGTCACCAGGGGGGGTAGCCATTATCAGTGAAAACGTCACCCGCACATTTTTCCAAACCATTGTCAACAAATCTGCACAAAGACCGGACGTTTTTTTGACAGCTCAAAAGAAACCGCTGCTTTCGGGGTTCCGTAGAATTTTCTAATGATAATATTGTGTTTACAGAGTAATGACCCTTACGAAGTCGTTAGGGGTCAACGGCCCCTATTGTTAAAAGGCTTGAAGCTGTAGGAATCTTTGTTATCTTGAGCACAATTCTGTGGGGTAATTAACACTAAGTCCATACCAGTTCTTGACCTACTACGAGTGTGTTGTAATCAAAATCGTCTAGATAAGTTCGTTCGTTTGTGATCAACCCTTGTATGTCTCCACTGCTGGGGCACGGGTCTCTTCCTGCACCGCAGAAAGGTTAGGCCATACTCCACCACGGGGGCCAAGTCCGGGTTGGTGAAGGACTGTCAGAAGTTATCAAGCCGCCCATAAGGCCTCTGACATGGCTTAACGACTGCCATTACATGACAGCCGGCACCAACGGCTTAATGTGCCTTGCGAAGCACGGAAGAGCTCGGAAAAATGCCACTGGCGGTAGTCACAGGACGGTCACCCATCCTGCGCCTGACCGCGCCTGTTCTTGCTTAACCAAGTGATTGATTCCAATCACTCGGTTCGACTAGGCCACGACCGCTTCTGACAGGCTATCAATAACGTAATTTAAAACCATGACTTTTTATTTCAATCCTACGCTTATGCCCATTATTTTTGTCAATCAATGAAGCGATTTGTTTGACAGGTTGTACTTCAATGACGTGGTGCATTGTATACTTAAGTTGCAGTTCGATTATGCGTATCGTTTTCTGAACATTAAGAGCTATATTTGCTTAAAGAATGACTAGACAAGAACCCCTTCCATTTGAGTGTAAAGTAAGAGATCAATTTTGCTTTGTTGTGGTTTGAAGAATGCCTTTTCGTGTGTTAGTTTGCTGTATCTAATGTCGCTATTTTCGAAAACTCATCGGAGTTGCAGTTTAAAAAAAAATCCTTCTCTTCTTCGAGTGATTGGAATCAATCACTTGGTTAAGCAACAACAGGCGCGGTCAGGCGCAGGATGGGTGACCGTCCTGTGACTACTGCCAGTGGCATTTTTTCGAGCTCTTCCGTGCTTCGCAAGGCACGCTAAGCCGTTGGTGCCGGCTGTCATGTAATGGCAGTCGTTAAGCCATGTCAGAGGCCTTATGGGCGGCTTCATAACTTCTGACAGTAAGGCCCGCCACTGTCTTACAATCCTCCACCAAGCCGAATTTGGCCCCCGTGGTGGAGTATGGCCTAACCTTCCTGCGATACAGGAAGAGACCCGTGCCCCGGCAGTGGGGACTACAAAGAGTTGATACCATACATTAAAACATTTCCTTTCACTTACATTTCACGCACACGCGCAGGAGTATAGCAAATAGTAATCCTTTATTATTTTGGAAGACTTTACTGTCTTCTAACAGAATTCAAAATTCAAACTTTCAAAATTATTTATTTCAGCAAAGATTTTTCACACAGAGGATTGACATCAGGTTGCCTTATAACAATAATAGGAGTAATTCAATAGTGCAATCAGTTTATCTGTCGCCCCACACTAAGCTCTGTGGCCCCACACTAAGCATCTGATTATAGAATCTTCTATAATCAGCCCACATCAACCCACTGCTGGTCATAGGCCTCCTTTTTATTGCGCCATTCCTCACGGTCCTGTGCTAATCTGATTCATCTCCTACCCGCAACCCTCACGATGTCGTCTGACCATCGTGTCGGTGGTCTGCCTACCAACCTCCTTCCCTGCCTTAGCCACCACTCCGATACTGCCCTGGTCCACCGGCCGTCTTCCCTTCTAGCCAAGTGTCCCGCCCATCTCTACTTTAACTCTGTGATCCGCTTACCAACGTCTTAGACCTTCGTTCTTGGACGAATTTCTACGTTGGGTACGCGGTCCACAAGCGATATGCCCAGCATGGCACAGAATAACTCAATTTAATTGTGTTTGTCTTTTTCTTTCTTTTAGTATGTTTGTAATGTCTGATGTGCCATTATATTATTTGTTTAGTATTTTCAGTATTGTGCCGTCAAATATGTTTTTCTAATGTGATGAAATGACTGCTAAAAAAAATAAATTTTTTAGACGGTGTAGACTTGCCCAGGTCTCGCGCCAGAATTTGCAGGAAGGATATTGCCGTTGCCGGAGTTAAAGCCAGTACAATGTATGAGTTCTATGTTTTATAATAAGATAAGAATATTCTTTATTGTACACCAGAGCACATATTATAAAACATGTAATGATACAAAGTACAACTGGCGGCCTTAATAATTATGTATACTATGTTAATTAAGGACTTTGAAAAGACTAAGTTTGGAGTTTTTTTTGTCCATTTTTTCTCCAAAATGATCTAGATTTTGAAATGGACACCTAGTTTGAATTGCAACGTTCATTAAGCCGCAGTTTCTGCGCTGCTTTGAATAAAACCTTTTCATTTCATTTCACTTAATAATCTCCAGTACATAGAATCGTGATGTTTTTCAATAAAACGCACGCCTTTTAACATTAAACAACTTATTACCTAGTAAAACGTCTCTAGTCGCGCGTTTTAAACGTCAAAAGTGGGGACTTTCCACTACATTAACTTGTAACGGTGCAAACCTCTTCACACCATTTTTATTTCTTTTTCCATCTATCAAATATTTAAATTATGTACGTCACACATTCTTCGATTTCGCTCATTTTTCACCACTACTACTTTACCCTTTGACCAGATCTGACTTTTACCTGCTTCTCCATTTATCCGTTTTTATCCAGTTTTCTGTTAATATTACTACAATTCTACAAATAAAACCACACATAAAGTCGTTCCAGAGTTTATTTAATAATTATAAAAGTTATAAAACGTTCCAAACTGTAAAATTTTGTCATTTTACCGTTACAAAACGCGTGACTCTTGCCATGGTGCTATTGGTCGTGTTTTGAGCTTACGGAGAGAGCCTTCACTAGGCCACCACTCTTTGGATAAGCTATCTTCATATGAGTGTTTGTAGGTGTCTGAATTTATATGTATTCCAATTCATTGACCGCCAAATTTCTCGTACACTAACAATTTCTTAATCTACTGTAATTTTAACAGCGGTCAGGTAGCCAAAGTGCACACAAAAAAATACATCTGACAATTAACAGTAGATTAACAGATTACAAGATTTGATTAACAGATGTTTGAGTACGAGAAACGGCTGGTTAATCGTGAATTTCAGTCGCTAGCTGTATCCGGAAAGGCGGCTGAGGCGATGTCTTGGCAACAAACAAACAGACGCACAAACACGCCAGCCAACTCCGAGCCATCAACTCTTAATTAAAGACAAACAGATGTGCCGACATTTGAATGTATGTTTCGTACAGACTTCGCGTATTTAACCTTTTTTTATTGAATTTTTGTTGAGTTGATGGAGAGGATGAAGGAAGAAAGATTGACGAAACAAATATATACTGCGAATGTAAGTGGAAGGGCTAAACTAATAAATTTTTATTCACTTGTTAAAGCAGTTCGCAGTCTGATTAGAGAAAGATGTGGACTGAAAGAGGATGTAGTGACTAGAATTAAGAAAGGAATGTTGCGTTGGTTTGGACATATGGAGAGGATGAAGGAAGAAAGATTGACAAAACAAATATATATTGCGAATGTAAGTGGAAGAGCTAGTAAGGGACTATCTAGGCGGACATATATCGACCAAATAGGGGATGTATTAGCAAAGGGGAAGATAAAACGTACCCGGAACCGGAACCGGCGTGCGTGCATGCAACGACTTATGAACGTTGACGAATCGAAGGTGATCTGTCAGGATCGTGGCAAGTGGTCTCTGCCCACCCCTCTGGGATACAGGCGTGAGGTTATGTGTGTATTTATTTAAATTTTTTGTGGCAGTCCCTGCCTAACCCTCTGGGATACAGACGTGAGGTTATGTTATGTTTAATTTTTACTTGACCAGGACAAGTGCCTGTATTGTGTGTAAATTTTTTTTTATTATTACACTGCCACTAAGCTAAAGCCTATCGTGGAATTCGCTAGTAGTATGTTTCTTTACATGTTTTATAATAATGTGCTCTGTGTACAATAAAGAATATTCTTATCTTATCTTATGTTTCTGTGACTTAATTATGTTCGTATAATATGTAGCTCAAATGCAACTATATTTTAATGACATAAATGTATCAGTTTTTACGTTTATTATGAAGAGAACCTCATAATAAACGTAATATGACCTCTGTCATCTATCTAGTCTATTGGTTTATTCTAGGAACGTAACAAATGTTTTTTTTTTATTTATAACGTCAGTTATATTTTTTTGTCGATTCAATGAGGAGATGTTAAAAATAAATTGAATTTAAATATAGATATTAATAAAAAAACGCATGAACATATTTCGGCTCTCACTTGAGTAGGACATGAGCTGATGTGACTAACAATTCTTCAGACTTTAAATAACTGAAATTAATAGCTAATTCAAAATGAATCCGCGGCTTTGTTCTCTTTATCTAGCGAGCATTAAGTATACATAATTAACAATATGTTAACTCTCTCTATTTCATCGCAGGCATGTGGAACGTTTATAGACTACATAAAAAAATTGAGTCCTTGCAGAGGGACTTTTATAGGCAAGATAAAAAAACCTAAAAACCTATTTAGAGGCTAAAAATTTCACCCATGCCGGGATTCGAACCCGCAACCTCTGGCTATCCGTACCAGCGCTCTACCAATTGAGCCAATGGGCGACTCACGGCATCAGTGAAATTTCGAACCTCTTTACAATATTCTCTGTATTACGTACAGGCAGCGACATCTGACTTAAGCAAATTGCATTACTTACAGCCCCGACCACCTACTTTGCAGTTAGGTTTAACATCGGAACGATATCACTGTACCCACATGATTACACTATTTTTATTTTTAATGCACTAACCCGTGCTAAGGAACAAATTACGGGTTAGTGCATTAAAAATAAAAATAGTGTAATAAAAAAACCTGTTATAAACACTTGTAACTGGTTCAGCCACTTACAAGTTCACCTCACATCTTTTGCTTTTAGTGACACGGCCGCCCACGTCCGCGCGGGCTTTAGCTGGATATGTGGAAGTCTGATTACTTCGGCTGTCTTTAGGAAAATAATTAGACGAATCCAAACATCTGTGGCAAAAGTTGCGCGTTACTTTTCGACTTTGCAATATTGGCTTACTGGAAGTTGACTGACGGTTGTATGAACGACGAGGGTCGAGAGAACCCTATAAATTTACAAATTTAGATCATCTAAAAACCTATTTAGAGGCAAAAAAAATCACCCATGCCGGGATTCGAACCCGCTACCTCTGGCTATCCGTGCCAGCGCTCTACCAATTGAGCCAATGGGCAACTCACCCATTAGATTATCTAACAAACGTAAACCAGCCACTAGTCTTGCAAGCCTCCACCAATCCGGACTTGGCCCCAGTGGTGGAGTATGGCCACTACCTTCCTTAAGGAAGAGACCCGTGCCCCTCAGTGGGGACATAATGGGTTGAAGATGATGAGGTTATCCCCTGTACCCTGATATGTTATAAATAGTTCGTAAATAACTGTATACCATTCTCTAACGGTGCAATAAAACATCGTGAGGAAACCTGATAACTGAGGTTCAAATCTTGAAATTGTCAATCTGCGGTGAGCACGCATGGTACTAAACTCCATAATGTCTCTCTGAGAGAAGGCCTGTCTTCTACAGTGGGACGTTAAAACATTTCTTTGATAATAGGTACTCTAGTCTGATATTCCATTCTAATATTTAAATTCTCTTAAATTGTATATATTGTAAAATCCCAAACGCCCAAAATTATTTTCATCCAGGAAACTTATTTTGAGATTCTGAAATACTAATATGTGCATTGTATTATTTTTCCGTGCTTCGCAAGGCACGTTAAGCCGTTGGTGCCGGCTGTCATATAATGGCAGTCGTTAAGCCATGTCAGAGGCCTAATGGGCGGCTTGATAAATTCTGACAGTAAGGCCCGCCACTGTCTTACAATCCTCCACCAACCCGGACTTGGCCCCCGTGGTGGAGTATGGCCGAACCTTCCTGCGATGCAGGAAGAGACCCGTGCCCCAGCAGTGGGGACATACAAGGGTTGATAATGATAATGATTATTTTAAAACTCTGACTATCCAGTTACGACTTTATTTTACCGAGATTACAAGCATGGTCATTGCTAAGTTGAGTCTTATTGAAAAGTATTGTTTTATGTATTATTTATTACAGATATAGCACTCTTAATAAGAAATGAAGACACACGAAATACATGCTTTTGCAATAGATTATATGAATGAGTTAATGATTTATTGCCGTAAACACATATGCTCACTTATAAATAGTTAAAAAATGAATGCGATTTAGGATAAAACTAGTTTTCACGTCACAATTTCGTGGGTGCGATTGTTTAATTTGCGAAAAGACAACAAGTTAACACGTAGTCCAAATGCGGCTCGAAGACGCTCTTGGAAACCCAAACAGAGCCTTTATTTAGTTTAACCCACAACCACAATTTCGCTGAGACTCGCTTTATTTGCCTTGGCCGGATATGTATAAACACCCACGAGGCAATTAAAAATAAATCCCCGAGCGGTAACCCAACTACCCTGAGGCCACAAACTCGAACTAACTCTTCGCAGGAAACATATTTTATCTAGACAATTTCCCGAAACGGCAAAAGAACCGTTGATCCGGGCGGCAGATAACTGTTTTATTGTGTGAGTAAAAAAACTCGAGGAACCTAGAAAACCAGCCCACTTGGGTACAGTGGGCTGAGGAACTCGATGCGCTCAGCCCCAGCAACCCGAAGCGGATCTTGACCACCGAAATAAGTCGCCACTAACCTGGGTTTCATAAAACTTCAATTCATAGTTTATTCATCATCATCAACCCATTATTTCCCCACCAAGGGGAACGGGTCTCTTCCCTGAAGAAGGTATAGGCCATACTCCACCACGGGGGCCAAGTTCTGATTGATGGAAGATTCTACGACAGTGGCGGGCCTTACCAAGCAAGCATAGTTTATAAACTGAAACGAAAAGGTTTTATTCAAAGTAGCACATAAACTGCGGCCTAATGAACGTTACAAGTCAAACTAGGTGTCCGTTTCAAAATCTAGATAATTTTGTAGAAGAAATGGACAAAAAAGCTCCAAACTTAGTCTTTTCAAAGTCCTTTATTAACAGAGTTTACATAATTATTACAAAACATAGAACTTACGCATTGTACTGGTTTTACTTTAAGACATCATTGTCATCTTAATAATCCTCAATATTATTAGCCCTTTTGACAGCCCCGACTACCTATTTTGCAGTTCGGTTTTTACATCGGAATGATATCGCTGTACCCACATAATCAGCGCTGGCACGGATAGCCAGAGGTCGCGGGTTCGAATCCCGGCATGGGTGGAATTTTTAGCCTTTAAATAGGTTTTAAAATTGTCCTTAGCACGGGTAAGTGCATTAAAAATAAAAATATTATAATCATGTGGGTACAGCGATATCATTCCGATGTAAAAACCGAACTGCAAAGTAGGTAGACGGGGCTGTAAGTGATGCAATCGACTTCAGCCAGATGTCGCTGCCTGTACGTAATACAGAGAATAGTGCAAAGAGGTTCGAAATTTCACTGATGCCGGTGAGTCGCCCATTAGCTCAATTGGATAGAGCGCTGGCACGGATAGCCAGAGGTCGCGGGTTCGAATCCCGGCATGGGTGTAATATTTAGCCTCTAAATAGGTTTTTAAACTAAATGATTGTAATCATTTGTATGAAATACTCAGGATGCAATTTCTATGCGCAGCTCTCAGGCTATTTTTCCTATTTACAGTACCGCCAAATGAAATATTAGCATTAAAAAGTTAAAATAACTTTGCTGAATTCCGCCAAAAATCCCACAAACACCATGCGGTTACTCCTTCCCACTTTTTCAAGCAGAAGCAAGACACGAACACACCACCACCAACACCACTACTTGTGTGAGAAACTTGCGGAGACGGTCACTTGCAATTGGGAGCCTGAGGATGCCTCGTGTTAGAGGCGAAACGCGTCGCGTGTTTTCTCACACAAGTATTGGTGTTGTTGGTGGTGTGTTCGTGTCTTGCTTCTGCTTGAAAAAGTGGGAGGGAGGGCGGTGCATTAGCTAACCGCACGGTGATTGTGGGATTTTTGGCGGAATTTAGCAAAGTAATTTTAACTTTTTAATGCTATTATGGATTTCCGCAAAGTAACGCCTGATTCTATACAACAAATGAAATATTGCTCGCCTTATCGTTCTACTGATATTCCGGTATCGAGTGTCCACTGAGCGTGTCGGAAGGCGGTAAAACAGTAGATTTTATTACCAGTTCGCTCGCTGAAGGCTATTTGTCTATTGCATAGAGCGCCGCCTCGCGGTCCAACGGAGGAGAGAAGGCGTTTTTAACATATTTGCATTCATTTATTAGCGATCAAAACGGTAATACTCGTATAATGACGTTGAACACATTTCAATCTCACATCATGAGCCCTGGTCGGGGTAGGTATTGCTAAGGTAAAGTTATTCATATAGCTTAAGATCACATAACATATAAGTCTGACATCCGTGCTTCGCAAGGCGCGTTAAGCCGTTGGTGCCAGCTGTTATGTAATGGCAGTCGTTAAGCCATGTCAGAGGCCTTATGGGCAGCTTGATAACTTCTGACATTAAGACCCGCCACTGTCTTACAATCCTCCACCAACCCGGACTTGGCCCCCGTGGTGGAGTATGGCCTTACTTTCCTGCGATGCAGGAAGAGACCTGAGCCCCAGCAGTGGGGACATAAAATGATTGAAATCGATTAGTCTGACATATGTTATGTACTAAACATTACTTATAAATTTCACATCACAACACTTATGTTACTACATACGTAATACAGAGAATATTGTAAAGAGGTTCGAAATTTCACTGATGCCGTGAGTCGCCCATTGGCTCAATTGGTAGAGCGCTGGTACGGATAGCCAGAGGTTGCGGGTTCGAATCCCGGCATGGGTGAAATTTTTAGCCTCTAAATAGGTTTTTAAACTTATGTTACTGTTCTTTGGAGTAGGACAGGTGTTTTTAAGTAGGACAGGCTATTTGATTGACTCTAGTCACGCCTGATGGTAAGCAAAGACGGGGTCTACAATGTTACGTGCTTACCTCTTAAATGCCGGTTATATGTTTCCGTGCTTTCCGTAAACACTGTTTTTTTGTCATATTAGTTTTTCTTGCATGCAAATAATATTGTTATATTGACTGACAGTCGTCCGCTCAATGTATCTCGACGAAAGTTTGTACGCACATGTTTTATGCTTTAATTTAATTTCACCTTCTCCTAAGATACAGGTTTTTCGCCTAGTTTAGGAGACAGGATGCAACGACAAGAATATTGTACAATAGATTTAGCACCAAACGATTGTAGTCATTTATTTACATGTAAAAATTTTGGTATTTGAAATAAAGAATTATTTATTTATTTATTATTTAATTATTTAAACATATAACCCAGTATATATGTTTACGGAAAGACGAACGACGGCAGCGTGTTCCACAATTTGCCGTTTTTATTTTATTGTTTCACAAGTTGGTCGGCCTCGGTAGCGCAGCTGTTTAGCACGCTGACTGTAAAACGGAAGGTCTCGGGTCGATACCCGGCCGGGTCAAATTTGGAAACGAACTTTTCTAGTTTGTCTTGTGTCTTGAATGTTATCTATTTATTTATTGTATTAAATCTATCGTCGAGTTAGCACCTATAATACAAGGCATTTAGTTGTACTTATTATAGGGCTAACGAGATCTGTGTAATATGTCCATGAATTATTTATTATGAAAGAATTGGCAAATGCCTAGCAGTGGAATGCAAAAAAATTAAAAAAGTAAGCCTCAGCTTGTGACTTGCACCGCGTCTCACCTCGTAGCGCTTGAATTAGCCCCAAGGAATATTTACTGATTCGCGCGCAAAAATACGCTGTTCAACTTTGCATGACCTATACTACACAAGCCGTTCTTGGCCGATACTTTTAGAATTGTCTGTCGTTTGGCTGAAGCACTTAGGTAAATCGCCAAACCCAAAATTCAAGGCTGAGGTGACATTGTTACTTAGTAGATAGAAAATATTTGAGGCATGATCTACCAAATGAAATTGAAATTAATTTAAATAATTTGTACTGTGTTATGGGGCAACTGAATTTTAATTTGTTTTAATGTGGAATGATTTTTTTATGAATCGATGTGTATTTTTAATATTTGATGAAATTTTATGAATTGATTATGTACTTGAATAATTTGATTAATTTTGCATTGTTTGTTTGTATGTTTGTTTATGTTAATGTCGATATCCTTCTTTTTCGTGGTGTTATTTTTATTTAACCTGCTATATTAGGTGGAAAACCTGTAAAAGCGTAGTTTATAATGAAATAAATAAATAAATTAATAAATAAATAAGTAAATAAATAAATAAAAAATTAAAAACGTAAAAAATACACAAATGATGATACATTTTTTTTATGTAGACCATATACGACCCACTGCAGGGTATAGGTGTTCTCTTAGAAAGAGAGAGAGAGCATGGGCTTAATTCACTCGAAAAGAACAAAAAATAAATAAATATTTATGGACATATTACACAGATCTCGTCAGCCCCGTACTAAGTACAACTAAACTCGGCGATACATTTAATACAATAAATACATAGATAACATCCAAGATAAGTTTGTTTGGCAAACTTGAAAAGTTTGTTTCCTAGTTTACCCGGCCGGGGGATCGAACCCGAGACCTACGGTTTTACAGTCAGCGTGCCAAGCCGCCGCGCCACCGAGGCCGTCAAGAGGCCGTCAGACAATGATTGCAATGTTGCGCATAATGATTGGAGGTTGTCGTCGGGGCCGATTTTCAGTATACTTCTATTTCTCTTTCAGCTTAATAAATACTTTAGGTACCGGCACGAAATCTTTATACGTACACTAGTTTACATAACATACATAAACCTTATGCAAATATGTGTGTTTTCGTGAGCTTCCGTGCTTTGAAAGGCAAGTTAAGCCGTTGGTACTGCCTGTCATGTAATGGCAGTCGTTAAACCACGTCAGAAGCCTATGAGCGGCTTGATACTTAATTTCTGATGGTAAGGCCCGCCACTGTCTTCCACCACCAACCCGGACTTAGTCCCCGTGATGGAGTATGGCCTAACCTTCCTGCGATGCAAAAGACCCGTGCGCCAGCAGTGGCGACACACAAAGAAGTTAATACTGAATATGTATGTCTCTCTGTTTTTTTTATTCTAACACAACTAATTTTAAACGAGTTAACTTCGCAATTTTGTGATTTTGTCAAGTTGTTTTTGTACTTTTTTTTCCAAAACTTATGTTGCATACTGCCACGGCCGTACCGCCACGTTGAAGTGGGATCGGGATCGCCACGTCTGCTGTATGAGAAAAGATATGTGGGCCTATTTTGGGACCCACTGGGTTCCGTAAAAAGGACACCGACCTCGCGGCAGACCAAGCCGAAGATGGGGGGACCTTAATGCATTCTTGTTGAGATCAAGATGTCGACCTGAATGCATTCTTGCCGATGGTGGTGGGAGGTAGCTGCGAACACGGAGATATGGAAATGACAAAGATGTCGAGAATTAACGCCCGTTCAATGCATTAATCCTAAGCTTTGGAATAAAATGTGAACTCTGTTAATTAAGTATGAAAAGACTCTGAAAAGCCTAAATTTTGTGTTTTTATGTCCAGTGTTTCTCCAAATGATCAATTTTTTTTTTCTCCAAAATTATCTATATTTTGAAATAGACACCTAGTTTTACTTGAAACGTTAAATAAGTCAGTTTCTGTGTTATTTTGAATAAAATAACTTGATTGATTGAAGGAAGGGAGGCATTAGCTCAGCAACTACCAACAGTGGGATATTTATTTATAACGTTAAATAAGTC
This sequence comes from Yponomeuta sedellus, assembly GCA_934045075.1. Classification (NCBI taxonomy): domain Eukaryota; kingdom Metazoa; phylum Arthropoda; class Insecta; order Lepidoptera; family Yponomeutidae; genus Yponomeuta; species Yponomeuta sedellus. Next base: position 973,651 of record OW203738.1, on the reverse strand, counting down.
CCAGTTTCTGGGTAATTTTGGATACACTACATTGATTGATTGACTTAAGAAAGGGATACATTTGCCCAGCAGTGGGACACAAAAGAGGCCAAAAAAAACTAACTAGGTTACATACATTAGTAAACTTCTTGTAGCAATAACGCTCGTTAACGATGAGTATTAAGTATCTAACGTGTTGTTTTAATTGTTCCAGTGGAAATCGAGATGGGGGGTGGTGACGAAGTTATCGCCTGCTGCAGGTGAGTCTTAATCTTAAGAATAAAACTTAAAAATATAAAAAACAATTAAGAACCTCCTTCAACGGATTCCTTCCTACGGGTTGTGAATGGCCGCTAATTATTGTAATTAATTTCTAAAAATAGCGTGCCAAAACGTACGTTCCGTAGGCCTTTCTTAAGCTGTGCATGTAAAATTAAAAAGTAAGAACGACCGCCGCTGACAGATAAACCGAACAGGTTTCCGAGAGCGGCTAGATTGTAAGAAACACTTGTTATTTTATATATTTCATAAATAAAAAAAAAACATTGCGTAAACAATCCGTCTTCACTGAAGTCGACGTCTAAAAGGACGTCAAAAGTCAAAATGAGAATTTTCTTCTACTCTGAAGTTGGTTAAAATAAGGGTAACTTATCATCCATTGTGTTTATCGACCGTGGACGGCTAAAAGGTCGACTAACTTGCAGCCCAAGCTACATTTTCGTTAACAAAGACTCGACCTTTGTGTTAACTGATAAAATCTAACCTCATTAGCTCCTAATTTAAGCAAATCGTAACCGATTTGTTCACGCCAAGTAAATTCAAAACGTGTTGCTGAGGCAAACACGACAATTCTTTTTAAGGGCTCGTCAGTAATTTTATACCACTGCAATGGTATCAAACTTTGTAGCCACTATAGGGAAGAGCGGGTGATCGTGCTCTTCCACTATAAAGGGATATTTCCCGCCAGGCAGGTCGTATGCCTGGGGACGGCCAGTCCAGCTGTTGTTAGTTGGTCGTTATATTTATGGTGTCATGTTAACACTTTGATTGCGCGATGCAGGAATGTTGGAGTTTGTAGGGCGCGCGCAGAGTTGACATGTGCTCGCTACACCACCAATGCATTGGTGGGTAAAATTTTTGATATGTGTCCGGGCTTAGGCTTAAAGCCGCAATGAAATCGCCACCCAACGTGGCAAGTGGCAAGCCCTGGTCTCTGCCTACCCCTCCGCAATACAGGCGTGAGTTTACGTTACGTGTTACGTTGTAGAATATTACGTACATTTGCGAATTTGTAGTCGCAATACCACACGCTAACCGTGAAGGAAAACATCGTGAGGAATCCCGCAGTTGGTTGGCTCCGCACGTATTGACTAGTCTTTCCTGTGAGCTAGGCCGACTAAGCTGTCAGGATGGCATAGGTGCTGGGCAAGCCTACACCATCTAAAACCATCCAGGCACTACAGCAACCGAGTGGTCCCATCACCCATCTAGTGAAAGTGAAGGTGTCACTAGACGCTGTGTAAATCATCTCATTACGTAGATGCAAAGGCGAAAGTTTTGTGGAATATAGACGAAACGTATCGCAAAACGTTAAAACAATCAGCGGCCATGCAAAAGCCCAAGTTAACATGTCTGAATCCCTGTAACTGTCAGTAAGAGTTATGTTTGTGAGCAGAGCCCCATGAAAGTGGTTCAGCCGTTGTTGAACGTTAGTTCAACTGGCGATAACGTCACGGCGGAATATTAATTGATGTAGGCTTATAAAGGGTACGTTTTGGATTTAATTAGGCTTATTCAAGCCTTGTAAAAGTTAAAGTTAATAATGAACAATCAAAAAGGGCCTTGATTATGCAATTTTCACGTATACATCTGTGTGCGAATGGGAAATGCTTAATTAACGCTGCCGTATAGATTTAAGGCGTGATATGGATGTCGCCTTGAGCGGTGGTAGCGGAGCGGTGTAGAACGCCGGCTTATCTTAATGTACATATTTCACAAATGTACATTATAAGTTATGTACATTTGTGAAATTATAGTAGCAATACTACTCGCTGACGGTGAAGGAAAACATCGTAAGGAAACCCTAGTGTCTGAAGTGTTAACGTACCTCGGCGCTTGCTACGTACAATGGCCTAACTATGAGGCTAAGTGCGGAAATCTCAGGTCTAACTAACTAACTAACTAACTAACTAACTAACTAACTATGGATGTCGCCTTTTGGTGCTTATCTCATACGTGACGGCGATATCGTGTCACATAATTGTACCACAAGGTCCTTCAGATATTTCGTTTCGGCACACAAATGTATACGTGGAACGTTACATAATCAGGGCTGTGGTTAAAATAATCTAACTGAAAAAATTCAAGTAAGTGATAGCGGAATTAAAAAAATGTGTAGTGCTTAGAAATGTTTTAGTACCAGTTTAATCAAGGAGATTGATAATAATTACAGACAACTGCTTACGAAGGATCTTTAAAGGTCATTTGTCTCGGCAAAAACTTGTTGAAGTTCACATCAATAGATAAACTAAGATCTGGAGGGTCACAAGGTAAAATTTGTTAAAAAATAAGCCGATAATTATAAAAATATAATTTATAGTGTAGATGCCTTGAGAGTAAACCACCTACTACCATCACTACAATAACTGACTACACTTGACACTTCAGTCTACCCGTGACAACGTGTAAATAATCGCGAATAGACCCGTTTAATATAATAATATAAAAAACCTATTTAGAGGCTAAAAATTCCACCCATGCCGGGATTCGAACCCGCGACCTCTGGCTATCCGTGCCAGCGCTCTTTCCAACTGAGCTAATGGGCGACTCACCGGCATCAGTAAAATTTCGAACCTCTTTACACTATTCTCTGTATTACGTACAGGCAGCGACGCTGGCACGGATAGCCAGAGGTCGCGGGTTCGAATCCCGGCATGGGTGGAATTTATAGCCTCTAAATAGGTTTTTTTAAAATTGTCCTTAGCACGGGTTGGTGCATTAAAAATAAAAATAGTATAATAATAATATAAGTAAAGAAGATGACCTAAGGATACTAATTCGCCATACTCCTTAGTCAAGTTAGGTTGCTGAGTAGTGAGTTTCTGTCTACGTATCACCTCACGGTGTATCCAATTAAGCTGCAGCTTGTATGCAGCTCGGTGCAGCTAGTTGCAGCAGAGTAGAGTGCAGACGTAATAAATAACGCGGCAAGAATTAAAAGCAACGGCGCTGACCCTACCACCTGCAGTGCGTTGGAGCTACGAACTATCTAAAAAGGAGAGAGTTTTCTTTCTGACCGAGTACTGAAAGGCATCCGATATCAACCCTTGTATGTCCCCACTGCTGGGGCACTGGTCTCTACCTGCATCGCAGGAAGGTTAGGCCATACTCCACTACGGGGGTCAAGTCCGGGTTGGTGGAGGATTGTAAGACAGTGGCGGGCCTTACTGTCAGAAGTTATCAAGCCGCCCATAAGGCCTCTGACATGGTCATTACACGACAGCTGGCACCAATGGCTTAACATGCCTTGCGAAGCAAGCAAGAAATTGATTCCAATCACTCGGTTCAACTAGGCCACGAGCGCTTCAAAAAAGGCATAATAGTACATTTTGGGTCTAGTGTATAGCATTGGTGATTACTGCCGAGGCGCCATTCATCTTATCATGGCATCTTAAGAGAGCCAAGGACGGTAATCATCAATACACACGTGTATCACACGACGTTTTTCAACACACTTGGTTACGCCAACAGTATGTTCGCGTGTAATTTTTTATTCATAAAATAATTAACGCTTGCAAGGCTGAATATCTATACTTAGGTAAGCTAAGTATAGATATTCAGCCATGGTTGATTTACTTTTCTTGTAATTTCGTGTAATCTACATATTGGGCTACGCGAAGTTCATAATTCGCGCGCTCCGCTGCAAATCCCTGCGGCGGGTAGTTTATGACACGACGCATCCATGTCGTGGTAGTTGTCTACCACGCTCGCAGTGTTGTTCTGGGAAGCCCCTGGACCAATGCAGATTGCTGGACCAATGCAGAAGGTTGGTAAATCTTCTTACTTATCTGTGGTTGATGTAAAGCCTGCAAGCGGTAGACGCAGCAATTCGATTTTTTCGTGACGCGTAATTTCCTTCGAGCCTTCTTTTACCGTCCAACACTTATGGATAACATAACAATAAAAACTAATTTTATTTAGTTGTGAATTTTTTTTTGCTATGACGCGAAAAATTAATCAGTTTCCCTATGCGCGCGCATTGCGATCGGCCACAGACTAAATTTAGATTTTTTTTTTCCGCGCATAGGATTTGCGCTTATTCTGCCAAGTACAAAATGAAGAATTTAAAGTTTTCTTTTATTACAGAGAGAACGATGAATACCTATTATTCGTTTTCGTATTTTGACGATTTCTATAGACGGATCGTTAAAAAAAGTGAATGATATGAAATGCACACATATCTGTAACTATTGACTAGTGCCATAGTGCCAATATGCCTGGGCAGATGACCATCTGCCCAGGCATATTGGCAATATTTACGAGCTCGGTAGGTCAATACTATTGGAGGTGGTATATGCACATGTATTGGCCAGTTATAATCTTATCCCAGTACATGGCTGACACTGATTTGAATATCGTTAGGATACCATTGTTTGTTGTGATGTGAGACACTTGTGGAAAATATATCAACCGAGCAACATCTAGCGTTTTACTATCTGAGTGCTTAGTGCGAGTTTTTAACTACTCGATCGCGTTAACGTAACGTAACGCTAGCGACAAGTATGGACATTAAAATTGCTGAGTGTGAGTTGTAATGGTTTACGTTGAGAATTGAACACGTTTACTAGCCAAAACACGAATAAACGCGAGTGCGAGTTGTACTGTGACAGCGTTTTGCCAGTTCGAACAGTTAACTTACTCATACTCACAACTCAATGCTCGATTAACGCGGTAGTAAAGTTATTCGATTGGATCTGTCAAACTCGCACTAAGCACTCATATCCACACTCTGCTAGTAGGCTGTAATATAGGCGTCTACAATCCTTGTTTACAGCAATAAATACAATCTAGCTAGCACTAGATTTCCCCACTCCAATCTATTCGTAGCTTCATAAATGTGTCTGACACCTCGCATGGGAATGAATTGAGAATTATTGTGCGGAAAATGAGACTTTTCAATTTGCCGCTTTTAAACAAGCGGTGGCTTTCATTTTCTACTGCCTTATTTAAATCATTAATTGGATTTTTTTATGCTCCTTACACATGGTTTCTGAAACTCATTTTTCTTTTGAGTACGAATATTTACAAATATGTATTTTATAGCATTACCGCAAATAATAGGCATGACAAAAGATTTCTAAATCTTGTTCCATAATGTTAGGATAGATTATTTACGCAAAAACCTATATTTCAGTAATAAACTAATGTTTATCGAAGGTTAAAGTTATTTTTATAAAATTATTTTAAATTTGTGGGAAAACAGCTCGCAGTGTCATGGCGTCAAATCTGACATCATGCCTAGGTAAACAAACATCAAACGTCAAATTTGTCTACGCGCAACCAAAGAAAGTAAACAAAATTTGCCTATTTGGATGGGACGAAAATTAATAATAATGTATATATGGTGGGAAGTGCCTCTAAAACCAATTTTAATACGTAATCACTAGTAGTCACAACAAAGCACGGTTGAAGTTTACCAATATTTACCTAAGCGTGATGTCACGCGGTAAAAGATAAAGATAAAAAACGTTTATTGCCATTATAAAAAGTACATCATATAGGTACAGACCCCCACACTAGGCTGTGCCTGTCCCGTGGGGGATGGAAGTAATAATTAACCATTTATATATGTACGGCTACAGAGTTTTATGACAATTAAATTTTATCTTATGAGCTAAATGAAAATTAAATAAATCAAAAAGGTATGCAAGTACTAAGAAAAATCTATGAGGATCAATAACACAACTTCAAATAATTTATATACCTACTCACAAACAGAAAAAAGTTAATAGTTTGCGATATATAATATATTTATGTGTGTGGTGTTTATGAGTGTGTGTGTGTGTGTGTGTGTGTGAGTGTGTGCAATTTTCAGAGAGTACTCAACTGTTATTTAAATAATTTTAAAAGATTTTCTGATTCATCATAAGTCCAGCCCATAAGACATTTAGAAATTATCAATTTAGTTTCTGAGGTGGAACATTGCTTAAAGTTGTAGAGATATACCATTTTGTTGTATATTCGCGGAAAAAGTATATCGGTGTGATTAGTGTTTCAGTCATAATGGCTGAAAGCAGTATTAAGATCCTTTATTTTATTGGAAATATTGGTAATATCTTTTTTTATAAAACTAAATCAGTGTTTTAAATCCTTTTAATATGGACTTTCCCCTAATAGCGTCAAATCTTTGATTAATTGATACTATCGTTACGCTTATCAATAATACTGTTTTTAAAAATGGGACCCTGCCCACTGCAGGACATAGGCCTGCCTCTTGGTTTTTCATGTTTCCCGGTCTTGTGCCGTCTCTCCGACTCCCAGTAAGTCTCCTCTTAACATGGTTTAACCACATGGCTTAACTAAACTTTTAATTTTATATAACTTTCTGATTGTCATCTATTGTGATGATTGGCCTTTTTGCATCTACGTAATGAGATGATTTATACAGCGTCCAGTGGTATCCTCACTCACACTAGATGGGTGAAGGGACCACTCCGACGCTGTAGTGCCTGGGACATGGTTTTATAGATGGTGTAGGCTTGCCCGGCACCTATACCATCCTGACATCTATTGTACTAACTAAATAAATAAAATAAATAAACTTAAAAAAAAAACCATTTCAAAAAGATCAACTGGCTATTGTCTGTACCTCCAGAAACAGGGTTGACTCCAAAGGATTGAGTTTATCTTGTTCCATGCCGGCTTACGTGCATGCTTTGCTTGGGAATCGTATGAAAATTGCTTTCGGATTTCCCCCGGGACGCTCTGTATTTTCTCCAGTAAATAGCGTGCTTAAAGTACCTTTATTGAGAGAGGCATTGATTAGATTTGGACCCGGACTTGGCCCTTGTGGCGGAGTATGGCCTAACCTTTCTGCTATGCAGGAAGAGACCCGTGCCCCAGCAGTGGGGACATACAAGGGTTGATATCAATTGATTAGATATGTATTTCATTATAGAAGTGCACATTGTATTTTTTTGATGTATCATAACATCCAATTTGGTCTCGTAATTACACCAATTGGCCGCCATTTTTTTTACATTTACATACAAGCACATACATTGCTTCTGGCCCCACACTAAGATACCCTGTGTCGTGGGAACCAAAAACAACGACATCACAAACATGTAAACATCCAAGACCTGGGCTTTTTTTTGTTCCCAGCCGGGATTCGAACCCGGGACCTCTTGCATGGTGGGCAGACGCGCTGCCGCTACTCCACAGAGGTCGTCAAATTTGTACTCTGTATCTTTATATGTTTTATAATTATAATATATGCTCTGGTGTACAGTAAAGAATATTCTTATCTTGTCTTATCTAACACAGATTTTTAAAATTGTACTAACACCACTCGCTAACTTAAAAATAACATCGTAAAAACCCGTGGCTTCGTTGTCTCCCCACGTATTGACTAGTCTTTCCTGTGGGCTACGCCGACTAAGTTATCTGAGTGGTATAAGTACTGGGCAAGTCTACATAATCTAAAAAAAACTTAAAAAAAAACATACATTAAGCAAGGATACATAATCTAAAAACCATATCCCAGGCACTGCATCATCCGAGTGGTCTCTTCACCCGTCTAGTGTGAGCGAAGATGCTACGGTACGCTGTATAAATTATCTCATTACGTAGATGCAGAGGCCAATGTTTTATCATTACAGAATAATTTCACAATTTATCTCGTTGCCAGAGACAAGCCTAAAATGTATTGGAATGAGTACTCAAATTTAACGATGAAAATCTATTGTAGAGGTGTTTTATAATACTTCTCCCTAGCGACATTCAGGCATACAATATTTCTCAACTAGGCCCATTCTCTAATGCAGTAACGGCCTCAATGCGCCCCTGCCCAGACAGACATTAACCAGATTTAGATTTAGCTCGTAAAATGTCTAATTTAAATTCCGTAAGACGCTGCCCGGCCCCTAAGTGTAGGGGATGAAGATGCTCATATTGGCGGGCGTGTGGCTAGTTGCAGAGTGGTTTATTGCATGGGGGAATGACTTAGTCAAGGGATAAATTTTAGTAAAATTTTAAATTTGTACAATCTATACAATTGTAGACTTTTAGTCCGGATCTACTTACGGGTACTTAAACTCTGCGAATCGGAGCGAAACCTGGTCGGACTCTTCCGATAAGTAGATCCGGACTAAAAGTTTACAATGTGTTGTGCTTACGAAAGTTTTAGATCTATATATTTTTTTATAATTTTATATAATTTTTAAGGGCAGTTCAAAGTCGCTCAGCGAGCTATGGAGAGAGATAAGATTAGATTAGATATCTTTATTGTACACACCAGAAAACAAAATACATATAAAGGCTTACATATCTAAGTATTGCCGTATACAGTTGCCGGCTATGCTCGGAGTTTCTCTGAAGGATAGGATTCTTAACGAATGCATCTGACAGAGAACCAAAGTTATCGACATAGCTCAGAGAAATAGCGAGCTGAAGTGGCAGTGGGCTGGCCATATTTCGCGAAGAACAGACTACCGTTGGTGTAAACGTGTTCTTGGGTGGAACCTGCGCCTCGACAAACGTGGTGTAGGACGCCCTCCGAACAGGTGGGATGACGATCTGTGAAAAACTGCCAGCAGATGTTGGATGCGGCAAGATGAAGACAGGGCGCTATGGCGGTCATTACGGGAGGGCTATGCCCGGCAGTGGACTACATAATATAGCCTGAAGAAGAAAAAGGAGATATAATTTTTTTTATTTTATTTTTTGACCGTGAGGAATGGCGCAATAAAAAAGAGGCCTATGACCAGCAGTGGGTTGATGTGAGCTGATTATAGATAGATAGATTTTTTATATAGCCTATACACGGCCCACTGCCGTTTATAGGCATTTTCTCAAAGAGAGCGCGGATTAGCGTTGAGGTATGTGGACACTAGAAACATTCGGGTTTCCTCACGGTGCTTTCCTTCAAACTTAACGAGTGGCATTACTACAAAAAATTGGCAAATGTACGTAGCTTAGAAAATAGAAGCGTTGGTAAATGCCTGAATTCGAACTCGAGACCATTCAAATGTGAGGCCAAAACAAAATGTGAGGCCGGCCCCTCTCATCTGTAATCCATGTTATATGACTTTTCCCAGTGTATAAGGTTTTTTTAATACATTCTAAGTTAACAAAAAATGTTTATGAGTTGGTATTTCTTAAACTAATGAACCTAAGTGACCACTCCGCCCAAGCATTTCATTCAGCTACATTCATTTATGATCAAGAAAGGAACTTTTTTTCATTTAATTGCTAAGATCTTTGTGGGTCGTATTAATTTGTCTCCAGATCTGGATGATATCAGATATTTCTGGAAAATTCTGACTGATTTAAACAATGTTTCTTCTTGTTATTCTTCAGGCTATATTAGTCCACTGCTGGACATAGCCCTCCCCTAATGAACGCCATAGCGCAAGGTTGTGCCATCATTGACGGGTAATGCCCATAATCCCCACGCTGGGCATGCGGGTTGGGATCGCAGTTTGGTGGAATTGTACTGCAGGGGGCGCTGCTGCCCACCCCTCGGTTAGTGTGTTATTTATGAATAATAAACTTCTTATTTCTTTACAATGCATATAGACAAACTGCACCGTGTCCGTGATAGGAAAATAAATGCACTCGTTTCCAAGTTTTTACCTCCAAGCTGCTTTGTATTAAACTACAAGAGCGCTTAACGTAACTGCTAAATTTACTTATTAAGCTAACAAGCCCACGTTGCTCGCGTAGAGCAGAAAATATAAAAGGTGCACGAAGCCTCTGGGGTGTATGTACTAGAGTGACATCTGAAATTGAAATTTATTTATATCAGAAAAGTATAACAATTTACTTATCCTATTTTAGCATTGTTGATGAAAATGTAATTATATTTATGCCACACCTGGCAATGAAGTGGCTTTTTCCGCACGCTGCGCGTACGGAAAAAAGCCGCTTTAGGGCCAAGTGTAGACATAAAAAGATGTACACAACACGGGAGGTAATAAAGAAAGCTCTCGATCGCATATTTACGTCCCTCGCTTGCAGCTCGGGCCGCAAACTTCTGCGATCTCGGCCTTTCTTTGTACTACCACCCTAGTTGTGTAATGTACTATTATGCCACACCTGGCAATAAAGTGACTTTTTCCGTACGCTGCGCTTTCTGGTTAAGTGTAGACATAAAAAGATGTACAGAACACGGGAGGTAATAAAGAAAGCTCTCGATCGCATATTTACGTCCCTCGCTTGCAGCTCGGGCCGCAAACTTCTGCGATCTCGGCCTTTCTTTGTATCACCACCCTACTTGTGTAATGTACTATTAACTAATGATAAGATTAGAACGTCTGTACTAGTTAAAAAACTGTATGACAGACAGCAACTCCTTCTTTCTGGAAAATTTTACTTATTTTATTACGTTGCTGTTTGAGTATTTATTTATAGATGCTAGTTGTATATTATTATTATTATTTGTTTTGTTTTGTATGAATTTGTTTATTTAGGTTTAGATTTAAAACAAATTTTAGTTAGGAGTTTCGAAAAACTTACGAAATACTTCACTAAAACATTTTGAAAACATTTGTAATTTGCCTCGTTTTCTCCAGGAACCCAGCATCATACATCCTTCATGGGGCATTGTAAACGCTTCTATAATAAAATCCTGAAGATATACTAAGCTTGCCTGAAACGCGGTTCAAAAAATAGAGCTACTATAACATAAAGGATTATTTAGATGACAATGATGTCTGGAATTAAATTCAGTACAATGCATTGTATGTTCTAGAATAATTATGTAAATTCTGTTAATTAAGGATTTTGAAAAAACTAAGTTGGGGGTTTTTGTGCATTTTTTCTACAAAATGATCTAGATTTTGAAATGGACACATAGTTTGCATTATAACTTTGACTAAGCCGCAGTTACTGCGCTACTTTGAATAAAACCTTTTCATTTCTTTTAATTTCAGATTCTTAACTAATGATCATGATACCTCCTGGGCACTCCAACCTTATAACCAAAAGAAATATGTTTTAAATCAATCCAGTCACTTCCAAATTGAGGAATATACATAAAATAATAATATAATGAAAATTCCCACGCATTGAGGACCCCTTCCTTGTTTCAGTCAATTAAAGCCGATGAAAGAAAGCTTGCATGTAGGAAAAGTACTCATACAGTTTAACACATTACATAACATGTCCATTTACATTTATATACAGGCACATACATTGCTTCTGGCCCCACACTAGGATACCCTGTGTCGTGGGAACCAGAAACAACATCACAAACATGTAAACATCCAAGACCTGGGCTTTTTTTGTCCCCAGTCGGGACACAAACACTTACTTTTGAATAATAGAGAATAGCATCAACCCAATTCCTCCCGCGGGTGTCGTAAAAGGCGACTAAGGGACACAAACGGGGGGGTGGGCAGCAGCGCCCCCTGCAGTACAATTCCACCGAACTGCGATCCCAACCCGGTTGCCCAGCGTGGGGATTATGCGCATTACCCCCGATGATAGCACAACGTGGCGCTTTTTAGGGGAGGGCTATCCAGCAGTGGACTAGTATAGCCTGACGACGACGATGACTTACTTTTGACCCACCACTAACGATATTGTAACAAACTATTTCCCGTAGAATTATCTACGGATCTTCTGCCTAGTTGTTTGCACTTCAAGCACGTTTTCATTTCAACAGTGAAAAGTTGAAATTTTCCAAGCGTTTTTATGTAAGGGCTGTGTGCATTGCTCCACGGAGTTATTGTCCGGAAAACTAGTCCGCCCTCTTCCCCGTCCGTGCATGCCAGGGACGTAGTGAGGGATCAGTCACCGAGATTTTTTGTTTCGTTGTATTCTTACAATGTCCATTACTAGAAAGAAAGGTAGTTTGCTTATGCGTCTTTTATGTCATATAGTTTGCTTATGCGTCTTTTATGTAAAAAAATATGCTGAATGATGAAAAAGCGTTGAATTCCTAGTTACAATATTTCTAAATTGCACCGACTACCTATTGTTGCCAGAGTAATAACATAACATTTACAAACAGGCAAATACAATAAGGCCGCCATTTGTAATATATTTTTAGATAATTTCTGTTACTGTAATTATTACTGTGTACAATAATAGTAGATTGTTATACGAGGGTGGAAAGAATCAATTCAGGTATGTAGACTTTTTAGATTTTTTTAGATTTTACATATAAAACTCAACGCGTAATTGTTGCGCTAAGTTCACACTGGCTGTTTAGAAACTCACATGGCCGCAGCAAATGTTTTAATTAGTGTTTTTACATGAAACTCTTCACAGCTGACAGTAGTTCTATTTTTAAAGTTCATTCCGGCCCTTAGGTGGGAAGTAATTTGAATGAGTTTTTCCCTCTCCAGGGAAGAAAGCAGCATTTTCCACCCAATAATCGGATCGAAACAACACTACTTTTTGAGTATAAGAAATGAAAAGAATATTCTATCTATCTATCTGTGGCATATCATTTTCCGAAAACAGGATCCAAAGTCGCATTTTCACTAACTTACTAAGGTGGATCGAGTGATCTGTATTAGCTACTAAAATGCCACTCATATCGTGTATATAGGCGATCTCTGATGGAAACAGTTAATTCTTATGCTGTGAGATCTAAACTAACAAAACAGTATGCCGTGATCCTGGTAAGTGGAGTCTTTGTGACTTAGGTGACAATTCATCCATAAAATATCTCGTCCGCAGACAAATCGTCCCTCTTTCCAAATTAATAGGCGTTAATTCATCCGCAAATATGTCATCCGAGGATGAAATGACACCTTTTTCAAATTGTTAGGCGTTAAACCATCCGCAAATATTTTCTCCGAGGATGAGATGACACCCTTTTCAAATAATTAGGCGATGATTCATCCGCAAGTGTATAAAGAGGGTAAATACATAGAAATAAAGGTCTAGCCAGAAATGATAAAATATCTGCGGATGAGTTATTTTATAGATGAATTGTCACCTAAGTCGTCTTTGATTCTGGATTCTTTTGCAAGATACGGGAAGTTTATATCTGTGTAACTTTCCGCGAACTGTGTTACCTCGTAGCTTGACAGTTATGTTATTCGGGTACTCTACTATTATGTTGAACCGAATATAATTATATTAAACCGATCTAATTGCGATTAATAATTAGGTAAAACGTAATTAATTTCATTCCCGACTCAAAACCGAAGTTATTTAAGTTTTAAGTTCTAGAAAGCTTCGTCATAGAACGTGGCATAATAAACAATATATGATACTAAACTAAATTAATCAAAACTCACCCGATCCGGAAATTTCCATGATAGTTCTAGATGATTTTGGGTAAGGAAAAAAAATTAAACAAAGCTGAATTCTAAATTATTCGTTTCGTCCTATGAATTATTTATTGCAAGTTAGCGCTTGCCAACTGTTTTATTTTTATTATTTTTTTTAATGCACAAACCCGTGCTAAGGACAACTTAAAAACCTATTTAGAGGCTAAAAATTCTACCCATGCCGGGAATCGAATCCGCGACCTCTGGCTATCCGTGCCAGCGCTCTTTCCAACTGAGCTAATGGGCGACTCACCGGCATCAGTAAAATTTCGAACCTCTTTACAATATTCTCTGTATTACGTATGTGTTTTATTTTTGTTTATTCATTTTTATAATAAATATTTCTTCTCCTTCTGTGTCACCTAGAGAGCAAGCCGAAGTAGCAATATATCTGGCAAGCTTAGATAACGCCTAGAATACACCCCTGCCCCATCTAGTCCCCGGCTCCAAGTACTACACATCTCATTTAGTGGATTTATGGGATTTGGCTCGCTGCACTATTTCATATTAGGAAATGATTTGAGCGACTTTTATGAGCCGAGGAAGATACTTTTTATTTGCAATTTCGTCTCTGGTGTTTTTGATTGGAAGAGAAACATATGATTAGATTTAAAAGAATAATATAGAACTTGTTTTAAAAAATATTTTAATAGCATAAGAGAAAACACTTTAAAGTAAAGGCGTGATGGAACAGAGTGATTAGAATCAGTCACTAAGCAACAACGGGCGCGGACAGGTGCGGGATGGGTGACCGTCCCGTGACTACAGCTAGTGGCATTTTTTCCGAGCGCTTCCGTGCTTTACAAAGCACGCTAAGCCGTCGGTGCCGGCTGTCATGTAATGGCAGTCGTTAAGCCATCTAGAGGCCTTATGGGCGGCTTGACAATTTCTGACACTAAGGCCCGCCACTGTCTTACAATCCTCCACCAACCTGGACTTGGCTCCCGTGGTGGAGTATGGCTTAACCTTACTGTAACGTAGGAAGAGACCCGCCCCGAGCAGTGGGGACATACACAGGTCGCCTAATAATAATAATAATAAATTTATCTTACGTTTTCTGCTGCGATTGCAAACGAGCAAAGCACATTTTGTGCATGAATTATTTCGTAGCCACCCTCAGGACAAATTGGAAGGTCCTCCCTTCTGTAAAGAACTAATTAAAATTTTACACCGCCACACTATTCCACCAACGGAGACTAACCGATGAAACACAATGGGGGCCTTGCACGAAAAAACGTTTTATTACACTTGGAAAGGATGGCCTTGGATGGTTAAAAGATAAATAAATGTGTTGTTCGTGAGCGCGAACCACAAGTAATTTGAGACTTTAGGTACCTAATTTGTGTTTCCTTTATTGTTAAGTTTTTAGTTATTTGTAATAATTATTTGTATATAGGTCTCTTTGCCTGAAAGAAATGACTATTATTTTTATTTTTTTCTCTACGACTAATACTTTTCGATAAGTGAACTGTCAAAAAGTCATTCTAGTCACGTACAAAAACGCGCCATACAAATCGGACTCAAAGCATGACGTCACAATTTGAACGTAACACTTTATAATTCTATTCATTATATTTAGATTTCATATGTTTAGTAATTTACATGGTATTCCTTGTTTCTTAAAGTGTGTACATGTCATATGTATATTTATTTAATATATATTTTAATATTTATGTTTAGTGTATTATATGTGTAAGTATATAATTAAAAACGCTAAACGCGATATGGTGTCTTTTAACATTGCCCCGAACACCTGGGAAAAAGTTTCTGGTGACCGTGATAGTTGGAGGAAAAGATTATCTGATGGGGTGGTCGCGCATGACAATGCCTGGTTCGATCTGCTCTCCCAAAAGCGCCATCTACGTCACCAACGAATGGCACAACCTCTAACATCACCGGGAACACAATTTGTTTGCGGACGTTGCGACCGGCGTTGTCGCTCTCGTATAGGCCTTGTTAGCCATCAGCGCAAGTGCCAAAAGCAAGTATCTAACTGACGCGGTTGCTGTTTAAATAATCTTTCGTAGATGATATAATTAAAATATATAATCAATTTGTAAGGTTTTCTTTTTCCTTTTTTTGCATGCCTGCCAAATTTTCGTTTTAACTCCTGCGGTTGACTGGTAGAAAATACTTATGGCATTAAGTTTACTGCATTTTACGACTTTATGGTGCAATAAACTATTATTAATATAATAATATTATGTATGGAGCGTTTAGCATTATTAAAATTCGAAGTAAATACATCGGAAAATTATGTTTTTATGCATTAAAATCCTTTTAGTAAATGTGTAGAGTTCAACGTCCGATAAAAAACTATATCCAATATGTTTCTTATTATTAAAGTAATTTGATTGTTAGAATAAGAAAAAATAAAAGGGGTTTTATGGTTTAATTTTATAAAATCTTGTGTTTGGTCTGTGGTACAGCAATTCCACCTCAATCTTAATATGATGCAAGTTCCCCATTGGGGGTCATCACTTGAATTATTCAGTAAGATTAGAGCATAGAAGAGTTCTGAGGAAGGTACTGCTGTGGTTGACCGATAGCAGATGGTTAAAAATTACACATATACATAAGCTCACGCCTGTATACTAGAGGTAGGCAGAGACCATAGCTTGCACTTATCGAGCTCCCGATATTTTTTAAATTAAGAACTTGGAGAATTCAATCCCATTGGAAATTACATGTTCGTAGATAAAGTCAAAGCCAATGTCAAAAGAATTTTCGATTTCAACCCTGTATATCCCCACTGCTAGGGCACGGGTCTCTTCATGCGTTGCAGGAAGGTAAGTCTATACTCCACCACGGGGGCCAGGTCCGGGTTGGTGGAGGGCTGTAAGACAGTGGCGGCTCTTACTGTCAGAAGTTATCAAGGCCGCCCATAAGGCCTCTGACATGCCTTAACGACTGCCACTACATGACAGCCGGCACCCACGGCTTAACGTAGCTTGCAAAGCACGGAAGCGCTCGGAAAAATACCACTAGCGGTAGTAACGGGAAGGTCACCCATCCCGCACCTGACCGCGCCTGTTGTTGCTTAACTCGAATGATTGATTAAAATAATTTTACTGACTGTAAAAACAATATGTTTATTTAATGAAGGGCTAAGCTGTTAGTTTCACAATTAATAGATTATGGGGGGAACAAACTGGACATTACTACAAATCCACTTCTCACAGCGTCATACCTACTGGACAAATTTTAATCTTCTCCGTTTGGACTGGTTCAGTACAAACCCAATACAGTTTCGATTAGAGGATTATGCGGGTTAGATTAAACAAACGAATCTGCATGAAACCGAATCGCAATTTAATTATATTCTATGATTACCCGGAAATCGAATTTATAACCACCAAAATAAAAATCTCTGCAGTGAGGATAAGTTTGCGATGAATCCATGGTTATGTTTTTTTTATTTTTTGTTTATTTGACTTAGCTGAAGTTTGAAAAAATCTATGTCACTTTCTGAATTATAAGCGCTATTGGGCATTGTGTTAAAAAATCAAGTTCGTTTATTCTTCATTGTATGTTCTCGTAGTCAAGAAATTACATAATACTTAAACTTAAACGATACTTAAACAATAACAAATTACAATACAATTGGAATTATGAGCGCTATTGGGCATTGTATTAAAAAAAATCAAGTTCGTTTTACAGGTCGATAAAAAATATTCTTCTTTGAAACACAAGAAATTACATGTGATACTTAAACAACAACATACTACAATACGATTGGCGGATTTATACATATTTTTATTATGTAGCCTACAAACTTCCCACTGCAGGGCACAGGCCTTCTCTCAGAGACAGAGAGAGAGAGGCCTTTTATATAGGCATGCCGGTTGGGGATCGCAGTTCGGTGGAATTGTTCTGCAGGGGGCGCTGCTGCCCACCCTCCGGTTTGTGTCCCTTAGTCGCCTTTTACGATACCCGCGGGAAGAATTGGGTTGGTGCTATTCTCTAGGCCGTTACCACACAGCAGCTATATTCAGCTATATTCTGATTTAGACTGCTTTAATTATAATAATTAAAACAAAGAAATAATAATTAGAGTCTACAAGTACTTCATGCATGGAAGTACGTCATAAGCTGATATCCTACGCGTGGACAGTTTTTGGTGGTATCACTAGAAACAGAAAAATCTAAGCGACATGTCATCGTGAGGAAACCTGTAGATTTTAGGCGTCTGACCTCAGCGCTTGAAATCGTGGGATCCGTACTCACATACTCTCTGTTTCTGAGAGAAAGACTATGTTACGCAATTCTATTCAATTCAATTTATTTCATTGCAAAAAAATTTACATTCTCTTTGCTGTATGTCATTGTACAAAGTAAATTGTAAGCCGCTGCCTTCGGGCCGTATTGTAGTGGAGAAAAAGGCAGCGGGGAAAAAAACTCCACTCTGACCATCTTTTCGAAAGTCATCTTAAAACAAATACATCAATTGCCACCTATAATACGATAAGATTTCATGATTGCAATTCAATGTAATTGTATATAGACTGCGTAAGTTCTGTTGTATAAGTCCATCTCGTTACACATCTGGCAATAATGCTTTTCGATATTTACACTTCAACTTATCTAGAAATGGACCAGCCTCGTTTGCCACAGAAAAGTACATCCACGACCTTTGGGATAAAGATGGTTGTTGCGTGAAGCAATGTAAGCTGCATCCTGCGTTAGAATTATCTCCTTTATTAAAACAGACAGGCTCCCGCACTATAACCGTATAGTAGACTGCATTATTTTTCCTCTTGTTTAGAAAATTTCGTAGAAAAGTGGATTGTTTTTACCCATTGAGTTTTGAGTTCTTCTTGTGGTAGATGCTTCCTTATATACGTAATTCTATTAGAAAGTACTAGAAACTACTAATAACAGTACTTCTTTATAATAGCTGATCATCGTAGCCGTCTACTCAAGTTTGAATTATTTGGAGGGAATTGTAACGTTTTGTTTAGGTGTCAATGAATCAGACATAGGAAAGAGACATTAAAACAGGCTACTTAAGTTTTTCATGTAGGCACTCGTGAAATCTAGGGTGAGAGAGTACCACCAGAGTAGGTACCTATCTAGTCTGAAATCTTACTAGTACAATCAACAACTGTGTCGTAAAAGGCGACTAAGGGACACAAACCGGGGGGTGGGCAGCAGTGCCCCCTGCAGTACAATTATACCGAACTGCGATCCCCAACCCGCATGCTTTTCATGCTATGATAGCACAACGTGGCGCTCTTTAGGGGAGAGCTATGTCCAGCAGTGGACTAGTATAATAGCCTGACGACGACAATCAACAACATGCAAAGTCTATTCTTTTAAAAGTAGGAAGTTGAACTCGATACCTCGCGATCCAGTTTTCGAGATAAAGGGTCTTGACAGACAGACAGCCAGGCGCTCCTATAAAGGTTCCGCTTTTCATTTCGAGGTAAGAAACTCTCATTTGAGAAAATAAAACATGTTTATTAGCATTATAATGTGAAAATTACTTTGCTGAATTCCGCCGAAAATCCCACAAGCACCATGCGGTTAGTTAATGCACCGCCCTCCCTCCCACTTTTTCAAGCAGAAGCAAGACACGAACACACCTCCACTGACAGCAATGGTGACGCATTCCGCACTAACCGCATGGTTTTTTTGGGTTTTTTGGCGGAATTGAGCAAAGTAAAATTCTCATTTAAATGCTATTATGGATTTTCGCAAAGTACCTAACGCCTGATTCCATACAACGTATGTTTAGTGTTTTTAGTCTTTATTTTTTGACAGCTTTACAATTTCTGTCCATAACAATGTTCTAATCTAATCTAATAGTATCCTTACGCAGTAACTTATGGCTAAGCGTATGTAAAGAAGATAGGGCCGAGATATAAATAATGAATGCGCAAAGCGGTCCGAGGGCAAGCCGTTTGCGTTTCATCTTACTACCCACCTTATTATTTATTGCTAGGGTTTTTTGTAAACACAAACACGCGTGTTATTGCCCCGGCAAATATTCCGCTTGGTTTGCTGCGGGACCCTTTGATGACTGCAAAAATAAAATTACCAATCGACCACATTCGTCTTGAAATAAAAACTTACATTATTATTTCAACTTACTCGTAGTATTTTTAATGACACGCGATGCTCGTATACAGTTATTTATTAGACGGTTTTCGATATCAAACTTTGTATATCCTCACTGCTGATTCAATGCACATAGGCTATATTGCACCACGGGGTCCAAGCCCGGCTTGGTTGATTGTAAGATATTGGCGGGCCTTACTGTGGCTTGATAACTTCTGACAGTAAGGCCCGCCCACAAGGCCTCTGACATAGCTTAACGACTGTCAATGACAGCTGGCACTAACGTGCCATGCGGAGCACGGAATTGTGCGGAAGAATGCCACTAGCGGTAGTCACGGGACGGTCACCTATCCAGCACCTGACCGTGCCTGTTGTTGCTTAACCCAAGTGATTGATTCCAAGAGCTCGGTGCCACTCACTAATAGCTGCATAAATCATCTCATTACATACGTATTACAAAGGCCGCAGCTCATTATAATTTAATTAACAATATGCCCACTCCTCAAACTTTCAACTTAAACCCCTTCTCACAACTTCACTCCTCGCAGATTCAATTATACCACATTACATCGACAATCTCCTACTTAGCAATTACGAGCGTCCATAACATAACACGGGGCCGCAAGCGCCTCCCGTGGCGGAGTCCCCGTGCGGGCGATATTGCCTCGTAACTCGGTCCAGACTCAGCCGGATAAAACCAGATCTAGCTCGGGAGGGGGCCTACTGTGGTGTGGAGACGGCGACTTGGCAAACTAAGTGTAGGACGCCCTCCGACCAGGTGGGATGACGATCAGCGAAAAACTGCCGGCTGATGCTGGATGCGGCAAGCTGAAGACAGGGCGCTATGACACTCATTAGGGGAGGGTTATGTCCAGCAGTGGACAAATATAGCCTGAAGAAAAGGAAGAAGGAGTTTTTACTGGTGACGTCGAAATCCACATTATAAGGAGGCATTCTGCAAGGCAAGACAAGCAGTGGCAGTTTCAGATTCGTGGGCGAGGATGGGTTAACCATAGGCAGGGAAACCAGCAACATATTACATAAATGACGTAGATACACGCCTACAATCTGGAAAGGAAAGCAGAAACCGGGGTTTTTCACACTTTTGCGACTCACTATGTAATAAAAAAACAAGTATTAGTTCTATTAATCATAAAAATTTGACGTCCTCTGTGGCGCAGCGGTAGCGCATCTGCCTACCATGCAAGAGGTCCCATGTTCTAACCTCGGCTGAGGACAAAAAAAACCTTAGGTCTTGGATCTTTACATGTTTGTGATGTCGTGTCTTTTCTGGTTCCCACGACATAGGGTATCCCAGTGTGGAGCTAGAAGCAATGTATGTAAATGTTATGTTGTGTTATGTGTGTGTTATGCGTTAAAATGGAAAGAAAAACTTTAAAACCACTGAGCTTTCAGTTTGATCCATACTTAGAACTGTGTAACCAGCCCGTGTAAGGAAATACTGGTTAGACTTTAAGTTTTTGAGTAGACCCCCGCAGTCCAGCTTACAGGCTTCATGTTCAGTTGACATTGTTTGCCTTCAAGCCTTCTTCATGTCGGGGGTTCTAAACAATATAACGGTACATGGGCATAGCTGGGAGTAATAACACCGTAGGTTTTAATTAATAAGCATACGATATACTTAGTTTAAAGTTCCTGCTGTGGTCGATTTTCTAAATGGTTTTTTCCCTTTTCTTAGAGAAAACATTTGATATTTTTTTTTAGAAATATACATTACATGCCTGCCTGCCAGCCAGCCTGCCTGCCTGAGAAAACATTTGACAGTTTTTTTTAAATATACATTACATTGCCTGTCTGAAGAACCCGAGCCGCCCGAAAGCCCGCCCGCCTAGCGACAAGTATGTATATTAAAATTGCTGAGTGCGTTGTAATGATTTACGTTGAGAAGTGAACACGTTTACCAGCCAAACACGAATGAACGCGAGTGCTATTTGTACTGTGACAGCGTTTTGCCAATTCGAACGGTTAACTTACTCATACCCACTACTCAATCCACGATTAACGCGGTAGTAAAGTTATTCGATTGGATCTGTCAAACTCGTTCTAAGCACTCTGGCCAAACGCCTAAGTATATAAATTCCTAGTTTCCGTATGCACGTCTTAGATTAAGTTTGCAATGTAGTATAACTTTTATAAATATAATAAACACTGGAACGACTTCAATTGTGGCTTTATTTGTAGATTATTAGTATATTTTATAATAAAACAGAAAAACTGGATAAAAACGGACAAGCAGGTAATATAATCAGATCTGGTCGAAAGGTACCTAAAGTTGTAATGATGAAAAATTAGGGAAATCGAAAAATGTGCGACGTAATTTAAATATTTGAATATGATAGATAGAAAAAGAAATAAAAATGGTGTGAAAGGTTTGCACCGTTACAAGTTTATCAGCCATGTTGAAGACTACAGCCCAGCTTTCGGGTTACTTGAAGCCATTCGTCTTTGCTGCAATGAAGGATCTACTCCGCCGGCACGTTGTTGGAATAAATTGTGAGTGAGCGGTATTACATGCGCGCGCGGCGGGTGCCACCGATAAATTTTGGTGATAACTTGCAAATTGTGGACGCAGTTTGTGCGATGGATGGCAAAATGGCGCCTCAAGACGCGATTCGCAAACAAACGTCGTTTGTGTTTAATTTACGTAATACAGAGAATATTAGAGGTTCGAAATTTCACTGATGCCGGTAAGTCGCCTATTAGCTCAGTTGGAAAGAGCGCTGGCACGGATAGCCAGAGGTCGCGGGTTCGAATCCCGGTATGGGTGGAATTTTTAGCCAATAAATAGGTTTTTAATTTGCAAACATTACCTAGGACTTTGAGACCGCTACTTAAGGTTGTTATTGGAGAAAATTCATCAAGGTTTTAGGCTTTTCGCACTGGTTCCTAGGCTGAATGGTCTAAAAATATTTGTGCTGTTAATTTTTTTGCAAAATCGCGTTATATTTTATTTTACTGTAGTCGCCAAGTTTGGTCGTTTTCGGCTAAAATGCATTAAATTTTATAAGTAATTAGAAATAGGTTGTAGGTTCGATAATATGATATTTAATTTTACTACTATTAATCTACTTTATGGTTAGACACTATAAAACATTCTTAGAAAAACTAAATCTAACCAGACTAAATTAATCAGAGTTACAGAAACCTGAATGACTAAAAGGAAACAAACAATTGTGCTATATATTTACAACGTGAGAAATGATGTCATTGTAGGAGTCAACCAGTGGCGTTAACAGTAAAGAAAAACTTTCCAATCGTCTAGCTATTAAATTAGTATGGAATTTCACAGTTAAATGATTGGAATTTCTCTGGATTTGGTGATAAAATATCATTATTTTCAATATCACGGGCCTCCGTGACATCACACCATCAAATCACACTAATAATAATATTAGGCGAAAGTTTGTGTGTATATTTGTTATTTCTTCACGTCTAAGCGGCTGAAGCGAAAATTTGGTATGGTTAGCTGACACCCGGGATTACCATATAAGCTACGTTTTTTCCGGGAAAATATGTTATTCCCATGGAAAAATCGATAAACCACGGGTAACATCGCGGGGCACAGCTGGTCGAAATTAATGATAAAAATATGTGGTCTCAAAATCACGACTGAAGAGGTAAGGTACATCCACATTGAGGAGCTCAAAGTCTAACTATACAGCAACTTTACAACATGGCACTACCTTATAAATAAACGTATTAATAAATATTAATGGACATTTTACACAGATTTCGTTAGCCCCATACTAAGTACAAATAAACGACTTGTGTTACAGGTGACTGGACGATAAATTTCATACAATAAATGGTACACACAATACACAGATAACATCCAAGACCCGAGACAAACTAGAAAAGTTAGTTTTCTAGTTTGACCCGGCCGGGGATCAAACCGAGACCTTCGGTTTTACAGTCAGCGTGCCAAACCGCGGCGCCACCAAGGCCGTCAACGTTGGCCGTATAATAAGGCTCCAAGGCTTCGCTTATCATGTTACAGTGGCGCTTACCACGTCGTATATCATGCGTCGCCTCCCTTCGCACCGCATATGTAACTTATACTCTTGTATTGTGCCAGCACTTATGCAGATCATAATGTCACTAGGGATTCTTGGCTGTTGCATTTATTTAAACTCGTCCTGTCTGCATTTAAAAGTGGACATGACGTTGATTTATTTTTGTACCTATTTTTATATTTATTGCCACAACAACGGCTATCCGAGGTGGTATCAACTCTTTGTATGTCACCACTGCTGGGGCACGGGTCTCTAGTAAATAAGACAACACTCCACCACGGGGGCCAAGTCCGGGTTGGTGGAGGTTTGTGAGACAGTGGTGGGTTTTACTGTCAGAAGTTATCAAGCCGCCCATAAGGCCTGAGATGGCTTAACGACTGCCATTTGATGACAGCCGGCACCATCGACTTAACGTGCCTTACAAAGTAAGGCTCGCGCTCTGAAAAATATGGTAATATAGAAATTGAGACAAAGATTCCTTGATATTTCGGGAATGTGTTCCCGTGCGATAGTTTCTAACGCCAGCTTAATCGCGGGTTAAAGCTAAATAAATACAAGTTTCAAGTACTTCACAACCTTAAGGAGAGCCCTGTGATATTGTGTGGCTACCATAGGACTCTTTTAGAGCTTTTGTATAACATGCCCTTTAAGTCATGCAACATAGCAACCTACTGACTTTATGAGTCACAACATCTGCACCGAAGGATTCCTTCACACCACTAGGATCTCTAAGCTGGAACAAACCCTAACTCCTTGTCTTAGGGGATAGTTTTGCCGCGTACGTTGCGAGGTAAGTCCTCGGTCGGTTTGCAGAGGCGCCTTGAGCAAATCCTCTCAAGTTCTGCCGCTCCATAAAGGACATAAGATGCAAAGAAGGTACCACAGAAAGATCGATGCGGCACGGAAATCTGTGAAAAATTTCGTGACATTTCTTTTATAAATCAAGGATTTTAAGGTAACTTTGAAACCATAAATATTATGAAAATTACGCCTTTATCCCGGCGGGGTAGGGAGAGGTCTGCTAGGGTCTGTTACTTGCCACAATCATGGGGTCGGCTCTCCTTGTTCTCTTGCTCCAGAATTTTCTGTCCTGGGTTGTCCGCTCGCTCAACTGGGCTCGCCAGTTCTTTGCTACCGTGGCCCACCAGGTGGTTTGTGGACGTCAGAGACGGCGGCCTTTTAACTAAATTTGAAAATATCCAAGAGAACGTTCTGTTACCATTTACTCTGTGTAACTCGAGTTCTCGCGCACCATAAAGGACATAAGACTTATAGTTGAAAGCTGGCTCGGCGGCGGCAACGTCAAGTTAGGAGTTATCTTTAAGATCTGGGATGCAGCTGGAAAATATAGAGTCAAGCGCCTTAGTGCTGCGTCGTCGTAAACGGACTATCTGAGGATAATCTCTCAATCGACGTCAGCTCGGGCTTACAATGTATGTGTATGAAAGAATACACGCCAAATTTTGTGTAAATCCGTTTATAGTCATTTATTAAACGGGTCAAATCGTGATTATTTATTAGGTAAAACGTAATCACATTATTTTCGGACGTTTCGGCAGCGTTGTGTGTCGGCAGCTGCGAAAAACTGCGAAAAAGTGACTACCCACAATAATTGACTGTACTCGCCACTTCAGGCAGATATATATCACTGTATAAATCCGTTTAACCGGTATTGCGTGATTGAGTGACAAACATCCAAACCTGTTCATGAAGTGAAGACTTGTAATTGGCTCTCAGTCATTATTTCAATCGCAATGTGTTTTGTTCATAGGTGTAAGTTTTCCTATTATAATAAAATAAAATAACTTTGTGAAACTAACAACTTTGACGTTAATTCTGTAAACATCGTTTTGTAAACAACTTTGACTTTAATATAGGGCCAGTACTCAGATATGTTACAGGCGAATTTGCAGCAACAGAATATTAAACCTAGTAGCTGTCAACTCTCCCAGTGTTACTCACTGGACCCACACAGGTTCGTGGCTTCATAAAATATTTAAATTGCAAAGTATGCCGCTACTCATAAATATATGAGTAGGGTGCCAAGAACGATTGTAAATATGGTGGAAATAGGCAACAATGCTGCTCTTAGAATAATACTGGGGGCAGCCGTAGAAGACCCGATTCAAAGTCTAATTTTGCTAAACGTATTTTGGTTTCTGTCTTAAATAACTTACGCAATGTATTTACACAATGTCTACCAATAACATGCATTTAATACATTATAACCTGGATACAAACTTATTCACAAATGTTTCGTCCACAATGTGAAAGTAAATAAATATCATCATCATCATGAACCCATTATGTCCCTACCGAGTGGCACGGGGGCAAGTTGCAAACAAATATAATATTAGATGAATCTAAAAAAAAATAAGTTGACTTAATGGTTAAAGTACCGAATTAAAATTTGCTAAATAAGAATTTCTAAATTGAGGTTTTGTAAGCTAAGTACATTTGTATTGACTTTGTAGTTAACCCTAGACACCTAACCTTCGTCGTTTCGACGAATACGCGACAGAAAAATTGTTGTATCTTTTTGGTGCGTGTGCGGATAACCGTGGTGTCTCTTGTCAACTCGGTGTTCGTCGCGGGTTGGCGAGAGGCAATAAATTCCGGCTGCCAAGTACCATGTTTTTTCGAAATTTTACAAAAATACGTACAAAATCGCAATTTGTCGCGAATATAAATTTTATTTTTGTACTGAATGGGCGTAAAAAAGAACATTTTTCTTTTTCTAATGTCTACAGTTTAAGTTTTCCCTTAAAATAATCAACTACTTTTTTAAATTTCGGTTGTAATTAAATTTTTCATAATAATGTCGGGTTTTATCTGTAGAAACGCGTGCCATTTTAAACAGAAAGGAAAATAAGTAAGAGTATGTGATAAATAACAACAAATTATTTTATTAAACAATATAAAGTATGCTTGAAATCTCAGTGCAATAAACGTACCAAAAACAACAAATTTTTATTTAAAACTTAACACTTCAAAAAATGGTCGTCGAATTGACGAATGGTTAGGTATAATGAGCTATGTGAGAAGGTTAGGTGTCTAGGGTTAAGTTATAGTAGCAATACCACGCGCTAACAGTGAAGGAAATCATCTTAAAACATGAGTATGCGAGACGTTCTGCACTGGAAATCGCTAATCCGTGGTAGGCAATTTCTGTTGATATATTTCAAATTTTACATTTTTACAGTCAGCCCGTTATATGCAAACTTTTACATTTTTAAATATAAGCTAAGCCAAAAAGAACAGCTTCATAATCTTTAAAATACTGCTCAAATAAACCGATCTTGAACCCAATGAACTGTCAATTTCACACCATCCACAAAAATGCAGGGAAAAATCCTCCGCAGAAATGGAAGACAAAAATATGCCCGGCCAGGGCTTGCGCAAGCTAATTATGGCAAAATAAATATTTGCCAATTATTCGATTGGGCTGAGTCAACACGCCCGCTCGGTCTGTGAGGGTTGTTTCCTATTGCGCCCAGAATTTTGGTCCCGTTACACTGTTCCTAAATCCAAGTCTAGCTACCATACATAATTTTTGGGACCAGCTCACCATTATGAACAGCCAGCTCATAATGGTGAGCTCTTTTGGAGATGTTTCGGCTCCACACAATAGAGTGCAAGGCACCGTTTACACAATTTTCCGCTTTTACTCTTCTTTCTTAGTCACCTTCATACTTTCCATCCCTCGTAAACAGGCTCCCCAAATAGACAACACTACAATTAACAATTTGCATAGCAAAATTCTCAATTCAGAAATTGGCCCTAAGAGTAGAAATATATATCTTTGTACATTCTAGGGCATTTCCAAATAGGGGATAGTGACAGTCTAAAATTGTTATCTTTCCTTATTCAGGTTAGAAATTAACCTTTTATACAGACTGACCTTAAGCGATATTTTAAAGAAATTACTTTAATTTAGACGCACGCATGTGTTTTAAAATTTGTAAAAGGCAAATGGATGTATGTTGCAACATGTCTTGCAAATACATTCGTAGAGTTTCTTATTTATCAACCAATATCCTGTCAAATAAGAAGAGGCTGAAGCGCTCGTGGCCTAGGCGAACCGAGTGATTAGAATCAATCACTTGGTTAAGCAAAAACAGGCGCGGTCAGGTACAGGATGGGTGAGCGTCACGTGACTACCGCTAGTGGCATTTTTCCGAGCGCTTCCGTGCTTCGCAAGGCACGTTAAGCCGTTGGTGCCGGCTGTCATATAATGGCAGTCGTTAAGCCCTGTCAGAGGCCTTATGGGCGGCTTGATAACTTCTGACAGTAAGGCCCGCCACTGTCTTACAATCCTCCACCAACCAGGACTTGGCCCCCGTGGTGGAGTATGGCGTAACCTTCCTGCGATGCAGGAAGAGACTCGTGCCCCAGCAGTGAGGACATACAAGGGTTGATAACGAAAAGATTTGTTGAAATTTATATTTTGAGCCTGTGTTCACTCCAAGACGGACAGACCAGCTAGAGGCGTGACTTTATATTATGTATGTCCACACGTAGCTATATATTTTATTAACGTCAATGTGGAACAGTACTTGTGGGTACAACGGGAACAAGCCCGGGTGTATTGACATAGAGAGGGAGCTTGTTAGGTTCTGTACTATTGTGTTAGCGTTTTAAATTATTTCGTTTTTAAACTAGCAGGCCCAGGGTACGATTTTGGGGTAGCAACATAATTTAGTGGTTTTCTCGATTTATTACTTTAATTATTAATGTTATGTCCTGGGCACTGTAGCGTGGAAGTGGTGCTTTCGCTCATCTAGAGTGAGTGAATAAATCACTGTATAAATCATCTCATCGCGTAGATGCAGAGACCAAAAGGTTTCATTGTATATAAAATATATAGGTCCTTACCTATGGGAATCCAAACACACGTATCTCTCTATCTCTTGGTTGTGTTTGGTTTTTACAAGATCTCTGGCTTGTACGCCTCTTAATATGAATTAAGAGGCGTACAGCCAAGATCCTTCACTTTTAAATATCACAAATGATGAGTTGAGTCACAAATTGTAACATAACGAGTCTGTCAATTCACAAAAAAGTGGATGTGAGGGGAAATCAATATATGTTTAGTGATACATATTACGTCCAACATGAAAATTTATAATTGTAGCCTGATAAGGAGATATTCACTATTTTTATTTTTAATGCACTAACCCGTGCTAAGGAACAATAGGTTTTTAAAGGAGATATTCATTTTTATTTTTATTAAAAACAAATCGTCGAGCAGCAAAACTTTCGACTCTTTTCAAAATTACTCCCACACACTCCGTAGCACTTCTTGACATTCATGGCGGAAAAGAAGCTTTTTTACAACATTGTTTTATCTTGCAAAGACGGGTTTTATCTGCTAAACGGCACACACTGCCGTTCGCAGACAGTTTGCAAACTTTACCGCCACTTTGTGTGTCATCCCATGGCTTAAGGGTCTACCTACGGATAGTGACAAAAGGATCGCTTTATTGAAATCAAAATCGTTGACTTCATGGATATTGTGACGTGTTCAACCTTAAACAAAGTTTAGTAGAGAACAATTTGATTCATTTATTTTTCTTCTTTATAAAAGCAAAGTGTGTATACTTCATGGATAAAAATGTTGTTAGTGTCACAATAGGTGACGTGGAGGAAAAGCTACCAAAAGAACTCCACACGTATTATTTAAAAAAAAACACTTAATTTTTTTAAGCATAGTTTTAACTTAAAACTTATTGTGAAGACTTTTAACTGTCTGAGTATGTCCTATTTATTTATGTATTGTAAACCTGTAATAGCTGTTAGTCTTCCTAGAGTCTAAAATAAATAAAATAAAATAAAAATATTAATCAGAAATGTGTTACATACTTTAATGATTCGCTCTCCAAATATTTCATAATACCCGTATTAATCAATTGTGCAGCAGATATAAATAGCGCCATCTTGTGAGTTCGATGGAGAACTTGCAAAATGGACTAGGATTTTGATAAAGTTTTACTATCGGATCTATGCTGATTTTATAAAGTCTATGATACCCATATAATTATGACCAATATGTTGAGGAATTATGTGTTCAAATTTTATTATTAGTTAAGAAGTACAAAGAATCGGCGAACATCTGAAACTCGCCGAAGTCTGGTAAAAATACGATTGTTCATATTATTATATTAATAATAGTATTCAAATATGAAAATCACTTTACTAAATTCCGCCTGTTTCCATACAATAATATAACAGTAATAACTGCCTTAAACCATAATCACAGTCCTAGTCCCAAACCATTGTACCTTCACTAAAAAGTTTAAATTACTTTGCTAAATTCCGCCAAAAATCCCACAAGCACCATGCGGTTAGCTAATCCACCGCCCTCCCTCCCACTTTTTCAAGCAGAAGCAAGACACGAACACACCACCACCAACACCCATACCTGTGTGAGAAAACACGCGACGCGTTTCGCCTCTAACACGAGGCATCCTCAGGCTCCCAAATTGTACCTTCCTCACCATCATATCCCTCATGGTTTTCCAAGCTTTACGGTCTTGTGCCACCCGCCTCCAGCGACTCCCCGTAACCAGGTCGTCAGACCATATAGTGGAGGGCCTGCCCACGCTGCCTCGTCCGGCCGCAGTCTCCAGGTGAGAACTTTTTCGCCCCAACAGCCA
This sequence comes from Yponomeuta sedellus, assembly GCA_934045075.1. Classification (NCBI taxonomy): domain Eukaryota; kingdom Metazoa; phylum Arthropoda; class Insecta; order Lepidoptera; family Yponomeutidae; genus Yponomeuta; species Yponomeuta sedellus. The sequence continues at coordinate 943,414 of OW203738.1, read as the reverse complement.
TCAGTTCTTCCAGCTATGTGCCCCGCCCACTGCCACTTCAACTGAACAATTTTTCGATGGTACTTTGTGCTATGGTAACTAGGCATCAAACACATAGAAATATTATCCATACTGAGGATATGTGTATAAATGTACGGCGCCCCCATACTATTAAAGAAATAGGTGCAGAAATGAAATTGTCAACGGAACTTCTGTCCCATGGTACTTCTTATAGGGGTCCGTAGTAAACTCAAGGGTCCCCTGCACATAATATTTTATGCTCTTTCGGAACGGAACCCGGCTGTTTACGAACGGATCGCGGCGTGAATGTCAAGTCATGTGTGGAGTAGTAGTGTTTCTGAGAAAAGAGTGTTCTGTATGATCTTCTGCTCCCTTAAGTTCAAAGATTGGCTACATTTAAATCTGTCCTGAAATATGTTACCCCCTTTGTCAAAACCCTAGTTCCAATTATTTGTTGGAACAATATTAAACTGTAAGGCGTCTGCTATATTTTAGTAATAGTTTAACCCTGGTGATAGTATTATGTGTGACGTCCTTTGGGTTTAGGTTCCCCATCGGTCTCGCGGTAGAATCTAGTTCATGATAGGATTTTCTAAACCGACCATAGTCGAAGAGTCACATGACTGACTCGTCATTGGCAAAAATAGTCGTTCAAATTAGTAGTGTTTTGGAGTCTTATTGATAGTTTGACAGATGTTTTGATAGACAGTGGGCAGCGGTTGTGAAATTGACCAAATAAAAAAAAGGTCTTTTTAGGTCGCCTCTGAATAGGTTTTTAAAAAAAAAAGTTTTTTTTAAACTTCTTTTTATTGTCGTTTGTTCTGTGTGCTTAAAAACAATATACCAGGCACTGCAGCGTCGAAGTGGATCCATCACTTATCTAGTGTGGGTAGAAGTGCTTCTGGATTCTGTATAAATCTTCTCATTACGTAGACGCAAGAGCGGTGGTAGCGGAGCGGTGTAGAACTCCGGCTTCTCAATCGGGAGGTCGTGGGTTCGTACACCGGCATGTATCAATGACTTTGTTTTCTAAGTTATGTACATTTGTGCAATTATACTAGCAATATTCGCTGACGGTGAAGGAAAACATCGTAAGGAAACACTAGTGTCTGAGATGTTAGCGTACCTCAGCGCATGCTACGTATAATGGCCCAACTATAAGGCTAAGTGCGGAAATCTCAGGTCTAACTGACTTCTTCTTCAGGCTATATTAGTCCACTGCTGGACATAGCCCTCCCCTAATGTGCAAGGTTGTGCCATCATTAGGGGGTAATGCCCATAATCCCCACGCTGGGCATGCGGGTTGGGGATCGCAGTTTGGTAGAATTGTACTGCAGGGGGCGCTGCTGCCCACCCCCCGGTTTTAGTCCCTTAGTCGCCTTTTACGACACCCGCGGGAAGAAATTGGGTTGGTGCTATTCTCTAGGCCGACACCACACATCTGAGGTCTAACTGACTACGTAGACGCAAATGCCAGGGTAATTTTTGGGGCCCTAAAAAGCACGATTAACGTAACTGTTACGACACTTTTTCCAAAAGCGATCCGTAACAAAAGATATGATTTCTTTCCATTTGTGGCGCTAATGTTGCTGTAGAGAGCTTCTTGAGTAAATGTTGGTCCCAAAAAGGAGCCTCTTAAATGAGGTAAATTTGGACACAAAAAAAGATTGGTGGAGCCTTCCGAGACTAGTGGCTGGTCTTACTGTTAGAAGTTTTCAAGCCGTACTAAGGCCTCTGACTGCCATCTATCGACGGCAGTCGGCACCAACTGCTTAACTTGCCTTACAAAGCACGGAACCGCTCGGAATAAAATGCCAGTTGCGTTAGTCACGGGACGATCACCCATCCCGCACCTGACCGCGCTTGTTGTTGCTTGGTTTAGTGATTGGTTCGAATCACTCAGTTCAACTAGGTCACGAGCACTTCTCGTCCGAACTTGACGACACCTATTTACCTGGCAGTAAAATATCCAAATACGCTAGCTTAGGACAAACACAGAAAAAGGACCCCCTTACATGTGTCTAAACCCATCCATGCACTGAACGCGCCCTATGATGCTTAACCTTTGTGATAATTTAAGATGAATATGATCAACGCAAATATGATCACTTTCAATTCGGAATTCGGAATTTTAATCTGAAGTCCGACTAACACTTAGACGGTCGTTATTATTTATTGTTATAGTAACAATTTAATGTTAGGGACAGTAGTAGGATGTTATTGGGCATTCTGGACCAGCTTCCATTCGTTTGAGCTCACGACGCACCGCGCCGGTTGGCGCGGCTTGTCGTTCACTCAAACTCATTACATCTGTTCCAGAATACCCAATAATATTGATTGATTCTGAATTTTACTTGCGGCTGGAAATGAAATGATGTTAGTAACACAGATAAATACTGAAGTTTAATCGTGATGATCGCATTTCAGTAATGAGGACATCACTGGTAACATATTTCTCCAAAAATGAAATTTGTTAAACAACCTACATCACTAAATCTTGAGAATATTGATGTAGGATCTGAAAAAAATACATATCGTCACGGAAAGCTTTTACCAAACACCATCCGTTGTATAGTTTGCGGACCGTCTAACTGCGGAAAAACAAACTTAGTCCTTGGGTTACTTTTACATCCTAATGGTTTACATTTCCGTAACGTGTACGTTTATTCGAAAACGTTGTATCAACCAAAATACATATTTTTAGAGAAGGTAATGAATCTCGTTCCAGGAATACGTTATTATAAATATCGCGATAACAAAGAAGTCTTAAATCCAAGCTTAGCGTCTCAAAATTCTGTCATTATTTTCGACGATGTTGCCTGTGAAAATCAAAATAACATTCGTGATTACTTTGCCATGGGTAGACATAAAAATATAGACTGTTTTTATTTGAACCAAACTTATAGCAAAGTCCCAAAACAACTGGTTCGCGACAATGCAAATCTACTCATCATATTCAAACAGGATGATATTAACTTACGTCATATTTATGATGAACATGTGAACACTGATATGCCTTGGCATCAATTTCGCGAACTTTGTTCACAAGTTTGGAAAGATACATTTAGCTATTTAGTGATTAATAAAGACTGTCAAAGAAATAACGGATGCTACAGAATGAAATTCGACACCTTTATTACTTTCGACGAGTGAGATACATAAATGCCGTTTTTTTTAAATCAGAAGCCACTTTCTTATCTTCTTTATATGCGAGTAGTTGTAAAATAAGAAAAAATGTGTGATGAAAAATCAATTAAACAACAAATAATTAAGTCTGCTGAGGCTGTTAAAAAGAAGGTTCAAAACATGAAAAATACTAAAATGGATTCTGAGTTGGCATTAGAAACTATGTTCAAACCAGTAACAGATCCACTTAAACAGCTAACGAGAACCCCGTATCAAGAACAGTTAAGTAATGAAGATGTTGATTCGCTTGAACATTTAGCACGACAGTCTACACCTACGAAGAAACGAAAATTTTCTGAAATTAGCTCTTCAAGGGAATCACTCCAAGAGGTATCGAATGCTAGTAACAGCGATGATAACATAAGTGACTCTGAACTGAATCAAAGTCTTAGAAATAACATGAGTGACATATTTTTTGAAACAAATTCGGATGGTGCTTCAACACCAAATGCAAAGTCTTTATCGTCATGGTCTTTATCATCAGAAGTATTCAAAGATGTACCTTATGGAATTAGATTGGAAAATGGAAAACCTATGATAGGATCAGCACCGCTCTCCATAACTAATGATGCATTTGAAATAGCAGGTCATTCGTATGTCAAAACTAATGGACTCAGTGAATTACTTTACAAAAAAAATCCTGATCTAAACATTATCACTGAAGATGATAAAAGGAATTATAAATTTATACTAATAAGCACAAACGCTCATCGACGTAAATATGATCCCAATCAACCAATCAATAGCAACAGAGGATTTAAGTATTTACAAATTGTAAAACCCTTATTATGTTCCGCCAATGTTTCCAAAGGAAAGGGTTTATCATTGCTTAAAAAAGTTGATAACAAAGTAGATTACATTTTTTGGAATGATCCAAACGAATTAGTTGAAACATTGAAATTATTAATAGCTTCGAAAGATGCCGGTAATACTGGCTTAGATGATGAAATTGTATCAGTTTTAACAGAACTGAAAAAACGTGGTGTGATATAAAATGAATAAATACTTATGTAATCTATATTTTATTTTATTTCTACTCTAACCTTCACACTATTTACAAGATGAATATAGATAAATTTGGACATCATGTTCATAAAAGACTGCGTGTGTCAGATCCATTAAATTTGGTTCCTATAAACACAGGGCTAAGTAAAAATGAGTCAGGAGTTTACGACTTAAAACAATGTATATTGAGAGGATTACCGTTAGCTGTAGCAGCAGATGAAGCTGTTAGCAAGGAGTATGTAGAAAAAAACAATAAATTATATTGTAAAAAACAAGATTTCATTAATGAACTTAAAAGTATAAAAACTCAAATACAACTGCTACAGAAACAGTTAGATGAGAAGTGTTCAAAGGTAGAAGCGAGTAATATTATTAAAGATCATATAGTAGCACTCAGAGACTCATCGAAACCAGCATGAGCAAACAATCTGTTGTAAATGAAATCCATAAAGCAGCTAGAAGAAATTTCCCACGTCGTTCTGTTATTTTAAAAGGGATTGATGATTTATGGCAAGCCGATTTGATTGATATGCAAAACTATCAGAAGGTTAACAAAGGATTCAAATTTATTTTAGTAGTCATCGATGCTTTTTCTAAATACGCATGGATCGCTCCATTAAAGAATAAAACAAAAACTGAGGTGTCTCTAGCGTTTGATAAGGTTTTACAAGAAGGCCGATCACCTGCTAATTTACAAACCGACAAGGGTACCGAATTTCACAATGACGTTTTTCAGAAGCTTACGAACCGATGGAAAATAAATCATTATTCAACTTATTCAACAAAAAAAGCGTCTATAGTAGAAAGATTAATAAGAACTTTGAAGAGCAAGTTGTTTAAACATTTTAGCTTGTTTGGAAATTATAAGTGGATTGGAGAACCTTTATGTGATATAGTTAAGAGCTATAATAATACTATGCGTCGCACTACAAAACATATGCCGTCTGAAATAAACAAGTTAAATGAATCACTCGTTGCATGTAATATAAACAAATCACAACCTTCCTTACCTGCAAAGAAAATTAAATTTCGTGTTGGAGACTTTGTCCGTATCAGCAAGCACAAAGGAGATTTTCAAAAAGGATATACACCAAACTGGTCTACCGAATTATTCACTGTTGTAAAAGTAATAAAATCTATACCCACAACATATTACATACGAGATCAACATTGTATACCAATAAAAGGTTGTTTTTACGAACACGAACTGCAAAAAACTAGCTGTCCCAATATTTATTTAGTTGAGAAGGTAATTAAAAAAAAGGGAAACAAATATCTTGTTAAATGGCTCGGCTTAGGTCAAGAGGAAAATAGTTGGATTAATAAAAGTGCTATAATAAAGCATTGAAGTATATTACTACAGATTAGTTAACTTATTTTTCATTACATCGTTAGTTATGAAAGGGAAAGGACTTCTCAATACTTTAATCAATAATTTACCAATAGAGTTACACTTACCAGGCTACAACTACTGCGGTCCAGGTACTCGATTACAAGAACGTTTGCAAAGAGGCGATAAAGGCATAAACCCTTTGGACAGCGCTTGTATGCTGCACGACATAGCTTATTCAAAGTATTCAAGTTTAGAAGATCGGCATAAGGCTGACTTAGAGCTAAGAAAGATGGCAAAGCAACGATTAAAATCAGAAGATGCTAGCAGAGGTGAAAAAGTTGCATCATGGTTGGTGAATAAAGTAATGAAAGCAAAAATTAAATCGGGTGCTGGAATTAAATCATTCAAAACTTCTATGGCTAAATTAAAATCGCATCTGAAAAAAAAGAAACCTAAAAATATTCAAGATGCTATTCAGTTTGCATACTTAGCAGCAAAAAAAATATTTCATAAGAAAAATAATATGAAGCTGCCAAGAATTATTCCCATCCCTAAAACTGGAGGAATACTTCCACTCATTCCTATTTTTGCTGGTCTATCAGCATTGGGTTCTTTAGCTGGAGGTATTGGTGGAATAGCAAAAGCAGTTAATGATTACAAGTCAGCCCAAAAAAATCTTTCTGAATCCGTGCGTCACAATAAAATGATGGAATCGATCTCCTTAGGCAAAGGTTTATACATCAAACCATACAAGACAGGTAAGGGATTGTGCGTACATTCTTCAAAAAACTAGTTAAAAGGTTACCCAGACGAGCACTGAGTAATATAGATTTAATATATTATACTCGGGACATCCCATACTTTCGAGGTGTCTATATGAGAGACACTTTACCAAGCAAATCAAATAACATCGAGTGCGCTATCCTGAATCTAGATAATTCAATAAATCCGGGAACTCACTGGGTAGCCTACATTAAGATAAATAATTACAGCGTGTACTTTGATAGTTATGGTTTAAAACCACCTGTAGAATTAATCAAGTACTTAACAAAAAACACTAACGTTTATTATAGTTATATGAACTATCAACAAAACAACACCTATAATTGCGGTCATTTATGCATAAAATTTTTAAAAACATTCTGGTTGAAACATTTATATTAAGAAATCATAAACTATTCTCACCATTATTACGATGTCATTCACGCTATCAATAACCGGTTGTAAACCAGCTTTGTCAACATTTTATTCGCCGGCTCTGCAGCTTGATGGTGAATATGAATGTGGGCTGATCTTTTTTTCGACGTTTAATTCGATTCCTAACATAGAATGCTACAACAACAAATTTCATTATGGCGACAACGAAATGATTGAAATACCCGAAGGATCATACGAGCTATTAGATATAAATGACTTTTTAAAAACAAATTTAGTAGACTGTACGTTTAATTTGATATGTAACAATAACACTTTGAGCACAAAAATAATTTGTTCAAAAGATATTCATTTTGAGAAATCCGGTTCAATCGGAAGGATATTGGGTTTTGGAAATCAGACTCTTAAAGCTAATATATTACATGAGTCTCTCTTCCCTGTAAACATTCTACCAACAACCATCGTTCGAATAGAATGTGATATCGTGAGCGGATCGTACATAAATGGGAAGCCTAGCCATATAATTTACGAATTTGCACCTAATGTACCGCCAGGGTACAGGATTATAGAAATCCCAAAAAATTTGATATATTTCCCAGTAAATCAAAATACAGTTAGCGAGATTAATATAAGGATTTTGGATGCAAATAACAACCTTATAAATCTACGACAAGAAGAACTACAGTTATATTTACACCTAAGACGAAAATGATAGATTTCATAAATAAAACATTGGTACCCGAAACCAAAGATCTCAGTACAACACATCCACCGCAACAGAAACCACCTGCTAAAAAGAAAAAACTGACTAAGGAAAATAAACAATTTCTCAGATACTTAAAAGTCATAAAATGAATATCTTAAATATCTTGGATTCTTTCGCCTACGACAACAGCATTGAAAGCTACCAAATCCATTCGTATAAGCCCTACATTAATAGTTTTAACAAAAACGATGAAATACGCATTCCCATCAATCAACAAGACTTATACGTCTTACCGTCACAGAGTACACTATACATCGAAGGTTCTATCACAGTGCACCGTCCAAATGGCGATAAAAAAGAGAGAGTGAGTAATATTGAGTTGGTGAATAATGCAGCGCTTTTTCTTTTCCAAGACATTCGATATGAACTAAATGGCGTAGAAATTGATAGGATAAAAAATGCTGGGATCACAACTACTATTAAATCATTGCTCTCGATGAATGAAAATGAATCAAAAATGTCACGGCTATGGGGGTGGGACATTGATGGAATAAAAAATACTACTGGTAATTTTTCCGCCTGTATCCCATTGAATAAAGTTTTAGGTTTCGCTGAAGATTATAATAAAATAATAATGAACTGTAAACATGAGCTGGTTCTTTTGCGTAGTAATACAAACCTTAATTCTATTAAATTAACCACTAATGAAGTGTTAGATGACATAACCATTAACAAAATTGTATGGAGAGTACCGCATATAAAAGTATCTGATCGTGAAAGAGTTAACTTGCTGAGATGTTTGGAGAAAGATAGACCTATCAGTTTAGCATTTAGGAATTGGGATCTCTATGAATACCCTCTTTTACCACAGACTACAAAACATACTTGGTCTATAAAAACCACATCTCAATTAGAGAAACCACGTTATGTGATTATTGGTTTACAAACTAATCGGAAAAGTTTAGGTATGAAAGACATGTCTCACTTTGATCATTGTTATGTACGTGATGTCAAGGTTTTTTTAAATTCAACTTACTTTCCATATGAAAGTCTCAATATTAAGTTTACTGAAGAAAGGTATATGATATTATATGAGCAGTACGCTAGATTCCAACAGTCTTACTATGGACGTCGGTGTGAGCCGTTGTTAAATCTGAAGGATTTCAAAGATAAAGCACCATTATTTGTAATAGATTGCTGCAGGCAAAATGAGACCCTGAAGACAGGTCCCATTGATGTTAGAGTAGAAATAGAGAGTGATTTAGAAATACCAGATCAAACTTCTGCTTACTGCCTCATACTAAACGATTGTGTAATCGAATATAAACCACTTTCTAACATCGTTAAAAAAATAACATGAATTCTGAACATATTTTTGTAGATTTACAAGGATTTAGAGATTATAAAAATAATTTTATTATTAAAGAGTTTGCTCTCGCTACTAAAGAATTTACTATGGTCTACTTGGTAAAACCTCCTTATCCATTTTCTACTTTATCAGATAGCGAAAAAAAGCAAGTTGTTTGGTTGGAAAAGAATAGAGGAATTTATTGGCGTGAAGGTTTTATTGACTACCGCGAATTTCATAGGTTAATTTATAGTTTATTGAGGAATAAGAAAATTTTTGTAAAAGGTTTAGAAAAAATCATGTGGGTAAATAAACTTTGTGGTGATTGTTGTGTTATTAATATCGAGGAAAATCAATGTCCTAATATAAAATACCTGCATGATAAATATAGTGTATGCAATTTTACGTGTTTTTCTCACCACAAACAATGTGCGTTGAAAAATGTACTATGTGTCAAGAAATGGTTTTATGAAAATAATGTTATAGAATTTATTTAGAATAAGCAAGTATTTATGTAACTTTTTTATTGAAAGTAAGAAATAAATGTAAATGTATTTAAAAAAGAAAACATGTTTTATTTAATTAATTTTTAATTTAAAACGAAATTAATAACTATTGCACATATTTTTAGAAATGTTCTTAACTACGTTTTCCACCATGTCCATTATTTCGTCTACAGGATCTATCACAACATATTGGGCACTTAACACCGCACTTTCACTGTTTGTGTCCTTACACTCATTTAAGTCGAATACTTCTATTTTTATCAACCGATTTCCTCTTCTTGCCGCCTTGCTAACCACATATGATGTAGACGTGGAGTCCTTTGCAACCCGTTTCCTTGAAGTCTTACTTTTCCGCTTCCCCACGTCTGATGGAGCCGGGTTTCGTATTTCTTCGACATCACTATCGAACCCACTCAAAATATTTTGCGCGTAGTAGTAAGGGTCAGTCGGATCAGTCTCGCCTAAAATCTGAAAAAAACAAAAAAAAAATTATTAAAAATATTCAAACCTATTTCAAACTGTGTAATATAAATTGGATGGAAAAAAATAATGCTTACCGAAATCGACATGTTTTCACGTCTGCTGATCTTCTAGTTGGCTCGAACGATGCAGTAACAATAAATTACTGAACCACCAAATATAAAATGGATTTGTAGATGAGTGTAACTTACCTATTCATACGTTTCGATCGCTCTAGAAAATTAATCCTGTCTCTTTTAATACATATAAGAGTGAGCGAGCTCGAATTCGTAGTCAGCATTATCAATATCGAATGTGTTTGAATCAAGTATGTCATTGCTGACTAAGTAAATAGTAGTCATTGAACCCTTGCGCGCTATGCAACATCGATGCGCCTCCCTTGCTGTTTGCAACATCGCTAACACCTTGACTTGACCTACTTTTGACTGTCTCGTCGGTCTAGTGATGATAGCGTTTGATTACTATTGCAGAGGTCGTGGGCTCGATTCCCACAGGGAGCTGTCATACTTTCAGTAGACACGAAATCAAAACTTCATTGAATATAGTTTAGCTCTCCTCATCCCACCGCGCTCAAGACTATGTCTATAGCAAAAATTTCTGAGATATGTAGGAACTAACAATACTTACATATTCTTTTGTTTTTGTAACATTAGGTAACAATGTTAGGTCATGGAAATAAAAGAAGCTGGTAGTATAACCCAATTTATTCACCCAAAACTATACTTATTAGCTTATAGTACATAACACTTTTATAACTAAGTACCTATCTATTTTAATTCATTACATTATTAGTTCACTTAAATAAATACGCTATTCTTAACATACCTAAAGAGCTTTAGCTTTAACTTGAAGAGCATAAGAACGAAAACATAATATTAAGCTTATTCCACACTAGCTCTATCGCGGCGGTTACCGCAGCCGCAATCCATACACATAGCATCTAAGACTGAAACAGATCTATGAAATACATCATATCACGATATTTTGATTACATATTTTTAAATTTTATCCCATGGTCAATTTTACTATCTTATTTTCATAATATTGAGGTATGGCCCCACGCTTTAGTTGAGATTTGATCCCGATGAATCAAACGTTTATCATCATTTCTCGATAGAGCTATTTTGTTGACACTTTGCGTAAATATTTCATGTTTTATCGATTTAAACAAGATATTTCTCTTGCGCAGCACATTACCTTCAAACAAGGTCTGCTCATAATTACTAAAGTTAAGACCGCGAATAACGCTCATTTTTACTCCTTTGGCCTTTTTGACAGTTTTTTCTAAAGTTTTGAAACAGTACAGTTTTGATCGTAATCCTACAAATTCTGTAATAATTTCACCACCCATTTCATCCTTAAATAGCCCAGGAATCTTTTTGTTTTTTAATGGAATTTGATGTATATTATTACTATCGTAATTACTCGTATCAAAGTAAGGTAGTAAACGGTATTTCAAATCTAGGAAGAAGTCCTCTGTGGACAAATGATAGATGAAGCTATCCGTATCAGTATAGCACATCTCAACATATTTCCCATACATAGGTTTAATAATTGAATAATGAAAGTCATACATGTGGCTTTTGGATAACTCAAGAACAGTAAACCCAATGTAGATAGGTTTATCTAAAACCACACGTTCTGGTTTCATTTGGATGGCAACCAAATTTTCGGAAAAAACTGAAGCACTGTGAAAGTTTGGACGGGCTATCAATTTTTCTGCCGATGTGCATTTTTTCGTTTTGTTTTGACTATCGCTCCATTGATTTACCAAATAGACGTTTACTCTGTGTTCAGTATTTTCTATAGTCTTTCCAAATATGCTGTTGTTCAAGAGTTTGAAAAAGTCTTGTTCGAAAGTTGATTGGGCTTGTTGCCTCAGTTTTGTATTAAGTTCAATGTATTGTTTGAGATAAGCACTTTGACGAAAAGTAATGACTCTATGGATTTTTCTTAGTATTAATCCATGTTTCAAGCATGTTTTAAGATGCACATAATGAATAACATATCGATATTTATCGTATAGGTTAGGGATTAATTTCGAACTCTTTCCACCGGGTGGTATGCATCGCTCAGGACAAAATGGGAAATCATTGTGATAGTCGTGTAGGTGTGTGGGATAAATAATATCCACTTCAAGAATATAACCAAAAGATGCATTATCAGGAACTGATGTGATATCAATGGTATTCACTTCAGACTGTTCCAAAAATCTGAAATCTGACAAAGGTAATACTTGAGACATGCTGAAGCCGTATAAATTGTTAGCATCAATATACGTTATGAAGGACTCGGGACGTGATGGGTCGTACTCAGACATGTATTTATTGTTTGCTTTCGCATGTCGCTTGGAACACATACATACACCACCCCGTATTCCATCCTGAATCATCCGAATAATCGCTAAGTCGCTAAGCAATTCTAATCTGACCTTAGTTTTCAAAAGCATCGCATCAAATGATAAGCTGGGTGCTGTGAGGTAGAATGCCGGGTCTAATTGATAATATCGTTTACATGTTTTGCGGAAATGTTCAAAAATATCGGCTAGTAGCAAGACATCTGTTTTAACGTATAGATCAGTGTATTCACCTAAGTTACGAATGGAGAAAGTTGACCATACTGACTTGGCATGTTCATAATCTTGATCAGAAATTTCTTCACCACTGATAGTATTATAAAAAGCAGATTTGGGTGGGAGGGAATTTTCTTCGTAGCATTTCCAATGTGACATATAGTCATATGGATAAACACCTTTGCGAGTGAGTAATTTGAGTTCAGTGTCATTTGCAAAAAATGATTTCAACAACGAGAATTCCTCCACCTTCATTGTTTTCGTGAGTTTTTCTAAACTGGTACCTAAAAATTTAAATGAATCGATAAATCGAAGTTGGATACCTTCATCTTTCGATAATGGTATATACTTCGTGAAAGAAATATAGTTTTCTTTTGTTTTAGGTATTATTCTAATCGGACCAGGCGCCTCGCCTAGTTCTTTGATAAATAAATGGCAATCGTAGCCTGACAAATTGTGGAAAACAACTGGAACAAAATTTGGTAGTTTAAATTGTAAATTACAATGCTTGTGAGCTGCCCCCCGATAGTGACCAGTGATGTGACAGTGGTCTCGAACCTTGTCAAATATTAAAAGATTATCACAAATATGACAGCGGACAGCATTTTCAAAATTTTGTGAATCATTATCCGTGAATATAATTTTAATATTAGCTTTTAAAATAGTGTGTATTTGCTTCATGTCTCGATACAACCATTCTACAAATTTTGATACACAGTCTGATCCCCGATAGCTGACGTAGCGATTATACTTGGCATCCACTGTACAAACAATATAGTAACCAAACGCTGAGGGCACATGTTGTTGTAGCAGGCTAGTGCTCGCAATGTTAGGGTCTGCTTCACACCCCAGATGACGTTGAAGCATAGTCTCAAAATCAGCATAAATGATAAAGGGTATGTTTTGTTTTCGTTCGTAATTCTTAAATTGAAGAACCGACCCTTGGTTAGGAAGAGCTGTAGCAATACCACCACATGCATGAATGACTAGTTCATTAGATGTTTTAAAAAATAACAGACATGATGAGCAAAAATGCAGTTGCTGATGGTGTTTAGATATTTGGCTTCTAACCAGACGGGGAAGGTTTTTGATCAAACAAAAGTGAGAGCCCTCATCATTCTCGAGAAATAGCAGATGAACGATATTTTTCGCAGTGGAAGACTCTGATCTGTATAGTGGACCTACAACAGTTTTTTTGCCTTGTAAGCCATACACAAAAATAGCGATATCTGGATTATTTTTTTCAAACACCGGGATGTCAGAAAAAGTTACTGGATATGATAAGCCTTGAGTGTTAAAAATATCGCGAAAATCGGGATAAGACGAGACACGATCGGGGTGGCTCTTTGAAGGGAATAGAGCAGCTGTAACACACCAAAGAAAACAATAAGGATCATCATTTTTTATATTCAAACATGCTTTTTTGTTTTTTATAAATTTTGGTAAATCTATAAACGATGACCCACTCAATGGTTGATATTTATTTACATTGATTTCCAAATGAGAGTTACTCAAAAATGTCCAACCGCTATCTCGCTCTTGAAACTCTTCAAGCTTTTTTTTCAATGTATTTATGATTTCTGAAAAAATGGAATTGAAGTTGTGGTTCATGTGTATGGTAATGTTTTTCGTGCCAAACGATTTTAGTTCTTGCAAATCGTTTTTGTACATAAGGAAAAATGAAAAAAGCTCAACATTGACTTTTATGCAAACGTGTTTTTTCAATGAAATATCAATCAGAGATTTTAATTTATTATGGATAGACTCGAAAAAGGTTTCAATTGAGTGCTGACCATCACCGTTAGCCTGTATCTTATAAGTTGCAATACGATTACGGAATGCAGAGGTCAGAACCTCAACATCTTCTGACAAATGATGAGTTGCGACTTTGCTTTTGTGGTCAGTGCTGCGCATATGACCCACCCAACTTTTTGGGTTGACAAGAGTTTTGCAAGTAATGCAATAAGGCATTGTAAATAAAAAGTAGTAAGATTGACCAGGAAACAGATAATTAAAATTTAGGTTTTAGACACAAAAATAAATAGGTAAGTAGCAAAATAATATGTTTATTATAAATTAAAGGAATTTTATTTTATATTTATCTTATCACTAAAAAAACTCGCCTCACTATTATCATACAGTGAATAAACTTGTTTAATAAATTTCTGTAATACGTCCCAGTGCGGTGTGTCCGTATCAGTCTGCAATTTTATTACCATCAACGCTTTTTTCCACCTCTCTTGAACGTTGGTACTTGCAGCATCGGTAGTGTTGTAGACCTTCAATTCTATATAGAATTCTCCTTCCGTCGTTGCTGTCCGACGAACGTGACCATTGGCGACCCGCGTCACTAGACTCGACCCCAGTTGGTGCTGCTCGGGAGTCGCTTTAGCGACCTTCTCTGCGTCTCGCAAAATCCCGAAAAGATCTCCCACCGTCTTTTTCTTTAAGGTGCTTGCAGACCTGTAAAAGTGAACAATATATTTTAAAACATAAGTACCTTCATAAACTTATACCTATATTCCGATTGGGTAGGCTATCTATAGGAGATACACATACATTGAACGAGTATGAAGTGGATGATAGTTTAATATGAAGGGTACATATCTACTTTTGATCTATCCCATATATGTCATTCTTAATAAGCAAATATCCCAAGTGATTCTTAATAAGCATATCTTACATGGAAAACAAAAATACTACGCGAAGCGGGTATCGAACCCACGACTAGTAAGATGCAAAGTAAACAGTCGACAGCATGTTAACCTTTACGAGTACATGCCTGCAATGTAATCAACGATTCAATGACTCAGCGGTGTGCTAGAGTCAAATGACGCGACAACGTAACAACGAATAATATAACGAGACTAATTCTATTCCAGTAAACTTTTCCCTGGATGTAAACATTTACCGTAACGATCAATGTTAAGCCGGGTCCGCTGCGCCATGTTACGCGTGTTACAAAAAATGTAACACGTTATTAAAACAAAAATGGGGAGTGGTATTAACACTTTACGTGTTACGTAACGTAACGTTATATAACAAGTACCTAACGTGTTATACCATGTCCCACTTTTATTATATTTAAGTGTTACGTTTTTTGTAACACGCGTAACATGGTGCAGCGGCCCCGGCTTTAGGCTATAGAAAATAAGGTTTAAGGGTCAAACCTATGGTTTGAATTATTAAGACGAATAAACAACTTTTAGTTATGAAACAAACAAATAAACAGTTGTTATCTCTTTCAATGTTCCAAGATTTTCATCAACAGCTTGATTACATCGAGGGAATCGTCATTTGAAACGATGTGTAAAGTGTACAATAATTTATAATAAACTATAGATGTATTGTATTCTTACCTAACTGTCTCCTCAACGTAGCTCGATGCTTTGCGTTTGGAGCTGGTTGGAGTCTTTTGCTTCTTACTCGACTGCACAGCAATAGGTACACCAGAGAATTCAAACTCGGAGTCAGACCTGAAATAATAATAACATAGTTTTATACCAGTCTTATACATTTAACCTAAACGATTTATACACCGTATTGTAATTACTATACTAGATAAATGTAGTGACTGGAACATATTTTTTAGACATAGTTCGGGACATAGTTTTCATATAGGGACTAATACGGTTTAGTCAGTGGAACACGTAAAAAAAAAAAATTAGGATGTAAATAAATATACTTACTAACATTTTGATACCGATGGAGTGACTGGTAGCGAGGAAGTCGTAGATAATTACACCACACGGAGACTGTACTGAACAGCGTTATCACGTTATCGGAAGTGATGAGAATTTTAGATAAATCAGGGTGTTATAGGTTTATATCCTAAATGTGTATGTTGTTTTTTTATTACAAGTACTGTAATGAAGTAAATGCGAAAATCGCCTTTATTTATAGGTGTATGAATATAGGTGATTGTTGATAAAAGTAATACATATTACTTTTTAGTATCGAACACCCAAAATTTTTGCTTTGCCTTCAAAAGTAGGTACTTAACCAAATCATCTTGACCGGTAGCAAGGTCAAGCCTATATGTTATTCTCATAATGTCAGCACTATTTAATAGCTCAAGTTAATGTGGCTGGTTGCCATTGCAACATAATGTGACCAATATATCGATTATTGTAGGTAAGATGTTTCGCAATCAGAAGCTTGCAACGGATCCAATAACGTTAACGTAGCAAATTCGTAGGTTTCATACCTAGGTAGGAGTAAATAGTCCTAGATACACATGTTGCAATTTACTTTAGATTTTCTTGATCTTAATCAGATAATGTTCGAATTGGGTGAATATTTCACTATAGCAGAAGAAAATAAACTGTTATTTCCAGTTACCAGAAATCGGATGATGAGCTAAATAGGAAATTATAATTAATTCCTCTAGCTTATCCATAGAAAACATCGTATGATATCGATGAAATTACTATATAAATGTATTTCAGGATAAATAATACTTATCTAGGTATTCTTTATAAAGCATTTGGTAGACTCCACAATATTATGTGAAAGTCAAACATTAGGTATTAATGATACCTACAGCTAAATATTTTGATGCAACGAGTTTTTTCCGTGTGGATCTTAGACTAGAGTATAGCTAGTATAGTCAACCTTTGGTTATCTCTTATGTAGGTGATACATTAAAATATTATGACCCCTCTAAATTCTTTATTTATGGGTTATGTAAAATTTACTGTATTTATTTTACTGTATGTTACAGATAAATTTAGATAGAAAATGAACGAGAACTGATGTTAGAAAACTGTTGAAAAAATATAAAACTATCTGCATAGGTTCAGTTACGTATAATGGGATGAGAATAATATCTTCAAGTTTCAATTAAAAAAAGACAAAATGCTGTCGGTCGTATTTACAAAATCATGATTTCTTAAAATACTTTAACATCAAGTCTTAAAAAAATAATAACATGGAAAATGCTTTATTACCGGAATACCTTTAAGGAATGTTCAAAGGAACCAACTTTTATAAATAAAACTGTACTTTTTGACAACATATTTTTTCTTACACCGTGTATACTTCGTATCAAATTTATAACTCCTGCGTCAACAGCTAAAGGTTGACAATCCCTGCCAGCCACCTATCATATTCGCATTCGCGTTAACTAAAGTGACACGTTAGTAGGAAATAGATTTCCATTAATGAAAGTATACTTTTATGTGTCAGTGATATTATCATTAATTCACGATTTTACTTAAGTATACCCAAGGATTCAAGTAACTGTAGAAGTACATTTTTCCTACTGTGCAATGTTTTGTGTTTTCCATAGTGAACGATAAACAGGAGACTTCAATCTGATCACTAACATTTTTGTGGGAAAAGTAAGGTATTCTTTGTGCCGACCATAAAATATGCCTAAAATACAAGTATTTCCTGGTTCTGCCAATCACCCAGTATTTGTGTCACATGAAAAGGATCACAAAATTTTGTTGTGTTGGAATCACCTTTTTTACAATGGGAGACGTCAATCTGACCATAAAATACAGTTAAGACGAAAATGTTTTGTGTCACTGTTGCGCAAGAAGGTTCATCACATGAAGTCAATCTGATCACAAAGTAATTTGTGGTGCTGAATCTTTCTAACAGTGGGAGCCGTCAATCTGACCACAAAATATGATTAAGTTGAAATTGTACTTTTATGTTATTGTATGAAGGGCCATCACGGGAAGTCAATCTGATAACAAAATTTGTGGTGTTGTACCTTGTTCATGTGGGAGACGTCAATCTGACTACAAAACAAACTGGGTTGAAAAAGCAAAGTTTTGTGTCACTGTTATGAAAAGTAGACACCAGTGGTGTTAAACTCATTCAGTGGGAGAAGCCAATCTGGTCACAAAACTATGACTGGGTAAATACAAGTATCACTTGGAATATTTCATGTCATTGTCTTAATGAGGAAACCTAACCGATACCGCAAATAATGTGTGCTGTTTTATCTAGTATATTACGAAACTGCACAAAACATAGCTAGTGGGTAAATACAATTCAGTTGAGCTTGGGGATCCTTTATTTAATTCAACTCAGTGACTATGCGGACCTATCTCCACCAAGATGATGGTGAGTTGCATTCACTCAAGCTTCCTAGTGTCATTCGTTTTCATTGATGGAATTTATCATAAACTGTGTAGGTTGCTCGTAAAATTATTGAAACTATAAATTAGAATCACTCGATGTTATTGGGTATTCTGGAATAGCTGTAATGAGTTTGAGAGAGCGACAAGCCGCGCCAACCGGCGCGGTGCGTCGTGAGCTCAAACGAATGGAAGCTGGTCCAGAATGCCCAATAACATCCTACTAGGGACACCTTATTGTCACATCAAGTATAGCACTGTGCTGTCGCTGGGAGCTCAATAAATGACTTTCTGTTCCGAAAAGCAGTATCACTTGAAGTCAGACATTGAAGTGTAAAATTTTATTCACATCCTTTACGTAGCTTTGTACTATTTCGTTATAAGTCAGTATAAGAAAAAAAAACTACAAGCAGTTTTCATATGCTAGATGTCAGGGCACATGCTTTCTCTAATTGAAAGGATAAGAGATTCCAGATGTCCTTGCCTGTAAATAATACAGAGAATATTGTAAAGAGGTTCGAAATTTCGCTGATGCCGGTACTTGCCCATTGGCTCAGTTGGGGAGCGAATTAAGGAATGTGAATACCTCAAACAGACATGATGAGACAGTTGAGTTAACGTACAGCGTTTTTCTTCAGTGGAAATAATACCCCCATCTTATTCTTATTCAAGTCATTCTTAACCTATAAAAATATTTCTCATACCGGGTTGGTTTGACAATCTTAACATCGGGAAGCTTTTCCGCAGTCGATTGCGTCCCAAAGATTTACAGAGTGTCAATTTCAACACGGATGCAGCTTATGCAGGAATAAGTACGTGTGGCCACAAAATACACAGAAATGGAAATCAAAAATTTTGTCTACATGAAGAATGTTCAATGAGTAGGCCTTTTTGCATCTACTCAATGAGATGATTTATACAGTGTCCAGTGGTATCTTAACTCACACTAGATGGGTGAAGGGACCACTCCGACGCTGTAGTGCCTGGGACATGGTTTTATAGTTGGTGTAGGCTTGCCCAGCACCTATACATCCCTGACAGCTTAGTCGGCCTAACCCACAGGAAAGACTAGTCAATACGTGCGGAGCCAACCAAGCCGCGGGTTTCCTCACGATGTTTTCCTTCACTGTTAGCGTGTGGTATTGCGACTACAAATTCGCAAATGTACGTAACTTTGAAATTAAACAAAGTCATTGGTACATGCCCGCACTCGGGATCGAACCTGGGGCTCTAGCTTGCTAGTCTATGGTTCTACCCACTGAGCTACCACCGCTTTCATCCTATCTGTTGAATATCAATGTGCATTATCGTTAATGAAAGATGTCTTTGGATTTTGTAACGAAGAAAAAGTCAGTGAAAATCTCCAGTGTGGTTATCCTTTCTCAAATCACAATCGTTTTCAATCATTGCGATATGGATGACGAGAAGACTCGGCGTAGTTTCCCAAACACTGTCCAGCCCAGCTGCATCTTAATCTTGGCCTTTCTCGAAATTGTTTTTACCTAGCTGCAGAATTGCAGCTGCAGAAACCATGTACCACGACCTGCATTTAGCTTCATTATGTTAGCGCACAATCACACACACACAAACACACGCACACACACAAACAGTCTTATTAGTTAACATAGTCGTTCCTAAACTAAAACTGTAAAAGAAAACTAGATACTTAAACAACAGGTCCAAATTTAGTCGTCACATTTTTTGTATGTATCATAAAAGGAAATTTTGAAGCTTAGAATAGTAAACGCGAAACTAGTGGCCCGACCCTTATCTTGTCGTCTGTGTGCCCAGCCCGGCTGAGCCCTTATTGCCTGTAATTTGTTTTTGATACGCCAGACGTGTCTGTGCGTCAATACGACAGGAAAAGAGTGTTTTGGTTTTTGTCATTCATCGCTTTGGAACAAAATAGCTTGTATAAGTGTGTAATAGGCATGATAGCAGAGAAACAAAGTTACCAGTGAATTAGCGGGCTGAAGTGGCAGTGGGCTGGCCATATATCGCGAAGAACCAACAACCGGAGTATACCTGTTCTTGAGTGGAGACCGTGACTCGGCAAATGCAGTGTTGAACACCCTCCGATCAGGTGGGATGGCGATCTGCGAAAAACTGCCGGCAGGTGCTGGATGCAGCAAGCTAAAGACAGGGCGCTATGGCGCTCATTAGGGGTGGGCTATGTCCAGCAATGAACTAATAATGCCTGAAAAAGAAGAAAGAAGAAGAAGGCATGACGGCTGTCATGTAATGGCAGTCGTTAGGCCATGTTAGAGGCCCTATGGGTGGCTTAATAACTTCTGTCAGTAAGGCCCGCCACTGTCTTACAATCCTCCATCAATCTGGAATTGGCCCCCGAGGCGGAGTATGGGCTTAATCTTAACCATATGGCTTAATCTTACCTTAATCTTAACCATATGGGCTTACCTTAATCTTAACCATGGTATAACGTCACACGATAGTGAAAATTATTTGGTTGCAACTATAATATCGCTATAAGTCAAAACCTTTCAATTACTGTCTACTTCTATATTGTACAATGTACCTTGCATTTTTTTATTTTTGTCGATAGTTATCCTAAAACTCTATAATCAAATTATGACTGTTTTACCAACAAACATACCAAAATAACTTTATTTCGCCCCAAAATTGTATCTTCTTTTGTAATAAATTTCTGCTAAAACGTACGTCTTAAATCTCAATAACGGTAAATTTCGAAGTTAACAGTTCTTCGAACGAAATTAAAGCAAATTTAAAGGAGGACCTACAAAGGATATTGTCTGATTTAATTAAATTAACGACTACTCCGAACAGGCATTACTCAACAGCAGACCAACTCCCGCGCCTTTTGAAATAATAACATTTAAAACTGTCGGCGAAGCTCAATTTTAAACTTTTAATCGGCCACTTCCCAACTCGACGTAAACTGAAAATTTAGGGGAATCCAGCAAAATGCCCGCCATTAGGCAACTCCGTCTATTACAAGGCCCTGATTGGTTAATTACCGCGGGGAACGTTTTTCCCGAAAGATTGTTCCCGTTGCCGTAACTAGGTAAATTTGCAAAAAGGGCCGCGGGCGTGGATGCCGCGGTTATCTGCCGATTGTGTTTTTGTTCGACCAAAAGTTATATTACACTTTGCTGTAAGAAATTTTGAAGTTATTAATGTTTCAATTGAGTTAGGAGGGATTGTGCTTCAACGTTGATTTTGATGCAGAATACAAAGCAA
The DNA here is from genome assembly GCA_934045075.1 of Yponomeuta sedellus. Lineage (NCBI taxonomy): Eukaryota > Metazoa > Arthropoda > Insecta > Lepidoptera > Yponomeutidae > Yponomeuta > Yponomeuta sedellus. The sequence continues at coordinate 921,812 of OW203738.1, read as the reverse complement.
GGAATATAACCAAGTGGTCGAATGCAAAGGACTACTCTGACCTTAATAAAATTTCATTTTTAATCCAACACATATATTGACGGTACGACTAGCCCAACGATATTAATGACATTGAAAGTCCTGCAGCGTATAGTACCCTGGTTATTTTAATTCAGAAGAATTCCGAAAAATATAATTGACACAGAGATTAAAAAAAAATATTTAAAAAAATAAAAGAATTGGAATCAATCACTCCAAAAACAACAGGCGCGGTTAGGTGCTGGATGGATGACCGTCCCGTTACTAACGGGTTGATTCCAGTAGATTCCAATCACTCTGTTCGACTAGGCCACGACCGCTTTGGGCGAGCGCAAGGTATTGTATTATCCGTTTTATGGTCTATATGAGTTCCAATTAATTGTTCATTCTGTGCAAAATCGTGTCTTTTTTACACGACTGCGGGGAAGCCCAAAAGGTGGGTAACGTGTTTAGTTCGTATGTATGTATGTATGTATGTATGTATGTATGTATGTATGTATGTATGTATGTATGTATGTATGTATGTATGTATGTATGTATGTATGTATGTATGTATGTATGTATGTATGTATGTATGTATGTATGTATGTATGTATGTATGTATGTATGTATGTATGTATGTATGTATGTATGTATGTATGTATGTATGTATGTATGTATGTATGTATGTATGTATGTATGTATGTATGTACGACAGCTGGGAGGAACTCGTTGTGGACAGAGAAGCCTGGAGAGCAAAGGTTCGGGAGGGCCGCAAGACCTGCGACGAAGTATGGTGCTCGGCACTGGCGGACAAGAGAACCAGGAGGCACCAAATCTGAAATGACCCGGTTCCGGACCTTCTCTTCATATGTCCTACATGCGGCAGGGGCTGCCGCTCTCGAATTGGACTTTTCAGTCACTCAAAAAAGTGTGAAGTCCTGTGTCCTTAGGCACTGTTTGAATCATCCGTGATGGACGCAAAGGCCTATGATGATGTATGTCTAGTAGCATTTTTCCGAGCGCTTCCGTGCTTCGCAAGACACGTTAAGCCGTGGTTGCCGGCTGTCGGACTTAGCCCCCGAGGTGGAGTATGGCCTAACCTTCCTGCGATGCAAGAAGAGACCCGTGCCGCAGCAGTGGGGACAAACAAGGGTTGATATCGAATCTAAGCGACTTAATACATGCCAGGCAATTATTCCGCCGATACGATGCCAAATCCTAGTCTTCAGTAACAGCAAACATAATTATTCAATTTGCATCGAACTCACTCAAATAATTTCCGTCATTCCTCCCGAGGCGGATTATGCGAGTCCCCAATTTCCCACTTCACTAGCAACGTTCATTGGTTGAACTTTTTTAATAAAACTGCGTATAAAGTGGGAAGTTCGAGCGCAGCCGGTCTGATCGACTCCTGACACTTTATAAACTCAATTGTCGCCAATTTCGACGCACATAGAGAGATTTTATTTCATTGGAAATGTTGTTATTTTTCCAAAGCGTTTTTTTATATAGATTCCACAATATGGGTGTCCCATTTTCCACCTCTGACTCTGGCAAGAATTCGTCGAGATCATCCCAACTACAAAGTATTCTCGCCATTACGTATTCTACCGCTGACCACGGCACCTGCAACGCTGCGGAAACGTGAAGAATTAAAGAACTTACAACTAAACATTAATTCAATTCAATTCAATTTATTTCAACGTAAAGAATTTACATTCTGTTTGCTGAATGTCAAAGTACAATGTAACATGAAAAAGAAAGCCCCTGCCTTCGGGCCGTAGTGTAGTGGAGAAAAAGTCAGCGGGAAAAAAAACTCCACTCTAACCATCTTTTCTCAAGTCCTCTTAAATCTAATACATTAGATACCACCTATACGCATAAGATTCCCTGATTGCCATTAATAACTTTAAATGCTAAGGCATTATTTAAAAACCTATTTAGAGGCTAAAAATTTCACCCATGCCGGGATTCGAACCCGCAACCTCTGGCTATCCGTACCAGCGCTCTACCAATTGAGCCAATGGGCGACTCACGACATCAGTGAAATTTCGAACCTCTTTACAATATTCTCTGTATTACGTACAGGCAGCGACATCTGACTTAAGCAAATTGCATTACTTACAGCCCCGACTACCTACTTTGCAGTTAGGTTTAACATCGGAACGATATCACTGCACCCACATGATTACACCATTTTTATTTTTAATGCACTAACCCGTGCTAAGGAACAAATTTAAAAACCTATTTAGAGGCTAAAAATTTCACCCATGCCGGGATTCGAACCCGCAACCTCTGGCTATCCGTACCAGCGCTCTACCAATTGAGCCAATGGGCGACTCACGACATCAGTGAAATTTCGAACCTCTTTACAATATTCTCTGTATTACGTACAGATTACGTACGAAATTTCACTGATGTCGTGAGTCGCCCATTGGCTCAATTGGTAGAGCGCTGGTACGGATAGCCAGAGGTTGCGGGTTCGAATCCCGGCATGGGTGAAATTTTTAGCCTCTAAATAGGTTTTTAAATTTGTTCCTTAGCACGGGTTAGTGCATTAAAAATAAAAATGGTGTAATCATGTGGGTGCAGTGATATCGTTCCGATGTTAAACCTAACTGCAAAGTAGGTAGTCGGGGCTGTAAGTAATGCAATTTGCTTAAGTCAGATGTCGCTGCCTGTACGTAATACAGAGAATATTGTAAAGAGGTTCGAAATTTCACTGATGTCGTGAGTCGCCCATTGGCTCAATTGGTAGAGCGCTGGTACGGATAGCCAGAGGTTGCGGGTTCGAATCCCGGCATGGGTGAAATTTTTAGCCTCTAAATAGGTTTTTAAATTTGTTCCTTAGCACGGGTTAGTGCATTAAAAATAAAAATGGTGTAAGGCATTATTATTATTTTTTTGCATAGGCCGTGAAAACATGACAAGTGCTGCGGCCAGACACACGAACAGCACTCGTTCACGAGCATAACGCAGAGGTCAGCCATTATCAGTCTCAACCTTTTTGGAGGGAGATAGATGACCCGGCCACCACGCCACCATTCGAATGACCTTTAGCAAACCTGCAGATTAAGTTTTTGTCAGTTATAGAATGTATGATATATTTACTAATAATGCAATCACGTCGTCTGTACAAACTTAAAATATGACATAACTAACACTGAGGATTGCAGTGATTCGGTTGCTACATATAATTTACTCGTTGTGGAATTGGTCTACTGCCAAGGGCTTACATCATTTATAAAGTGATCTTTTCTATAATAGGCCTTTTTAATGAATTTTTTAAATTTGCTTTCAGGCAGGTATAGAATATGTTCTGGAATTTTATTGTAAAAACGTACACTTAGTCCTACAAAAGATGCATTTACCTTGGCTTATCTGAGTTTAGATAAAGCAATTTCGTTTCTGTTTCTAGTGTTTACGTTATGGATATCCCTGTTTAATTTAAATGTTGTTAAGTTTTTTCGTTTTTTCGAAATGACTTAAATATTTTAAAAAATGCTGCATATCTATTATAATTCAATATACTCATCTCAGTCACCCATCTAGCACCTTACCGCGCCTGTAGTTGCTTAACTCAAGTTCGTCCGTTCGTTATCCACCCTTGTATGTCCCCACTACTGGGGCACGGGTCTCTTCCTGCATCGCAGGAAGGTTAGGCCATACTCCACCACAGGGGCCGGTCCGGGTTGGTGGAGGATATTAAGACAGTGGCGGGCCTTACTGTCAGAAGTTATCAAGCTGCCCATAAGGCCTCCGACATGGCTTAACGACTGCCATTATATGACAGCCGGCACCAACGGCTTAACGTGACTTGCGAAGCACAAGTGATTGATTCCAATTACTCGGTTTGACTAGGCCACGAGCGCCTCTCACTTGCTTCACGATCACGAGCGGTTCATAATGTTGTACCTTGATATTAAACGTGAATTCAGTACGTGAGAATATTTTTCTTATTTTATTTCACAATATTAGGATGGAATACATTAAAGTTTACTTCCATTTGTAAATGAATAGTAGCATGCAGGTTTTTTTGAATTTTGTGTGGAGAATTTGGTCGATGTATGTTCGCCTGGGATGTGCCTTGCATTTACATTTGCAATATATATTTGTTTCGTCAATCTTTCTTTCCTCATCCTCTCCACAAGTCCAAATCAAAGCAACATTCTTTTCTCAATTCTAGTCACTATGTAGTGACTAGAGTTGAGAAAGGAATGTAGCTCTTTGTCTTAAATTCTATTTAGGAAATTGGTGCGAATCATGCATTTTGTTACGAAACACAAGGGGCCTGTTTCATGAAACTATAATTCGTAGTTTAATACGTCGATTCCGTGTACATTGCAAAGTTGATTAACCCACGGCTTTAAACGTAGACCCAGCTACGCAATGTACTTCGAACTCTCGTAATAAACTACGAATTGTAGTTTTATGAAACAATCCCAAAAAAACTAAGGTGACTGCCATAGCCTATAAGACTAGCAAGCTGAAGTTGTTTAGAATAGGATTGTGATTTTGGCAACACCACTTGACAGCTGTCAGATGAGTTGGCACATTGACCTCTTGTTTTTTGCGCATGAAACGTGTAATTTGTGTGGCAATTAGATTGCCGGGTTTATATCTTCGTGTGGAGTGCGAAATAAGTTCAGGGACGGTTCCCAATGTTGACAGTGTTTTGTTATCGGTCGACGGATCGCCCAAAACAGTAGACACTTTTGGTGTGGTTTTGGTGATAAAACGCGGTGTCGTGAAAGTGCACTGCAGGTACCTAGGTAGCTTTCTAGGGAAAGAGCTCGTGGGATAGACAGGGAAGTTTCGGGGTCCCCAAACCTCAGTGCACCCATCCCGAACGGCGCCGGCTGACAAGTCGAGAGGCGTCGACGCGGACAGACTTTATAAGTGTTTTCTCATTAGTTTTGAGTATTAGTTTTAAGTGGGTCTTTTACCCTACAGAAGTGGTTGTGGGCTGGTCACATTTGCCGAAGAACCAGTGGTCGATGGGATTAAAGGTTCTTGAGTAAAGACCATGAACTGGCAAACGCAGCGTAAGTCGCCCACCGGCTCGAGGGACTGGCAACCTAAGGCAGATTACTGGCGTTGGCTGGATGAGGGATATCCGAGAATGGAGAGAAGTGGCGTGCCGTGGAGAAAGCCTCAGTTCAGTAGTGGACGGGTACCAACAAGCTGTTTGATTGACTGTAGTTTAATGATACATGGGTGCCACATTTTGATGGCGGTATTCTTTCGTAAGCGCTCGTGGCCAAAGCGAACCGAGTGATTGGAAGCAATCACTTGAGTTCAGCAGCAACAGGCGCGGTCAGGTGCAGGATGGGTGACCGTCTCGTGACTACCGCTAGTGGCATTTTTCCGAGCGCCTCCGTGCTTCGCAAGGCATGCTAAGCCGTTGCTGCCGGGTGTCATGTAATGGCAGTCGTTAAGCCATGTCAAGGCCTTATGGGCGGTTTGATATCTTCTGACAGACAGACGCCCGCCACTGTCTTACAATCCTCCCCCGGACTTGGCCACCGTGGTGGAGTATGGCCTAACCTTCTGCAGGAAGAGAACCGTACCCCAGCAGTGGGGACATACAAGGGTTGATAACGATAACGATTCTTTCCCATGGTAAATGCGATTCTAATGCTGAATCAGTACCGGGGCACAGTACCGCGGGCGTGCTAATTGCCGCGTTTCCTATTCGCCGCTGGTTTTTCGGTGAGTCTCTAAGGTTAAGCTGGGGAAAACTGCCGGCGACTGGGAATATCCGGTTAGCTAAATCAAGTTGAAATGGACACCTAATTTGAATTGTAACGTTCACCAAGCCGCACTTACTGCGCTACTAAAACCTTTCCATTTCATTTAATTTCTTTTCATTTCAGATTCTTGACCTACTGGGCAGTCTAACCTATTAACCAAAAAAAATATGTTTTAAATCAAACCAGTGAGTTCCAAATATTGACGAACATACATACAATAATGTTACCAACCTGGACTTGGCCCCCGTGGTGGAGTATGGCCTAACTTTCCTGCGATGCAGGCAGAGACCCATGCTCCAGCAGTGGGGACATACAAGGGTTGATATATAAATCAAGTTAGAATAGTAGAGCCTTAAAAAAAAACCTACTTAGAGGCTAAAAATTCCACCCATGCCAAGATTCGAACCCGCGACCTCTGGCTACCCGTGCCAGCGCTCTTCCAACTGAGCTACTCACCGGCATCAGTGAAACTTTCAATTTTCTCTCTTTCCTACAACAATACTCTCTGTATTAGGTAAAGAGTAGAGTATATAGAGCCTTAACTTCTAAGTTCGCTTTTATGTACTAATTTTAAGAATTTTTTCTAGCCAACGAGGCTACTAAACAATACGATGTTTAGCAAAGAATGCTATTGAGTATGATTTTTTTTTATTTATGTAATAAATAAAATCATACTCAATAGCATTCTTTGAGGTAACGTTGCGTCTTTTTAAGTACGTCGCTAAGATCACGAAAACCTCTGAAACATCGTAATTTATATTTAAAATAATGTTGTCCACACGGTCTTCTCTAATTTGTGATCTACATCCAGGAACAACACGGGTCACCCACCCCTGTAACTTATAAATCTTTGGCTTTTTTTTTTTGGAAGAAACCGGCCAAGTGCGAGTTGGACTCGGGTACCGAGGGTTCTATAAAAGTTCTAGGTATATAATTGCCAATAGTGTAGGTATCGAGACTCAAAGGTATTTCCAAGTCAATCCCGAACTACAAATATTTTTTGTTATTGAATTACAGATGCACGTATAAATTTCAAATTTCTTCCGGTGTTTGTAGTACACGACAATACTACCGATTAAATTTCATAGTTCTACGTCAATGAAAAGTACTAAATGAATTTTGATTCCCTTCAGTGTCAAAATAAAGAATTTTTTGCCGCATATATAATCTTAAAAACCTATTTAGAGGCTCAAAGTTCCACCCATGCCGGGATTCGAACCCGCGTCCTCTGGCTATCTGTGCCAGCGCTTTTTCCAACTGAGCTAATGGGCGACTCACCGGTATCAGTGAAATTTCGAACCTCTTTACAATATTCTCTGTATTACTTACAGGCAGCGACATCTGACTGAACTAATTTGCATAACTTGTAGCCCTGAGTACCTACTTTGCAGTTAGGTTTTAACATCGTAATGATGTGGCTGTACCCACATGATTATATTCTTTTTAATACACTAAGCGGCATAGGTGGAATTTTTAGCCTCTAAATAGGTTTTAAAAATTATCCTTAGCATGGGTTAGTGCATTAAAAAGAATATAAGCATATATAGTTGTTACTATGTTTTTGCTTAAGCTTACAATATTGATATTTTTACAACTTCATGGGACTGTAGACTTTTGTATGCGGTTTTAATTTAAACTCAAATGCGTGGAGGTATCTCCACGCGTTCCGGAGATAAGTCTCTTGATAGACGGGCGGTCGGACGGACAATAAAGCGATCCTATAACGGTTCCATTTTTCCATTTGAGTTACGGGACCCTAAAAACGCGGGCCGAGACAAACGACGCGTGATGCCGCTATTCCAACTTTTAACTCGGTCGCCGACACTCAATTATTTCGCTCTTTGTTTTAATGAAAAATTGCTTCCGCCCGTTTCGGGGGCTTTTGCCCGGGCCCGGCTCCTGTTTATTTCACTGGCATGGGGATGCCAGTTCTGATCCTACGGGAATTTATCTTGTACGCACAAAGTACTACATCATCATCAACCCATTTTGTCCCCACTGAGGGGCACGGGTCTCTTCCCTAAGGAAAGTATAGGCCATACTCCATTACGGGGGCTAAGTCTGGATTGGTGCATTGGTACTACAACATTCATAATACTATTACGCTCTATGACAATCACTAGGTCCACCAATTTCTTTAATGTAGCTTATGAACGACCCATTGTAGGGCACAGGTTTTCTTTCAGTGAGAGAGTATGGGCTTATTTACCATGCATGCCCGCCGCAGATTGGCAATTATAAGCGCTAAGGCTTCCTCACGATATTTTCCTTCACAGTTAGCGAGTTGTATAACTACGATAACTTCACAAACCCACATAACTTAGAAAACAAAGTCATTGGTCGCATGCCCACACTGGGATGTGATCGAAATCGATCGGTCTCTTCATTTAAGTCCATTGTTCTACCCATTGGGCTGCTACCACTTCTAAATAGTGTCAAATCTAGCTAAACTAAAGAGTGTAAGAGAACTTACACTCTTTAGTTTAGCTAGATTTGACAAAAAGTGTACAAAGAATGTTCAAGATTGTTACGCCATTAAGACTAATAATAGACTGCCAATTGTATAACATTACTCAGATTTAAGAAATCGTCGTTATCGTTATCAACCCTTGTATGTCCCCACTGCTGGGGCACGGGTCTCTTCCTGCATCGCAGGAAGGTTAGGCCACACTCCATCACGGGGGCCAAGTCCGGGTTGGTGGAGGATTGTAAGACAGTGGCGGGCCTTACTGTCACAAGTTATACAGCCGCCTATAAGGCCTCTGACATGACTTAACGACTGCCATTATATGACAGCCGGCACTAACGGCTTAACGTACCTTGCGAAGCACGGAAGCGCTAGGAAAAATGCCACTAGCGGTAGTCACTTAGCGGAAGAAATCATGGCTATATTATTTTTCTGGTTGTGCAATAAAGTGTTCTCTATCTATCTATCTATCTATATACTATTTGCAGACAATACGTCTTATACAACTGCTTATTCTATACAACTACTTTATCCGCTGTAGACAGAGAACACCTACCTTAGGAGACCTTGATGAAGTACAAGTCTTTCATCTCTATCGCATCCTTTGAATTCTGCAGAATCTGAGGTGGCTCGAAAAACGCGTTGAACCAACAAACTCTCCTCCGTTTTTCTCTAGACATTTTCTTTTCAAGCCTTTCTTGTTATTAAAAGAAAAGGCCAGCCTAGTCTCTTAGTTTCCATTAACACCTGACCAAGATGAGGCGAGATGGTTATACCGTAACCGGATGTTAATGCCACTATTACTACTTTGTCCTGCTGAAGAACTTGGTATAGACAGCATTTCTAATTCATTGGCCAAGTTTCTGAGGAAGTACAAATGTACACTTGGTAGAGACTTACTGCAAGCTACCAAAACGCAAGTCGTGGTCTTGTGCACCATAATACGTAAATATGATTTAGCAATAATGCTGAACATGAGTTGACTATACTATTTTTATTTTTAATGCACTAACCCGTGCTAAGCAACAAATTTAAAAACCTATTTAGAGGCTAAAAATTCCAACCATGCCGGGATTCGAACCCGCAACCTCTGGCTATCCGTACCAGCGCTCTACCAATTGAGCCAATGGGCGACTCACGGCATCAGTGAAATTTCAAATTTCAAAAAAGTAGCTTGTCGGGGCTGTAATTGAGCCAATGGGCGACTCACGGCATCAGTGAAATTTCAAATTTCAAAAAAGTAGGTAGTCGGGGCTGTAAGTAATGCAATTTGCTTAAGTCAGATGTCGCTGCCTGTACGTAATACAGAGAATAGTGTAAAGAGGTTTGAAATTTCACTGATGCCGTGAGTCGCCCATTGGCTCAATTGGTAGAGCGCTGGCACGGATAGCCAGAGGTTGCGGGTTCGAATCCCGGCATGGGTGGAATTTTTAGCTTCTAAATAGGTTTTTAAATGAGTTGACTGCCAACATTCCACGTATACATCTGTGTGCAAAAACAAAATCTCTACTGGACTTTGTCGTACAATTATCATACTCGTAACTATGTGTGTAACTGTTTATGTAATATTGTTATTTATATAAGTAGTGTATTAATATATTCATATTTGCACCGACTACCCGCCTCTTATTTCCTTCAGCAACTTTCCGTTGTATGGTTGTCTGGAAGAAATAGCTTTTAGCAATAAGGCCGCCAATTATTGTACTTTGTATCTTTACATGTTTTATAATATGTGCTCTGGTGTACATTAAAGAATATTCTTATCTTATCTTATGTGGAACAAAATCACTGTCACGTATCAGATATCTACTGAAATGCGCTACCCACTGTGTGTGATACATAAATTAGCCCCATATCTATGCAGCAGACCTAAGTAAACGTTGCGCTTTCGCACTCACATATTGTTGGAGACCTACGTCACTGAGCGGTGCCCCGCGCCCCGCAGGCCAAAACCGGCCGGACAACTTGCAAGCAGGACGGCGGGCCGCGGCGCGGTATGCGGCACTTCACAACATCCGACGTGTCGATACACACTAATTTTGAATTATCTTCTTTTTCCAATTAAACCATCAATTTATATATACAGTCCACTTGCTTATTTACCTCGATATCAAGACCCTGAGCTAACACATATAATAAGTTAAAAGTTACATAATCAAGGCGCGGAAGATAATTTTTCTGCACTAGTGCAAATTCTTAGAATCAAAACATTTTCGGTTAACTGGTTAAAAGTAGCATGCTATTATTATTATTAATACGTTTATTGCACATAAGTAAAAAAAACACAATGGCAATGTGGCGGACTTAATGCTATAAGCATTTTCTACCAGTCAACCACAGATGGTGCAAGAGATTGAATGGTAGGCATTCGAAACAAAACGGAAAAGAAACTTAGTTAAATTTAGATAAGCTGACAAGTACTCAATAAGTACATATAATATATAAATAAGTAAATATACACTATAATATATACTTTTCTTATTAATATTCTGTTTACTTGAGGGATCTCCAGGTCTAATTTTGTATACATATATATACATAAATAACTTCTCGCCTGTTTTCCAGAGGTGTAGGCAGAGGTCAGGGACTGCCACTTGTCTCGTGACTATTTGTGTCCTGAATAAAATAAAAATACACACAAATTTCCCCAAAACCTTACCATGTCTTAATGTGCGCCAGTGTCCGTCAGTCTAATACTTTAATGGGACCTCATTGTATCCGATGCAGCCAAGGGGAGACCAGGGTAGCGCGGGCTATCGTCTGAAGAACAGCGAAAATTTTAATTTCTTCATCTCTCATCGCCTCCTTTTGTTGCCGCTACCCCAGTGTTGCGAAGTGGTTTTTATTCCGCTATTAATTATTAATATGCAATTAAGTTTTCTTTTTTTGCCCTCATTCCCCTTCAACTTTTCTATTCGTTTTAATTTTATGCAGTTTTCTCTTAGGTTTAGTTTTTTGCTTTTAGGTGTAAAAACGGTATTAATTCTTAAAGGTATGCAGTAGTGCACGTTTTCGTTCGTCTGGTGCAGTAAAGCTGAGCTCTTTGAGTTTCGTACTCTCAAAAATATGTCTGGGACGTGTGAACTAACTTTAAGACTTACCATAAGGGTTTGCGTTCTTAACTTTACTGTCCTTAAGGTCCGTTCATACTAGTATGTCTTTGTTCATCGATATCAACTCTTGTATGTCTCCACGGCTAGGGCACGGGTCTCTTCCTGCATTGCAGGAAGGTTACGCCATACTCCACCACGGGTGCCAAGTCCGGGTTGGTGGAGGGTTGTAAGACAGTGGCGGGTCTTTCTGTCAGAGGTTATCAAGCAGCCCATAAGGCCTCTGACATAGCTTAACGACTGCCATTACGTGACAGCTGGCATTAATGGCCTGACGTGTCTTGCAAAGCACGGAAGCGCTCAAAAAAATGCCACTTGCGGTAGTTTCGGGATTGTTACCCATCCTGCACCTGACCGCGCCTGTTGATGCTTAACCAAGTGATTGATTCCAAGCACTCGGTTCGACTAGGCCACGAGCGCTTCAATGGTGGTTACTCGTTCCCAAACTAGGATTCCCTGTGCTGTGGCCAGCCTATTTCCAAATTAGTTCTACAATCATGAATATAATTCATGATTGTAGAACTAATTTGGAAATAGGCTGGCCAATTATTATTGGTATTAATATAATTATCTATTACGCTATTTTATTTTTAATGCACTAACCCGTGCTAAGGACAAATTTAAAAACCTATTTAGAGGCTAAAAATTCTCTGTACGTAATACAGGGAATGGTGTAAAGAGGTTCGAAATTTCACTGATGCCGGTGAGTCGCCCATTGGCTCAATTGGTAGAGCGCTGGCACGGATAGCCAGAGGTTGCGGGTTCGAATCCCGGCATTGGTGAAATTTTTAGCCTCTAAATAGGTTTTTATAATTATTTATTCCAATAGATTCTAATTTTAATTATGATTTTATATAGGTGGGTACTTTCTTTAAGGTTTGTCATGTGAACGCACCCTTAAACCGCCCCTTCGGTCCCCAATAATTTCGCCATCCGCGCTCGCAACATCTTGTCGAGTTATGTCGTTTACAAGACAACTCTGGGGTGAATGCTAAAGGCATTCCTCTTCATATTTCCCCCTCTAATATTATTGCGAATTTACGACTTAAGCATGATCGGACTGTTATAGGCCCTATTACAATGAGCGTAAGGTTTTTTACGGCTCGCAAGTCGTGGGTCGATTTGCAAATTTTGAAGTGCCATCTACTTATGGTTTCCGATTTTTGTTTTCGACGAGCAAATAGGAATGTCTTCGTTCTAATTAGATAGATAGATAGATAGATAGATAAAATGTTTGTTTAATTCGTGAGTTGTCTCGCTTTTCTGTTTGTTTTTTTCTCATATATTTTGCCGATAATAATTCCACGCCTGTTTTGTTGATTGTTTTGTGTTTCTAGATAGAATATTTTTTATTGCACACACAAATTGCAGTAACAGGAATGATACAATTTGACGACCGCTGTGGTGCAGCGGTAGCGCATTTGCCTACCATGCGAGAGGTACCAGGTTCGAACCCCGGCTGGGAACAAGAAAACCCCAGGTCTTGGATGTTTACATGTTTGTGATGTCGCTGTTTCTGAACCCGCGACACAGGGTATCCTAGTGTGGGTCTGTAAGCAATGTATATGCTAGTATGTAAATGTTATGTTATATTACAAAAATATAGTACAAATGACAGCCTTATTACTAAAAGCAATTCACAAATCAATTCATTTTCTATTTCTTTTTAAGTGCTATATTTTTACTGTAACTAAAATAAAGATTGAAAATTGTTTTGTAATCCCCTACGCACGGTGGGCAAGCGTGGTTATTAATCCCAAGGCATGTGGACTGCTTTGGGTTGTATTTAAAACTGCATTATTATTATTTAAAAAAACTGATGTGTGTTTCAAAGTACAATGTCACATTGTGGCGAGCACATGTCATCTCTGCGCGCACTACAAACTCCAACATTCCTGCATCGCGCAATCAAAGTGTTTCAATGACATACCATAAATATAACGTCCGACTAACAACAGTTGGACCGGCCGTCCCCAGGCATACGATCTGCCTGGCGGGAAATTTCCCCTTATAGTGGAAGAGCACGATCACCCGCTCTTCCCTATAGTGGTGAGCCCGACGTGATACAGTCCCATCATGCTTTGATTACAGATTACAGTAGGACCATCATACCCCTTACTTTTCTTATAAATGCAATATAATAATTTAGTAAAAATAATATTCTATTAAGATTGTTGGAAAACTTAAAATTAGATTGAGGTGAAATGAATGCATGTTTGCATTGTTATATATTTTTTTAAATAAGTCTTTTACAAAAGCAACAATAGAAATATTTACCGCGTTTGCAAACTTTTTGCAGCTAGCATCTCTTAGTTAATATAGAGAGAGGTAATATGTTGGAGAGTTTTTGCACCTTTTTTGAGCCTAAAGCTACTTTTCGTCAAGTCATATTATTGAGTTAAAAAATCTATCTTCATAAGAAAATATATTTTTTGTCAACTACCCTCTTACAATCACCATAGCATCCCTTTAGAGCTGCGTAGATGCTTCGACAATATTATTCTTTACTATTATCAAAGAAAACCCCTTTAATGTCACACCCTGTTTGCCTAGCCTGTGAAGGAGAGTGGGGAGATACGGAACAGCTCTGAATATTGTTTGCCCTTGAATGTTGGAATTTTAAAGAGGGGTCGACTTGTCACTCGTGTTTATCTAAGGAAATGTCTAAGCTGATGTCCGTAGGCGCGGAAAATTTGTATGTTTTATAATTAGTTTAGGGGCATGTGGTTTACAAATAAACAAGATTCTTTAGAATATAGCCCCCTTTTTTAAGCCTTTTTCATGGCACAGACCCTATGTCAGCGAGAGAGAGAGAGAGTATGGGTTTTATTTCTATCGTCATATTTTCCGGGCACTTAACGTCAGAAATTATTTTCAAAAAATGGACAGGTTATCTCAAGATAAGTTAAACAAAATTATTGCCACCAATGGTCTAAGTACTACATACGTCTGTGGTAATATTGATCGTTAGTAGGTAGTTTGCAATTAATATGTAATTCAGTGTCATGTTATATTTAACGTATATTTAAATTATAACTGTATGGATGTAAACATTTATCTAGTTTATGTAATCACGCCCATATTTTTTTCTGACACTCTCCACATCAACGTTTGTTATCTGAAAGAAAATATTATTTATTAATAATTTTAACGAAATTGTACTAATGCTCGGCTTTGAACAATTTTGTTTTAGTGCAATAAAGAATTTTCATTCATTCATTCACTATTGCACATTCTAAGAGCGTAACATTCAATAGGCCGGTAGTTTTGGAGAAAAGGTGCAAAGCGTTCATGACATTTATATTAAATAGATGTAAATTTTATTCGCGTATAACGCTGGTCACTAACCGTTTGAATAAACCCACTGTACTGTAGTAGGATGACAGTGAATACTGCTAGCGGACAACTGTTTATTATAATCGTTTCCACTAGTCCGCTTAGCAAAGCCGGCTGCGAGTTTAGTGCCAATTAACCCCAGTTGACTACCATTTATTTAACCAATAACGAGCACACGTATTCACATAATTCCGCGGTTAGTCTGCCGTGATCATAAAAACCGCATTGATGGCGTATTTTGGACGCGTAGCATTGTTGTACAGTCAACTGCAAAAGTTCATTTGTGGCTAGGGTACCCTAATAGTAAGCAGACAATATATTATCGATTCATTAATTATACACAGAGTCCAATCCGCTACTTGACTCTTATCAAATTTGACGCGATAAATTAATATTTTCTGTAGTATTTAACGTAAGAAACTGAAATATACGGACTTTATTAAGTAAGTATGTAAGGTGGCCGCAAAATTTGCAAATATTTTTATTTTTAATTAAGAACGGTGAAAACGCTATCCGCCATATAGAAAGCATCTTTGATTTGTAAACAAATATCTGTCAGCCAGAGCCGGTATACGTTGATTATTATAGGACTTACACCAAAGTGATCTTCACATAAATACAACCGAGTTTCAGTCGATAAAGTATTGTGGTCACTTTTGGCAAGTTTCAGACAGTTTTTCGTATGTTTATTTCACTGGGTACACGAATCCACAACATTCCGAGGGTCTTTCTAGACATGTCTTTGCATTCTCGAACAATGTAGTAATGATAATTGCTATATTTTGCATGTAAACTCGAGGAAATCATGGTTGCGTTGTTGTTATTTCACTATACTCACAGATCACTTGCACATAATAATATGTTGAATTTTAAAAACCTATTTAGAGGCTAAAAATTCCACGGATAGCCAAAGGTCGCGAGTTCGTATCCCGGCAAGGGTGGAATTTTCAGCCTCTAAATAGGTTTTTAAAATTGTCTTTAGCACGAGTTAGTGCATTAAAAATAAAAATAGTATAATCATTGTTGAATGTCAAACCTTGCTTACAAGATTTCAGGTCTTCAAACCATAGACAAAAATGGCTGACCTCGTTTTGGGCTGATTAGCAACTAAAAGTTTTAAAGTATATTTTTTGGTTGCTTTTTGGTCCTCAAAAAATATACAAAAAGTTTTTGGTCTAATGGAAGAGATATTCACCATTTGTAAGACTTATTTGAGAAGAGAGTCAAATAGCGGATTGTATAAATGTTGCTCCCAGCGGGAGAAAAGCCTACTGGGCATTCGATATGGTAATGAAACGTGGTACTATTAGGTCAAGGAGGCAATGTTAGGCAAATATATCTCTTATCTACTCTAGTTGAATACAATTACCGAGATCCAGACACCGCTAAGCTTTTGAGACATATTTTTAAATAGAGCAAGATTTCCTAGTCCCAACTCCAGCTAATTTATCAAGAGGGTTGAAAAAAAGAAGAGAGTAACATTGCCTTACACTTTTTAGTCGCACTGTTCACTCAGTTGTGTCAAATATATACATATAGGATTTAACAGTCTCAGCCTTTTAAGGTTGCTTATTAAAGACTCACACAGCATTCACAATAAATTCTAGTACCATGTTAAATCAGCGAAGCCAACTAGATTATACGAAGTATTATCACGAATATTCCTTTGCAGTTCCGACGAGGTGTTTTTACTACAAAAACAAACGTTAACGTACGTTGCCTACACAAAGAGTTAGCCATTTATGATATTAATAACCATTGCTGCGTGGTGTTGGCCTACAGAATAGCACTAACCCAATTCTTCCCGCAGGTGTCGTAAAAGGCGACTAAGGGACACAAACCGGGGGGTGGGCAGCAGCGCCCCCTGCAGTACAATTCCACCGAACTGCGATCCCCAACCCGCATGCCCAGCGTGGGGATTATGGGCATTACCCCCTATGATAGCACCGGCGCTCTTTAGGGGAGGGTCAGGCTATAATAGTCCAGCAGTGGACTAGTATAGCCTGACGACGACGACGACGACGATATTAATAATATAAATTAAATTAATTAATTACTGGACTATAAGCTAGCAGGTTTTGCTTTCGACTGTACGAGGTTAAATAGAAGAGCATTTGCAAACCAGTGCGTTTGACGCCCAGCCATAGTTCCTGTGGATTTATGCGCTTACGTTATAGGCTGGGGTCGTACGTTTATAAGTTCTTCATTTATTTATTCTTCTTATAAATTCGTTTCTGTCTGGATACCATTATGTTTATATCCGGGAGAGATTGTATGGGCTTAATTACCACGTGTTCCCCTCGAGGATTGGAAATTTCAAGCGCTGAGGTATTTGAGCTCCTTATTCAATTAGATTATCAGGTTTCCTGTTTTCCTTCAACGTTAACGAGTGGTATTGCAACAGTAAATTCACAAATGCACATGACTTAAAAAAACTAAGTCATTGGTAGACGCCCGCACTGGAAATCGAATCTCGGTCTCTCACTTACGAGTCCATTGTTCCACACACAGAGCTACCGTCGCTCGGATTGACGGCTTAGACTTCCCTACTGCTGGGGCACGAGTCTCTTCCTGCATCTCAGGAAGGTTAGGCCATACTACACCACGGGGGCCAAGTCCGGGTTGGTGGAGGATTGTAAGAAAGGCGGGCCTTACTGTTAGAAGTTATCAAGCCGCCCATAAGGCCTCTGACATGGCTTAACGACTGCCATTATATGACAGCCGGCACCAACAACTTAACGTGCCTTGCAAAGCACGGAAGCGCTCGGAAAAATGCCAGTAGCGGTAGTCACGGGACGCTCACCCATCCCGTGCCTGACCGCGCCTGTTGTTGCTTAACCAAGTGATTGATTCCAATCACTCGGTTTGCCTAGACCACGAGCGCTTCACTTATACTTATAAAGTTCATATTTTGCTCTAAGCTAGGTGTGAGAATGCCAAAAAAAATTATACGTAACTGTTCGAGCGAGAATCGACGCGACGTAATCATGAATCTGTGGTCACTCATTGTTCATTATTCTGGTCGCCCCGGTGCCGTCACTCGTGCCGCTTGCTCGCTACTAATTTATCCAGCCATCTGCATACACATTCGCACTGTGACATACGCGCGTGATAAGTGCTCGAATTCTCGTGGAGTGATAGACATTTGGTGACCAAGAAACATTATCAGCTCAAAGAACAATATATTGACAATATTAGACTATAAGTGAACAGTGCAGGAGTGTTCTCCGTACGCTGGACGCATCAGCTCATCCATCACCGCTCATCATCTGCCCAACAGCTAAAGCGAGCCATCATCCACCATCACCAAGTAAGTCCATTCACTTCACCTCCCATTCCGCTCTCTCAAACAGCCCATCGTGAGGTAGACCTAGCCGACACTGGCTAACTACCAGTAACTTTATTGCGTCCATGTAGTTCTTTATACGTTTAGGGCTTGTCTCATACATGATACCCACTTAGGCATGCTTACAATTGGGTACGATTTGTACTAAGTTATAGCTAAAGTTGTGATACATAACAGTCTCTAGGCTATAACACTAATGGGAATATTTATTACTTTAGTTTCCATCTATTTCTGTGCCTCTTACACGTTGTTTAATTCAACATTACTTGAAACAATTGGTGTTTGATTCGCACAATAGTATTTTAGTTTGACTCCTTTTATACTATTTCAATTTTTAAAGCACTAACCCGTGCTAAGTACAATTTAAAAAACCTATTTAGAGGCTAAACATTCCACCCATGCATGTTCGTAATACAGAGAATAGTGTAAAGAGGTTCGAAATTTCACTGATGCCGTGAGTCGCCCATTAGCTCAATTGGAAGAGCGCTGGCACGGATAGCCAGAGTTCGCGGGTTTGAATCCCGACATGGGTGGAATTTTTACCCTCTAAATAGGTTTTTAAAATTGACTCCTTTTTTTCATAAAAACGGGGTATTATATTACCAACGAGGGCTTCAGACACACTTTATTAATCGCTTTGTATTTTTTTATTCAAATCTTGAATAAAGTACTTTCAAATTCAGTCAGAGACGAGCAACCAACCATGTTTAAGCTCCACGAATCAGAGCAAAAAATGGACTTTTATGACAAAAAAATCAAGTCGTGCTGACGAATCAATAATGTGTAGTGCTGACGAATATTTTAGTTAGAAAAATGCATGTTTAGTTTAGTTTACTGCCTAAATACTGACCTATTAGTCATTAACCTATTGTTACTAAACTCAAAGCGTTAGTTCTATTATGCCTTAAAATAACTCATTCACCCCGCCTACATTATACAGTCGTCCCAAAACCATCATTGTGTGTGTGCCAGAAAACGCGTGTTTGCCGCCCGCCGCCTGATTTGCAATTAATCTGCACATTACGAGTCAGTGCCAGCTGAATTAGACAAGGTCCTAACTAGGCATGTAGCTAGCTGTAAATTAGGACTGTAAAAACTTCATATTACGACCTTATTAAGGATTCACGAAATAACATAACACTTTTGTTATTTGTTAAAAACCTATTTAGAGGCTAAAAATTCCACCCATGCCGGGATTCGAACCCGCGACCTCTGGCTATCCGTGCCAGCGCTCTTCCTACTGAGCTAATGGGTGACTCACCGGCATTAGTGAAATTTCGAACCTCTTTACAATACTCTCTGTATTACGTACAGGCAGAGACATATGACTGAAGTAATGTGCATCACTTCGGTGAGTCGCCCATTAGCTCAGTTGGAAGAGCGCAAAAATTGTCCTTAGCACGGGTTAGTGCATTAAAAAAAACTCAGGATAGCTCAAATACCAATTAGTTACGATTAAGACTCAAGTTCGTATTTTTTTAATAATATCGTCATCATTGGAAGCGGTAGTAGCTCAGTGGGTAGAACCATGGACTGGCAAGCGAGAGCCCCAGATTCGATCCCGAGTGCGGGCATGTACCAATGACTTTGTTTAATTCCTAAGTTACGTACATTTGCGAATTTGTAGTCGCAATACCACACGCTAATTGTGAAGGAAAACATCGTGAGGAAACCCGCGGCTTGGTTGGCTCCGCACGTATTGACTAGTCTTTCCTGTGGGCTAGGCCGACTAAGCTGTCAGGGTGGTATAGGTGCTGGGCAAGCCTACACCATCTATAAAACCATGTCCCAGGCACTACAGCGTCGGAGTGGTCCCTTCATCTATCTAGTGTGAGTGAAGATACCACTGGACGCTGTATAAATCATCTCATTAAGTAGATGCAAAAAAAAGGCCAATTTAATCGTCATCATAACTATAATCAATTTTAACATCTATTTTAGAGGTACGCCCAGCCTTAAATTGAGCTACGACATAAAAAATAACAGACCTTTGCAATGGATGCAAAGTAACGGGAATGGACAGATACTTTTAGTATAGGGAGCGAAAAATAAAAAGAGGGAGATACACTATGTGCAGTCGTTTGGAGATTGAACTCCGACAAATTTAGCAAATGTTTATTGAATATCAAATATAAAATAAAAAAATATTATATATAACAGTGGTAACAATGATAGGGTCGAATCTTCCTTTTAAGTTTACACCTGTATTGATATTGAATTGATATCAACCCTTTGTATGCCCCCACTGCTGGGGCACGGGTTTCTTCGAAAGGTTAGGCGATATTCCACCACGGGGGTCAAATGCGGGTTCGTGGAGGTTTGTAAGACAGTGGCGTGCCTTAATTTCAGAAGTTATAAAGCCGCCCATATGGCCTCTGACATGACTTTGCAACTGCCATTACATGACAGCCGGCACCAATGGCCCGGAAGCACGGAAGCGCTCGGAAAAAATGTAACGAGCGGTAGTCAACGGATGGTCATCCATCCAGCACTTGACCGCGCGTGTTGTTAGATTAGATTAGACCTCTTTATTGTACACACCAGAAAACAAAATACATAAAAAGGCTTACTTATCTAAGTATTGCCGTATACATTTGGCTTTCTTATCGCTAGAAGCAATCTCTTCCAGACAACCTTGGGATGGTTAGAACTGACAGATCAAGAGAGTAGGTAGGTAGGTGTACATGAAGTATATTGGAGGTTGTTGTTAAGGCCTAGTGACTGATTCCTATCACTCGGTTTGATTTGACACGTTTCTGTGTTACGATTCAAGTAATGTCTCTTTTCTTCATTCAAAACCACTTCTTTTCCACTTCGGTATTTTTGTGTCCTCTCGTGTCCTCGAACCATTTGGGACCCCGAGCTTCGGGAGATCACCCGCCGCCGCGGATATTGGATTTCCGTACCTATCTGTAATTAGCCCGAACTCAAAATATTCAGTGTATTATTTAGCAGGGGCTATCAATCATACTAATTTTCCGCGAGAGATTTTATTGTTCTCTTTTCAACCGACTTCAAAAAAAGGAGGAGGTTCTCAATTCGACCCGTATGTTTTTCTATGTTTGTTACGCGATAACTCCGCCAATTATGAACCGATTTGAACAAATCTTTTTTCGGCGTATAGGTAATACCTCAAGGGTGGTCCCATTTAAATTTAATAATAAAAAAATGAACTTAAAAAAAAATAAAACCGACTTCAAATGCGTGAACACAAAAAAAACTAAAAATTAAAAAATAATTCCTAATATCTATTACCTAATACTATAATTTTCCTAAACTATGTCAAAGTAATTAAAGTTTAACCAGCTAAATATCTTACAATAGTTATACTTATATACCTATTGCTTTTTGGAGTCGGTGCCAGCCGTATTAAGTTTAGCCGCGAACAAGAGACGTGCGGCGCGGTGGCGGGGGACGCAAGGCGCGAGGGGGGGCCGCGCGGTGCTGCGGGGGACGCGGGCGCGCGCGGCTCTTGTTCGCGGCTAAACTTAATACGGCTGGCACCGACTCCAAAACGCAATAGGTATATAAGTATAACTATTGTAAGATATTTAGCTGGTTTAACTTTAATTACTTTGACACCCTCGTAGTTTAGGAAAATTATAGTATTAGGATTACCTAATACTATAAAATTTCCTAAAAAATAATTCC